>JAUIMM010000113.1:24945000-26145000 GCA_031769625.1 Taudactylus pleione | reverse complement strand
ATACATTATATTTATTTATTAATTATTTATTTTTTATTTATTTTTTTGCATAATTAAAATATTTTATTTGGCTGTTTCCTTGGAAATAATTTGAATTGTTTCCTGCAAATGAAATGAATGAACAGTATGATTAAGCATGATTAAGGTATTAGTGTCACAGTGACAGTCGTGAATTCAACTACTGTATCTAATGACATAACACTGGCTATGGGCAATACATTGTAAGAAAAATAAGAGATGGAACCATTAGCAAAGAATATTAAGGGGTCTATTCATCACTTAATTTCTAGGAAAGCAGGTGAAAATGAATAATATAACCTAATTTTGGAAAAATTCAGTTTTGAGGACATTCATCAGAAAGATAATGCAGGAGATATCACTGATATTTCCTGCTTACCTTTCTCTCCCGATGTGGCCCGCTGCCTCCATACACTCGTATGGGGACCTAAATTCATCAATTTTCAAAAATACTATATTTTTGGAGCTTGACTTGCGGGAGAATTGCCATCTTCATATGTTGTTTGCTACCGCACACCTGCTCATTCCCTATGTGAAGGAGTCCCAGGTTGCAAAGAGAGATCCTTTTGGATCCCTCCGCCCCTGTCCAGCTCCTTCCACTGGACTCCGGAGCTTTGTGCACCTGCGCGAACTCTCACCTTCAGGATTTCTCCCATACCCCATCCTCTGGAATACCCTCCTACCCTCACAATCAGACTTCCCTCCAACCTGTGGATGGAAAACATCTAGTTTTTCAAAATACAATAGTTTCTCCTGGTCTAAACCTGGTGTATACACTACTGTTTTCCCCTGGTATAAACCTGGTGCATACACTACTGTTTTCTCCTGGTCTAAACCTGGTGCATACACTACTGTTTTCCCCTGGTGTAAACTTGGTGCATACACTACTGCTCTCTCCAGGTGTAAACCAGGTGCATATGCTACTGTTTTCTCCTGGTCTAAACCTGGTGCATACACTACTGTTTTCCCCTGGTGTAAACCTGGTGCATACACTACTGTTTTCTCCTGGTCTAAACCTGGTGCATACACTACTGCTCTCTCCAGGTGTAAACCAGGTGCATATGCTACTGTTTTCTCCTGGTCTAAACCTGGTGCATACACTACTGTTTTCCCCTGGTGTAAACCTGGTGCATACACTACTGTTTTCTCCTGGTCTAAACCTGGTGCATACACTACTGCTCTCTCCAGGTGTAAACCAGGTGCATATGCTACTGTTTTCTCCTGGTCTAAACCTGGTGCATACACTACTGTTTTCCCCTGGTGTAAACTTGGTGCATACACTACTGTTTTCTCCTGGTCTAAACCTGGTGCATACACTACTGTTTTCCCCTGGTGTGAACCAGGTGCATACACTACTGTTTTCCCCTGGTGTAAACCTGGTGCATACACTACTGTTTTCTCCTGGTCTAAACCTGGTGCATACACTACTGTTTTCCCCTGGTGTTAATCTGGTGCATACACTACCATTTCCTCCTGGTGTAAACTTGGTGCATACACTACTGTTTTCTCCAGGTGTAAACCAGGTGCATATGCTACTGTTTTCTCCTGGTGTAAACCTGATGCATACACTACTGTTTCTTCCTGGTGTAAACCTGGTGCATACATTACACTTTCCTCCTGGTTTAAACTAGGGGTGTGCACCGGCCACTTTTCGTGTTTTGTGTTTTGGTTTTGGATCTGGATCTTTCATTCGTGTTTTGGATCTGGATTGGTTTTGCCAAAACCACCCTTCCGTGTTTTGGGTTCTGGGTTTTGTGTTTTGGATCTGTATTATTTTTAAAAAAAGCATAAAAACAGCTAAAATCACAGAATGTGTTGATTTTTCTGCTCCTATGCTATTATTAACCTCAAAAACCTTAATTTCCACTCATTTCCAGTCTATTCTGAACACCTCATGTCCAAAAGCTTGCACCGAGGTAGATGCTAAGCGACACGAGTGGGCGGCACAAACACGTGGCCCATCTAGGAGTGACACTGCAGTGGCAGACAGGATGGCAGTTTGAAAAACTAGGCCCCAAACAGTACATAATGCAAAGAAAAAAAAGAGATGAAAGATGGAATTGTCCTTGGGCCCTCCCACCCACCCTTCTGTTGTACTATAAACAGGACATGCACACTTTAACAAACCAATCATTTCAGCGCCAGGGTCTGCCACACGACTGTGGCTGAAATGATTGGTTCGTTTGGGCCCACACAAAACAAGCTGGCAATTAATCTGGCCCTGCACAAACTGGCTCTACGGAGGCAAGATGTCGTCCTCATCCTCCTCATTCACCGATTCCTCACCCTCTTCAGTGTTGTGTACATCCTCATCCTCACAGAGTATTAATTCGTCCCCACTGGAATCCACCACCACAGGTCCCTCTGTACGTTCTGGAGGCTGGTCTCCCTGGAAGAGTTGATAATTAATTTTTATGAACATCATCTTCTCCACATTTTGTGGAAGCAACCTCCTACGCCTTTTGCTGACAAGGTTCCCGGCTGCACTAAACACTCTTTCGGAGTGCACACTGGAGGGGGGGCAACTCAGGTAAAATAGAGCCAGTTTGTACAGGGGCCTCCAAATTGCCTCTTTTTCCTGCCAGTACATGTACGGACTGTCTGACATGCCTACTTGGATGCTGTCACCGATGTAATCCTTTAACAGACAGACGCACGCTTGTCGTTGCTGCTTTGAGGATGCAGGTGCGGCTACAGCCCACACATTTCACAAAGACAGAAAAAAAAAGAAGAATTTTTTTATTGTTTGTGGACCGCACTTTGAGGGTTACACCACCCTTTAACAGACAGACGCACGCTTGTCGCTTCTGCTTTGAGGATGCAGGTGCGGCTACAGCCCATACAATTCACAAAGACAAAAAAAAGAATTTTTTTATTGTTTGTGGAGCGCACTTTGGGGGTAACACCACCCATTAACAGACAGACGCACGCTTGTCGCTGCTGCTTTGAGGATGCAGGTGTGGCTACAGCCCACACAATTCACAAAGACAGAAAAAAAAGAAGAATTTTTTTATTGTTTGTGGACCGCACTTTGAGGGTTACACCACCCTTTAACAGACAGACGCACGCTTGTCGCTGCTGCTTTAAGGATGCAGGTGCGGCTACAGCCCACACATTTCACAAAGACAGAAAAAAAAGAAGATTTTTTTTATTGTTTGTGGAGCGCACTTTTAGGGTTACACCACCCTTTAACAGACAGACGCACGCTTGTCGCTGCTGCTTTAAGGATGCAGGTGCGGCTACAGCCCACACATTTCACAAAGACAGAAACAAGAAGAAGAATTTTTTTATTGTTTGTGGAGCACACTTTGAGGGTTACACCACCCTTTAACACACAGATGCACGCTTGTCGCTGCTGCTTTAAGGATGCAGGTGCGGCTACAGCCCACACATTTCACAAAGACAGAAAAAAAAAGAAGAATTTTTTTATTGTTTGTGGAGCACACTTTGAGGGTTACACCACTCTTTAACAGACAGATGCACGCTTGTCGCTGCTGCTTTGAGGATGCAGGTGTGGCTACAGCCCACACAATTCACAAAGACAGAAAAAAAAAGAATTTTTTTATTGTTTGTGGAGCGCACTTTGAGGGTTACACCACCCTTTAACAGACAGACGCACGCTTGTCGCTGCTGCTTTGAGGATGCAGGTAGAATCTAGACGGGATTTGGAACCGGGGACACACTACTCCATCAATTGTCTAAATCCCACTGCACTAATGGCGGATACCGGACGCACGTCTAACACCAACATAGCAGTCAAGGCCTCAGTTATACGTTTTGCTTCAGGATGACTGCTGTCGTACTTCATCCTCCTCGCTAGGGAATGTTGGAGGGTCAATTGTTCAGTAAAAGTAGTGGTGTTCCTACTTCCTCTCTGGGATGATGAACAACTCCCAGCAGCAGCAACAGCACTAGGAGGAAGTGGTTCTTGATCTTTCCCTATTTTATTTTTATCGGAGAAAGTGTGGTCCTCCATTTATGTTATATTGATATATACGTGCAGCTAAGGCGCACACAAACACAGAAAATATTTTTTTATTTTGTTTGGAGTGTACTTTGGGGGTTACAGCACCCTTTAACAGACAAGCCAGCCGGTTCTTTACTAATGGGACACAGGCGTACGCTTGGCGCTGCTCCTTTGTTGATGCACGTGCAGCCACAGTGCACACAATTCACAAACACAGAAAATATTTTTTATTTTGTTTGGAGTGCACTTTGGGGGTTACAGCACCCTTTAATGGTCAAGCCAGATTGCCCTTTACTTATGACACAGGCGCACGCTTTTCACTACTTTGTTGATGCACGTGCGGCTACAGTGCACACAATTCACAAACACAGAAAATATATTTTTTTTGTTTGGAGTGTACTTTGGGGGTTACAGCACCCTTTAACGGACAAGCCAGCCGGCCCTTTACTAACGGGACACAGGCACACTCTTGGCGCTGCTCCCTTGTTGATGCACATGCAGCCACAGTGCACACAATTCACAAACACAGAAAATATTTTTATTTTGTTTGGAGTGCACTTTGGAGGTTACAGCACCCTTTAACGGTCAAGCCAGCTGGCCCTTTACTTATGACACAGGCGCACTCTTGGCACTACTTTGTTGATGCACGTGCGGCTACTGTGCACACAATTCACAAACACAGAAACATTTTTTAAAAAAATTGCACTTGGGGGGAGCACTCCTGATGGACAGAGCACCCCCTGGACAACACTACAGCACCCCTTTAGGACTGGGACACTGCACAGGACTTTGGATTGGACACAGCCCCTATGGACAACTGACTGCACAACACAGTCCAGCCAGCCCCTATGTACTTTGGAGGAGTGGACACAGCCCCTATGGACAACAGCAGCACAGCGCAGCACAGCACAGCACAACACTACACTACACAGCCCAGCCAGCCCTAACTCCCACCCTCCCTCTTCACTGTCCACAGCCGAGTGAGAAAATGGCGCCGACGCGGGTACCTTATATAGGATCCAAAACCCGCGAGACCCGGAAGGCGGGATCATGACGTTTTGTCTCGATTTCAGATCCGAGTCAGGCGGGAAAAGTCGAGCCTGACTCGGATCGGCCTCGGATCGGGGGGGGCTCGGGGGGGTTCGGATTTCAGAAATCCGAACCCGCTCACCCCTAGTTTAAACCTGGTGCATACACTACTGTTTCCTCCAGGTATATACCTGGTGCATATGCTACTGTTTTCTCCTGGTGTAAACCTGGTGCATACATTACTCTTTCCTCCTGGTTTAAACCTGGTGCATACACTACTGTTTCCTCCAGGTGTATACCTGGTGCATATGCTACTGTTTTCTTCTTGTGTAAACCTGGTGCATACACTACTGTTTTCTCCTAGTGTAAACCTGGCGCACAGTGTACTGTTGTAGAGCTGGATCCATCTTGAGATACATCCAGCTGAGCATGCCCAAAGAATTGATTTTTTTTTTCAGATTCATTTTACACCTGCGGTTTGGCAAAAAAAGTGTCAAAACTCAACATGAGCCCTCAATAACTAAAGTAGACAAGGGAATTAAAGAGTTACATACAGTACTGTACAACCAGACTATTTAAAAAGAACCATTAGCTTGATAAGAGTAGAAAACTATAGACAGATATTTCCTTTTAGTTGCTCTTCTCACTGGTAAAAGCTACAGCAGAAATATGCTCATGTCTTGATAGATGTCAGCCAAGTGTAAGAGCTGGGAATAAAACACCATATATTATACTCCATCATTAACATCTGTCTTCCTGCACTTAAGCGTATTTACTTGTTTCAGTTTCTTTACTGATCTAATTTAAATACATTTGCGCTATTTTGTTTAGTCAGAAAAACAAAATACTAGAAATATCAACTAAAAGTGAGATAAAATGTATTACGTAATTATTTTGGTATTAATATTTATTTAGATAATGCAGATTTTTACCAAAAATTATTCTTTGTTTTGTCTGTCCTGCACTTAGTACATATCTGGCAAAAGTTCTCACGTTACCAGTAATTTTCCAATTTGGGGCGTAACCTTCCCTGAAATGGGTGGGATGTGCATGGATACTACCATGGCTTCAGCTAATCAAGGAAAGTCTACAGTTTCCTGATTGGCCAGTCAGGAATGTTGGAGGTTATATTATAATACAAACTGCAGCCATAATAAATTCTAATGAAAAAATTATTTATGCAACCAAAACTTTCAAATTATTCTTATGTTATAATTATTACCAATAAGGAAATGGATCATTTCTAGCTAAAAGCCTAATATTAGAGTACAGACATTTTATTCTACTAGAAGTTCTGAGTTGAAGTCGTTTGTGCAGTGAGGTGTGTAATAAATCACATAGGACTATTTACTTAAGGGCAAACAATTACTTGAACGGCTCTGGCTAATTATTCATCCAAATTCACTTGAAAGCTTGAGCAGTAGAAACGGTACTGTAAGTTAACATGAAGATCCCTATAGCTGAGACTGCATTATGGACAGTTGGAGGGAGCACTGAAAGTCTGCAAAATACTGTACACAATGGAAGTAATTTGATAGTGTACTGGGTAAGTGCAGTAACCTATAGCATTCAATTATCCGTAACTTTAAGTGGATCCAGTACAATTTATAAATTATATAATGCTATGCTTTGTTACTGTCATTTCTACTTGTTGACAGTAGCTAACAGATCGTAGATTCCCAAAGCATTGAGTACTTGCATCTTTTTTGTAGCAGGAAAGGTGCTGGAGGAGGTCCTGGAGAGAAAAGTGGGGGGAATTCCTTGGGAGAAGAACACTGGGGATCTTTGAGAGAAGAGCTGGTGGTGGTCTTGGGAGAAGAGCATTGGGGTTAATCTTTTCAGAAGAGAGCCGAGGGGGCTCTTGGAAGAAGTGCACTGGGGGGCCTTGGGTAAATGCTCTGGGAGGGCTATTGGAAAAGAGCACTAAGAGGTGGAGGTGCTATGAGAAACATTATTGAGAGATTCCATTTTGCGAAGACAAGATATTTTGAGAAGTTGCTTTTTCCATCTGACCAGTGATTTAATTCTGAAAATAAATGGGCTCCTTCAGTATCATGAGGTCTGTGCTGGACATTTTACTCAACTTAATTCCATTCCATAAGGAGGCATATTGAGAGGTATTTATTTTGAACCATCTACCCTCTGTCACATTCCCTTGCTTGCAGCACCCAACTCTTTCTTACCAAATCCATTGGCAGCTCTTCAGTCATCTCTCTCTTTGCTAGTTCAGTGCTGGTGCCATCCTCTTCTCCCTATATGGGCGGGTGCATAGTCCTCTTTCAAATTTGTCAGCTGACCACTGACTTCAGTGGGCGGGATTTTCAAATTAGTTTTCTTCTATTTAAGCTTCATTCTGGCTGCTGCAAACATTAGGCTCACAAACCTAGCTCCACATCGGTTGTTCCCTGCTATCTATTATTATTCCATGTATAACTCTTAACATGTTCCTGACCTGTCTCTTGTATAATCCCAGAGCCTGTTCCAAGAATCTCAAGTGTATGACCATGTTTAGACTACAGTAAGTGATTAGGGACATATTTATGAAACTAATTTCATGGGAAACTTATTTAGGCATCCTCAAGATGCTGCAGTTCCTCCATTTCAGACAGTGCACTCAAATTTAACATTGTTACTCTATTAGGATGTCAGTTATCTGATGGAGCAGGACCTCTGTAAATCCTAACAGGGAAGGGAGAGAATGTAGAGTTGAGCTTTATGGCTTATACTTCTGAGGAAGGACAGTACCATAAACAGTGTTTTATTCTTGATTGAGGTGATTTACTGATACACTGTAATATTACAAAACAATGCAACCGTGAAGCAAGGCCGGTACAGGCAGGGAGTAGGATGCACATCTCCAGCTTGATTATCTGATATAACTATCCTGTCTTGGTGATGGTGCCCTGTTTGGAGTCTCACTCAGAGCCTGCACTCTTACCTACCTGTATGAGCCTGTTTGTGGGCCTCCTGTAGCTGTCGTTGATGTGGTGTACCACTCAGTGGGATTTCTGGCCTGGTCCTTCCGGTATGCGGACCTCTCCTTCTATTAGGACTGGCTCTCTTATTGGTCATCTACTGCTTTTCTATATATACACAAGAGGAATAGAATAAACTATTCCACTTGAGGGTGCGCGATATCATAGATTAACTAAGACACAGATGTAAAAAATCATTAATATTTAATAATATAATATAAAAGTACCTA
Source organism: Taudactylus pleione (assembly GCA_031769625.1). NCBI lineage: Eukaryota > Metazoa > Chordata > Amphibia > Anura > Myobatrachidae > Taudactylus > Taudactylus pleione. Next base: position 26,136,781 of record JAUIMM010000113.1, on the reverse strand, counting down.
GTTCTTGGCTAGGCTTGCATAAAACCATACACCACACAATTCCAATAATACATATATATATAATTATAATGGAACAATATCCTGATATATCCCCACTTGACTGTTGATAAACAATAACGTGCCTAGAAACCACTAGAGCAAGTAACCGATCATATTCTTTCACAATCTCACTCTAGGTAGCAATGCTACAATGCTGCCAGGATTGTTCATATATCTTATCCAATATCAATTGATGATCTCTTATTCATTTATGGAGAAAATATGAAAGGTCCTTTATCAAATGAGGAATAGAACCTCTTAAGTGGCTTCTTCTTGTGAAAAAAAAAGAAACAAAAAGCAGTAGGGTATAATGATATCAACTGCTCTGATATAATAGAGCTCTCACTGGCCGTATCCCGTTTTCAATCCGACATCAGTCTTCACCGCTGTTAGCGCAACACCCGCCGTATTTTGCCAAGGAGTAATGGATATTTACTATCATTTACTATCATTCATAAGTCATGTATCGCCCCATATGGAATAATAATGGGCATACTCACAGTCTTGTATCAGACACTCCTGGCTGGCTCCGGTGTTTAATCTTTTTAGCGTACAGCGTGTATAAAGGGAATCGCATCCAGCATCTGAGTCTCCACGAATATCATCCAGTAAGTATCCACAGATATGCCAGGGGCCAGGACTGGTCCAAACAATGTCCCTATAAATGTGCTTGACGCGTTTCTCTGCCTGGTTCAAATGGCAGTTTCTTCAGAAGGTCTACTGCTTTTCCACTGCTGGACTTTGGGCTCTCCTGACACCGGTTTTTGAGTCCTCTTAGTGCATACATCTGGCTCGGTTGTTGATTTCATGAGTGCTCCTGTTGGCATGTCCATATGGCCACAATTGTGAAGATCCCCGTCCTGCTCTGTGGTAGGTTGGTCATGTGTCCTGCTCTTACACTGCAATTCTCCTGGCTGTACTATGAGTGGGGCTGCCGGCTGTCCTCCCTACTATCCGGTGTTAGCACCTAGGCTACCCTGCCCTCTGGTGTTTTGCTCTACCTTGCTCTTCACGATGGCTCAATTAGATCATGGTGTGGAGCTGAATGAGTTGGACTGTATTGTCCCTACTACATTTGCTGCACTACTCTCCACTCAGCAGACCCCTTGGTCCCCGCTGGACCATATTATTTCTTGTTCTCCTGATGTTAGTCTAGAGCAGGTGTTACAGGCAGTGGGAAACTATGAGGGTGGTTCAATACATAAGGTAACAAGACCTCTCCTTGTGTAAATTTATTCAACTCGTACACTCGACCTAGTTCCACCAAATTTGGCAGGCTGGTGTAGTTTGACCAGGATTAGGTTGTTGCCTAGGTTTGAACTTCTTCAGGGCCACACACTGTCACACAATCTTTAAAAATGGAGACACTCTTAAATTACACAGGTTCTGGGGCTGGCTCCAGTGGAAATTGGCAGTCTGCCAAAAACCTGTGTAATAGCTACAAAAGTATCTACGGTATGAGTAAGTATCAAACTTTATGACACATGCAAGTTCCTATTAAATCCAGAGTTAGTCCTTTTTAAAGTGACTGGATATATTAGTCAGCCCTCTGTGTTTGCATGCAAGGGCGTAACTAGAACTTTTGGGGCCACATAGCAAGATCTTAAAAGGGCTTCCACAGAGGTAAAAAAAAAACACATACATTTGCTCCCACATAGAGGCCATTCATGTTATGCCACACAAAGCCAATTCAGGTTATGCCACACAGTAGTACCCCTTATACACACTATGCCATGCATAGTAGCGCCCCTTATACATTATGCCACACAATAATGCATTTTACAGATTATGCCACAAAGTAGCAGTGCCCCATAGAACACTTTATTCCTCACAATAGTAATGCCCCTTACATATTATGCCACATAGTAATGCCCCTTACACATTATGCCCCCCCCCCCAGCAACTGATCTCCCTGTGTCCCTCTTGCCTCAACTTGTGTGCCATCATCAGCCTGCAGGTGTGGATTTGGTGCCAGGCCACCAGCTATTTACTGTAACATTACAACTGATGTTGGGACAGTATGACTGATATGAGGTGCAGGCTAATGGCTATGAGGGAAAGCAGTGGTCTACCTGCTCTGGCCTGGCAGGAAATTAGAATTAAATAGAGAACATTACACATGTGAGAGATCTTGTTACCTCACTTATTAAACCACCCTTGTATGAACAGAGACTCCTGGATAAAATTAAAGGGCTGCGTGTGGCCTTGTCTCTCGCTATCTCTGGAATACAAATATTGGGGCAGGCCATGGAGGAGGTTGTGGCTTCTGCATCTCCTTCTCAGCCAGTTAACCCATTATGAATTTTCCAAATTTTTCTCCAGAGACCCGCATGCCTGCAGTGGTGCCAACCCAGTCTGGGATTGAGGGTCGTCTGCATGTTATCAGGCTTGGTGGATCACTCAAAATGACAAGCTACACGGTGTCAGAGATTTTTTTGGTCCTACTGTTTTTGGAGCATATGATGGTGATATTTTTGAGACACTCTTTGCTGTAAAGATGTCCCACCATCTTCTTTCCTTTCCTCTCTAACACCATCTTACCCGGTGCCTCTATAATGTGGTGTTTCCATTCTAACCATCATATTTGTGTAATATCAGATCCACTCAACCATGTGCACAAGGTACCATCTGATGAGGATTTAAGGCCGCTGAGGGACCTCCATTTTTCTTTGTATTTTTATCCTGCAGTTGGTCTGTGGAGGTCAGGGGCTGGGGATTATTCCCTCCTGTTCTGTTGTTATTTGTTGTGATATGCTTTTCTGTGTTCGCTATGTTTGATTATTCTGCAATGTCATTTTAATGTATATCCTTTCTTTGACTGAGTGAGACTACCTTTTATTTTTGTGTATAGTTTGTGGTGTATTGTTGTATTTGGATATTTGTTGTCTCATTCTCTCTTAACCAAGGCCCTATATTATTGCTAGAGAGCCCCTTGACCTTAAGGCCATTTACACAGTAGCTCCTGTTGTTAGGGATGGGGGATTGTTAGAATAGTGCAGTTAGGGGGGAAGTTATTTAGGGATCCAGGTATGCCATGGATGGGGGAATGGTATAGAGGGTGGAGGAAGTGTGGGGGCAGATGTCTGTTGTTTGGTGTTTATGTTTTAACATATAATGGTGTTGCATATACAGTTATTTTTATTTCCTTTGTCCTGGTATTTTCTACTATATGATAGTCTTATAGCAATGGTAGTCCATTTGGTTTGTCCTGTCTTCTTTTGGGAGTTGGTTTATTTCCTATTTAGATGCTGTCAATTCTTGTAGTATATACTGATCCTCTTTATAGAATTGGACTTATTTTAGTCATTTTGTCACCTGACCCTACTGTTATCTAGGATAACTATGTGATGCGCGGGCCTGAAAGGCGCCTTCAGGTACTTGCAATGGTTTGTCATGTAATATGGGTTTTAGTGTCAGAGTGTTTTCCATACACGGCTAGTTATTGTTTATCCGCACCAGCTGGTTTGTTGATTAGATACACCTGGTTCTCTATTGTATCATAATTCTTTAATTGTATGTATCTGTTCCTTTTACTGGACTGCGGATCACTGATAATTTGGTATTCTGTTACCTACTTTGAGCCCAGTTACCTGCCATTCTCTACATGTGTCATGATTTTTGTATGTTTTTTTATGTTACTTTTACCTTATCTGGGTGTAAAACTTAAAAATCTTTTCTAAATAAACACAATAAAAAAAAATGCGACCTCAGAGTAAGTTTGGTCATGCAAAGCCTCATATAGCCAATGATTAACAGGGAAACCCTGCCATAAAAATAACAGAAAATATTTTGATGTGAATGTAATAGTATTAAATAGAGAGTGAACATTTCCCTTATGTCAGTCTTACAGAAGACCAACCTCAGACCAGAAATAACCAGTCTTGGCCAGTCTGGTGAGGTGAGTGAGGCCGTACTGTGATGTCATAATGGTAACTGCCTGTATCAGAACTTTGCTGTTGCTGCCTCTCTCATATACATACAGGACACTGACAATGCACAGCTCAATGTCACAGCTACTGGCATAAGGTTAGTAATTCCACAAAGACCAATTTTGTCCCCCAGAAACAGAAGTTCTTGGGGAACCACCAGCACAATGTAAGCATCCACAGAGTGTGTGATTGGAGTTCTGTAGCAGATATCAGAGATATATGTGGTAGTTTCCCCGTTTATGATTATAATAGCAGCTCCCATAGGGTTCTATAAGGGTTCTTGTAATCATTACCAGACAATGTAACACCATGATACAGAATACAAACGTTTTCTGTATATGGGGGAAGGGTACTACATGCCCTTTCACCTCCATAATAACAGCTGCCACTATGTGGGCATCCATATTTGAAAATGAAGAGTCCCCTGTTTCAAGCAGGGTTGGACTGGCCCACAGGGGTGCAGGAGAAAGTCCATGGGCATTTCTAGAGAGGAGTGGGCCTGTGTGCAGTCTCCGACACTGGCCCCCTCCTCTCTGCCCGGCGGCCGGCAGTGCACTAAGCTGTGCGCGGCCAGCGCCGGAGTTATAGACTCAGAGTTCATAGAGTTTACAGTCTCTGCACAGGTCACCGGGAAAATGGCCGCGGCGGCTATTTTGCCTGTACTGCGCATGCGCAAACGATGGGAAAATGGCTGCCGTGGCCATTTTCCAGTCATTTTGTAGCGCCGGACCCCCGCACCGATGTGGTACTCCGGAGAGGTAAGTAATATTATGGGTCCAGGGTGTGTGTGGTGCGGGGCACCCCTGGCCCCAGGGGCCCGTGTTCCCCGCACACCCTGCACCCATTATAGATACGCCCCTGGGAAAGTCCCTGGTGGGCCCCACTGCCTGAGGGACCCCTTCATCTTTCAGATAGGAGATAGTGCATTCAAATTAACATTGTTACTCTATTAGAAGGTCAGTTCCCTGAAGGAGCAAGACCTCTGCAAATCCTAACAGGGAAGGAAGAGAATGTGGAGATGAGCCTTATGGCCAATATGATGTGTAATTACAGATATGTCCATACTTCTGAGGGAGGTCAGTGTCATAAACAGTGGTTTATTCTTAATTGAGGTGATCACTGATACACTGTAACATTAACAAACAATGCAACAGTAGTGAAAATTGGGTTCATGCAAAGCCTCATATAGCTGATGATTAACAGGGAAACCCTGCCATAAAAATAACAGATATTTTTATGTAAATGTATTAAATAGGGAGTGAAATTCCCCCACATTTCCCTTATGTCAGTCATACAGAAGACCATCCCCAGACCAGAAATAACCAGTCTTGGCCAGTCTGGTGAGGTGAGTGAGGCTGTACTGTGATGTCATAATGGTAACTGCCTGTATCAGAGCTTTGCTGTTGTTGCCTCTCTCATACACACCCAGGACACTGACAATGCACAGCTCACTGTCACAGATACTGGTATAAGGTTAGTAACTCCACAACATATTTATTAATCACATTTTGGGAAAAATCCTCCCAAAACAATTTTTTTAAAGGATACAAGCACAATGTACACATCCTCAGAGTGTATGGCGGGGGTTCTGCAGCAGATATCAGAGATATCTGTGGTGGTTCCCCCATTTCCGATCAAATAGGGTTCTATAAGGGCTGCTACACTGTGAAATTTACCAGGCTCCAGAATAGCTTGGCCGTGGTAACTAACAACATCTTCAGCCTATAGGCTACATATCCCACAATTTACTGGGAGAGGGATCTGTATGATCCCTTCCTGGTAATTACTGCTTGCACATGCTCAGTCTGATGGGCGCACATGCGCAGAAGAGCGCCAGGGGGGTCCTGTAGTAGAAAGCAAAGTGATTGCTCCAGCAATCACTTTACTTTACACATTGCTGGTACAGGCTCCTATCGAAGCTCCTACCCCTGGATGTGATTCTTTACCACTTAACTGACAAGTTTTCACCCAATACCGGTCAGAAATTGTTATATTTTATTTAATACATTTTATAAAGTATTTTTAAATATATATTTAAATATTTTATTAAAAAAGCAATATGCATTGGGGGTGTCTCGCACCACTCTGTGCCCATAGACCCCCAATGTAAAATTACTTCCCACCCCATTGGCAATAGACCCCCCAGTTGCAATTGTTCTCCATTAGCATTACCCACAGCCCCCCTAGTGGTAATAGATCCCCATTTGTGTAACTTCCCCCGCCCCCAGCGTAATTGGTCCCCCTCCCCAGTATCCAGTGTCAATTAACTAATTTAAAATCCCTCCAACCCTTATATTTTTTTTTAATTAGGGCATTACACCCCCTTCACCCCACCTCCAGTGCAAATAGACCCCTTTACCAATCTTCCTGGAGCACTTACCCCTCCCCCACATGCAGAACGTGTGTCAGGGGGGACTGATGATCAGTTGTCCCTGCTACAGCTCATCTCTGCACTTGCATTGCAATAGTGCCTGGGGGGAACTAAGTTCCCTTCATCACATTTTGGTCCCCAGTGCATGCTATTCGCTCCACATCTGAGACGCAATTCCAAAAGTGATGTCAGCAGTCACAGACCGCCGCATCTCTGCCAGAGTCAGAGGAGATCAGTATTGAACATTTGCAAAACTGATCTCCTCTTCAAAATCTGGGGACACTGCGAAGAGGTGCAGTCAGGGCCAGATTCACCGCAAGGCAACCTAGGTGCTTGCCTAGTGCCCGGCGGGTCTCAAGGGGGCTGTGGTCGGGCCCCACAAAATCCGGCCCATCCATCACAAAGGCTGCCTTCTAGTTGTACAGGTAAATGTTTTACAGAGGCTCAGTAATGGGAGTTAGACCAGTATTAATATCACTAATACTGGCACTGCGCATCCTTACTGTGCCCCAGCAATACATGTTCCCAGGAGCACTGCACAACCACCATAATGCCACGCAGACCAGCCCCAGAGCCGGCCCTAGGCATAGGCATTCTAAGCAAATGCCTAGGGCATTTGGAATGCCTTGGGGCATTCCACAGCTCTGCATCTCCCCCCATGCGCAGCAGCCGCGATCAGAGCTTTGCAGCTCTGCAAAAGTGTTTGTGGTTTAAAAAAAAAAAAAAAAGGGCGTGGCCACGCCACCCGCTATTTGGTCACGCCCCCTGTCACTTGGGCCCGGCTGTCTGCGTTCCTGAGCCCCTATTAGCCAGTACTATGCTTCAGTGGCTGGCTCCTCCCCTGAGACCAGCCACCAACGAGTTCCATTACAGACTGGAAGCTCCTCTCCTGCCGGCCTCCCACTACTCTCCTCCTAGTGGCCGGCATACCCCTTCTTTCTGTGGTCATACCCCCATAATCTCCAGAACCAGGTAAGTTGTGTGTGGGTGTAGGATGTCTGTGTACCGTATGTATGTATAACATGTGCTTGTTTTTTTTTGTTACAATAAATATGTGGGTTTTGATTATAATGTGTGTGATCGCGTGTGTATGTGTGTAGAAATCTATGATTGTTACATGATATATATATATATATATATATATGCACACACACATGTGTGTATATGTGTGTGTATATATATATATATATATATATATATATATATATATATATGTAAAATTTACTTATGGCGGGTCTTAAAACATATAACATCTGTAGATATATATATAGAAATGTATGTATGTGTGTATATATTAGGGGTGAGCGGGTTCGGATTTCTGAAATCCGAACCCCCCCGAGCCCCCCCGATCCGAGTCCGATCCGAGTCAGGCTCGACTTTTCCCGCCTGACTCGGATCTGAAATTGAGGCAAAAAGTCATCATCCCGCCTTCCGAGTCTCGCGGGTTTTGGATCCTATATAAGGTACCCGCGTCGGTGCCATTTTCTCACTCGGCTGTGGACAGTGAAGAGGGAGGGTGGGAGTTAGGGCTGGCTGGGCTGTGTAGTGTAGTGTAGTGTAGTGCTGCTGTTGTCCACTACTTCAAAGTCCATAGGGGCTGGCTGTGTTGTGCTGTGCTGCTGTTGTTAATAGGGGCTGTGTCCACTACTTCAGTCCATAGGGGCTGGCTGGACTGTGTTATGCAGTCAGTTCTCCATAGGGGCTGTGTCCACTCCAAAGTCCTGTGCAGTGTCCCAGTCCTAAAGGGGTGCTGTAGTGTTGTCCAGGGGGTGCTCTGTCCATCAGGGGTGCTCCCCCAAGTGCTAAAAAAATTATATATTTTCTGTGTTTGTGAATTGTGTGCGCAGTAGCCGCACGTGCATCAACAAAGTAGTGCCAAGCGTGCGCCTGTGTCATAAGTAAAGGGCCAGCTGGCTTGACCGTTAAAGGGTGCTGTAACCCCCAAAGTACACTCCAAACCAAAAAATATATATTTTCTGTGTTTGTGAATTGTGTGCGCAGTAGCCGCACGTGCATCAACAAAGTAGTGCCAAGCGTGCGCCTGTGTCATAAGTAAAGGGCCGGCTGGCTTGACCGTTAAAGGGTCCTGTAACCCCCAAAGTACACTCCAGTCCAAACCAAAAAAATATATATTTTCTGTGTTTGTGAATTGTGTGCGCAGTAGCCGCACGTGCATCAACAAAGTAGTGCCAAGCGTGCGCCTGTGTCATAAGTAAAGGGCCGGCTGGCTTGACCGTTAAAGGGTGCTGTAACCCCCAAAGTACACTCCAGTCCAAACCAAAAAAATATATATTTTCTGTGTTTGTGAATTGTGTGCGCAGTAGCCGCACGTGCATCAACAAAGTAGTGCCAAGCGTGCGCCTGTGTCATAAGTAAAGGGCCGGCTGGCTTGACCATTAAAGGGTGCTGTAACCCCCAAAGTACACTCCAGTCCAAACCAAAAAAAAAATTATTTTCTGTGTTTGTGAATTGTGTGCGCAGTAGCCGCACGTGCATCAACAAAGTAGTGCCAAGCGTGCGCCTGTGTCATAAGTAAAGGGCCGGCTGGCTTGACCGTTAAAGGGTGCTGTAACCCCCAAAGTACACTCCAGTCCAAACCAAAAAAAAAATTATTTTCTGTGTTTGTGAATTGTGTGCGCAGTAGCCGCACGTGCATCAACAAAGTAGTGCCAAGCGTGCGCCTGTGTCATAAGTAAAGGGCCAGCTGGCTTGACCGTTAAAGGGTGCTTTAACCCCCAAAGTACACTCCAAACCCAAAAAAAAATTATTTTCTGTGTTTGTGATTTGTGTGCACTGTGGCTGCACGTGCATCAACAAAGGAGCAGCGCCAAGCGTGCGCCTGTGTCCCATAAGTAAAGAGCCGGCTGGCTCATTTCTTAAAGGGTGGTGTAACCCACAAAGTGCACTACTCTCCAGCAAAAATAAAAAAATATTTTCTGTGTTTGTGTGCACTTTAGCCGCACGTATATATTATCAATATAATATAAATGGAGGACCAAACTTTCTCTGATAAAAATAAAATAGGGAAAGATCAAGAACCACTTCCTCCTAGTGCTATTGCTGCTGCTGGGAGTTGTTCATCATCCCAGAGAGGAAGTAGGAACATCACTACTTTTACTAAACAATTGACCCTCCAACAGTCCCTAGCGATGAGGATGAAGTACGACAGCAGTCATCCTGAAGCAAAACGTATAACTGAAGCCTTGACTGCTATGTTGGTGTTAGACGTGCGTCCGGTATCCGCCATTAATGCAGTGGGATTTAGACAATTGATGGAGGTAGTGTGTCCCCGGTTCCAAATCCCGTCTAGATTCCACCTGCATCCTCAAAGCAGCAGCGACAAGCGTGCGTCTGTCTGTTAAAGGGTGGTGACACCCTCAAAGTGTGCTACACAAACAATAAAAATATTGTTCTTTTTTTTTCTGTCTTTGTGAATTGTGTGGGCTATAGCCGCACTTGCATCCTCAAAGCAGCAGCGACAAGCGTGCGTCTGTCTGTTAAAGGGTGGTATAACCCTCAAAGTGCGCTCCACAAACAATAAAAATATTCTTCTTTTTTTCTCTGTCTTTGTGAATTGTGTGGGCTGTAGCCGCACTTGCATCCTCAAAGCAGCAGCGACAAGCGTGCATCTGTCTGTTAAAGGATTACATCGGTGACAGCATCCAAGTAGGCATGTCAGACAGTCCGTACCTGTACTGGCAGGAAAAAGAAGCAATTTGGAGGTCCCTGTACAAACTGGCTCTATTTTACCTGAGTTGCCCCCCTCCAGTGTGTACTCCGAAAGAGTGTTTAGTGCAGCCGGGAACCTTGTCAGCGAAATGCGTAGGAGGTTGCTTCCACAAAATGTGGAGAAGATGATGTTCATAAAATGAATTATCAACTCTTCCAGGGAGACCAGCCTCGAGAACGTACAGAGGGACCTGTGGTTGTGGATTCCAGCGGGGACAAATTAATACTCTGTGAGGATGAGGATGTACACAACACTGAAGAGGGTGAGGAATCGGTGGATGAGGAGGATGAGGAAATTTTGAAATTTAATTGGTTTATAACTTGTTTATTAATACTGGCCTTGGGCCAACTGTCTGGGTGTTTTGGTATGAGGGTATCTTTCTATAGAACCCCGAGGAAGATTTGAAGCAAGCTCACAATCTGGATTAATTGATTTGCATCGAAAAGCAAACAGGAACACACAGGGAAATTGTTTTCTTAAAGAAAATAGAAGATATATAAGATTTAAGAAGGATTGTATTACATGTCATTATAAAGAGTAGTAGTAGTAATAAGAGCGCCCCATCAGTAATTTGTTTGTATATATATATATATATATATATGTATATATATATATATATATATATATATATGCGCTAGGGGGCACCAGCCAAAATATTGCCTAGGGCACCAAATTGGCTAGGGCCGGCTCTGACCAGCCCCACACTCCCGCACTCCCAGAAACCAACTGTCTGCACTGCATCATTGAGGGCCGCCACCCAACCCCTGCCCGCACCAGCCCCAGCCCCAGCACAGCAGCTGCGTGCTGGCAGTAAGTGAAGTGAGTGGAGCAGAGGGATGGAGAGAGGGAGGGGGACATCTGCTGCTGTAAATGCCTGTATGACTCCTTCTAAGGTAACTTAGACATAACATCTAAACTTAGGGTTAGGGTAATTAGGGTAATTTCCCCACTTAGCCCCGCTAAGTGGGGAAAATAGCGGGTGAATGGATTCCGGGCACACAGCAGCACTTGGGGGCAGCCTGGCAGGTCCGTAAGTGCCGGGCACGCCCCCCAAGACTAATGAAAAGGGGATGCACCTTACAGACATGCCCCCTTTTCTCGTGTTCATGCCCCCTTTTCAGGTGAGAGAGCCTTCGGTGCGCTCAAGAGTGCCCCTTTCTAGGTCCGGCGCCGGACCTAGCATGAACACTACTTCCAAGGTAACACACGTTTTGGTGAGGGGTTGGAACTGGTACCACCCATTACGAAATGTCTAGTTTCGCTTATGACTGTCACTGGTGATTTTTTCAAAGTTGTGGTTCACCGTTTACGTGCGCTTCTCCACCGCTTTCTTATCTGTTGTAGAAAAGTAATTACAGTTTGCTGGGCCCAGTTATACCGCTGTTGCTTGTTTTCTTCCTCACAATGTTTTAGATCTTTATTGGAATTGGCTTACCTGTACGCCTATATATTTCTATTTACTTATCTTACACTCTGACATTGCAACTATAACTTTGAATGTTTATGCAATAAGTTCAGTGTTATGTGATTTGGTTTAGGGTATTACCGATAGGGTATTAGGCTTGGTGTAACGGTTCGGGTTAGGGTATTACGGATAGGGTATTAGGGTTGATGTAGTGGTTTGGGTAAGGGGTTAGGGTTAGTTTAGGGGTTTGGGTTAGTTTAGGGGTTTGGGTTAGGGTATTATGAATAGGACATTAGGGTTGGTCTAGCGGTTTGGGTAAGGGGCTAGGGTTAGTTTATTGTTAAGGGTTAGTTTGGGTTAGGATATTAGGAATATGTTATTAGCATTGGTTTAGTGGTATGGATTAGGGTATTAGGGTTAGAGGTTATGGTTAGGGTGAAGTTTGTGGTTATGGTTGAGCTAGGTTCAGGATTAGGGTAGGGATGCGTGTCTTGGCCATTTTCAGAGCATGTTTCTGCCTTCAGCTGAGATCATGTACATAGAGAAACATGGCACCAGCATCGCTACTGCTGCAACAAATATTGTGAGGGGCATGAATCAAGAATGAAAATATAGTGTGAGGGGGGCTCAAACTGGTATCTTGCCTAGGGCCCCATGAGGTCTGAATCCAGCTCTGGGTGCAATCACATGGGATGCGAATTTGTCAGCTGAAGCACAGCTAACTGCAGTTGCATCCCAATGCGACCACACCAGTTAAGTGGTGAATATCCAGGCGGAACATAATCGAATAGCAGCACACCACTGGCAGTAATTTGAAAAAAAAGTAATGGAAAAGTTGGGGAAAGCAATTTTAGTTCCTCTATCCGCCAGACCATATAACATAGACAGAAAAGGGGACCCCCATTTGAAAGAGGGGTGTCCCTTATAAAAGCTTATCTCTGGTGATCACACAGATCACACATTTTAACCCCCTGCACTGCAGAAAAATAATGTAGCCTAGGCTTGGGTATATATCTCACCCAACTTGGCTATAGATAATAACCTCCATAATAGCTGCCACTGTGTGAGCACCCATATTTGAAAGTGGGGTGTCCTCTTTCAAGTGGTGTCAGAATAGCCCACAGGGATATAGGGGAAAGTTCCCGGGGGTCCCACTGCCTGAGGTACCCCCTCCTCCTGTAGAGGTCAGGTGTCACGGCCAGGGTATTTCAGCATGGCGCTAGGCGAGTGTTACCTGTGAGGTCATTGTGGCGCGGGCTGTCTGGTGGCGGAGCTGGTTTCTGGCGGGGGGCTTTGGCTGCGCGCGTTGTTGTGCGGGCCTGTTGTCACTCTGCGCTGGTAAGGCCTGGCGGCGTCTCCATTCCGTTTGGCATGGGCGCCGCCATCTTGCCTTCTGGCCATGTGATGCGGCTGGCCAATCCTGGTGAGTCACATGTTCCCTCCGGCCAGTAACAGCACGGCATGGGGTATTTAGGAAGGGTCAATGCCTTCCTTCTTTGCCAATGCAACGTGTATCCCAGCCTAGCTGAGAGAGAGTTCTCTGCTTTCCTGTTCCTGTGAACTCGCTGTCTGCCAGTCTGCCTGTCAGCTCCTAGCTCCCACTGGACTACCCTGCTTCCTCCATCACCCTTGCCCATACCTGAGTGCCTGAGCCTGCTGACATCCTGCGCCTCAGTTCACTACCTGTATACCTGGCTTGTTTATTTTCAGTTTCACTACCTGCACACCTGGACAGCTCTAATTATTTCTACTTGGATATTAACCCTTTTACTCCCACCACAGAACTCTTGTGCACATTTATATATTCCTGGACTTTTATTTACTGCCATTATATGTTTACTCAAGCACTTATTAAAATCCTAGTTTTATTTTCAAATCTGCTTCTGTGATCACTCCTGCTACCACCCCGGGTCCACAATCAACCCAGAATATCACAGTTTGCACTGGCCCCATGGAGCCGGCCACGGATCAGGAGTCAGGAGTGGATTTGTTCAGGTGCATTTCTGGTCGTTTAGAAAATCTGGAAAACATGCAGCATCAGATGGCTCAATTTCTGCAAGAGATGTCCAAGCGACAGGATAGTTTGCAAACTTCCTTTTCTACCCCTGAAGTACCAGCAGTTACATCCGCATCAGCGTCTGGGAATACAGGAGGCAGATCATCTCCCCGCTTACATCTTCCTTTACCAAATAAATTTGACGGCAATCCTAAACTCTGCCGAGGATTCCTAAATCAGTGTGACATACATTTTACCCTGCAGCCTGACAACTTTCTAACTGCAAGAACTAAAGTGGCTTATATAGTCTCTCTGTTATCCGGCCAGGCCTTGGAATGGGCTTCCCCACTCTGGGAGCGCTCAGATCCGCTGCTGGATAATTATGCAGGCTTTGTGTCATCCTTCAGGAGGATTTTCGATGAACCTGGGCGTACTGTATCAGCATCATCAAACATCATGACACTGAGACAAGGGGTCCGTCCTGTCAGTCAATATGCCGTGCAATTTCAAATTTTAGCATCAGAGCTCAAATGGAATGAGGAAGCCCTCACCTCGACCTTCTGGCATGGGTTGTCAGACCGACTAAAGGATGATCTAGTCACACGAGAGCTTCCTACTAATCTGAACGACATGATTTCGTTGTGTATCAAAGTTGACCTACGCTTCAGGGAACGTCAGGCTGAAAAAAACAGAACTGATCGGCAAAGGTCATTTACCCCCTCCATTCCTACCCGTCCCATTCCTTCTCCTACTGAAGAGGAGCCTATGCAGGTGAATCATACACACCTCTCCAAAGAAGAACATCAGAGAAGAATGCAAAAGAACCTCTGTCTGTACTGCGGAGAGTCCAGTCACCTGCTGATCTCCTGCCCCCGTAAACCGGGAAATGCCAAATCCTAACTGACCCTGGAGACATCAAGTTAGGAGTTATGAACCCGTCTCCAAAAATTAAAGATTTCACGATTACCCTAGCCTTGGATCTTAAACCCAAACCTGTCTTTGCTACTGCTCTACTCGACTCAGGAGCAGCCGGAAATTTCATAACGTCTAGTTTCATAGATAAATTTCAGATTCCTTGTTTGTCTCTCAACCATGCCATCTCTCTGACCTCTATAGATGGACGCCCTCTAACTAACGGGATAGTCACCAAAGAGACTCAACCAGTATTGGTCCGAATTGGGGCACTTCATTCTGAGTCCTTAAAATTCCTGGTGATATCAGAGGCCTCTCAAGAAATTGTTCTTGGTCTACCCTGGTTACGTCAACATAATCCCAGGATTGATTGGAGTTCTATGCAGATTCTGTCATGGGGTATGGACTGTCAGAAATCCTGTCTTCCAAAAATTCGACCTGTGAGAAAGACAGTTCCATTAGTTTCTTCTGCCATTCCCAAGGAATATCAGATGTTCGCCGATGTTTTCTCTGAACAATAAGCAAATATCTTACCCCCTCATAGGGAATGGGACTGTCCAATTGAATTGATACCTGATAAGATACCACCTCGTGGTCGTACCTATCCGCTGTCCTTGCCTGAGACTCAAGCCATGACCGAGTACATCCGGGACAACCTGGCAAAGGGGTTCATTCGCCCCTCTACTTCACCTGCCGGAGCTGGGTTTTTCTTAGTTGGCAAGAAGGACGGTGGTCTAAGACCATGTATCGATTATCGAGGCCTTAATGACATTACTGTAAAGAATCGATACCCTCTTCCCCTGATTACTGAGTTGTTTGATAGGGTCAAGGGCTCTGTCATTTTTTCTAAATTAGATCTAAGAGGGGCTTACAACCTCATTCGTATCCGAGCTGGCGATGAATGGAAGACCGTTTTTAATACCAGAGATGGACATTTCGAGTATTTAGTAATGCCTTTTGGATTGTGTAATGCCCCTGCTGTCTTCCAAAGTTTCGTTAATGAGATTTTCCGGGATCTGTTATATGTTTCGGTTGTTGTCTATCTGGATGACATACTGATTTTTTCACCCTCGGTGGCTAAACATCAAGAACATGTTAAAGAAGTTCTGACCCGTTTGAGAGAAAACCACCTTTACTGCAAACTGGAGAAATGCGTCTTTGGAGTGCCCAGTGTACCTTTTCTCGGCTATGTAATATCTGGCTCCAGTTTAGAAATGGACCCCAAGAAGGTACAAGCAATTCTGGATTGGACCCGACCTCAGACACTGAAGGCCATCCAGAGATTGTTGGGATTTGCCAATTATTATAGACGCTTCATTAAGGGATTTTCTACACTGCTGGCTCCCATTAGAGCCTTGACCCGCAAAGGTGCTAATCCTGCCCAATGGTCACCTGAGGCAGAGTCTGCCTTTCATCTTCTAAAACAGGCCTTTATCTCAGCACCAGTTCTTCGACAACCAGATCTGGACAGGCCTTTTTGTTGGAAGTAGACGCATCATCTGAAGCTGTGGGAGCGGTCTTGTCTCAACGTTATGAGGACGACCGAGTCCATCCTTGTGGGTTCTTTTCTAAAACATTCTCACCTGAAGAAAGGAACTACGCCATAGGTGAGCAAGAACTACTAGCTGTAAAGTTGGCGTTGAAGGAATGGAGATATTTGCTAGAAGGCGCCAAGTTTCCATTTACTGTATTTACGGACCATAGAAATCTCCTATTTCTCAAAAACCTCCAATGTGTGAGTCCTCGTTTGGCCCACTGGGCAATATTCTTTGCCAGGTTTCAGTTCACCCTGACCTTCCGGTCTGGAGCACTTAATCAGAAGGCTGATGCCCTATCGAGATCTCTCCTCTCTGATGATCAATCTGAAAATCAAAGCAATACCCCTGTCTTGGAATCTAGAGTTTTCGCCGCATTACAACTTCAGCCTCCTACGGGAAAATCATTTGTGGCCCCGGAATTAAGGAAGCAGCTTCTCACTTGGGCACATTCCTCTCGCTTCGCAGGGCACTCAGGCACTCGGAAGACCTTGGAGTTCCTGAAAAGACACTATTGGTGGCCTTCTATGAAGGCAGATATAATGGAGTTTATCTCTTCCTGCTCCTCCTGTGCCCAGCATAAATCATCACGACAAGCTCCAGCTGGGGAATTGCTTCCATTACCTACTCCATCATGTCCATGGACGCATCTCTTCATGGATTTCGTCACAGACCTGCCAATCTCTCAAGGTTTCAACACTATCTGGGTTGTAAAAGACCGATTTTCCAAGATGGACCATTATATACCGTTGAGGAAGTAACCTTCTGCCCCTGACCTGGCACAGTTGTTTGTCCAACACATATTTCGTCTACATGGCCTTCCTGCTGAAATTGTCTCTGACCGTGGTGTGCAGTTTACTGCAAAATTCTGGAGGGCTTTGTGTTCTGTTCTTCAAGTGAAGTTAAACTTTTCCACGGCCTACCATCCACAAAGCAACGGCTCCACCGAGAGAGTTAATCAAGATCTAGAGACTTTCTTAAGAATTTTTATGTCATCTTCCCAGGACAATTGGGCTGCCTTGCTGCCGTGGGCTGAGTTTGCACATAATGCTTCCTACCACTCGTCAACTAACCAAACGCCATTTCAGGTTGTATATGGCCTTCATCCTCGTGTTCCCGAATTCCGAAGCCTGCCTGTATTCGATGTTCCGGCCGTGGAGGACACGGTGCAGAATTTTGCTGCCATCTGGACTCAAGTACGGTCTGATTTGTTGAAGGCATCCTCTCGCTATAAGACCCAGGCCGATAAGAAGTGTAGAATAGTTCCACGCATGCAAGTTGGAAGCCAGGTCTGGTTATCCACCCAGAATCTTCGTCTGAGGGTTCCTTCTATGAAATTTGCACCACGCTTCATCGGTCCTTTCTCCATAACAGAAGTCATTAATCCAGTGGCCTATCGTCTACAGTTACCCCATACCTAAAAATCCCTAATTCCTTCCATATTTCCTTATTGAAGCCCCTGGTCCTGAACAAATTCCATTGTGCTCTACCTGCTTCTCCTCGAGTCCAGACGGAGAGAGGAGTTGAGTTTGAGGTCGCCCAGATCTTGGACTGTCGTCTACGCAGAGGTCATCTACAGTATTTGCTGGACTGGAAAGGTTACGGTCCAGAGGAACGTTGCTGGACCGATGCTCGTGATGTCCACGCTCCCACGCTCATCAGGAGATTCCATTCTGCCCATCCGGAGAAGCCTGGTGAGTGTCCTGAGGCCACCCCAAAAGGGGGTGGTACTGTCACGGCCAGGGTATTTCAGCATGGTGCTAGGTGAGTGTTACCTGTGAGGTCATTGTGGTGCGGGCTGTCTGGTGGCGGAGCTGGTGTATGGCGGGGGCTTTGGATGCGCGCGTTGTTGTGCGGGCCTGTTGTCACTCTGCACTGGTAAGGCCTGGCGGCGTCTCCATTCCATTTGGCATGGGCACCGCCATCTTGCCTTCTGGCCATGTGATGCGGCTGGCCAATCCTGGTGAGTCACATGTTCCCTCCGGCCAGTAACAGCACGGCATGGGGTATTTAGGAAGGGTCAGTGCCTTCCTTCTTTGCCAGTGCAACGTGTATCCCAGCCTAGCTGAGAGGGAGTTCTCTGTGCTTTCCTGTTCCTGTGAACTCGCTGTCTGCCAGTCTGCCTGTCAGCTCCTAGCTCCCACTGGACTACCCTGCTTCCTCCATCACCCTTGCCCATACCTGAGTGCCTGAGCCTGTTGACATCCTGCGCCTCAGTTCACTACCTGTATACCTGGCTTGTTTATTTTCAGTTTCACTACCTGCACACCTGGACAGCTCTAATTATTTCTACTTGGACATTAACCCTTTTACTCCCACCACAGAACTCTTTGCACATTTATATATTCCTGGACTTTTATTTACTGCCATTATATGTTTACTCAAGCACTTATTAAAATCCTAGTTTTATTTTCAAATCTGCTTCTGTGATCGCTCCTGCTACCACCCCGGGTCCACAAACAACCCAGAACATCACATCAGGTTCCAGACAATGCACTGAAATTAAATATTGTTACTCTATTTGAGGGACAATTACCTGGTGGAGCAGGATCAGTGATGAACAGGGGTGCTTGATTAATTTTTCTGGAAACTACTCCAAGATACGCCCTTCTGCAATCAAAATGGGTGGTCAGGACACAACCCTATTCACTCCCGTTGTTAGCTGTGGGCTCTAACATAATGAACACAGTTCCTGCCAGTGATTGGAATCACTAACCTCCAATTTAGTTATTCCAGAGAAAAGATCTTAAATAGTTAAAAATATATATTTTTTTACAATGGCGTGTATTTCGCTATTATTAGACCTAATGCAGTTCTCATTGAGTTTTAGACATGGAAGAGATCTGGGGTTTGTTTTTTTTAATGTTGGGTTATTTTTTCATTTTTGTTCGGTATGCATATTTGGATATAGCTGCATTTTTAGCTGGATGTATTTAGATGCTAAAATGTAACAGACAAATTAAAGTGCAACTATTTTATATTGTACATTTCTCATGTAAATAACGTATAAACAAAATCTATTTTTTGTTATAGAGATAGATGAATGAAGGACTTAATTTTGACATAACATAAGGTCATCTTAAACACACACATACCGCTGCTTGTATTCTAACCCACTGCTCCATGCTCCTTCCTCACTATCTACCCCATCTGTGTCACCACTGTCTGTCTGCCCCTCCCCTTTAGAATGTAAGCTCTCACGAGCAGGGCCCTCATCCCTCACGTGCTTCTCCACCCTCTACTTATATTATCATTTACTCCTAACTCCCCAATTGGCACCCAACACTTGGTTGCTGAGGCCCTGCTGCTTGTGTTATGCAGCTATGTCTATAAACCATGTCCTTGTCCTGCATTGTTTTGTATTACTAACTGTTTTTCTTGTGTGCTCATTTATGTACTTTATAAGGTGCTGCGGAACCTTTGTGGCGCCATATAAAGGATAATAATAATAATAATATCAGTATTGTATATATATATATATATATATATATATAGTAACTTGACCGGATTAGGGGTCCCTCTCCTAGGGGTTGATGGACTCTGTCTTCACACACACGGCAGCCAGGAAAACAATACACCAGTCTGGGGTCTCGTACTAGCTAGTCGGTACCAGTCTTTATTGTGCAACGTAAAAGGAAAACAAAACATAAAAATAAACGCTAGCCTGTTTGGGCGCTAACTAGACAAGAGGTTCCCTCTCTAAAGAAATAGTGGGGCCTACTGCCTCCACTATCAACACAAACATATGCACAAAACTTACAGGTAGTTTGCATCAAGTGTCTCTGAGCCAGCCAGTCTGCTTGCTCTCCCAGGTATGAGACACTAGCTTACAATCACACACAGCCTACATCAGCCAGTTCCAGGTGCAAACCCTAATGAGCCTGCTAACAGGCCAAAAAGGCCAAAACCAGGAGTGGCCTGTGGATGGAGCCTTCCCTCTCCTCACATCCACACCCCCAGGTCCCAAACCGGCTTTTCAAAAAGCTGACCCTCAAATCTGCTTCACTGCAGACTTTCTCCTGGGGTTTTTTAGAACACATAGGTCAAAAACCTAGGACAAATGTATCTACCACTAACCACTTTACCAGCGTCCCTATCACTATATATATATATATATATATATATATATATTTCATAGAATCTGTATGTGGATTAAGAGTGGTATTATGTACAGTATATGGTAATTGAAAAAATCTGTATATATTTGAATCTTTACTCCTTAATTGGGGATTATGGGTAATTTCTTGTTTAGTCTGAGCCACATCCTGAGGAAGGACTTCAGTCTGAAACGCGTATATAGTTGTGGTGGACTTGGTGTTATCTGTCTCATTTTTTTTTTGTCTTAATGCCTATATCATTTCCATCAGACAAGAATTGTAGGTTCACACCCGGGTTATGTGAGGTTGCACTTTTATTGGCTGAATACTGGACAGATGAATTTCTATTTTTATGTGTACCATTTTTATGTGGTTTTATAAATAAATTATTTTATGGAAACTATGATGCCTCTCTTAAGATTGAGGACATTGTGGTTGGGTTATCCAGGACCAGGAGAAACCTTTTGATGAATGAAACAAGGGGTGTTCTGGTGAGTACTTGACCATCTAACGGGCAGCACAGATGGTGTAATGGTTAGCATTACTGCCTCACAGCACTGAGGTTGTGGGTTCAATACCCACTATGGCCCTAACTGTGTGGAGTTTGTATATTCTCCCTGTGCTTGCGTGGGTTTTCTCCGGGTGCGCCGGTTATCTTCCACACTCCAAAAATATACTGGTAGGTTAATTGGCCTAGTGTGTAGGTGTGTGCGCATGTGGTAGGGAATATAGATTGTAAGCTCCACTGGGGCAGGGATGGATGTGAATGGCCAAATATTCTGCTGCTGAATATGTGTGCGCTATATAAATAACTGGTAATAAATAAATAATATTCGCAATGAGTGTAGAGAAGTAATTTTATAGAATGTGAGAGCATTGAGATCAAGTCTTGCCTACCCTATCAATTTGGCCGGGAGCCTCCCGAATATCGGGTGCCACTCCCGGCCCCCCCGGAAAGGCAGGTAAGGCTCCCGGATGCCGCCTGCCCCCCGACTACTAATAGAGACCCCCACAGAGGTGGGAGCAGTGATACGTTTCTTGCTGAATCGCATCATCGTGGCCCCGCCCCCTGCTTCACAATGCTGTTATTTCCGGCATTGTGAAAAGGGGGTGAGGCCACAATGACACGATTGCGCTGCCCCACCACCTGGCCACCTGGCCACACCCGCCGCTGTGCGCAGACATTCAGCTCTCTCCCGGAAGCTCCCGGAAGGAGGGAGCTGAATGTCGGCAAGTATGATTGAGATTGAGAATACCAAAGAAACCTTTCGGTGAACTGTATCCCCTGACTTATGGTGAGTGCTATCCATGTTACAGACAGACGGTCAGGAATCGAGAGGGAGGATCACTAATTTGAGAGAGTTACAACCTGAAGAATTAAAGATTTTCTGCTTATCCCTGTTAGGACAGCGCTTGTGGACTATTCCAAAATATTTTTACAGTCTGTTTAAAATATATAGGATTTGTGTATCTAGGGATAGGACAAAGCTGCAGTCCAGGGCGCAAGTAACAACCTCTCTTGCTGTGCAACGACTACTTAGACTACCTGGGTCTTCCAATAAAAGAATTGCACCGGTTGCAGCAGGTACAAACTAACCAGCCCCCCTCCTGCTACATAACACCCATTCTTTACTACCTTCACTGGCTGCCTATAAGATGACGAATATATTTCAAGATTGACATACAGGTTTTCAAAGCCCTACATCACCAGGGTCCAAGGTACCTGAAGCAGCTACTGATTCCTTAATGTCCCTCTCGCTTACTGCCATCTGTAGATGAAGGACTAGTAGCAGTACAAAGCAGGGTCAAGCGTCTAGCTTTGTTGCTCGGACTCAATGAAACACGCTACCCTTGAACTGTTCGAGAGGTCACAGTCTTGAATCTATCAAAAAAATACATAAGACCTACATGTTTACTCCCGGATATCACTAATGTCCCTTTAGTTGTTCAAAAATACAACCCTTAATGCTTAATTCTCTTTTCTGTTAAGTATTTTGTATCTTTTTTTTAATGTAAATGTAAAGCACTCTGATTCCTATTCGGAGAAAAGTGCCTTATAGATAACATTATTATTATTATTACATCTCCTATTTTGTCAAGAAATTCAGCCCGACTAGCCAGCCCCACTCTGCCGATGATATTCACCTCTCCTCTATTCCTATAAACCCATTACACTTCTGTGTACAGAACTTTGTGTGAACATATTTTGTACTCTTATTTTATTTATACAGATGATACATGGGGGAGAGGGGGTTGGGATATGGAACTTTTGGGCAGATTTGGTCCATTTTTCATTTTTATTTCCTAGTTAAAACCCATTGTATTGTAGTAACTAAAATAAGAGCTAATTAGACCAATATCAGAAGTCCAAACTCCTTTTTGTCTTTCTATAGACATGAAACTATTTGTACATACTGTATTATCTATATAGAAACTACATGATGTAATACAGCTGCTACAATTATTGTGACCTAGTTACCTATTACATTAAAATGTATTGTGTTGATGGTATCCTTTAAAACTGAGTGAAATAATTAGCTATGTACATACCTTGCCACAAATAAAACAGCTGAGTTTTACAAGGCATCACCTCCAGCTTGCAGGTTTTCCAACAAATGGATGCTGGTGCCTAGAGGATAGTAAAACCCCTTTATCTTGTGTCCCACTGGGAATGGGTTGTTCTGTACCACATATCTTAGAACATTAATGGATGCTTCCTAATAGATGCCTGGTTTACCAAACCAATGACAAGTCGAGGTCACACTCTTTAAAGTAAGACATATTCAATATAATGACTAAGGAGAGTCATGTGTGCCATTTCTGAGGCTCTACTGATTGTCAATCACTTAAGGTGCATTTTCACGTCAACAATATAGTGGAGGAATAGAAACATTTATACTAAAAGGCATTAAAAAAATCAAGAAATCAATTACAAGTGGGAATAAACAAACATGAGAAGGTAAATGTTTACATGACATATTTCGCTTACATATAATTCTGGAAATTGCAAATAGAAAATAATTGTATATTGACAAAATAAAGTCCACTAGTAGCAAAACAGAAATGTAAGTATATGCTTTGTAAACTCTAGAGATTATTCCTCAATATTATCCCAAAGGTTGCAGAGCAGTAAAGTCAATAAAGAGCAGGAAAAAGAAAATTATATTTGTGTTTAGTTAAAAAAGCAGGGACAATTGATAACTTGCCCGTACACATTAGGATTTACTGCAAGTAAATACAAATAAAGAGCAATTACAAGTTATGCCCACACTGGACAATATTTAAATAGCAAAAAAAAATTACAATGAATAAACATACAATTTAAAAAAAATATATTAAATCAAGATATTACATTTATTACTTTTTATTTATTTTTTATTTGTTTACATTTTTGCACATGTAAGGTAGATCATTATTTTATGTGACTGTTTCAACCCTTATTATTATTTTTAAAGAAATTAGAGCAAAATAAATAGATAATGGTGATAATAAAGATCATTATGGCAATGTTATATAAATATATGTATAAAATTAAGATTCCTGTGTTTAATCATTGTGCAAAACTATAAGGTGATCTGTTCCTGAGGCTAAACTTGTGAATCTGAAACCATTATTGGGATGTCAAACAAAAGTGCCAGAGCCTATTATAATCTATTTTGAGCAGTTATGCAGCTTTTATGCAGCTGTCACGAATTCAACAGGACATTGAACAGTTGAATAGAACTCATTCTAAATTCATTAAAAAAATACAAATATAGTTTTAAATATGATTGTTTTTGTTTTGTTTTATATTTTTATAAACACAATCTTTTCCAGAATTATATATTATTTCAAATTAAAGTAAAGTATAATACACGCTGACCATCCTTCTATATGACTTTTGGTCTATCACCACTCAATATGCCCTAAGCAAAATACATTTAAAAATAGCACCCTAGTCATTGGGCCAATTGACACAACATAAAAAGATAG
The DNA here is from genome assembly GCA_031769625.1 of Taudactylus pleione. NCBI lineage: Eukaryota > Metazoa > Chordata > Amphibia > Anura > Myobatrachidae > Taudactylus > Taudactylus pleione. The sequence goes on along the minus strand of JAUIMM010000113.1, from coordinate 26,112,795 downwards.
AATAGAGTGATAGAATAGGTTGATTAAACAAAAGAAGAGGTAGATTGAATAAAGTAGTTGGAAATTAAGGCAGGTAGCATAAGAGGAAGGAAAGGAAAGAAACTTGGAAGGGCTGGACATTTTTATGTTTCTACTCCCTTTTTATGGTGCTTTTTTATACTCTGCCACTCCGACTAGCCCAGTGTCTGGTTATGATGATTTAGGGGAATCCCAAGTAGCAGGTCTCTGTAAAATAATGCTCACCAGCATTTTTCAAATAAGGATTTTATTGATCTGTATTAAGCTCCTCCAACTGAAACAAATTTTATCCAGTTTGCCCCTGCTGGAAAGTAGGAGACTGTAGGCTCTATTCAGCATTAGTGGCGCTGTTGTCCTGAATATTTTAAGGGAACATTGTCACAATATTTTTCATATTATCAATTTCTTTTTCACAGCTATTCAGCAATGAACTACAAAGGGGCAGTGGTTTTTATAACACATTGTCCCTGCAAAGTTCCTGAAGGCACTGTTTTTGGATGTCCAAGAACAAAACCTTCCTTTTCTTGTTCTGTGCATGCTCGTTCATGCACTTACGTAACACTGTGAATAGTCTCCTTCCCTGCAGTATGGCGACCAGCAAGTGTATGTCCAGCTCCAACCTCCTAAAAGTGTCTAAATTGATTAAAATGTGTATATAGGTTCTACATTAGTCTGTATACATTTATATTTATGTGGTTATATATATCAAATGTATATACTGTATATATAAAATGTATATATAAAACCGCATAAATATAAATGTAGAAATAATAATATAAAGCCTATGTACACATTTTAATCATTAATTATAGACACTTTTGGCTGGATCTGGATATACACTTGCCAGGATCTGGACATACACTTGCCACGATCTGGACATACACTTGCCAGTCGACACACTGTGGGGAAGGCGACTCGAGCAGTTTCAATATTTATTTAAGTAAATATTTCATTGCTGAATAGAGCCATGTGAGTCCTAATGTAAGTATAAAACAATTTTTTTTATTAATTACAAATATTTGTAAGACTATGTAAAGTGGTTTTGTTAGTACGTAATTAGACTTTTGTCAAGGAAATTCTATATGTGCTTCAACAATAAATAATAATATATATTCTGATGTCTAGCATTTTGTATCTAATTTACTATTAAATTTTGCTCACAAGGTCACACACAGACAGTTCTATGTTTCACACGTTGGTGTCTTAACCACACAGCCTCTATTGCTCCCTTAACTGCTGGACAAGTGCTTAAATGTGCTATTTAAACTTAGATGCTTCCCATTGCATTAGTCATAGCAGTAGAGAGGTTAGTGCATATTAAACAGGAAATGGGAGCCAATAACACGTCATCAATGTTTAACACAAATGTCATGGCTTCCTTTTTTAATCCAGTTATGTTAGAGCAATAAAGGGATTATGTTATTGTCACCATTTTACAATAATTCACCATAATGTCTCACTTTTGTGGAAAAGTCTTTCTTTCTTTCTTTCTTTCTTTCTTTCTTTCTTTCTTTCTTTCTTTCTTTCTTTCTTTCTTTCTTTCTTTCTTTCTTTCTTTCTTTCTTTCTTTCTTTCTTTCTTTCTTTCTTTCTTTCTTTCTTTCTTTCTTTCTTTCTTTCTTTCTTTCTTTCTTTCTTTCTTTCTTTCTTTCTTTCTTTCTCTCTCTCTTATGACTAGAGATGCTCAACATTTTGAAACCAGATAAAAAATTTATTGAATTTTATTTGTTCGAAGGCCCCGGATTTGCGGTTCAGAAATTGCGGTTTCCCTCCATTTTATGTTAATGTGTTTCAGATTTGTCATTTGAGGTTTACATTTTGTGTTTTAAATATTTTTATTTTTAAACACTCAGCTTCATTGCTAACCATTAAAATCAGTTAAAACTGAAGCTTGAACATGCTTGAACAGGCTAGATTGTCAAACCTGCTTTACCTCTTGAATTGTGTTCAGTTTTTTAATTGCTCTAAATTAGAAAAAAGTCAAGTAAATTTTCCCATTTTTCTACCGATAAAGCAAAATTATTTGAAAAAAGATTTGCAGCAAGTTCCAGCAGCTCCATTAATGGAAAAAATGTGCTTTCTGATTTGCAGATAGATCTTTCAGCTTTTCAGTATTGTAACTGAATAAAAAAAATCTATATAAATAATATGAATACAATTTAACACTAATGGGGTAAATTCTGCCTGGCAAGGAACTCCCATTATCTTGCTAATTGGAAAAGGTAAGATGTTAAGAAAAAACATGCTTTTTTAATTGGATTTATTTTTTATCCTTTTCTGCTTGGAACCTAAATAAATAAATGACTATTACACGGTGTACAAATCCTGTATATTAGTGTTAAAAATGTACTGAATAGAGAATTGCTGACTAATGCCACGGTTGAGGTTATTAGGAGTTAAACTGAGACAGCAGAATTTCAGGGGCAGTCAAATATAACAAACTAATTAAAGAAAGCTGATTTTCCGGCTGCAAATGCCTAAATGAGTGATTTATACATTGACAGTATATCCCAAAGATGGTGACCGTGACACTTAAATTGCAGGTGTTAATTTTCATAGAATATTAGGTTATTTTGTGACCAAGTTAAGATGGACTGCATTACATTGCAGAATCAGGCAGCAGAATGGCTCAGAAATTCAAAAATTGCAAATTTTTCATGCACAGATGAATTAACTTAATTGGTTGGGTAAATAATTAATTATTCCAAATCTTCTCATACAGTGAAATATTAAATCATTGACCTCTTGGTAGTTATTGAGGCGAAGCTCTAAAACAGGGGTCTTCAAACTTGGCCCTCCAGCTGCTGTGGAACTACACATCCCAGCATGCACTGCCACCTTTTTGATATAACAGCATGCTAAAACTATGTGCAGTGCATGCTGGGATGTGTAGTTCCACAGCATCTGGAGGGCCAAATTTGAAGACCCCTGCTCTAAAATCTCTGCTATGGACCTTACAAAAACCAAATGTCTGTGGTTGTTGGAATCATATATATTTTATGTGCTCAGTGCAGAGGTGCCCGATGATAAATTTAGTTATGTACTTAACAACGAGGAGGCATTACTTAAATAACAAGCCTTGCCTTAATGATATCCCTGTCAGGTGCACAGGTGAAAAGAGGAATTAGACTAGCGTGCTGAGCCAGTAATTATTCCAATTGTGCTCATGCAGGAAAATCCTTAAACATAGTAATTTGATGATACCTGAGGGAAGGAGTGGAAGACCATGTTATACAACATATAAGTACCACACAGAGAGGCCATCATAATTGGCAGCCCACTGAATTGCTTGCTAAAACCAAGAACTTCAATGTTTACATCTGAACAAATCAGTAGCTAGTTGGTATAAGTAGACTCAAATGTTATTACCTGCCATTGAAGGTAAATCCAGGGACAGGTACCATGTTAACTTACCCAAATATCACTGTGGCAGCTATTTAGATCATGTTACCTAAATTCCAGTATATCCAGCAAACAGAGAAAAGATAATTTTAATATCTCATGAGCAGGCCATCTGCCCTCTTGGTTCTCACCCTACACTCTTCTTGCTCCAGTCAGTGACTAATCTTTTCTGTCCACCTTTCCCAGGGCACAGGGTCATAGACTACTACATTTATCTACTGTCACTCTTATGGTGCATACACACGTAGCGATTTAAAAGGACAATTTGAACGATATCGATATCATTATCGTTACCGTTATCTATCAAATCGTCCTTTTAAATGGTTCCTACCAACTTACCTTCGACCATTGATGTGCAGGCACATATGGGCGATAGCGATATTGCCCATCGTCCCTGTATGCTGGCCAACCTGCTCGACATCGAGCAGGTTACAACAGGGACCAGCGATCGCGGGACGCTGGCAGGTTGGTAGTGTGTTGGATTATATATATAGATCATCCAACAAACCATGGAGGGTGCAGTACGATCTGCCAGCGATATCGTATCGCTGGCAGATCGCTACGTGTGTGTGCAACATTGGTTGTCTAATAATCTAACTGACTGATTTTTCACCTTCTACTCTATGTTTGAAACTTTTTGTATTGTATTTGTTTGTGTGTATGATTTAAATTTTCTATGAACAGCACTACAGACATTTGGTGGTGCAATATAAACAAAATATATAATAATACTAATAATAATAATAATAATATTATTATTATTATTATTATTATTATTATTATTATTATTATTGGAGTTCACTTATTTATACCTGTGGTACAGGGGTCCTTTGAAGGATTCAATTTTTAAATATGCATAAGATAGGCTTTTTGCTACTAAGTCGGGCCTGTTTCAAAATTTTGCATGAATGTAAGAATGATGGGGAAGTTGCATTGACAAAACCATAGACTGTTTGAAACAGCTTTTGGTGGTATATCTGGATTGAGCAGACACTGCATGCCAGGTATAGTAGAACTTTTGGGCAGCACAGATGGTGTAATGGTTAGAATTACTGCCTCACAGCACTGAGGTCGTGGGTTAGTTTCCCACTGCGGCCCTAACTGTGTTGAGATTGAACTGTGTGGAGTTTGTATATTCTCCCTGTGCTTCCATGGGCTTTCTCCGGGTACTCCGGTTTCCTCTCAATCTAAAATATACTGATAGTTTAATTGGCTCCTAACAAAAATGAACCCTAGTGTGTATTAGGGGTGAGCGGGTTTGGATTTCTGAAATCCGAACCCCCCCGAGCCCCGCTGATCCGAGTCCGATCCGAGTCAGGCTCGACTTTCCCCGCCTGACTCGGATCTGAAATGGAGGCAAAATGTCATCATCCCGCCTTCCGGGTCTCGCGGGTTTTGGATTCTATATAAGGTACCCGTTCGGCGCCATTTTCTCACTCGGCTGTGGACAGTGAAGAGGGAGGGTGGGAGTTAGGGCTGGCTGGGCTGTGTAGTGTAGTGTTGTGCTGTGCTGTGCTGCTGTTGTCCATAGGGGCTGTGTCCACTCCTCCAAAGTCCATAGGGGCTGGCTGTGTTGTGTTGTGCTGCTGTTGTCCATAGGGGCTGTGGGCCTGATTCAGAGCCGGACGCTCGCTCTGAATCAGGGTCCTCCTACATGAAAATGGAGCGGCCTTATGGACGCTCGCATAGCTGTGGGTTACCACCCACAGCTTATGCGAGCGTCCATGATGATGGTCGCGACGGTCAAGACCATCACGGCCATCGGGCTTGCAACGGAGACCCTGCGGTAGGGTCTCGCTGCCGCAAGCCCTGGAGTGATTTTGGCTCTATCAGAGCCAAAATCACTCCCACTGACATCACTAGTGATGTCAGTGGGGCCAGCTTCAGACGGTAGGCGTTCCCAAAATTGACAGCACGCCCCCTTTGGTGCGAGACCCGGAGCGACGGAGAGCCCGTCGCTAGCCGGGTCTCGCGCATGCGAACGACGGAGCTCCCTCCGTTGTGCGCATGCGCAGTGGGGCAACATTGACCCGCTTGCGAGTGTCCTGCGCTCGCGAGCGGGTCTGAATGACCCCCTGTGTCCACTCCTCCAAAGTCCATTGGGGCTGGCTGTGTTGTGCTGTGCTGCTGTTGTCCATAGGGGCTGTGTCCACTACTTCAAAGTCCATAGGGGCTGGCTGGACTGTGTTGTGCAGTCAGTTGTCCATAGGGGCTGTGTCCACCCCAAAGTCCTGTGCAGTGTCCCAGTCCTAAAGGGGTGCTGTAGTGTTGTCCAGGGGGTGCTCTGTCCATCACGGGTGCTCCCCCCAAGTGCAAAAAAAATAAATATTTTTTCTGTGTTTGTGAATTGTGTGCGCAGTAGCCGCACGTGCATCAACAAAGTAGTGCCAAACGTGCGCCTGTGTCATAAGTAAAGGGCCGGCTGGCTTGACCGTTAAAGGGTGCTGTAAACCCCAAAGTGCACTTCAAACAAAATAAAAAAATATTTTCTGTGTTTGTGAATTGTGTGCACTGTGGCTGCACGTGCATCAACAAAGGAGCAGCGCCAAGCGTGCGCCTGTGTCCCATAAGTAAAGGGCCGGCTGGCTTGTCCATTAAAGGGTGCTGTAACCCCCAAAGGGCCCTCCAAACAAAATAAAAATATATTTTTTGGGGGGTTTGTGAATTGTGTGCGCAGTAGCCGCACGTGCATCAACAAAGTAGCACCAAGCGTGCGCCTGTGTCATAGGTAAAGGCCCAGCTGGCTTGACCATGAAAGGGTGCTGTAACCCCCAAAGTGCACTCCAAAAAAAATAAAAAAATATATTTTTTTGTGTTTGTGAATTGTGTGCGCAGTAGCAGCACATGCATCAACAAAGTAGTGCCAAGCGTGCGCCTGTGTCATAAGTAAAGGGCCAGCTGGCTTGACCGTTAAAGGGTGCTGTAACCCCCAAAGTGCACTCCAAGCAAAATAAAAAAATATTTTCTGTGTTTGTGAATTGTGTGCACTGTGGCTGCACGTGCATCAACAAAGGAGCAGCGCCAAGCATGCGCCTGTGTCCCATAAGTAAAGGGCCGGCTGGCTTGTCCGTTAAAGGGTGCTGTAACCCCCAAAGGGCACTCCAAACAAAATAAAAAAATATATTTTTTTGTGTTTGTGAATTGTGTGCGCAGTAGCAGCACTTGCATCAACAAAGTAGTGCCAAGCGTGCGCCTGTGTCATAAGTAAAGGGCCAGCTCACTTGTCCGTTAAAGGGTGCTGTAACCCCCAAAGGGGACTCCAAACAAAATAAAAATATATTTTCTGTGTTTGTGAATTGTGTGCACTGTGGCTGCACGTGCATCAACAAAGGAGCAGCGCCAAGCGTGCGCCTGTGTCCCATAAGTAAAGGGCCAGCTGGCTTGTCCATTAAAGGGTGCTGTAACCCCCAAAGGGCACTCCAAACAAAATAAAAAAATATATATTTTTGTGTTTGTGAATTGTGTGCGCAGTAGCAGCACTTGCATCAACAAAGTAGTGCCAAGCGTGCGCCTGTGTCATAAGTAAAGGGCCGGCTGACTTGTCCATTAAAGGGTGCTGTAACCCCCAAAGGGCACTCCAAACAAAATAAAAAAATATTTTCTGTGTTTGTGAATTGTGTGCACTGTGGCTGTACGTGCATCAACAAAGGAGCAGCGCCAAGCGTGCGCCTGTGTCCCATAAGTAAAGGGCCGGCTGGCTTGTCCATTAAAGGGTGCTGTAACTCCCAAAGGGCAGTCCAAACAAAATAAAAATATAATTTTTTTTGTGTTTGTGAATTGTGTGCGCAGTAGCAGCACGTGCATCAACAAAGTAGTGCTAAGCGTTCGCCTGTGTCCCATAAGTAAAGGGCCGGCTGGCTCATTTCTTAAAGGGTGGTGTAACCCACAAAGTGCACTAGTGTCCAACAAAAATAAAAAATTATTTTCTGTGTTTGTGTGCGCCTTAGCCGCACGTATATACAGCAGTCATCCTGAAGCAAAACGTATAAAATGGAGGCCTTGCCTGCTATGTTGGTGTTAGACGTGCGTCCGGTATCCGCCATTAGTGCAGTGGGATTTAGACATTTGATGGAGGTAGTGTGTCCCCGGTTCCAAATCCCGTCTAGATTCCACCTGCATCCTCAAAGCAGCAGCGACAAGCGTGCGTCTGTCTGTTAAAGGGTGGTGTAACCCTCAAAGTGCGCTCCACAAACAATAAAAAAATTCTTCTTTTTTTTTCTGTCTTTGTGAATTGTGTGAGCTGTTGCCGCACCTGCATCCTCAAAGCAGCAGCGACAAGCGTGCGTCTGTCTGTTAAAGGGTGGTGTAACCCTCAAAGTGCTCTCCACAAACAATAAAAAAATTCTTCTTTTTTTTGTCTTTGTGAATTGTGTGGGCTGTAGCCGCACCTGCATCCTCAAAGCAGCAGCGACAAGCGTGCGTCTGTCTATTAAAGGGTGGTGTAACCCTCAAAGTGCGCTCCACAAACAATAAAAAATGCCTTCTTTTTTTCTATCTTTGTGAATTGTGTGGGCTGTAGCCGCACCTGCATCCTCAAAGCAGCAGCGACAAGCGTGCGTCTGTCTGTCAAAGGGTGGTGTAACCCCCAAAGTGCGCTCCACAAAAAATAAAAAATTCCTCTTTTTTTTTCTGTCTTTGTGAAATGTGTGGGCTGTAGCCGCACCTGCATCCTTAAAGCAGCAGCGACAAGCGTGCCTCTGTCTGTTAAAGGATTACATCGGTGACAGTATCCAAGTAGGCATGTCATACAGTCCGTACATGAACTGGCAGGAAAAAGAGGCAATTTGGAGGCCCCTGTACAAACTGGCTCTATTTTACCTGAGTTGCCCCCCCTCCAGTGTGCACTCCGAAAGAGTGTTTAGTGCAGCCGGGAACCTTGTCAGCAAAAGGCATAGGAGGTTGCTTCCAGAAAATGTGGAGAAGATGATGTTCATAAAAATGAATTATCAACTCTTCCAGGGAGACCAGCCTCCAGAACGTACAGAGGGACCTGTGGTGGTGGATTCCAGCGGGGACGAGTTAATAGTCTGTGAGGATGAGGATGTACACAACACTGAAGAGGGTGAGGAATCGGTGGATGAGGAGGATGAGGACGACATCTTGCCTCCGTAGAGCCAGTTTGTGCAGGGACAGATTAATTGCCAGCTTGTTTTGTGGGGGCCCAAACGAACCAATCATTTCAACCACAGTCGTGTGGCAGACCCTGGTGCTGAAATGATTGGTTTGTTAAAGTGTGCATGTCCTGTTTATACAATATAATTCCAAGGACAATTCCATCTTGCACCTCTTTTTTTTCTTTGCATTATGTACTGTTTGGGGCCTAGTTTTTCAAACTGCCATCCTGTCTGCCACTGCAGTGCCACTCCTAGATGGGCCACGTGTTTGTGCCGCCCACTCGTGTCGCTTAGCATAGCCTTTTGGACATAAAAACATTATTGTGAGGTGTTCAGAATAGACTGGAAATGAGTGGAAATTAAGCTTACTAAGGTTAATAATAGCATAGTAGCAGAAAAACTAACACATTCTGTGATTTTAGCTGTTTTTATTCGTTTTTTTATTTAAAAATGCAGATCCAAAACACAAAACCAAGAACCCAAAACACGGAAGGGTGGTTTTGGCAAAACCAATCCAGATCCAAAACACGAAGAAAGATCCAGATCCAAAACCAAAACACAAAACACGAAAAGTGGCCAGTGCACACCCCTAGTGTGTATGTGTGTGAGCATGTGCTAGGGAATATAGATTGTAAGCTCCACTTCATAAAGCACAGCAACCATCCAAAAAAATTAGTTAGAGCCAGGTTGACTATACTGCAGACATAAAGGGATGATTCACAATTGAACACAAGTCCATTTTATGGGAAAACTAGCAATTTTTCACACTGCTCATGTGCTGGAGCCGGGCACTACTCAACTACGGGTGATGAGGAGTCATGTGTATCCAAGTCTCGCCTCCACTTGAGGCTGAAAGTGCGTTACTGTGTGGTAACAGGAGGGTTAGCATGTAGACTACAGTTACTGAGGGTGTGTCGACGGCATGTCAGCAGAACTGCGGGTGGGCAGAGTCTTGTGTAGAGACAGAGCTGTTTTCAGATGGGTCGCTTGCACCAAGGACAGGGCTGGAGCAAGTGTCCACTGATAATGATTATGGCTGTGAAACCAAGTGTATGGAGGGAGGCGCAGTCCTGTAGCAGAGATGCATACAAATCAGCACACGGGAGAATATCTGCATTTTTCTCCATGCACGCACTGTGGGTGTAATCTTATCTGGGGCAGAATCCGAAAACAGGGGCTGTATGTCTGAAGAGGGAATGTCCACTTAATATGTGTGGTACTGTATTAGCTGCTGGATACAGTATTGTTTTATCCCATCACACAATAAACTAACAACTTTTAAATATGTAGAAAGACAGACTTTACAAAATAAGTACCTCAAAAAACATTATTGGAGTGTAATGTTTATGTCCTCATTAGAGGTAGAATATTGGGCAAGAGGGTCCAAATTTGCAACTGGACAAACCAGGCTGCAATGCAAGAGGTGCAAATGGATTTTATTTTATTTGACTGCAGGAAAAATGCTGCTGGCTTTTGCATATAGCACACAAATAATAACAACAGAACAGAGTTAATTTAGGGCACATCACCCTCCCGACTCTAATGAGAGAGGGCACACACTACGATGCTAATGACTAGACCGATACAGACCAACCAAAATTACCCAAAAACGTCCGATATACAGCGTACACACTTCCCAATTATCGTTTGTTTCTAAATGATCCCTTCAATTTCAAATCATCTTGTCTACGTAGGGGAATGGTAATTGATTAGCAGACATCGGGCCGAGGTCCGTACTCACTACAGTTTCTGAACGAGATCAGAATGGCGAGACTGTCATAGCGTGAGCAGCATACAATATATCGGTAACCAATCTGACGGTTATAGACTGACCGTCGGGCCCTGGTGCTGCGTACACACTACACAATGATCAGCCCTATCTGATAGGTATAGCCATGACGGGCTGAGAATCGCATAGTGTGTACCCAGTTTGAGCGTGATGTTCCGTTAGGTGCAACATGGTTTTGTAAAGGTGCAAAACTGCACATTCTAGTTGGATTCAGTCCTAAATCTGAAGGAGGCCGTCGGTCAGACTGTCTGCGTTATGTGGTAGCATCTGACGTTTAGCCCATTATACTGAGATGTCTTGTCAAGTCACAATTATCTTCAATTGAGTTTTAATCATGTCAGCTAAGCTGGTTAAGTTCAAAGGTAGCTGACCTCCGCAGCAATGAAGACATAAAAATCATTCCAACAAGGCAGCCGTCAGCTGGCATCTGAGAGCAATGCAGATAGGACGGGGTGTCTCCTCACATGTCTAAGCTGTAGCTAAGGAGCTGCCTATTATCACAGTCACTGTCATGATTAACTTACAATATACTCCCTCACATTCCAGGCATCTATCAGGGAAAGGCCTCAGCACTGATTAGAGCAGGCAAGGTGCCAAGAAGAGGAGGAGGGAGATGGGAGGGGGCTGGCCCATGGATAAATTAACCCTCCATCTGGCAGCATTTCTGTCAGCTTTGTAAATTCTGAATGACATTTATTGATAAGACAGGTTTTACCACCCTTTCCCATCAATCAGTACAACAACATCTACTCCCCAGTTTTCCTATCTCCTGTCTCTGCCAGTGGTTTGCTCTATACAAGCTCTTATCATATTATTGGCCATAAGGGATTTAATTATTAGCCTGGAGCCCTTGAATAAAAGCTATAACTGCGAACCAGCCTAATGTCTCACTGTGTATTGCTTAATCCTGCTAAATCCACTGGACAGCTCTCGCACATCAGCAGGCTTTAAAGTCAATGGCTGGGATCAGTCTATCCGCTGTGCTCTGTACTGGTGTGCGCTCTTATTATAGTACAAGGAGAATTATTTCTTCATAATATAGAAGCTTATTATTTTATAAACAACTCACTTATTAATTTTCAAATACCATAAATATCTTACAAAGATGAACATCTGCTTGGTGAAGCTATGAAACGATTCTAGAACTATTTGGACTGTAGTGCAAAATATTTACCAAGAAAAACAGTGACTTGTATTCTCCATCTTTTCTTAAATGGTCAAAGATAACTTAACCTGTAAGGTGAAACTTTTTGGGGAGCTGCATCCTTAAAGCCACTGAACTATATATATATATATATATATATATATATATATATATATACTATACATCTCCTTTTTTTATTTTAGATTTAAATCATGATCATTCTAAAATATATATTTAATTAGTGTAACACTAAATGTAACACATTTAAATAAAAAAATAAATGTATAAATAAATGTAATAAACACCCTCAATATATGTCAATCTAAGCACTTAACATTTCAAATGAAGTATTTTTTAGATATTGGGCGAGACACCATATGCATGAAGATTTAGGCAAAGAACAGTTCTCACAATAAGAGTTGTTCCTTTGTATGTGTGAGGACTTCCGGGTTTATGATCCAGGAATCCTACTGCGCACGCATGAGCCGCAGGGGACCCTGGGGGAAATCTCGGATAAACTTGCTGCATACGGTAATTGTGGTTAAACCTCTGAGGCCACACCGTATTTTTCATCATAGTGCATCCAGCCCATTATGCTAAGAACTTAAATTCTTGCTGTTTTTAAGAACCAGGTAGTTTATTCAGTGATATTTCAAGAAAGCTCAGTAATTCAGGTGTCTTCCTTCTTATTGGATTGCTGTTGGCTTTCCCAGTCAACCCAATTCAGTCTGGAACAGGGGTAGACCAACAATTGCTCAAAGAAGATGGCGGCCAAGTAGTGGTTATCCAAGCCTGCAGTGGTGTATATATCAGATTATGGTGATGACGATCACTAGCTAGTTATTAGCTGTTTGCTAATGTTCTGCTCAGGGCCTCCGAAAGCTGCCATGGGCCCAGGTATTGTTCTTTTTCTTTTCTTTTGAGGGGGCATGGCCACATCTCCCTGGGATTTGGCCATGCCCCCTCAAAAGATGTGAGGTGTGGATTTGGGGCCGGGATACCAGCTAATTACAGCTGGCGCACCGGCAGGCAGCGGCAGACATGGATAGACAGTGCCGGCGCAATTTGAATCTGGGGCCAGTCGTGAGCCATACCGGCAGCCAATCAGGAGCCGCCACTGCCACGTGAGCGGCAGCGATATCTCTCCATGACTGCCTGCCAGTGCGCCAGCTGTAATCAGATGGCGGGCCGGCACCAAATCAACATTGCTGACACCCGGGCCCTCCTCGACGGCCTTGACTGGACCAGCCCACCTTGTGTTCGTGGCTGAATGCAGGGGGAGTGGCGGGCCACAAAGGGAGCTCGGGCACCATAGTAGCCGCAACCCTTGCACCCACGCTAGTTACACCACTGTTTGATAGCATGTTAGCAAACAGTAGGGTTCTTTTCAGGATCAATGGAATGGGGTTATAGGTGAGGACAATGTAGAGGCTGCAGGTGTACTTCAGGGTCCAGTCTTCAACCCGGGCAATGCTGGGTATCCCAGCTAGTAAATGATCAGTAGAATCTAATTTGTTGCTATGGGTAGCATCTCCACTTCTAAAACCCCACACTTTAGTAAATAAACCCCAAAACATACATACAGAAACTCTCCTTCCTCTCTGAGACAGTGATGTGCAGAGGAATATTGATGATGTACATGCTGGGTGTACGTATATTTATTTAGCACCGGCAGCTTGTACAATGAACTTTTTCTGCTTATTAATGATTTTCACTTTTATGAGTCAGGGCTCAGTGTCTGCTAGAAGTTATGGTGGATATGGGGTTCCAGCAAGATATGATTTGCAGAAACAGACTTTTATATATATGCCTAGAAAGTAAAGCTTCACAGTTCTTATTTACTCCATATTTATATGGTTTTAGTTTAGCTCAAGACCTGATTCAGCAAGCAATGCACGGTGCGAGCCGATGTTTGCGATCTGCGCATGCGTATGACAGGATGCAGAGTATGGTAAGGGCTCTCTCAGAGTACTCTGGGAGCCCGCAGAGACCTTCGATGTTGATTGACAGGAAGTGCCGTTTGTGGGTGGTGACAGGGGAGTGGTCGGCCGAATGCAGGCGTGCCTGTGCATTCGCTTGCCGTTACAGGGGCGTGCAAAAAGTAATCTCAGCGGCGCCGCATGCAGCCAGGCACCTCTCTGCGTGCAGGAATCTCTCAAGTCCTGCAGCAGGGTCAGGTCTTAGCTTACACGCAGCTTCGATGGCACTCAATGTTCCCAATGTTTACGCTGTCAATCCCGGCATAGCTGGGCGGCTTTATGTTTTGCTGGGTGTCTGCTTCTTGTGCTGCAGTCTCCATGTATTTGCATTGATTAGTATATTCTCGCAGCGGCTGGGTGTGTGCATCTGCTATCGTGTGTTCATTGCTGAATCAAGTCCTCAGTTACTTAAAAAAAACAATGTAAGGGTTTATGGAACAGAACCCTGTTAAAAGCAATCTAAAGATACAAACACTTTTTTTCTGAGTATAGCACATTTTCCATAGAAAAAAGCATGATAGATATATAGATTAAATAGATAGATAGTGTGATAAGGTCGGGGTAGGGGGTCCCTCTCCTGGGGTAGATGGACACCTCCTTACACACAGCAACCAGGAAATAGTACTCCAGTCGGGGATTTTCGTACAAGCTGGTCGGCGCCAGTTTTTATTGTGCAATATCAATAATCAATGAAACAAACCATAAAACAAACCTTAGCCCGGCTGGGCACTAACTAGACAGTAAGTTCCCTCACTAACAGAACACTAAATAAATCCCCATCCACAGTACCTTCTGGTTTGTAGCCAACAGTGTCTCAGAGCAAGCTAACCTGCGGGCCTGCTCTCCCAGGTATGAGACACTCAGCCCTCACTAAACCCAGCATAAATCAGCCGTTTCCAGGTGCAAGCCCTAATGAGCCTGCTACGAGGCTGAAAGGCCCAACACCTGGGTGGCCTGTGGATGGAGCCCTCCCTCTCCTCACATCCACACCCCCAGGACCCATTCCGGCTTTTCATAGAAGCCGTCATTACTAGTCTGCTTTTCCAACAGACTTCTCCTTGGGGTTTTAAAAGACATAAGACAGGAATCTGGGACAGATATAGAAGCCATTCCACACTTCTCCAGTGCTTCTAGATAGATAGATAGATAGATAATTGCCAACTATTCCTGATTGTCAGGAAGACTCCCTGAATTAGTAGCAATCTCCCAGACACCCTGAGGAGTCTAGCAATATCCCTGATTGCACCCTATCCCCCAGGGCTGGATTAAGGTCTGGGGGGCCCCTGAACAACAAACATGTGGGGGCCCCTATTAAATATGGATGAAATGGGGGTATGCGCAATGGGGACCGTATCACTCGTAAGCGGTACATTGACAAACAGCGATAAGCTAAGCTTAGTGCTGTTTGTTAAATATTGAATGGAGGACATATTTAGTGAGTGCTAAAGGGGTTATGTCTCATTGTGAAATGGGGCCCATGGACTCCACATGAAAAAAAAACACAGGCACACACAAAAAACACACAATATACACCCACAGGAAAGAAAACACACATATAGGCACCCACATGAAATATTACTCACCAGTTGCGCAATCTTATCCACATTACACCGCACATACTGCCCCTGATAAGAGATGCAGCAGGGGGCCGACGGGGGCGGGGCTTGACAATTCGCGTTATTAAACCCCGCCCCCTCGTGGTAAAATTGCTGTGATTGGGCACAATTTACATAGGGGGCGGGGCCAAATGCTGTGATTCATGCAGAATCACAGCTTAAGCCCCGCCCCCTTCACGGAGACCCGCGATTGCTGCGGGTATTCTCCTAATTCTGCCCACTTCACTAGGAAGTGGGCAGAATGTGGGAGAAATGCCTACCCTTCCGGGGGTGCGGGTGGTTACCCGAAAAATAGGGAGCCTCCCGCGAAAACCGGGAGGGTAGTCATGTATGCTGTGTGATCTTCGGCCAGATGAGTGACCATGGGGTCACGCAAGGCTTCCGTCGCAGATGAAGAAAAGAGGCCAGGAAATCTCTGTCAGCCGACAAAGATCCTGGCCTCTTCTCTCCCCCTCAACAGTGGGGACACTCCTCCGTCTTGGGAAACAGAAGCCGTCGCTGCCCACTCCCCGACCATAAATGGCAGCACTGGCTCTGTGTATGATAATGCAGGACCAGTTCTGCACATGCGCAAATTCCCGATAATTGGGAATCTGCGTTCAGCAGTGCGTTTGTATGCACTGCTGAATGAGGCCCTAAATCACCACATACCATCTCATGATAAAAACAAAGACAGTCATGAAAACTACACATTAACAAAATCACAACAGTATCTATCCACAAACAAAAATTTATAACAGCATAGAAGAAAGAAAAAAGGCACATAGAGATGCACAGGCCACTTACCTAAGAATAATACAATCTGCAGAGGAGAAAAGGCGAGGATCTCCCAAAAAGTTCAATAATAAAGACCAAAAGAAAAAAAGATAATGCTATGGATATTCTTTGTAATATAAGCAGTAGCTGATAAGGAAAATAGATGAGGGGGGAAGAGATGAAATAACACACACAGACACACACAGACACACACACACACACAGACAGACACACACACACACAGACAGACAAACACACACAGACACACACACACACAGACAGACAAACACACACAGACACACACACACAGACACACAGACACACACACACAGACACACAAACACACACAGACACACAGACACACACACAAACACACACAGACACACACACAGACAAACACACACAGACACACACACAGACACACACACAGACACACACATACGCACACACAGACACACGCACACACAGGCACACAGACACACACACACACACTGACTATGGGATCTGGTAACCTGAGCAACCATTATTATAGGATGTGATAAGAACTCACTTTCTGCATACCATAAGATTGTCATGTTTAGATCCCTAATGAATTTGTAAGCAGACCAACACAACCGTTACAAAAGGACCAAAAAACAACATTATTCTCTATGTAGATTTATACTTTATTGTTTTGCTAGAAAGCTATTTTGCAGTGCAGGTATTTAATTGCGAGTAGCAATGGATTACATTAGAATTCATAAGGGCTATATTATCATGCATCTGAATCAGCAGCTTTGGGCAAAAATTCCAGTTGACAATCATTGTTAATGGGCCAAAGAAGCCAGAAAGCATAGCTGTGGGGCATGCTAACTACTTACACAATGCTGTATAACACCATCCTAACTGGCATCTCATTCTCAGGTTAGACACTTGCAGATGTTGTGTCTCTATATATATGCTAACTAGTGATCTATGAGGAATGTTTGCATAATGCCAGTGATGGGCTGTTAATTATGTTCTATTTAAATCAAGCCAATCACTCTCCTCTGGAAAACATTTAGGACTGAAGAGTGCAGGACTCAACGACTTCAGATTGGATGCTGAATACTGTTCTTTTCCCATTGCCAGGTGACCACTGAATCTATTTGGTGTGAAGAGTGAACAGAGGGCCTGTTCAGAAAAAGGGGCCGGATATTTAAATAGAGCGCTCGCTCTTTGCGGTCTGTTGACGCCTCTATGTCTGAACGAGCGAACGAAACATGCGCTCGCTATTTTTTAAAAACGCCCCCTGGCCGCTCGCATCCTATGTCATCTCCGCTATTTATTAGATGAATCGAGTACATCGAAAGGCGTATGAACTGCTCGCAGTGCTTGTGGTTGGATTTTCCTACCGCAATCATGCGAGCAGTTCAGGCTAAAAGACAACCAAATGACGTGGTCGATGACGCTGCTTTGTTAATTATGCACACCCTTAAAACGCCCGTTTTGACCGTTTGGCACGCCTGCGTTCGGATCTCCACTCCCCGTTTTCAAGCACCTTCCCCCCTTACCACCCACAAACGCCTCATCCTGTCACTCAAAATAGCAGGCATTCGCTATTTTGCGAGCACTCAATTTCCGACCACAATGACTGGTTCGCGCATGCGTATTACAACCCATACGCATGCGCAGTTGTGCGAACATCGCTCGGAGCAAACGAGCGGCCGCTTACGAGCGGCTCTGAATCAGGCCCAGAGATTTTGGGGGAAAAGTGTTGAAAGTCAACACTGAGGTAATAGAGTAAATTTGTAAAACCTTAATTATAGCACTACAAAGTGCACTAAAGGACCTATGTATCAAGCCTCTTTCTGATAACATAATGCGGAAGCTACAGTTTCTGCATTCATTTATTTTATGTAACCCAGTTCCCAGCTATGTAACTATGTAATGTACCGAGGATAGTGTACATCCCCAGTGTTGTTGTTGCAGACAGGTTGAGATGTGTAGTAGTGAGTGGCCTTTACAGCATAGATTAATGGGAATATACTTCGGATCTCTTGTCCTGTTCCCACTTACATTGACCCGTAGATCCTGCTAGGACAGAACCCCAGGCAGAGTGGCGAAAAGGCCTCAGAAACAAAGTGCAGACAGTAGGCCACACAGTGACTGGCACCCCACCCCCACAGTGTTGCCGCTATAATCTTATGAAAAATGTTTCATAGGTGATGTTACTTGTATCATAATTTCTAGGTGTTACTGGGTAGTCAGGGATGTGTACAGCAGTGACTGCTACAATGGTGTAATTCCTGACAGCAGTTATTCAGCCAAGTGACTGCTAAGCCGGGTACACACTAGACGACATTTTAAACTAATTTGCCGATAACAACCATACCTTTTGACAAAATCTTTTAAGTCATCCAGTGTGTACGCACACTGGATGACCGCGCGTCAACGTCAGTGACATCGTCCGTCGGACCTGCATGCAACGTGTGATATAGTCAGTGGGGCCCATGCTGCCGAATGCAGTATGGTCCCAGCCGTTGCTCCGATGTCGATGCCGGCACCCCGCCAGGTCCCATCGCTAATGAGGTCGATACACACTGGACATCGTCTAGTGTGTACCCGGATTTACAGATCCTGTCAGCGTATCAGAGCCAGGCTCTGGTGTCAGTAATTGTGCTGCCCCTAAGAGTGGTTTTCTTCTCTTAAAAAAAAAAATAGGATTTGACTGGACAGTATTGCTGGATAAATATTTCTTTACTTAGTAATTTATGCCCTCCTCTCGCTACTTCACTTTTTCTTTGGAAATAAACTGCTGGCAAAACAGTTCTTACAGTGGAAGTCCTTCCGAGCAAATACTAGGTTCACACATGCTCAAATTATATAGTTTTCAAACTGTCTGCTATTAACATCCATGGTTCAGACACTTTGTTACGTTCTCTCTCTCTCTGTCTCTCTCTCTTCTCTCTTCCCCTCAATTGACCTTACTTGTCCCTCTCTGTGTCACTTCTATCCTCTGCCCCTCACCAACTGCTTCTCCTCCTTTATCAGCTGTCCGCAGGCTTTCAACTGGCCTCCCTGCTTGTGCATGTTCAGTAAAGTGCAATGCTGTGTGGTTGTCATAACACCCAATATTTAGGGGGGAATTAAAACTATAATGCAGGAGATATCACAGAAATCGCTAATTAGCACTTCAGACTGCAGTTCCCATTATTTTTATTGGGGATTGTGGTCTGGCCCTATGTACCAAGCTTAAGAAAGTGTCACTTTTCAGAGCTTGGGCCCAAAAGCTGCCTCCACCCTCAGATGGCAGTAGCATACCTCCCAACATGGCCCTCTCCAGGAGGGACACAATGCTCTGGTCCTGGACTTCCCTGGTAAGAGGTGGGGATGCAGATCAAAATTCAAATAGGGGAGCCACACCAACTGTCATTTCACACGCTGCCAAACATCACTGGCTGGGACTCACTGGCAGTTGGTGTGACTCCCCTATTTGAATTTTGGACTGTGCTGCAGCCACACCACTGGAGCCTCCACCAATCATAAATTACCAGGGAAGTCCAGGACCAGAGCATTGTGTCCCTCCTGGAGAGGGTCATGTTGGGAGGTATGCAGTAGCAAGGGACGTATCTATAATTGGTGCAGGGTGTGCGGTGCACACGGGCCCCTGGGTCTATGGGGGCCCACACCGCACACCCTGCACCCATAAACTCTTTATACTTACTACAATCACGGGTGGGCCTATGTCTCCGATGGCGCCGTTGATATAGTAGTAGTCTGTACTGCGCTGGAGTGCTTTCCGAGCACTGCAGTCATGTGAACTGCCAGAATCGTTTGCATCAACCAAAGGATGTTCTGCAGGGGCTGCTGGGAAATGTAGTCCCTTCCACCTCTGTGACCAGTGGTCACAGAAGTGGAAGGGACTACATTTTTCAGCAGTCCCTGCTAACACACTCGCAGACTGGCAGCAGACTGGCAGTGATTGACAGTCTGCTGCCGTTTGTGGGCGGAGAGGGGGTGGTGATGCTCTCCATTTCCCGAAACGGAGGCGTGTCGCCGCCGTTGCAGGGGAGGGAAGAAGCCAGGATCTCCATCGGCTGATGGAGATTTCCTGACTTCTTTATCTCAACTGCGGCAGTCAGCTACGTGACCCCATGGTCACCTTAGCCTGCTGATGTCCCACAAAGTATCCATAGCTGCGTTGGACAACGCAGCACGTATACATAATGCAGCAGAAGGGGCGATGCCTCCTGCTGCATTACCATGTTAGCACAGACAATTCCGTCTGAAGCTGAATCAGGCCCTCAGTCCATAAACTGTCTCCTCTGACTGAAGCAGCCATTCCATGCACACAGCAAACCCAGCATAACAGAAATTGGAAAAGTTATAATAATAAAAATGTCCCATATACAGTACATGCATTTATAGAAATGTATAAATTATAACACATCAACTTTCTGCTGATTGGCTTTATTATAGAAGAGCCGTCACCATTCATATCCCTTATTAACTTCTTAGACCGTAGAACGGGGAGGGGGCTGTGTCGCTCTGGGGTTATCAGTCCCCTGAACAGTCGTGTGTTGTGTTTATCTGTATCTTCTTCCAATGGTTCCGTCACCCCTTGCGCGGCCTCCGGAAATCTGTGCAACAGGCACTACTACGCTGGGAAAAGGAACCCTGATTGTCCCTCCCACTGTTCCTTCTCCTATTTGTTAGCAATCCTGCTACATCTCCCCAGTTCCAGCTCCCCCATTCTTGTGCACTTTCTGGAATGTTAGATCTGTCTTTAAGAGTCTGGCCTTTTTATCTTTAATTTCCTAAAGTTATGTGGCCACACCCCTCCAGTTGATGACCACACCTACTTAATGGTTGGTCATGCCCCTTCAGCGGGCCCCTTCTGTTGCATTTTCCTGGTGGGCCCTTCATTCCCCAGTCCAACACTGTACTTACCCGTCCGTTGTCTCCAGTAGTGCTGCTCCGGTCGAGGGATGCAGAGCAGCAAAAGTCACTGGGAAAATGGTGGAGGGCATTTTCCCGATGATTCGCACATGCTCAGTACTGCTGTCCAGGGGCATATCTATAATGGGAGCAGGGTGTGCAGTGCACACGGACACCCGGGTCCAGTGGTGGCCCGCACCGCACACCCTGCACCCATATTATCTAAAACTTACCTCTCCGAGGTCCTGCGCAGGGTCTCTCAGCGCTGCTCCAAACATTGGAAAATGGTTGCCAGGGTAGGAGGAAGAGGGGAGTTGAAAAACGGGAACTTTTTACAGTAGTGGGGTTGGTTTTTAAACCTGATATTTTGTTTTTACTAGTAAGGGGGTGTGGGGGGTACTATTATTAGGATTTATGACCACTGAGGGTCTATTGCCAATGGGGTGTGGGAAGTTATTTTATAATGGGGGCCTATGGAAACGGGGGGATGGGGGAGTACAATATAGTCCCTAGATATATTTTTTAAAATAAAATATTTAAATTTATTATTAAAAATAAATGTTAAACTTTATTAAATAGTATAAAAAAAGAGACAATTTCTGACTGGCTTTGTGGGAAACAAAATCATCATTTACGTGATTAAGAAAGTTTTGGTGACCTAGAGCTAAGACCAGGTGCTCAGAGCCGGTATATTTGGTATCAGTTAGGCAGATTAGTTAGGTTATTATTATTTATTATTTATTTATATATAATTATTATCAGTTAGGTGATGTTGGCTGGACCCATAGGTCTTGGTACACATTTATATCAATGATAAAGTTAGGGGACATAATAGATCCTCAAAAATAATTTCAAAGAATTAGGCTGTACACTTAGAGCAGAGACCTTTAAACTTATAGTTTCTGAAAAACTACCTTTGTTACTGGCTACACAAGATAGACAGCTGGAACTAAGGGAGTCTAATAAGTAAGTGACTGAGACGTTCTGGAAAGGGGGGTTTGGGGGCTGCACCATGTAGAAATGCACATTCCAGTATAAATTGTTCCTGGAACAAGTAAAAGACATCAAATATAATTAAAGTCTGCGGTATGGTTTGACACAAACAATCCTTTTACATGGAAAATATCTTCCACATCTCTTTTCTACAGACAAGGCGCCCCCTAAATGTGTCTCCTCTGTGCCAGCATTCAGTAAGCAAGGAACACCCCGATCTGACCAACACTTCTCATCAGGGGACACAAGCCATCAAACCCCAGAAGAAGCCATAACTGTGATATGCCAATCTATGTTCTGCCGGGTTGGATATGAAATGCCGACGGCCGGGAAACCGTCTGACGAAATACCGACGCCGCAAGCTCGAACGCTGAAGATCACGACTGGGGCTGGTAAATATCCTAACCCTCCCCTCTCCCTCCCCAAACCCTCCCTTAGTGGTGCCTAACCCTAACCTTCCCCCATGGTGCCTAACCCTAACCTCCTCGTAGGGGTGCCTAAACCAAACCTCCACCGGTGGTGCCTAACCCTAACCCCCCCTCCCTGCAACCTAACCTTCCCCCCATGGCTAAGTGCTAACAGTGCCCGGCTTACCTTCATTCGGCAAGCCGCCTGTCTAGATTCCGGCATCAGGATCTAGACGGGCATCAGGATTTCTACGCCTGTCTTTAGTCCCGCGTCGGTATTTAGACACCGGGATTTAGTCAGATGGCTTCCTGGCCATCGGCATTTTGACTGCATCCTGTTCTGCCTATCAAATGCAAACAACTGACATCACAAAACGCCTATTGCATTGTGTTTTTCAGACATACCCCATCTATCTATTACTTGCTTATATCTTTATTAAATTACTAAATATTTTTTTTAATTCAGATTCAGAAGCATTTCTAATATAAGGCAATATTACTGGTGGTAGAGGGGGAACTACATATATACCACATAAAGTACAATAACTGCCTTCTCTTGGCTATACTGTAATGCACTAGTATTCATGATACATCTGATAGACTGCTGCAGCCGCAGATGCTATAGATTGTATTACATTCCTGTTTTATTTGTGCTTTCCTGTATAACTTTATATATCTGTGCAGGACACAGAATAAAAATACTGTAGATCAGAGACTTTTATCCACTATAGAAACAAGAGACACAATTGGTCACAACATGAACAGTGTTACATAACATCCTAGGGACAAATCTTTAAGAATGCGATTCTCCCTTCAAATTGGGGACAGTTGATCATTGTGTTCATGAGATTCACTATTCCATTAAACAAATGTAAACTGCATAGGCCTCTATAGATGCATTTCATGGTGGTCGACCAGGCTAATTACAAAGGAGCTTAGAATATGTTTAGCTTTCTTACAGAACAGAAGTGAATAAGTAGCTAGCGAGATTGACTCCACTGGGACGTTCAGGAAGACAGAATTTAATCAAGAGGAGGAGAAGAAGAAGAGAGTAACATCTGCCAGCACAAGGAAGTCATCTGCTCTGAATCCCTTCAACTGGCACGTGGACAGACTCATGCTACTTACTAAAGGTGACAATGAGGAATTGTCCTTCAGTTTTCTCAGCACAGTTGTTAATGGAAACCAAAATTCAAATCAATGTGGAATATGTAAGATGATTGTGATGTCACATACAGCTCTTGGTACAGAGATGTGGGGTTTGCACTCATAAGTTTTAATAATGTTTTTATCAGTGAATTTAAATTGGAAAAGCATAGCGGATGCTAATAAGTACTGCTCTTCATTAACATACTACTATATTACACACACTGAGCAAGGTTCATACATGGCTGTATAGCATGCTTGTAAATAGATGCAAGTCTTTGCCTGTGTTCACAGTTGGACACGTCTATGCATTCCACTTGTGAAAGTAGCCGGCGTCATTATCAGAATGTATTCTCAACCCTTGTGTAAAAGATGATCCATCTATAATCAGCCGTATCTCTACTTATGGTCACCTCTGCCAAGCCAGCAGTTCCATTTCAATGCCCATGGCATATTCACCCTAAGTGCCCCATTGCCGATCATTTACACACATTTAGCTGCCGGTGGAGATGCGGATCTGTTGGGCGTGACTGTAAATAGCCTGCAGACTCAGCTATGTATATGTCTGCTTTGTCCACATACACAAAATCACAGAGGCCGCTGAACCCTGGGTGCAAAAATAGACGATGATCATCATCATAAGCAGCAGCACAAATGTTTATTGTAATAAAAGCAAAAATAGAAAATAAATGTAAAATTCTGGTATAGCCTCCTAAGTGTGAAACGAACACCAGTATTCCTAGCAGGATGTAGGCTGTCGGTCTTTTAAAAGCCCGTATCCCAAGTGCCGGGCTCCCATCCCAAACCCATACATAGAAACCGGCACTGTGGTGTCCCCTGTTTAGCATGGGGTTACTACAAATGATGACCTACACTAGGAAAAGTAAGATCTGTGATGCCAGCTTTTTGGCTCCTCCCAACAACCCTGAGCAGTGCGTGCTAGTTGCAATAACAAATGTAATATACCAAAAAGTAGCATAATAATATATAGACTATTATTATGTAATATTAGTATAATGTATACTAATGCAGAAAATTCATGTAGTATGTGGCACTACAAGTCCCAGCACTTTGTGGTCGCCAATAATTGGTTGGATGGATTTGGTATGACATACCACCTGACATAAGCCCGGCGGATGAAATACTGGAAGGCAGAAGATCCCGACAGGGTAAGTATTTTAATTATCCCTAACCTTTTCCCCACCCCCTAACCCTAACAATCCTTTAGGGGTGCCTAACCCTAGTCTCCCCTCCTAGTGCCTAACCCTACAGGTGCCTAAACCTAACCCCCCCTCCCGGGGGGGTGCCTAACCCTACCTTCCCCTGGCCTAACTCTAACCCTCCCAGGGGGGGTGCCTAACCCTAAGTCCCCCCGGGAGTCCCTAAACCTAACCCTCCGTTAGGTATGCCGGGCGTCGGGATTTCGGTGGGTGGATAATGATAGGCGTCGGAATTTCGACACCTATCATTAGTCCCATGCCGGGATTTCACAGTCGGGAAGCCAGTGGTCGGCATTTTGACCGTCGGCTTCCTGACCGCATACCGGTTAGATATGCTGGCACTTGTAGAATTACAAGCACCAAGATGCCCCTGCCTGCCAGAGCATACTGCCATAGAATTACCTACGTGACCTGTACTGCCACATAGTATAGCACTAATAAATAAAATAATAAATAAATAGAAGCACAATGTAATATAAGTCCTTTTATTAATGACTTGTCCAATCACTTGTGATCTTTATTTATTTCCCAATTTCTTTAGTATATTTTTTCTAACTTCTTTGTTCCTTCTGCTCTTTTTCCATCATACTTCTAGGGATCCAATCATTACAACAAAAATCACTCATATAAGATGGAGTTCATGCTCTGCTAGGAGCTGGGTCATGAATAACAGGCAAGGGGCTTGTCCGCAAGTAACCAATCAGAGCAGCTTGACTCTGATTGGTTGTGGCAATTAGATCTGGGTCAGATTTGAGCAGATATGGGTGAGGTTTGACAGTTCATGGATGGTGCTTATTTTGCCCCAATTTTAACTTTAATATATGTTGGGATAGGGATGGACATCAACAATGGTTGATTGTTTTTACCCAATAGTCTGAAACCATCAATGGTTTTACCATCAATGGTTGGAGACAGCGCATGCGAAGATGGCAGGGGCAAAGTAGAGAGGACAAGAACTTCCCCAATTGACTATTGAAACCATCGTCATCAGATGTAAACCATTGATGGTTTGCATCCATCAATGGTCATTGTCCGTCTCTATGTTGGGAGGATTTGGATTTGCTAATACACATCACTGCCCATATGTTACCATTACAACTGTCTGTATAATACGGATTTCTCATGGGTGCTTCCAACAATTCATCAATGTGACCCAAAAGAGATTAAAACAGAGAAAAATAGTGCAATACCTCCAAAGTGAAATTTAATGTTAAAATATATAACATGTATTAGGCTTATAAAATTAGAATTGTTATATGTATATTCCTACTGAAATTAGAAAGGCTTCCAGCGATATAAGCTTTGCGAACCACGGCGGTTTTCCTTACACACATTTCACCTATACAATTCGAAAAAAAAAAGCAGATACTACACAAAAGGATTTTATTGGCGCTACAAAGATAAACATGTTTGCTGGAAGGGTTGGGGACATTTGTCCACTCACTTAGAGATGGATGCAAGTGAACACAACCTTTTAACAGCGTGTTTATGATCCTACTCAGCTAAGATGTTAGAGGCTGTATTAGTCTACTGCTTTCCACCTTAGCAGCTGTTAACGCGATCAATGCAGGTAATATGTCAGTCAGCGGTCAGCACTATTGAAAGTACTGTAAGGTATGACTATGGCTGAAACATAAACTGCCAGGTATCCTCTCAGAGATGCTCTCTGGACGTATAGCACTGAAAAGTGAAACTGCTCGTCAATCCCTTTGGGACTGTGGAAACTGAAGAGGAGGCGCACTCTAAACCACAAGGAGCCGTGAGCACACAAGCTCTCTGCTATTTGGAAAAGAAGGGAAGTTATGTTCTTTTTGCAGGTTCTAGAGTAGTGCTGTCCCTTTCTTTCATGGGGCAGCTTATACATACATTCAGTTCAATCTGCAATCTAATCTTTGTAATTGCTGCTGTTGTTCTCATTTTCCTCTTCTGCCATACAGCTTCTGCCTCCCCCCTCTGTAACATGTTCCATTGGCTCCCCATACTCCTTAGAATCCAGTTCAAACTCCTCATCCCCACCTACAAAGCCATAAACCACTCTGACCATCCCTAACTCATCTCTATCCATGCTCACTCCCACCTTCTCCTCTGCTCCCCTGACCAACGACTCCCCTTCACTCTGGTCACTCCCCTTAATGCTTGCCAAGATTTTGCTAGAGGTGCCCCCATCCTCTGGCGCTCCCTCACCCAATCCGACTCTCAATCATCCTCCCAGTTTTAAAAACGCCCTTAAAATGTATGTTTTTATTAAAGCATTCCAGCCTTCCTCTTAAATCGGTTCTTCTCCAACCCCCATATTTATCTTTTCTTTCACCCTCCAATTTCTCTTCCCTTTCTCTTAGTAAGTAAGCTCTTACAGCCAGGGTCCTCCTCCCTCCTGTTCTTCCCAAGTACACTACTTCTACCCTGCTCTCAACACCTTTCCCCCTTCAGTGACTCTGATGCTATCTGCTCACCCAGTCATTGGGTCCAGGTCCAGGATCACTGAGTACTGAAATGATTGTTACTTGTGACTCCTGCTAGCATCAATGATCTGCCCATCCTATGCCCCAGTTATTTGCCCTCCCTAGTCCATGTGATATTAATGCTTGGTGCTTATGCTATGACATTCCACTGTCTATTGTACTTAACACTGAATTAAAAACAAAGAAAAATGAAAAGGAAAGCGCTGCAGCAATAATATAATTTAATAGATATTTTTAAAAAACAATTACATAAATTCAATTGGTAATGCAATGAATTATAGACAACAACAACAACAACAAAAAATCTCCTACAGGATAGGCAATTGAGCTCAATGAAATCTACAATAAAGATCTTGTGTGCACACAGATATGTAGTCAATAGGACCAAGCAACAGCGGCATTAATACATTTTACACTTAGCTCGTTTTGGTTCGACATACTCATTATCTCTTAGCGCCTGGTATTTTTTCTTTTAACAATGAATTCCCTGTTTATGAGAAATGTTTTGTATGTTTACTGTGTACATCGCTATATTCATTTTGTAGTGCCCTATAAATAGAAGTTAATAATAACAAATACATATATTTCAGCATGTCACGTCCTACTGTAAGCAGGGACCATGGGAGCTTTTCCCTTCCTGCCTATAAAATGTTATCACATAAAACTCAGATGAGCATTGCAGAATTTTGGAAGAACCTCTGACTTTGCAGAACCTCATATCTTGAATAACTGTATGCGATGCATAGACGTCCCAATATGAATGACCAATTTAAACAAACTTATTATAATGTAATTTGGGCACAAATAATTGGTCACTTACAAAACAAACAAACATGAAGCACATATTTACTGTTATTTTCCACCTGTTGTACTGTATATTAACTTCATAACTTTTAAATCACAAAATAAAAAAAGAATAATAATTCATGTTGAATATAAGAGCAATACACCCTCAGAAAGCCTTGCATGTCTGTAATGTCACTAGGTTTTGGTGTACAGAGACTGAGGGGTATATTTACTAATGTTCAATTTTGTTTTGTTGTGTGATATGCCATTTGATTTGCATTCGATTTTCATTTGATTTTGCCTTTGGAGATTTACTTAAGGCAAAATAGAATGTCAAATCGAACATAGGCCCTGATTCAGAGCCAAATGCTCTGACAGAGCACTCACTCTGAATCACAGCCGTCCCTCTGAATTTAAGAGCGGCCTCCTGGCCGCTCGCATAGCTGTGGGTGACCACCCACAGCTATAGCGAGCAGCCAAAATGATGGTCGCGATGGTCAAGACCATCGCGACCATCGGGCTTGCGTCGTGACCCTTGTGGTAGGGTCTCGTTGCCGCAAGCCCTGGAGTGCTTTTGGCTCTCTCAGAGCCAAAAGCACTCCCACTGACATCACTAGTGATGTCAGTGGGGCCGGCCCCAGACGGTAGGCGTTCCCATGGGAACGGCTACCGTCTGGGCAGCCACGCCCCCGGCACGCCCACCAAAGGGGGCGTGCTGTCAATCACCATCGACAGCACGCCCCCTTTGGTGCGAGACCCATAGCGACGGCTTGGCCGTCGTTATTGGGGTCTCATGCGCACTTGGCCAACATCGACCCGTTTGCGAGCGCTCAGCACTCGCGAGCGGGTCTGAATCAGGCCCATAAACCGAATCCCAGTCAAATCCCACTCAAAATCGAACATTGGCAAAACATCGGTACTTTTACATAGACCAACATACATATCCCTGATTTACTAATATTCGATTTGAAAAGGAACACCAAATCGAACTCAAAATCGAACTTCAAATCCCCAAAACAATAGACCTGCTTCATGCTGACAATTTTAGCATGAGCAGGTATGAATTACACAGGATGTCACAATCACAATCCCGACTGCGGAATGCCGGCTATGGATATATGATAGGTGTCAAAATACCAACGCCTATAATAATCCCATCGCTGGAACGCCAATTACGCCATCCTGAATGAAGGTAAGTCCGGGACACCCTTAGCTTTAGCTGCGGAGGAAGAGGGTCAGGATTAGAGAGTCGTGCAGGGTTAGGGTTAGGTTTGGGGGGGAGATTAATGTTAGGCACCCCTAGGGGGGAGGGTTAGGGTTAGGCACCCTCATAGAGAGGTTAGGGTTTGGCACACACACCCCCCCCCGGAGGGTTAGGTTTAGGGAGTGGTAAGAGGGGGGTTAGGGTTAGGCCTGCACGGGGGTAGGTTATGGTTAGGCACTAAGGGGGGAGGTTAGGGTTAGGCACCACTAATGGAGGGTTGGGGGGGATCAGGGGAGGTTAGAGTACTTACCTGCCCCTGTCGGGATCGTGATCCTGTCGGGCATCCGCTGTCGGGATTTGAACTAGCGGCTAAACAGCTACCAGCATTTCAATCCCATTGTGAATTACACAGATGCATGCACAGATAAGTGGGATCCATGCATGCTTCTGTGTGTAAAAGGTTGTAAAATTTAAAAAAATAAAAAAAAATTACGTGGGGTCCCCCCCTAAAAGCACAATCAGCACCAGGCTTTTTTGAGCCGGTACTGGTTGTGAAAATACGGGGGACAAGAAACGTTGGGGTCCCCGGTATTTTGCACAACCAGCACTGGGCTCAGTGAGCCGGTCCCCGTTTTGGAAATACTGGAGATAAAAGACATAGGGGTCCCCCCGTATTTTCCAAAACCAGCACCAGACTCTTTCTAGCAGGGGTGTAATGCCACAACCAGGGTACCCTTTCACCGGATCCCCTGGCCAAGGCATTATACCTGACCACTAGTCAGCCCAGGCTGGGGATCCCTGGGAAGGTGGGGACCCGCTCATAAAGGCGTTCCCCTCTCCAGGGCACCCCAGGCGTGGGCTGATAGCCATTGCCAGTGGGTGCCGAGTTGTTTGTGTATAAAAATAAATTAAATAACATTGTCTTTTGCAGAAGAACCTGAGGTGCCAGGAAGCCTCGCCCGCATGCTGGTACTTGAAGAACCACAAGTACCAGCATGTGGGGCATTAAGGGCTAAATCGAACATAAAATCAAATGCAAAATCGAAATTTGATAAATATGCCCCTGAATATTAGTTTAACCAGCAACATGGCTGCCTCTATTATGTGTAGATGACGGACCCATTATACAGTTGCTAATGGGAAGATTTTGTATTTAAACAAATTACCACTTTAAATCCCACTGCAAAAATCTCAGCTTGGGCTGAATTTGAGTCTCACAGATATCTGGTCACGGATGCAAATGGCAAATGTTTGCATACAGAACATGTGCAGATGCGACTTTACGCATTTTTTCCTTTTCTGAGTTGGACAGAACTTAGCTGGATCTGTATTTCCATTAAATATGGTTTATTGGGCGGTGAACAGGGCAGTGACGATGCGATTGTACGTAACCACCCTGGCTTGCGGGAGTGTCCTGGGTGTGTATCAAAAGCTCTGTGCGTACCGGGTAGGGAAGCCTGTGTTAGACATATCTCTTGCACCTAGCATGGAGCTGGGACAAGTGCAGATAATACTAATGACAGTTGCGATGACGAGCATAAAATCAATGGGCGCCACAGGTTTCTACTTGCAGGTGCTCTATCCCCGCATTAGCTGACCAGATACTCGCTTTAGCATAAGGAAGTACATCAGGCGTCTGCGGCTGCCTACAACTACAGTCACTTTGCGTGAATCAGCCCCAGAATCTGCAATTTTGAAAAATCACTGTGTATTAAATCCACCCCAGGACCTTTAGTAACTATAGAAGTGGCTTCACTGATTTTTATTAACTCAGCCAGGTCGGTGCAGCAGCGAGCATGGAGGAGGTAATGGTGGGCGATGCGGGGGCGTGGTGGCGCGATCATGTAATCGTGGCCCCGTCCTTGGCTACACAATGGCGAGATTACTGCCACTGTAAAACGGGGGAAGGGCTACGATGACGCGATTCAGTGTGGATCGAGTCATCGCCCTGCCTTCCCGGACTGCCCACTTATATGCGGTAAGTGGACAGCTACAGGTTTACACAGGTGGCAGCCAATCCAGGGAACTTGCCCTCTCTTGCAGGTGGCTGGGATTTCGGTTCCGGTACAGTAAGCAAGTATGAGCTAATGTCGTGATGCGAAATATATATTGGTCCATAACTCACTTTAGAAGTTATGTATTATTCTCAAGGACCAAGCAGGAACGGAACTCAAGGATAAAAGTCCACTTGATGAGAACAGATCTAATACTGACATGTTGTGTTACTAGTTTGAGGACATACCTCAACTCCTGGATGAGGTACTAACAGTAGTCACTATTGTGCGGTTTAGTGTGTGGTTGGGTATAGTTCTAGATCGACCCATCATGAGAGCATACAGTTAGTGATGGCATGGCATCCAAAGTTGTGGTAAATTTCCCTAGCTGGCCTCGTACATGTAGTTAATGTTGCCAGTTTTACTTTAAAAGTTGTAGTTTTAAAATAAATTAATTCTCCTGTTAATAAAAGGCTTTAAAACAGTTATTTAATACATTACAAATATCATAGTGCATATTACCCACTTTCAACTCTCTTGCAAACACCGATTGTTGCCAAAGTATACGGATGTGAGTAATGAGAAGTGGGCGTCCTTATGTTAGGCTGCGATCACAATGCGAATGCAGACATTTAAATATCACCGCTGATATTAGCCACTGCACTATGTGCGTATAAGCAGAATAGCGATCCATGCTGAATCTGGCCCACAGTCCAGTTAATTATGGTAATAAAAATATAAAAAATCCTGATCAAGGGAATAGTAAAAGGACAATTATACACTCAAACAAGTTTCATAATATATAATCTATAATGTATTCAAAACAGTCAATGTATTACTAAAAGTATACAAAAGTTCTATTAAAAACACATAGGACAGAGCCACACGCAAAGCAGCTGCATTCCGTGCTTGGAAATAGAGTCGGCCACATCCAGGCAGCTGCACCGCCCCTGTACATTTTCTTGTGGGAGCCGCCATCATCACTGTCAGCACACATTTGTGTCTGAAATTGTCAACTTTTTGTGGACACTTACCCTCAAAGTGGTCGCAATTCTGTCTAGATGCCCACGATTACCCTACAGTAAGCTTTCGTGTAGTTCAAACTAGGGGTGAGCGGGTTCGGATTTCTGAAATCCGAGCCCCCCCGATCCGAGTCCGATCCGAGTCAGGCTCGACTTTTCCCGCCTGACTCGGATCTGAAATCGAGGCAAAACGTCATCATCCCGCCTTCCGAGTCTCGCGGGTTTTGGATCCTATATAAGGTACCCACGTCGGTGCCATTTTCTCACTCGGCTGTGGACAGTGAAGAGGGAGGGTGGGAGTTAGGGCTGTGTAGTGTAGTGTAGTGTAGTGCTGCTGTTGTCCACTACTTCAAAGTCCATAGGGGCTGGCTGTGTTGTGCTGTGCTGCTGTTGTTAATAGGGGCTGTGTCCACTACTTCAAAGTCCATAGGGGCTGGCTGGACTGTGTTGTGCAGTCAGTTCTCCATAGGGACTGTGTCCACTCCAAAGTCCTGTGCAGTGTCCCAGTCCTAAAGGAGTGCTGCAGTGTTGTCCAGGGGGTGCTCTGTCCATCAGGGGTGCTCCCCCCAAGTGCTAAAAAAATAATATATTTTCTGTGTTTGTGAATTGTGTGCGCAGTAGCCGCACGTGCATCAACAAAGTAGTGCCAAGCGTGCGCCTGTGTCATAAGTAAAGGGCCGGCTGGCTTGACCGTTAAGGGTGCTGTAACCCCCGAAAGTACACTCCAGTCCAAACCAAAAAAAAAATTATTTTCTGTGTTTGTGAATTGTGTGCGCAGTAGCCGCACGTGCATCAACAAAGTAGTGCCAAGCGTGCGCCTGTGTCATAAGTAAAGGGCCGGCTGGCTTGACCGTTAAGGGTGCTGTAACCCCCGAAAGTACACTCCAGTCCAAACCAAAAAAAAAATTATTTTCTGTGTTTGTGAATTGTGTGCGCAGTAGCCGCACGTGCATCAACAAAGTAGTGCCAAGCGTGCGCCTGTGTCATAAGTAAAGGGCCGGCTGGCTTGACCGTTAAGGGTGCTGTAACCCCCGAAAGTACACTCCAGTCCAAACCAAAAAAAAAATTATTTTCTGTGTTTGTGAATTGTGTGCGCAGTAGCCGCACGTGCATCAACAAAGTAGTGCCAAGCGTGCGCCTGTGTCATAAGTAAAGGGCCGGCTGGCTTGACCGTTAAGGGTGCTGTAACCCCCGAAAGTACACTCCAGTCCAAACCAAAAAAAAATTATTTTCTGTGTTTGTGAATTGTGTGCGCAGTAGCCGCACGTGCATCAACAAAGTAGTGCCAAGCGTGCGCCTGTGTCATAAGTAAAGGGCCGGCTGGCTTGACCGTTAAGGGTGCTGTAACCCCCGAAAGTACACTCCAGTCCAAACCAAAAAAAAAATTATTTTCTGTGTTTGTGAATTGTGTGCGCAGTAGCCGCACGTGCATCAACAAAGTAGTGCCAAGCGTGCGCCTGTGTCATAAGTAAAGGGCCGGCTGGCTTGACCGTTAAGGGTGCTGTAACCCCCGAAAGTACACTCCAGTCCAAACCAAAAAAAAAATTATTTTCTGTGTTTGTGAATTGTGTGCACTGTGGCTGCACGTGCATCAACAAAGGAGCAGCGCCAAGCGTGCGCCTGTGTCCCATAAGTAAAGAGCCGGCTGGCTCATTTCTTAAAGGGTGGTGTAACCCACAAAGTGCACTACTCTCCAGCAAAAATAAAATAATATTTTCTGTGTTTGTGTGCGCTTTAGCCGCACGTATATATATCAATATAACATAAATGGAGGACCAAACTTTCTCCGATAAAAATAAAATAGGGAAAGATCAAGAACCACTTCCTCCTAGTGCTGTTGCTGCTGCTGGGAGTTGTTCATCATCCCAGAGAGGAAGTAGGAACATCACTACTTTTACTAAACAATTGACCCTCCAACAGTCCCTAGCGATGAGGATGAAGTACGACAGCAGTCATCCTGAAGCAAAACGTATAACTGAGGCCTTGACTGCTATGTTGGTGTTAGACGTGCGTCCGGTATCCGCCATTAGTGCAGTGGGATTTAGACAATTGATGGAGGTAGTGTGTCCTCGGTTCCAAATCCCGTCTAGATTCCACCTGCATCCTCAAAGCAGCAGCGACAAGCGTGCGTCTGTCTGTTAAAGGGTGGTGACACCCTCAAAGTGTGCTACACAAACAATTAAAATATTGTTCTTTTTTTTTCTGTCTTTGTGAATTGTGTGGGCTGTAGCCGCACCTGCATCCTTAAAGCAGCAGCGACAAGCGTGCGTCTGTCTGTTAAAGGGTGGTGACACCCTCAAAGTGTGCTACACAAACAATTAAAATATTGTTCTTTTTTTTTCTGTCTTTGTGAATTGTGTGGGCTGTAGCCGCACCTGCATCCTTAAAGCAGCAGCGACAAGCGTGCGTCTGTCTGTTAAAGGGTGGTGACACCCTCAAAGTGTGCTACACAAACAATTAAAATATTGTTCTTTTTTTTTTGGTCTTTGTGAAATGTGTGGGCTGTAGCCGCACCTGCATCCTTAAAGCAGCAGCGACAAGCGTGCGTCTGTCTGTTAAAGGGTGGTGACACCCTCAAAGTGTGCTACACAAACAATTAAAATATTGTTCTTTTTTTTTTCTGTCTTTGTGAATTGTGTGGGCTGTAGCCGCACCTGCATCCTTAAAGCAGCAGCGACAAGCGTGCGTCTGTCTGTTAAAGGGTGGTGACACCCTCAAAGTGTGCTACACAAACAATTAAAATATTGTTCTTTTTTTTTTGGTCTTTGTGAAATGTGTGGGCTGTAGCCGCACCTGCATCCTTAAAGCAGCAGCGACAAGCGTGCGTCTGTCTGTTAAAGGGTGGTGACACCCTCAAAGTGTGCTACACAAACAATTAAAATATTGTTCTTTTTTTTTTGGTCTTTGTGAAATGTGTGGGCTGTAGCCGCACCTGCATCCTTAAAGCAGCAGCGACAAGCGTGCGTCTGTCTGTTAAAGGGTGGTGTAACTCTCAAAGTGCTCCAAAAAATAAAAAACTATTTTTTTAATGTGTTTGTGACTTGTGTGCGATGTAGCCGCACCTGCATCCTTAAAGCAGCAGCGACAAGCGTGCGTCTGTCTGTTAAAGGGTGGTGACACCCTCAAAGTGTGCTACACAAACAATAAAAATATTCTTCTTTTTTCTGTCTATGTGAATTGTGTGGGCTGTAGCCGCACCTGCATCCTTAAAGCAGCAGCGACAAGCGTGCGTCTGTCTGTTAAAGGGTGGTGACACCCTCAAAGTGTTCTACACAAACAATTAAAATATTGTTCTTTTTTTTCGGTCTTTGTGAAATGTGTGGGCTGTAGCCGCACCTGCATCCTTAAAGCAGCAGCGACAAGCGTGCGTCTGTCTGTTAAAGGGTGGTGTAACTCTCAAAGTGTTCCAAAAAATAAAAAACTATTTTTTTAATGTGTTTGTGACTTGTGTGCAATGTAGCCACACTTGCATCCTCAAAGCAGCAGCGACAAGCGTGCGTCTGTCTGTTAAAGGGTGGTGACACCCTCAAAGTGTGCTACACAAACAATTAAAATATTGTTCTTTTTTTTCTGTCTATGTGAATTGTGTGGGCTGTAGCCGCACCTGCATCCTTAAAGCAGCAGCGACAAGCGTGCGTCTGTCTGTTAAAGGGTGGTGACACCTCAAAGTGTTCTACACAAACAATTAAAATATTGTTCTTTTTTTTTGGTCTTTGTGAAATGTGTGGGCTGTAGCCGCACCTGCATCCTTAAAGCAGCAGCGACAAGCGTGCGTCTGTCTGTTAAAGGGTGGTGACACCTCAAAGTGTTCTACACAAACAATTAAAATATTCTTCTTCTTTTTTCTGTCTTTGTGAATTGTGTGGGCTGTAGCCGCACTTGCATCCTCAAAGCAGCAGCGACAAGCGTGCGTCTGTCTGTTAAAGGGTGGTGTAACCCTCAAAGTGTGCTCCACAAACAATAAAAATATTCTTTTTTTTTTCTGTCTTTGTGAATTGTGTGGGCTGTAGCCGCACTTGAATCCTCAAAGCAGCAGCGACAAGCGTGCGTCTGTCTGTTAAAGGATTACATCGGTGACAGCATCCAAGTAGGCATGTCAGACAGTCCGTACCTGTACTGGCAGGAAAAAGAAGCAATTTGGAGGTCCCTGTACAAACTGGCTCTATTTTACCTGAGTTGCCCCCCCTCCAGTGTGTACTCCGAAAGAGTGTTTAGTGCAGCCGGGAACCTTGTCAGCGAAAGGCGTAGGAGGTTGCTTCCACAAAATGTGGAGAAGATGATGTTCATAAAATGAATTATCAACTCTTCCAGGGAGACCAGCCTCCAGAACGTACAGAGGGACCTGTGGTTCCAGCAGGGACGAATTAATACTCTGTGAGGATGAGGATGTACACACTGAAGAGGGTGAGGAATCGGTGGATGAGGAGGATGAGGATGACATCTTGCCTCCGTAGAGCCAGTTTGTGCAGGGACAGATAAATTGCCAGCTTGTTTTGTGGGGGCCCAAACGAACCAATCATTTCAGCCACAGTTGTGTGGCAGACCCTGGCGCTGAAATGATTGGTTTGTTAAAGTGTGCATGTCCTGTTTATACAACATAAGGGTGGGTGGGAGGGCCCAAGGACAATTCCATCTTGCACCTCTTTTTTTTCTTTGCATTATGTACAGTTTGGGGCCTAGTTTTTCAATGCCATCCTGTCTGCCACTGCAGTTTCACGCCTAGATGGGTCACGTGTTTGTGCCGCCCACTTGTGTCGCTTAGCATAGTCATCCAGCTACCTCGGTGCAACCTTTTGGACATAAAAACACTATTGTGAGGTGTGAGGTATTCAGAATAGACTGGAAATGAGTGGAAATTAAGGTTATTGAGGTTAATAATAGCATAGGAGCAGAAAAACCTACAAATTCTGTGATTTTAGCTGTTTTTATGCTTTTTTTCAAAAAAATACAGATCCAAAACACAAAACCCAGAACCCAAAACACGCAAGGGTGGTTTTGGCAAAACCAATCCAGATCCAAAACACGAAGAAAGATCCAGATCCAAAACCAAAACACAAAACACGAAAAGTGGCCGGTGCACACCCCTAGTTCAAACGCCCTGTTGCCAGATCATTCCCATAATATAACACTACATTTTGCCTTAACAAAATTCTGCATATATATATATATATATATATATATATATATATATATTAGGGATGTGCAGGCTCGGATAGGTTCGAGTTTGCATGTTGAGTTTGGATTTTTCCCTCCAAAAAAACGGAACTCAGAAAGAGGCTAAACGTCATCTTACATGGACGAACATCATCATTCCTGGACTTTTGTCCAGGAATGATGATGTTCGTCCAAGTAAGATGACGTTTTGCCTCTTTCTGAGTTCCGTTTTCTTGGAGGGAAAAATCCGAACTCAACGTGCAAACTGGAACCTATCCGAGCCTGCACATCCCTAATATATATATATATATATATATATATATATATATATATATATATAAAATCAATCCAGTAGGCTGCACTCACTTGAAAAAATTTATAATCCGGGGTGCTCCATTAATGAGACAAAAAAGTCCAAATGTAAACGAACAAGGATGGGCACTCACCAATCAGTATAAAAGTCTTCTTTATTTACTCACAGATCACATAACTTAAGTCGACGTTTCGGTCCTAATGGGACCTTTGTCAAGACAGATTCACCACCACAGAGCTACCACCAAGGAGACCCACAACCCAACTGCCCTCCAGCTGACTGAAATATATATATATATATATTCCAGTAATCCGGCACTCTCAGTAAAGCAGTATTAACTTGGTCAGGTGCCACCACATAATAGCAAGTACTCACAAACCCTGACAGTAGTGCGGCACTCAGGCTTCATATGAATGACTCAAGTATGGTGAGAGTTTAAACGTTTCAATTTATGAGATAAAAAATCCTGAAGACAATTTATCTCATAAATTGAAACGTTGAAACTCTAACCATACTTGAGTCATTCATATGAAGCCTGAGTGCCGCACTACTGTCGTGGTTCGTTAGTACTATATATATAAAACTGGCACAATGCAATCACTTAACGGTTGCTGCTGTAGATGTGAAAAACAGCGGGCGGTGCGACTTCCTGTCTGAAGCCACGCGATTCATGGCATTATCCATATGGAAACTCCTATTAGAATAAGGTAGTAAAGTGGCATCCACGGCATCACACAAACATAGCCACTTTGCTCATGACTCAGAATCAACCCCATGTAAGGAATAGAATTAAGCTACTAAGAGTAGCAGTAGACTTGAATTTTGTTCTGTACACCATAAAGTAAGCTTTTCTACAGGAAACCCTACAGCCCACAATCTAATCCTTGAAGAACAAGTACTTTGGAAGCAAAGCCACAAATGAGAACATTTGGTAGGACGACGGAATCAATCAAAGAGAAGCAGATGTCACCAGGACAGCCTTTGTTTTTAGTTCTTGTCTGTTTAAGGTTTAGGACATGTGTCCATCTCATTACTTTATCCCATTGTTATTCATGCTGTGTACTTACAGCTTCTCCTCCCCAGCACATGCAATGTGATCAGTCACCACCAAACTGCTCAGTTCCGTAGAGGTCTAACCCATAGAGTGTACGCAGGGTCCTACTGTACAGCCCACAGCTTGATGTTAAAGGTGATGTCGTGCATAGGACTGACAGCCAGGGTATTCATTACAAAGAGCAGAATAACACAGATGGCATTATCATCCCTGGATCAAAAGACTTTTGATGGTTGATAACTTGATATAAATGAATTGCTCATTTTTAGTTCAGCTACAGTATTATTCTTAGTTTAGTTTATGCTGCCATTATTATTAGTACTTGTCATCAGATGGGGAACGAGTTCACTCCGCCTAACTCCTCTCATCATCTACTGAAAACACTGCTGTAGTAATGCACAGAAACCTAGACAATGGGCCTGATTCAGAGTTGGGAATAGAGGAAGATAGAGTAAGCAACTGTGTACCTGGACAAACCATGTTGCAATTTAAGGGGCGCAAATACATACATTTTCTTTGCATGTGGAGTAAATACTGACTGCTGTTGCATGTACACAAATACGGCACAGCTTTATTTTTACACTACAAATTAGAGTTGAGTTTGGACACGCCCCTCCCAAATCTAAATCTCTCTGCACATTTTATATCTGCCACCTGCCATGCAGCATGGTTTTACCAACATGCACAGGGACTTGCTATATCTTATGCCGGGTACACACTAGACGATATGTAGTCCGATCTGGCTGGATTGGATGACATATAACGGGCACATCGTCTAGTGTGTACCCTTAAGGTCGTCAACGACATCGCCCGTCAGACTTGCATCTATTCCAACGTGCAATATCGTTAGCGAGGGCCATGTCAGTGCTATCGCAGCTGCTACCATGTTAGCAGCTGCGATAGCTTATGCATCCGCAGCTGAATCAGCCCTTTAGAGCAGAGGTTCCCAAACGTGGTCCTCAAGGCATCCCAACAGTTTAGGTTTTAGAGATATCCATGGTTGAGCACAGGATGTTAAATCAAATTGACTGAGGTACTAATTAAGCCACCTGTGGTCAAGCATGGATATCCTAAAAACCTGGACCGTTAGGGTGCCTTGTGGACCAAGGGCCTGATTCAGACCCACTCGCGAGCGGCTGTCCGCTCGCAAGTGGGTCGATGGTGTGCACTGCGCATGCGCACGACGGAGGGAGCTCCGTCGTGCGCATGCGCGAGACGCGACGAGCGAAGGACTTTCCTTCGCTCGTTGTGTCTGATCAAAGGGGGCGTGCTGTCGATGTTGATTGACAGCACGCCCCCTTTGGTGGGTGTGCCGGGGGCGTGCCTGCCAGACGGAGGCGTTCCCAAGGGAACGCCTACCGTCAGAAGCCGGCCCCACTGACATCACTAGTGATGTCAGTGGGAGTGATTTTGGCTCTGATACCAACCGCAGGCTTCTGCTCGCAGTGGCGATGGTCGCGATGGTCAAGACCATCGCGACCATCATACTGCACGCTCGTATATGCTGTGGGTGGTGACCCACAGCTATACGAGCGTCCAGGTGGATGCTCCATATTTATGGAGGTGGGCCCTGATTCAGAGCGAGCGCTCTGGTCAGAGCGTCCGGCTCTGAATCAGGGCCCAAGTTTGGGAACCTCTGCCTTAAGCCCTGTACACATTGGACAATGTGTGTACAGAGCGATGTCGGATGCGGAGGGCCCGACAATTACGGCTAGGGGAACGGGGCCATGCTGCATTCAGCAGCTTGGCATCGCTAACGATATCCCCAGATTGGACTGCATGTACAGACGACTGGGGATTTCGTTAACGACCCGCGGGAGCACACATCGTTAGTCGGTAAGTGCATACACACTGGATGATTTAACGATATATCGTTCAAATATATCGTTATCGTTCATATCGTTCAAATACATCGTCCAGTGTGTACATGGCTTCAGAGTCTAGTTTCTACTTGTTGCAGAATATTTCTTGTTTCCAGATCCCTCCAATGTTATACTTATCATGGTTCAGTAAATTGTTTACATAGAACATTTACTTTTCTTTTGAATCATGTAAATCTTGTGTGGTGGGATCAGTATATTTAGGGGTATACCACATTTTGGAGTAATAACCTTTTAGTTATAGTTGCACTGGCAGCACTGGACACACAGACAATACACTAGCTTCTAGTGACTACAGTTTGGCCAAAAAAAGCATTTAAATGATAAATTCAGATGCTAAATTGTACTGTAGTACAATCTCCAAGACACTTTTGTGTCTGCAGCATTAGTTGATTACTTTTTTTTAATGTTTGTATTTTTTTTATACATTCCTCTTTTCCTAGGAGGGATATTTGATGACTGTGCATAAATGAATATATTACATTAATTAATTACCACTGACATGCAATTGCTGTTAACACTCGGATACATTTTTCCTCTGACTTATTTCCTTTTCTTGCTATTGGGGTCAGGGC
The DNA here is from genome assembly GCA_031769625.1 of Taudactylus pleione. Taxonomy (NCBI): domain Eukaryota; kingdom Metazoa; phylum Chordata; class Amphibia; order Anura; family Myobatrachidae; genus Taudactylus; species Taudactylus pleione. Next base: position 26,071,869 of record JAUIMM010000113.1, on the reverse strand, counting down.
TGGTTGCGAAATGATAAACAGATGATGATAAAGAAAGGGTACTAACCAGAATGGATTGGATTTGAAATTGGGACAACTGAAATAGAAAACTATGGATAAAGGGCCTGATTCAGCAGCTGATCAGACGCAGATCAAGCGATTGTTTGCCATCGCGCATGCATATAAGTCACACTGCACATGCACATCGATTGCATTGTGATTACGGACGACAGAGGAATCCATTGCAAAGTGAGTTACAGACTATCAGCATTTGGGGGTGGTGACGGCCTGTCACTCACAGGTGTGTCTGTCTGTTTGAATGCTGTTTCCCGGGCATTCATAAATTAGCTACTGTGATTGCACCCGCAGCATGAGAGCTCTCTGTGTGTGAGGAGACTTGCAGTGTTTGCAGCTGGCCAGACTTGTTGTAAATGCTGCGTAACTGCCTGATGTGCATGAATAGTACCGATGTTTACGTAGAAGAGCAAACATTGGACGGATATGAGAAGGCAGCAGTGAGCGTCAGTATGCAGTCAGGAAGCCGACGGTCGAAATGCCGACCGCTGACTTCCCGCGGTCATATCCCGGCAAGATACTAATGATAGGCGTCGAAATCTCGACACCTATCATTAGCCCTACTCTGCGAGTCCGACGCCCTGTATACTGAACGAAGGTAAGCCGGGCGGTGGAAGCGGACAGCCGCGGGGGAAGAAGGTTAGTTTAGGGGCTCCTGGGGGGGATTTAGGGTTAGGCACCCCCCCAGGAGGATTAGGGTTAGGCTAGGGGAAGGGGGGGTTAGGGTTAGGCACCCCGGGGGGGAGGTTAGATTTAGGCACCCCCCCGGAAGGGTTAGGTTTAGGGTGTGGTGGGGGGGTTAGGTTTAGGCACCCCTGGGGAGAGGTTAGGGTTAGGCACTTGGGGGGGAGGTTAGGGTTAGGCACCCCTAAGGGAGGGTTAGGGTTAGGGGGGGGAAGATTAGGGTTAGATTAGATACTTACCCTGTCGGGATCTGGTCCTTTCTAGCTTCCAGCGTCGGTATTACATCCACCGGGCTGACGTCCAGCGGGATATTATACTGATACCGTGGGCGTCATTGTGTCGGCTCTGCTTTGGCAGGAATTAGCATATTTTAGCAACTGCGATCCGTAGGCGATTGCATTTGCGTCCGCTGCTGAATCAGGCCCAAAGCTTGGATTTCCAGAAAAGGACGGGCACTGTTTCAGGACTGGGTGAGTCATTTGCGAGAACATGGAGGGGCTCATAATGACTGTAACAGCCAATGTAAGCGAAACAGATTTATACTTGAATTATCAGCCTCTGGCTGTGGTGACTCACTTGCAAAGTGTTTCCAAAGGGGAGTATAGACATGGGGAAACTGATATCTTTGACAATAGATGAGAAGGGCCCCTAGCTTAGGAGATATTCAGACAGGGAAGCAGTATTATTATTATTGGAAAATTGATTTTCAGACTCCCTATATGAAAACCAAGAGATTGATGGAGTACAGGAACCTGACAGCAGCTAGGAATTACCCACATGTGTGAGAGCTAAATTCATGAAGGAGATGTGTTTGAGGAAGATGGATGGCCCATAAATAAGATACCGGGATCTTTATGTTGATCAGTCACCCTTCCCAAAAGGAATTGGCTTTCTGTTCATGGGCCCAAGGAATTCTTCTGTATGTGCAGAATAGCTACATTTAATGGCACAGGTAAATGAGTGTTTCTGGGATCCATTAGCACAGAATAAGACAGAACACCCAAGTTCGTCCACAAAATTTTAGAATAGTAATTGATTCTCTTCAAATGGAATGCAGGCTTCTGAAGCATACAATAGTGGCTCTAAGGGTGTCAGTACACAGTGTAAGTATGGTCTGTAGGTTACTTTGTGCCAGCTGCAGTCGTGCTTGAGAATTATAAATTAGAAAAATAACAGTGCATTGGCCCCACATCACTTTATCAGGGTAACATTTAGAATTAAGATATTAAATTAAATTTATGCTGTTGTAATGGCTGGCCAATGTAGCAACGTTAGGAAGTGATTCAGCTTGGGACGGTATTGCAAAGCTGCAATCAAGCGGCTTTGCAGTTCTATCGTTGCAAACATGCAAATGCAGCAGGAGGTATATGACACCCCCTGCTGCATTTGCGATCCCAGCACTGGAATCACCATCGCGACCATTGGTAGCGATTGTGGACAGCGCCAGGCCGCCAGCCAGATAAGTAAGCCTCAGCTTAGTCAGGCTGGCAGGTTCGCTCGGCCAGGAAACTGCATCCATGGACGCAGCCCCTGGCCTTGCCACTCTTGGAAAACAGGGTGGACACGCCCCCATTTCCAGCCTACCCTGCCCCCACACCACCACTTAAATGCCTCTGCCTGTCAATCAGGCAGAGGCATAGAAGCGGCGGCGTGCGATCACGAAAGAACCTGTTCTGCACTTTCGCAGAACGGGTTCTGCGCATGCGCAGATTCCCGATAATCAGGAATCTGCGTTCAGCATTGCACTTGTGTGTAATGCTGACTTAGCCCCTTAGCTGGCAGATAATAATTGCAGCACTTGTTTATGGAGGTGGCAGGAGGAGTTGGCATACTTTTTAGGTAGAAGGTTCAATGGTAGATGGCCAGTGGGCAGAGGCAGGGTTCTCCAATCATATGGTGTTTTTCAAACTGTTCCAAAAAGTATTAGCTGTGGAAGTGTGGGATAAAGGGTGTAAGGTTAGGAGTATATGTTGTCTCTGTGGTAACCCAAGTGTAGTCATGGCCATTACCAATTCATCTCCCACATTGCTCCTTGTCGCAGCACCAAGCTTTGTTGTGTTAGATGGGAACCTACTATAATGCTAAGCATGTACCAGAGCTTTATACTGATTCCAGATTGACAAATTACATTTAATGGAGTCAGATGAATATGTCTGCAATTGCCCAGTGTTTCTATGGCAGATGGCTTGCGAGATGTAAAGCCAGTTTTCGAATAGCTACTGGCAGGCAGTATATCAGGCACAGTACTGTATGTCATGAGTGGCAGAACTGGGTGGCACAGGTGCTTGCCTTCTCTAATGACCAGGAGCGTTTTTCACTCCAGCTCTTGTGTTTAGGATTCTTGTTCTCCAGGGTGTTTGCGTCTGAGAACCAGAGCGTAGCTGTGCCAGCATTTCTGTTTAGGCTTCAAGGGATAAAATAATTCATAGTACACAAGGCCATACAGGACTAAGGTGAGGAGTGACGTGAACCAGTGTCTTTTGAAAATCTTTAGTCAGTGGGGTTAGTACTGGGACAGATATATTCTTCAGACTTTGAAGTGAAGTTGTTCCAGCTGACTTCCTCTCTGACCTTCCTCGGGACATTGAGAATACTGTAGCTGATTTGCTGGTCAATACCTTTTTATACCGGGCTGCAGTGGTGCTATGTATTGTAGGCAGGAGAAGTGTTTAATTTCCTCCAAAATGCATACAAGATCAGGGCTTGATTAAGGGTTCTGACTGCCCTAGGCTAATGCATATAATTTTAGAAAGTGCTCACCATCTTAGTGACTGCTATACAGTACAGAGAGCCTTTTAGGGGCTGCCATACAATACAGACAGGTTCCATGTGACTGCCGAATAATAGCAGGGAGCATCATAGGTCACTATGCAATATATTGAGTATCATAGTTATATCCATACAGCGACCTACCTGCGCAAGGTACCTGAATTCAGCCACCTCTCTGCTTTTTATCCCCTAACAATGGATTGTCTGTAGGATTCTTTAATTTGTGCCATGGATGGCACTCCAGTCATGCAATAGTCTTTTTTCCTATTTCATCCTTCTCTGGGAAGGATCTTCTAAGGTCAGAAATGCTGTAAACCCCTGAAAATGCAGTTTTCTGGAGTTTTACTGCATTTTTATATCTACTAAGCACCAGAATGCATCGTCCCGATGAGTAACACCATCTTTAGATGGCATTATCCAATAGACCCGGATGTCCCTCTATCGCAAAGGACAGCTCATAAAGGGAGAGCAGTTCTTTGCGATTTTCTAAGTACATACCGGCGATAATATCATCGGTATGTACCCAATAATGGCAGGTATGTATGGCATTGCGGATGCGATGCTTAGTACATCCCGCCCCCTATCCTTCAACTTCCTCCTCTTCCTCCATTGTTCTCTATCCTCCTACTTTCTTCTACTCCACCCTTCCCTATCCTCTTGCTTCCTCCTCCTCCATCCTTTTCTATCATCCTGCTTCCTCCTCCTCCATCATTCCCTATCCTCCTGCTTCCTCCTTCTCCATCCTTCCCTATCCTCCTGCTTCCTCCTCCTCCATCCTTTTCTATCATCCTGCTTCCTCCTTCTCCATCATTCCCTATCCTCCTGTTTCCTCCACTTACTCCTTTGGTCTCTATCCTCCTACTTCCACCTACTCCATCCTTACCTATCCTCCTGCTTCCTCATCACCCATCCTTCTCCTGCTGCTTCGTTCTTCTCCATCCTTCCCTATATTCCTGCTTCCTCCTCCATCATTCCCTATGCTCCTGCTTCCTCCTCTTCCTCCATTGGTCTCTAGCCTCCTACTTCCACCTACTCCATCCTTATCTATCCTCCTGCTTCCTCATCACCCATTCTTCTTCTGCTGCTTCCTTCTCCCCCATCCTTCCCTATATTCCTGCTTCCTCCTCCTACATCATTTTATATTCTCCTGTTTCCTTTTCCTCCATCCTTCTCTATCTTCCAGCAAACTCTTCCTAGATACTTCTCTATCCTCCTGATTCCTCCTACTCCTCCTCCATTCTTCTCTATCTCTATTCTCAGGTGATGATAATTCACAGCACAACTTAGAAAGTGGCTGCTCATGTTCCCTGCAGAGCCACAAGTTTTCAGAGACCACTTCACTCCTGGTGGCAACACCCCCACCCCCACTCCCCAAGTCCTATTGGTTGATCAGGCACTGCAAAGATGAAATTTTTATAGGAACTAGGAACAAAGATTTGCCTCTTTAAAGTGTCATATTGAATTTGTAATATGTGCCACTTAGTGTGGTGTTGGGGGAAGTAAGCGTGTGTCACATAAAAGAGAGTCCAATATTGACCATGAGGGTGTGAGTGTTCCATGTTGCTTTCAATTTATATGTAGTTTTATACAATGTATTGGTTAGCTGCATGTGTCAGGGGTGGTTATGGTTTATATTATTTCAGATAGGTGTGACAATAGAGCCTGCCAGGTATATTTATTATGCCTTTTGTGAAATGGTAAAGAGATTTCTTTCTTTTATTTGAAAGGCACCAATTGTTATTAAAAGAAAACTTCAAAATAGGAATAGGTGGATGAACGTTAGGTATTATTTTCTTAGATCTTGTTCACTGCATGGTGTGTAGTGTGGGACACTTGTGTATTGTTGGTGGTATATCAGCAATGGTCAGACCAGATGGGAGGAAGATGGGAATGGCAAGAGGAGAGGCTATAGTCAGATAACTAGTTATACAGGGTATGAACTATTATGGTATAGGCCACTTTCTAATGACAAAGACTGACCAAATCACGTGACAGGCTAGTAATCCATAGGAGAGGAAATGTTTTGGGATTGGTGCCTTATGAGCAAGGTGATAAGTAAGATGAAGGATCACCTGTTAATGTTATGGGTGTGGCCGGTAAAGTTGGTGGAAGGAGATACTGGTGGAATTGGTCTGTATATAAATTAGCAGATTGGGAATTTTGTGGGCATGATGGATGAAGTTAGGATGCCTATTCAATAGTAATGGGTACATGTGTTGGAGACTGGCATAGACATATAAGGCCTGATTCAGAGGTAGACACTAATGCTGCCGCAACTGCGACCTTTTGCGGAGTTACATTGGTGATAATATGCAAATACTAGTTTCAGCCTTTCCTTTGTGTATTGCACGTGTCGGACAGTGAAAGCCCTGAAATGCCCACTTTCCAGACAGGGTAATTACACCAGTGGTTCTAAACAATCCACTATCGACACATCATCTCGATCACCGCTGACAATTACACCAGCCTATGGCTGGCACAGTGTCTCCGTCTGAATTCCTCTGAAAGGCCTCTACAGTTCATTGTAGTGATTAAGGACAGACCTCCAGAGCCTCTTGGGGAAATTAGTTAGAGAAGAACAGTGAAGTAAGTTAAATCTATAAAGGGTTTATGTAAGTTTAGCTTATTAATATGTAGAATTATATATTTTGGAATCTAAAGACGTGACATTGTGTATAACACCTGCGCTATAGTGAAGAATTTGCAAATACATACATTCAAATAACACCTGATGAAGCTGAGCGACCATTGCTCAGGGAAACGCGTTGAGTTTCTAACCCTGATTCGGACTCCAGTGACCCATTTGGATGCAAACTGGACTTTTTCTCTCAGCCTTGGAACTTTTATGTAGCTTTAGAGGATACCTTCCTACTTATGCTTCAACACTACTATCATGTGTGCTGGATGCCAGAAGATCCCCCCAGGACTACATTTCCATCACTGGTAAAGTTCTGCTGCTATATTAACTTTGAGAACGAGAGCAAGTCCTAACACCAAAGGTTTCCAATATTTCCTCACTAGGAGCGGATCCAAGTGGATTATTCCAATTTTATTTCCCCATTACTAGCCCTTGTACTTTGTCTGGACTTTTATCTGTCTAGAGCCATATGACTATATCCGTATTAAATATCCATTTCTTTTAAATTACTGTCCATCAGTGTTATTTGTATGTATGTATTTGCAAATCCTTCACTATAGCGCAGGTGTTTCCCATTATTTCTTATCATTACATTCAGTGGGCCTTACAAACCCACACACCTGCAGCTTCAAGTCAGTGCGTTAGATTCTTGTTTATTATAAAGATGTGACATTAACTGCTTTTTCCATCTATGTAATCAATAAATGCTGTGGCCCATTTGCACCATCACAAGCGTAGATGTCAGTACTTGATGAGTTACAGTTTTGTTATAAAAGTGGATGATAGCAGAAATTATGTCATTGTGCTGGATGGCAGTCAATAGATAGATGAAAAGGTTGACATTGTCTAGGTAGGCACCAACTGGTAGACAGGCAATAGGTCGATTTGTTCAAAAGGACGACACAAAAACTGTCAACATGGATGAAGATACACATGTTGAAGATTGGCAAATGGATGACATTGGAATGGGTGACACAAAAAGGATCTACACATTTTTTGTTGTTTTTAGGGTTAGTTTTAGGCACTCACCAGAGAGTTAGGGTTAGGCTCTAGAAGGGACGGTTAGGGTTAGGCACTTACCCTGATGGTTAGGGTTAGGCACTTACCCTGATGATTAGGGTTAGGCACTATCCCGATGGTTAGGCACTTACCCCGATGGTTAGGGTTAGGCACCAGGAGGGAGGGTTAGGCATGAAAAGGAGGGTTAGGTTGAAGTTCAGTACTAGAAAATAGAAGCATGTGTCGACCAATTTTGTGTTGACCATTCCAATGTTGACCTTTTGACCAAGTCCACCTTTTGTACCTGTCAATCTTCATCTGTATCGTTCTTTTGACCATGTCCACCTTTTGTCCCTGTCGACCAATTGCCTGTCTACCAGTTGGTGTCGATTTTTTGACTGTCTATCTAAATAGTATAGATCTTTTAATCCCCATCCCATTGTGTTAAGGACTGGAAAAATGTTTGTTGAGATCAATATGTATATTTGCATTTGTTCCTCTATGACAAATACAGAAGACAATTGTACCTATACTTGGCTGATTGTAACACAAAATATTAGGCTTATTTATGCCTTTATCCAATTCTACATAGCCTGCAATTCTATTGGCACACTCTCTGAGAACATAGCCGATGTCAGAATGCCTTGTTACAGTTCAGTTACTCGCAGGTGGAGATCCTGTTGAAATGCGTATGACTTTGCATTGCCCGTACCTGCATATTGTTGGAATCAGAGCATCCACAGTGTAATAACAAGCAAGAAATGCTCCACAAACAGGCAAATGCTCAACTCTGCATCAGCCCCACAGTGAACAAATGAATATGGAAAATAGTATAGCTTTTGTAGAACTAGAAGTCCCAGCATGCCCTGGATAGCTGAACATATGTACTGGCAGTTTCATAACTGCTTAAAAGCCGTATGTACACCAAGTCAATCATTCTTGCCTGACCAATTAACGGTGTCGGTTCCCTTGGATAGGTACGTAGCCAAAAATTGTTTTGAGCCGCAGAATTGACAGCGTATCTCATAAACAACTCTTCCCCCAAACTGTTGACTGAATAACAGCTGAGCAAAGCTTGTTAGTTAAAGCTGATCCAACAGCTGGGCAAAATTCCCTTAGGAGCAGAGCAATCAATATTTTACAGTAATGTACATGAATATTCCACCTTTATTGAGCAGAGGAAGCCCCTGCTTTAATGTAAGTGACCATACAAATGTACAGGAAACCTTCTGGGAGCGTGCCAGATTAAACTTCTAAGGACCCTCACTGCTGCCCAAAATACACAAATCCTATTGACTGACAAGGCAAACAGATCAGCCCTCTGCATTCAATAGTCCTTGCCCACAGGGCTTGCAGGATCTCAGCAGAATGTGGAAATTACATCTAACAGTAGGTAACTGCATAGGTGGCATTGCATCTCTGTGGGCGAGGAAGAAAGTGACAACTTTGCCCAGTCTGTTTGCTGTTAGTTATTTGAATTGCCCAGTTTTGGTTTTAGTTAATCATCAAAATGAGTAGATTAAAAATAAATTTTAAAAAATCAATGTTAGATAGAAATGTATACTGCCACGGTTCACCTACTCAGAGGCTTTCATTGGGTTTAGGTGACATGTCAATTGTATGTGGGGAGGGGGATGCACAAAGACCTTCAAGGGGAAAGGCATAGGAAACAGACATGAATACAGAAAATATTCCAGCAACTACTTAGGCAGCTAAAATGTATTTACAATGTGCACATTTACAGCTGTTGTTTTCTTTAACATGTAATTCCAAGAGAAAGACAATGAGAAATAAATTACTTTTACAAATGAATTATTCTTAAAATGTAACTTTTATTTCCATAGTTAAAAAGTACAATTACCAATATCTAATAGTAAGCTAAATAAAAATGTAAAAAAAAATCATTTATTTCCCATTTTTATAGCCATAATCCAACTAATCCTTGATGGACAGGGAACTGTCCTACCAATATATGCAGTTTGGGCTACTTTGTGGAACAAGCAATTAAAACATAGAACATATATAGAAAAAAAGGCATACATTTGTATTATCATCTAATACCCTTCTCAATATCTATTCTAAAAAGAGGCAAAATATTGTTTTGCAGTCCAAAATTTGAACGTATCACAAAATTATATCATATCCATTGAACAGTACGGATTGCAATTTTAAGCACCTTGTGTATACCTCACCAGATGTTAAATTGAGACAGCACGTGTAGCAATTACACAGCACATGTTACAAATAATCAAAATAACAATGAAAATGACAAAGTAATAATATTATAATCTCCTAAAAACTGAGGACATAGAGCACAGATAATGTTTAATGTAACAGGAAATATAGCAACAAAGAGATTGGTTATTTCCAAAGCATATTAATAACACACTACTATTCCTTAGCAGTTATATGTGTAAGGCGTATATTTACTAAAGTGCGGGTTTTTAGAATTGGAGATGTTGCCCATAGTAACCAATTAGAGTCTATTTAACATTTATCTAGCACAGTGGTTCTCAAACTCGGTCCTCAGGACCCCACACTGTTCACATTATGCAGGTTATCCAGCAGGTGCACAGGTGTATTCATTACTCAATGACACATTTTAAAAGATCTACAGGTGCAGCTAACAATTTCACTAGTAATTATGTGAGGAGACCTGCAAAACGTGCACTGTTTGGGGTCCTGAGGACCGAGTTTGAGAACCTGTGATCTAGCACCTTCTAGGACAGGGTAGCCAACCTCGGTCCTCGTGAGCTACCAACAGTTCACGTTTTCCAGACCACCTAGCAGGTGCACAGGTGTATTCATTACTAACACATTTGAAAAGATCCACAGGTGGAGCTAATTATATCACTTGTGATTCTGTGAGACCTGCAAATCATGCACCGTTGTAGCTCTTGAGGACCAGGGTTGGCTACCACTGTTCTAGAAGATAATAGCTAGAATCTGATTGGTTGCTATGGGTAACATCTCCACTTCTAAAACCCGCACTTTAGTAAATATACCTATAAGTGTGAGTTACATGTGCTATTTGATGTTAAGGTCAATGGTTATGAGTACAGAGTAACTCTCTAACCATTTATTTTGGATGAGGAAAACAAGAGCAGTAGCAAATGAATGTCATTTTGTACCTAGAAGATAAAAGCATAGATCACATAAATACTTCATGTAACAGGTAATTTATCAGATGAGATAATCACCATGCATTTATAGTAACCTCAGTATCAGTGTAGCAAGTGATTCCTAACGGAATCAGTATGTAATACCGCCGGCCGCATGGCCGGTGGTTCTAATCCCGACAGCGGAAGCCCGGCAGGGGTGAAGATCCTGATCGCTAATTTAGGTAAGTAACATGAACCCTACCCCCTACCCTAACCCTCTATTAGGGGTGCCTAACCCTAACCTCCCCCCTAGTGCCTAACCCTAACCCCCCTTTAAGTGCCTAAACCTAACCCACCCTTCCCCGCAGCCTAAACCTAAGTCTCCCTGGGGCGGTGCCTAACCCTAACCCCCCCTTCCCCTAGCCTAAACCTAACCCTCCCGGGGGAGTGCCTAACCCTAAGTCCCCCCCACCGCGCAGCTGTCCGAACCCGGCGCCCGGCTTACCTTCGTTTGGTATGCCGGGCATCGGGCTTCGGGTGTAGGTCTAATGACAGGCATCGGTATTTCGATGCCTGTCATTAGTACCTTGCCGGGATTTGACAGTCGGGAAGCCGGCGGTCGGCATTTCGACCGTCGGCTTCCTGACTACATCCCTTCCTAACAGCCTTAAATGTTACCAGTAATCTCAGGTGACAGTAATCTTCAACCAGAAAATCAAAATATATATGCACAAATGAATGCAGCATGTGTGGTTAGGAGTTAAAGTTCAGCCGCAAGTGGATTTGTGACTGAGGTGCTATGACTCTAAACCAGATGAAAGCAATTAGCATTGAAGCATACTCATAGAGAAACATCACCAGATCCATCTGCAAAAAGGACCTGAGTGCAACTCTCAGGGCGGGATGTATCAAGCATCCCCTTTTATATGCTATACATCCCAGCACTTACTGCATGCACAGTAGCAATTTTTAACGCTGTATGCTTAATGCCGGTACAGTGAAACTGCGAATGGCTCATTAAATCAGTTATGGTTCCTTGTAGATTTGTAGATTTGTGATGAAAACTGCAAAGGACAGCTCTTCCGATAAGCACTGTCCTTTGGGGTGTGAAGACTTCCGGGTTTATGGCCCAGGAGACCTTCTACACTTGCCATAGAGATTTTTGGCTGCACTACAGAAAAATCCAGGGATAGTGGAAGATCTACCTCCAACTTGGCTACCATGAAATTAGGGGAACCCTTTTTAGGACGAGTGAGGTCCCCTCTTTCAAATGCTAGGTCCCCTTAGTACTTAATATCTGGTGATCACCTATGATTAATAGGACAACGTTACACTTCGCTACGGAAAATGTATGTTTCCGTATTTGGGGTGAGGGCACTACATGCCCTCTCACACTCATAATGACACAGTCAAGTTTATGGGCACCCTTATTTGAAAGAGGGGAGTTCGCTAATTCAATTATTTGGCCCACTATTAGCTATTGTTTGGTGATCAACTGTGATAACCAGCCAACAATACTCTGCGCTAAGGAAAACGGACGTTTTACGTTTGTAGGTGGGAGTGCAGCACATGCCGTATCACGCCCATAACTACATCTGTAAATAGGCCCATATTTCCCCCATCTTGTGCCAAATAAAAAAAAATTATCCCTCATTTAATGCAGTAGGTTGTCTAGTTTTTAACATGGCTTGTCCTGTTAGGCTACTAGATTCTTCCTACGCACAGGAAGCGTTTAAACCAGGACAGCAAAAGATTTATTTGTTTTTTTTAATGTATTTATAATTAAAGTGCAGATGTTTTTGCCAAACCTACACATAGATCCTGCTTTTTATTATATTGGAAAGGTGGATTTTTGTCAAAACACCGTACCACAAAAGTATTCCTTTGTGGTGCTTATAAGACAGAAAAAACAAATGTTTGCTTTTGGTTTCCTTTCATGAAATTTCAATGAAAAAACACCTTTTTTTTGGCCCTTAGGGGAACATCTTTATGGACTTCTTAAATTGAGTAAAACGAATGGTATATTCTGAACAGTGGCGTAACTAGGGCAGGGCGAGCGGGGTGCTTGCCCTGGGTGCCGTGGGACCGGCGGCGCGGCGGGGCACCGCCGGCCATGGTTCCGGCCCGCCCTAGTTAGCCAGTGTAACGCTGACCGCAATGAGTGCGGTCAGCGCTACACATGTACACAGGACCGGCGCTAGGACTCCAGCGCCGGTCCTGTGCTGCACACCTGAGCCCGTTCCCTCCCCCTGAGCGCTTGCCCAAAAGCGCCAGGAGGCGGGCTCAGGCTGTGCATAACACACGCATCGCCGCCAGCGCTGGCGGCGATGCGTGTGTCAAACAGCAGCTAATGAGAGTCAGACAGACTCTCATTGACTGCTGCAGCACCCACTGCAAGAGCCGGACTTCCGTCCGGCTCCTGCAGTGGGTAATGGGACAGACGTCATGACGTCTGTCCCATTATGCTGAGCGCGCCAGCCCGGGAGGACTGGCGGGCGGCGGCGGGAGCGGCGGCGCGGAGTGGAGGAGCAGCAGCAGCGTGGATTCAGGTAAGTAAGTTTTTACTTTTTATATAACGGGGGGGTGGCTATTACTGGGGGCACCATTACTAGGAGGACCTCTACTTGGGGGGCTATTACTGGGGGCACGATTATTAGGAGGACCTCTACTGGGGGGGGCTATTGCAGGGGGCACTTAATCGGGAGGGGGAACCTCTGCTGGGGACCACTACTTGGGGGGGGGAACTACTACTGGGAGCATTATAAAAGGGGCCTACTGCTATGGGCACTGCACTGGGGGGACCACAACTGGGGGCAATAACAGGAAGGACCACTACAGGGACCACTGGATAGGGGGGGTCACTACTGGGAGCCTGCATCAGGGGGACCACTACTGGGGGCACTGCATGGGAGGGGGGGGCTACTGCTGGGGCACTATATAAGGGGCTTACTGCTAGGGGCACTGCGGGGACCACTACAGGGGGCACTAGATAGGGGGGATCACTACTGGGTGCCTGCATAAGGGGGACCACTACTGGGAAACCTGCATGGGGGGGACTACTGCTGGGGGCACTATATAAAGGGCACTGCATGGGGGGGGACTACTACTGGGGGAACTATATAAAGGGCACTGCATAAGGGGATACCACTACTGGGTGCACTGCATTGTGGGGACTGCTACTGGGGGCACTGCATAAGGGGGAACACTACATAGGGCACTGCATTTGGGGGGACCACTACTGGGGGCACTGAGTAAGGGGAACTAATTGGGGGCTGTATAAGGGGGACCACTACTGGGGATACTGTATAAGGGGCACTACTATGGGCCTGCATAAGAGGGACCACAACAGCATACTGGGGGTACTGTATAAGGGGTACTACTGGGGTTAAGGTGCATATGGATGGGAATGTTCAGTTTGAAAATAAAGGGGTATGTCATGTTGACACGCCCCATTTTTAAGTGACCATGCCCATTTTTTTCCGCGCCCGCCGAATGAGTGTTGGGTGGGGCTCCATTTTCAATTTTGCCCTGGGCTCCAAATACCCTAGTTACGCAACTGATTCTGAATATACGAAGTTGTCTATATACTAAGCCTTGGGAAGAGATAAAGTGATTGGAGATAAAATACCAACCTGTCAGTTTCTAACTATCATTTTTTAAACACAGTCTGTAAAACGACAGTTAGGAGCTGATGGGTTAGTACTTTATCTCTCTCCAAGGCTTAGTACATAGACCATAAAGTCTGATGAAAGAAAACTAGGTATAATTTGTGTGGGTACCGCATTAAAAAAAACATTTGATATTGATGTTGGAATGTGATGAGATAAATATATAAAAATGACCACAGCACAAGGGTGAGAAAACCCTCAGTAGGTTAAAGAACATGGAAGGAAGGTGGGAATAGCAACTCAGGGTGAGCTGGCAGCTGTATCACTGTTCATCATTTTCTCTGCAGATTCCTAATGCCACGCTCTTGCATTTTGACTGATAGTATGCACCAGTGACAGCAGCGATACAGGAACAAAGGTGCTATAGGCAGAGACTACGCTTTTGAAAGGGGCCCTGAATAAAGCCTTGTCTTCCAATCTGATCACTGGCAGCCCTCAATTGTAATAATAAGAGTGGCCTGAAAGGTAATTGCTCCTCTTACTAGTCCTCCTCTAGTGTTATCAAAGCAATACAGCCATCAGAGGTACACGTAATTAGCTAATGGAGCATAGACAGGGCTGTATGTCTTTTACAGGATCACCAGGCATGGCTAAGCATAGTTCAGTTGCAGCTTGGCTTTACGTTAATTATATTTACTTTTGTTCCTATGCATGAAGATCAAACTAGCTTTTCCCAGTAAAATAATGAAGGAAGCACAATTACTGATATAGGACACATTTATACCCCTTTTCCACCTAAATTCCGGGTCTGACCCGGAGTTGGAACAAAGTTCCTATCCGGATCAGACCCGGAATTTTGCCGACGCCGACTTGGGATATTCCCGAGTCAACGCCGCTCACACCGCAGTCGGGTCTGCATAGACCCGGCTTTTGCGGAGTGAAAGTGGTCGCTTGGAGATTACGTCATCTCCAAGCGCCACTGAAGCCGGACCAATCGGCCGGCTAGCAGCGCACTCCAGGTCATCGTGACCCGGAGTGCGCTGTTCTCACAGCAGGGTTTCACGGGCTACGCCCGTGTTAAACCCTGCTAGTTACCTGGGTTGGATTGCCGAGTCCCTCGACCCGGCGATCCAACTCTCTCCCCTTTTACACCAGGGAGCTGCCCGGGTTAACCCTTCAAAAACCCTGGTTTTAGCTCCGGTGTAAAAGGGGTATAACTAACAATACCTAGGGAACATTTACTCTAAACTTGGGTAGTGACAACCTAACAATATGTTCGAAATCTTAATTTATATGAAATTTCATGTTATTTGCATTATTACTGACACAGCAGCCTGAGGACGGGGTCCGAAGGGATCCTGAACGTTTTTCCCGACAGTCAGGGGTTATAACGTCATGGGTCTCTAATATATACAACAAATTATTTCTTGAACATAAGGATCGGGCAGTTGTTTTATGGGACCTAATGCTGGTAAGGCCATGCTCACTGCTTTTTGGAGCTTATTTGTTTTGCTCAGAACGCCATGAAAACTAACTGAGAAACAGATGCATTTTTCTATCAGACTTAAGGGGTAGATGTACCAAGCTTTGGAGAGAGATAAAGTACCAACCAGTCAGCTCCTGTCACTTTACAGGCTATTTGGAAATGACAGTTAGGAGCTGACTGGATGGTACTTTATCCCTCTCCAAGGCTTAGTTCATCTCCCCCTTGATGAGATTCTTAGGCTGATCCTGTTATATCTGATCTATGTTGTAGAAATACAAATAATGGGGCAGATTCAGAATTGCAGCCACGTCAGCCGCGGATGTGACCACGTCATGCTTGGAAATACATATGTATCTCCGCCTGCATTCAGAGATGGCACATCCATGCTGCCGCACCCCACATCCTTCTGCTTGTGCAATAAGTCATCATCTCTATTAGCGTTTGCACCAGAGCTATCCTTGGGGCAAGAGACAACTCTGAAATCGGAAGGTTTCTGTGTGCACTCACCTCTGACTAGCCGCAAATTCCAACTACACACCCACAATACGCCCTCAGGACACACCCTATAGGCAAATGCCCAGTTACACCTATTGTGACGCATGTTGAGGTGCGACAGATGCGTATGAATCTGAATCATTTCTAGTTGCTCAGAGCTGCGTATGCTCATCTACTGAGCGTGCAAAGAGCAAAATACACGCATGATCCATCCACAGACTGGACTTGTGCACAGCGCAAATGTGAATAAGCCGCTATAATTGTATGTAACAATCCTCTGCACATATACAGAGCAAGAGCCTTTAATATAATGTGCCTAACAAGTCATATGATTTTTTTATTTTATTATTTAGCTCTAAATAATGTAAAAATGTCAGACAAAGACCTTAAGGAGCCAGTTTAATAAACACAGTTGTTGTGTGTTTGAAAGCACAAATTGAAATGACACATTTACAGATTAACACGATACAAAGCATGAAAAATTATGACAGATTAAAAACTTAATCAAATAAACTGTCCACAAATTCCACTATACAGTAGATAACAAATAAAGCATTTATATAATAATTAAGTTATTAAACAGCCTGATAGTATTTACGTCACAAATGCATGACTCTTTGGTTTAGTAGTCGGACTGCTATCCATTACATAAAAACTTCCAGCATTCAGATCACAATAGATTGTAAGGGGTACATTTACTAAACTGCGGGTTTATAGAATGGGAGATGTTGCCCATAGCAACCAATCAGATTCTACTTATCTTTTATCTAGCACCATCTAGAAGATAATAGCTAGAATCTGATTGGTTGCTATGGGCAACAACTCCACTTCCAAAAGCCTGCACTTTAGTAACTATACCCCTAATGGTGCATAGACACGGTCAGATTTTTCCTTCAGATCTGAACGATAACGATTTAAAAATCGTTCAGTCGTTCATATCTGAAGGAAAATCTGACATATCTGACATATCTGTCAGATGAACGATTTCAACGATGCGCGTTCCCGATGGTCAGATAACGATATCTGACATCTGATGTGTTTGCAGTCAGACTTGGACGATTTCCATTCATTTTAATGCAGTCAAAAATCGTTCAAATTGTTCAAATCTTTGGTAAAAATCGTTCATCTGACAAATCTGACCGTGTGTATGCTCCATAAAGCTGCATACACACACAACTATTTTTTGGACGATTATCGTTGAACGATATCATTTACCGATAATCGTTTGAAAAAATCGTTCACTTTCTGAGTGAAACAATGAACGATTATCGTTCATGCATGTTCACGTTTGTAGTTTGTAGTTCAGTTAGACTTGTCAACTCAACGATTTTCATTAAGGGAATATGCAAAAATCGTTTGTAGTTCAAAAAAATCGTTCATTACACTTTAAAAAATCTGACAGATAATCTGACAGAAAATCGTTCATAAAATCGTTGGTAACAAAATCGTTGTGTGTATGCAGCATTAAGAAAAGCGACGTGCAAAATAAGTTATTACATTGTAACTAGCATTAATAACCATTTGAATTGAAACATAATAATAAATTGCTGAATTGAAACCTGATGTGCAAATAGGCAATATTTATTCTCGTTATTGAAAGAGAAATAATTTGTTCCATGTATGAAGAACATTTATATATTTTCAGTTATTTATATAAATCGGGCATTATAGATGGTCATTCACATCAGTCTTATAATCTATATTCCCTATCACATGGACACACATACACGCTACCATTATTTTTCGATCAGAAACCAAATAATCTGCCAGTATGTGATTGGAGTTTGGGAGGAAACTGCTGTACCTGGAGGAATCACATGCAAACACAGGGGGAACATGCAAACTCCACACAGATAATGCCTTGGGCAGGAATTGAAGGCATGACCTCTGTGAGGCAGTAATGTGAAACACTATGCTAACTGCTTCCATTGTCAGTTTTGTAAGTATCTTTTTCCTGCCTTCGTGTCTGATTTCAGTGTGTTAAGTGATCTAGAGCCTGCTGTTTTGCCCCATCTCTCACCTTTGTTTTTGAAGCCCTGATCTATGCTATTTTACCTGTGGTTCCCAAGTGTTGTGCAACTAAAAGGTCTAGCATGCTGGGACTTGTTGTTCCACAACAGTTGAAGGATGTATATGTAATTCTTCCTTTCCTTCAGATTTATAAAATCTTGAGATATCAACAGCTGAAAAATCGACAATATTTATATTTAATAAATGGATAACTCAAATTACGTTACTAATTTGATTTATGAACTAATTTATTACTAGTGTTCAACTAGACCTCATAATCTAAATTATAGTCCTCAAAAGGTTTTTCTATGGCCCAACGCAACCCTAAGAACTGCTACTATAAAACACATAATATTCATCCAACACAAATATCAATATACCATATACATCACTCTTCCCCTGCAACAGCTAGACATTGACAACTTAAATAATGTTTGACATATACAAGATTTCTTGGCACACAGTCTGTTACCATGCCAGGTATTGATCGTAATGGGGAAGTAGTGCTGAAATTCAAAACACAGCTAAAATAACAATGATTGTTTAATGTCATGTTACATTTTAGGCAGGTTCATAAAGTCATTTGCAAATAATGGTAAAGCTTTTTATTAAACTGAGATGTAGGGCAGTGAGACATCTAGCATTACACCACAGGACATAAGATCAATGAACCTCAAACTGCTCAATCTTATACCATTGTCTCAAAGCAAAAGGGAATTAGACCTAGGAAAACTTAAAGGGGTGTCTTCATGAAGCTGACTGACTGAGAGGCATTCTCACAACCACTGGGGTCATCTCACCATTTACAATCACGAGTGCCTGATACACTCTTTTTAGGGTGAGACGAAGAGAGACATCTTCTGTAGCCACAACCACCTAATGGGAAGTCACACATTTCTTTCAAACCTTGAATGAGGTTGGATTAAGCATCAAGCTGTGCACAGAATTCTTCCTTAATTCAACCACACTTCTGAGAATAAGTTAAAAGATTAAGGGGCCTATTCATTAATATATTTGAATGTCCCATGCAATTTATGGATCTGACCTGCCAAGATTTGTGACGGCAGGTCCAACTCTACCAGAGTAATTCAGCATTGCTCTGGCTCTGGGATCGCTGCTCGGGTATGGTGGAGGAGAGATCTGAATTCATCCCTCTTTGCAATCCCGATCTCTTCCCAATAGGAAGAAGCAGGGCTTAGTAGGCTTATGGTGCGTACACACTAGACGATATGCTCCCTGAGCTATATCGTCTAGTGTTTCCCCGGCAGGGTGTGCTCAATGTCGTTCATGACATTGAGCACACCCGCTGAACGATATCATTAACGATATCATTCAGCGCCGGGCTCTCTTCCCCCATTCCCCAACATGCAGCAACCTGACATCGTGAGGTTGGCCTACATGTTAACCCGATGAACGATGATGGCGAACGACCCGCGGGAATGCACGCCGTCATTATCGCTCATCGATTTTGTGTTAAAAATGGACGATAAAGTGGACGACTGAACGATAACGATATTGTTATAGTTCAGTCGTCCACTTTAATCGCCCAGTGTGTACGCACCATTATGCCATCTGGTTTACTATCCACAGTCAAGTTCCGAAAATAGTTGCCCCCATACTAGTGTATGAGTACGGTGTGGCACATCGGGACTTTAGTGTTCCCAGGAGATGTCTGTGACATCTCCTGCGTTATTACATTGCGGAATGGGTCCATTACTTAAAAATGTGAATGACATGCAGAAAGCACTGATTGCGCATGTTTAATGGGCCCATTCATATTGATAAATAGGCCCTAAGGCTGTGCCCAGGTGTACCTTGGGAATGTTGGAGCTGGAGCATGGAAGAGAGCAAATGATAATGCAATTTGGGAAGTGTCTCTACTCATTGCTGATAAAATGCTTGAGAAATGCATCCATGTGGCCATAGCTCTGAAGAACAGAAGCGTGTGAGGATATACAGTATTTACAATATATTAAATATATAATATTATTTATTATGCATAGAAATGACTGTGCTTTTACAAATAAATAAAATAAATACAGGTTGTTCATCTATGAATCAATACATGAAAAGTTATCTTAATAGCCTTTAGAGGTTTGAATTAGTTTTTTCTATTTTGTATGCAGACAATAAATAAATTCTGATATTTACTTTGTTTGGGTGCAGGCCTCATTCACTATAACACACTGTTGTTATTTAGCAGCCATGCTCTAAGGAGTTAATATGCACCAAAACCAGATAACCAATGAGATGGTTTATTGTATTGTACAAAGGCACAGGGGTGAGCATTGCTGTCTCACAGCACGGTCATGAGTATGATTCTCAAGCAGAACCTTATGTGCTTGGAGTTTGTACGTTCTCCCCATTTTTTCATGGGTTTTGTACAGGTGCGGCAGATCACTCCCATAGTCCAAAAACATACTGGTAGGTTAAATGGCTGCTGACAAAAATGGAGCCTAAACTATATATATGTAATAAGTCATTTAGACTGTAAGCTCCAAAAAGCCAGGGACTGATGTAAGTGATGAAATGTTCTCTATTTAGCGCTGCGTAATAATGTGTCGCCATATGATTAACACAATCATTGTCTATGACAAACTAGTTACTTGCATGCTGAATGGTTGATATAGTTATAGTGCAGATGTGATCTTTTGTGTAATGTTAGTGATTGTTTATAGATCGCTGCAGAGGACATTGAGCCTATTAATATAAAATCATTGCTCTATAGTATACTAAATGATCTAAGGTACTAATAGAAATTTGAGAACGGAAAAACAGTGCACTTGGGTTGGAGGAAAAACTTGTGGATTACAGAACAGTTGCCCAGTTTTTAGTCTTCCCCACTTGGTTACAAGGTTATAGGTACGAAATGCATAGTTATGTACAGATATTGTCCTCCACAACAAGGCAGAAATAAATTATAATAAATAAATACATAATACCTCATCCATTCTTCATCCCTTCTTTGCCTTTTCATTTACAAAAAAAAATTGGATGCATTGTCTTGTTGTAGTTTATGCATGGTTTGTGCTTCCTTTATATCAACGTTTTTTTTTTATGTTTTCACCTTTTCTAGCTTATTACTGTCTCATTTTCTTTCTCTTTTACTGGCTGCTCCAATAAAAATATTGTTTAAAAAAAAATATATAAATAAATAAATAAATAAAATACATAAAAAAGCACCTGGTTCTATCACCAGATTTAGTCACGTAAAATGTATTATGATGTCGGTTTTAAATTACATATAATATCTGCTATAATACAGTATAATTACATAAATAATAATACAGACACTAAATAAAATAAATACAATTGGCACAGTCAAAATAACATGGGCAGGTAGGCAGCTAGGGGTCCGGCTAGAGAGCAGAGTGAATCTGCATGTGATATCGGAGCTCCTCCAGTTCCAGGAAGATCTGTCCACACATCGTGCAGGGGAAGCCTTTTTCCTTCATGTGAGTGCGACGCACGTGGCTGTCATGTGCTGCATGGGAGGCAAAGGCCTTTCCGCAGTGTTTGCACTTGAAGGGCTTCTCGCCCGAATGCTGTCGAATGTGGGTGCGGAGGATACTGGATGCTGTGAATGCCTGTGGGGGAAAAAAACATTACATGTTTCTCCAGCATAATGTAGTGAAATATATACAGTGGGGGCCATGAAAAATGAGAAGCGTACACAAACATCCCTGTGCTCCATGATGATGGCAGCTTTGCAAACACATATATATTGTGACTGGGCTGAGAGTGGGTTAGGGACATTGGCGTATCTATAATATGTCCAAACTGCATGCCCTGCACCTATATTATCATGAAATATACTTCTCCGGAGTCCTGTGTCGTCTAGTTCTTCAGATTTTAATCATCAGGAAAATGGTGCGGTGGCCATTTTCCCGGTGATTTGTGCATGTGCAGGAGATATTTCCCCAGGAATAATATGCCATGTTCCTGGATACCAGAGGCCTCACCGGGTCCAGTGATGCCCGATGTGCACTCTGTATACTCCCACGCGCCACAGGTGAAAAGGAGGTGTGGCCTGAATAAAGAGGCGTGATCTCATGGGGATCCCGATAACATCACTCTGGGGGCAGCCCAGCATCACCAGAGATGCAGGGCTGCCCCCGAAGACTGGACAGTCTGCACTGCCGGCTTCTCTTCTATGACAGGAGCCAGGTGCTATAGGGGAATGTCACACTGCAGTACTGGGCTCCTGTCACTGCATAGGAGCCGGCATTTTGGTGTTACCAGGGTGCAGCCCGAACCCCCGCACCCCCCTCATGATGCCACTGCCGGGGACCTGCACATGCTCAGTAGGCTCTGGCACAAAGCCAGTGTCTGCTGCGATCCCAGAGAGGAAAGGGCACATATGGAGGCTGCACTCTGACCCCCTCCTCTGATTAGGGAGCATCACAGGCATACTGTAAATAAGATTCTATAGCTACAGATTTGTGCAACCAAAATGAAATGCTATATGTGGATCCCAATTATTTAATGGAGATTAATGCGAAAACTTAAAAATGTCAAAATACCAACAGTAATCATTATTATAGTTTCTTTTCTGTAGCGCCGACATATTATATGATGTACGTCAGTCCGTGCCCCATAGGAAGTAACAATCTAATTTTCTTTAATAAATTTACTCATGTTTAACCCTCCAGCATATTTTTAAAATATATGAGGAAGCCGATGTGAACATAGTACTCTGGTAAGGGTTGTATCCATGACCCCAGTGCTCAATGCTACTTGTATTAACCACTGTGCAACCATGCTACTCTAATGTTTGTGCCACCATGTTGCTGCGTTTCACACCTATTGTGTTTGGTTGCCAGAAAGGCAAACTGAATTAAATAACTTATAAACACATACAACACAACTGAATGTTTTTTTTATTCCAAAACGTTCTTAAAACTGTTATATTTTAAGTTTAATAAATGTGTTCAGCATTTACCATTGAAGCATAGAGATGCATAATAATAATTATTAATAATAATAATAATAATAATAATAATTAATATTGGTGTTTGACCTGTCAAGCAATTAATTCAATCAACTGTGGGAAGGTACCAGCATTTGTTTGTGCACAATATTTAATTTCAGGAGCATTCATTCACTATAGCCTAGGGCAGGACAAGCTCCAGGTACAGCTCAGAGCACATACATATCAATGGTATTTGTTTGTAGAGTCCGTTAGTGTTTTACAAGTATATGAATTTAAGGAGTTATTTTTTCAAGAGAGAATAGAAGTGACCATGGGTACAACACTGCTTGCTAAATTCTATTGTATGGTTTTACTCTCCAGTTACTAATAGAAAGAAACTGTTACATTAAAACAGGTAAGACAGGTCCATAGACGAGTTAAATAGATTGTGGAAATTTAGGTTTTTCAATAGATTTTTTCTTGAATAACAAAGCATCTGTATACAGTGGAAAAAGTATAAAGGAAATAAAACACACAATCATGTAGTTTAGGATGTTTAATAGAAAAACTTGTACTGCAGTCCCTTGCTTAGGGGATCATGCCTTGGTGGGTAACTACTGCTATACACTGGATTGGACTGGAGAGAAGGGTGTCTATACGATTACTTAATGTATCAGGCCTTCAGCCCCGATATTTATCTTATAAACCTTCTCCATACCCGTACCTGCGGTCACCCTCAATCCCCCCCGTGATAATCTATTAATTTGCTCAGTTTGTGACGCATTTTACCTTCCCATCAGTGCCTAACATTTTTAAAATCTGTCTTTTTACCTTTAGTTTGGAAACCCGGGCTTTCAGGATGGGCATCCCTCTAGTGTGGTTTGCACTTGTTACCTCATGGGGTTATCGGCTAGTTTGCCAATTTGTGGACCCTGCCACGTTACTTCCATATAGACACTCACAATTGGAAACTCGCTATTCCACCTTACATATCCTTCTCTTCACATACTGTACCTTCAGGTCTCTGGCTACATTGCAGAGCTGATCTCTGCTGTGACTTAAGCTGGGTACACACTTTTACGATTGCAGGCTGATCGGGTAAAACTGTCCTGATCAGCCGTGCAGTCTGTCCCCAGTGTGACCCCCTGTCAGCCGCGTACACACTGTGCAGACATAACACAGTGTTTACGGGCTTCTATGGGATTGGGAGGTCGAACCGACGAATATTAAACTGTACATAAGATGCGACCTCCCGATCCCGACCATTGCAGGGCATTAAAAGCCGTTTATCGGCTAACGCTCCTGCATCGGGACGGTACACACCTATACAATCCAATGGCCAATCTCTCGATATTGGATTAACGGCCCGTTGATTCTATAGATGTGTATCCAGCTTGAGCCTGTTAGGGGTTGTGTGCTTTATAGTGTACTGTGTATTTGCCCCTCCAAGGTATTCACCACCTCATTTATTTATATACACTCACTCCCATAGTTATCTTTAGAAAGACTGAATGGTGAGATGGCCAAATGGAGCAGTGTTATAGTCCATTGTTAATTTGAGCTCCCAGTTAGTGTCAGCATCATATGCTGAGATACATTACAAACCTACTACACCACTATTGTCTTACTCCTAGACTAAGGTTTCTCATAGGCGCATCTTCTGATTCTCACTGGTTCAAATGTGCTTAACCAGAGGCTGGAGGGTGCAAAGGTTCTGGTTGGCCGTTCATGATTATATTAGATGTGACTTAGATATATATCTTTTGACATGACCACACCATGGGCACTTTGGGACCTTTACCTCTCCTCTTCACCTTACAGTTTAACCCATTGGAACAGACTCTCGGCTAGACCATTGGCAACTGCAAAGAAAATCATACCAATCGGTTCTCCAGATGTTCCTTAAGTGTCCCTCTATGGCCCCGACTGTCCCAACATTTTCATGTGGACTGGGCAGAAATGTCCATAGATAAAAAAGATAGGGCTGCTAAATTCTTCTCAAATTGGCTACCATATATTCATACTCTGGACCTCATTCAGAGTCGATCGCTTGCTGCAAGCGATCGCTCTGAATGAGGGCGGCCGGTTACTTTTTTAAGTGCCGCCTCCTGGTCGATCGGTAGGCTGTGGGTTACCACCCACAGCTCTTGCGCTCAACCAGGGTGATGGTTGCGATGGTCAAGACCATCGCGACCATTTGGGCTTGCGACGAGACCCTAAGGTTGGGTCTCGTCAACCGCAAGCCCCAGAGAGCTTCCTGCTCTGATCGAGCAGGAAGCTCCCCACTGACACCATTGCTGATGTCAGTGGGGCCGCCCCCAAACGGCAAGCGTTCCATCGGGAACACCTCCGTTTGGCCGGCCACGCCCCCTGCCCGCCTCCCAAACAAGGCGAGCCAGCTCCGACGTGCACATGCCCAGTGGGGAAACATCGATCCGGTTGCGAGCGCGCAGTGCTCACGAGCGGGTCTGAAGTAACCCCTCTGTCTCCCCAGATCAAGTCAACTCTTAGAACATTGAACCAGTTAACACCCTGGTTTAATCTGGCATCTTTAACTGATGGCATCCCACCATTTTTGACACAGTTGCCATTGCTCACTAGTAATAGCAGTTATGGCCATGTCTACACCACACTCTGGTACTATCCAATACCCTCATTCCAGTTAATCAAGGTTTACCCACCTACTGCCATGCGTTTTCTATAAAGGTTCTGTGTACTGGCTTCATTTGTTTGTTTTTTTTGTTTGTTTTTAACAAAGTTATTTTCTCTGTCTTTTAAACCTTTCAATAAAATATTTTTCAAAGAAGAAAAAATATATATATTAAAATTAAAGGGCACTGCATATATTTCCATTGTTTGCTAACTGAATCACTGGAAGTATTAGTTTGCTTTTCATATTTTGAATTTGTTTATTTTACAAAATCACCGTACTCGTGCTGGGAAGCAGAATAAAAATTAAAAATATATGAATATTGGACATCAATAAACTACAAATATTGTGTTAGATTGTTAGGTTTATTAGATTTTATAAACTGTAAATTGGGATGTAAGGATTGACTTTAAAATTAGCCAAATTTAATATTGATGAAAATCTGCAGTGTAGAAAGTATTGTTAAATCTGGAGTTAACATTGTATATAATGGTTTCAACATACGGTATGAAAACATACGTTTTAGAAACTGTTAATAATTGAAAATGAGGGGGATCTATGTACTAAACCTTGGAGAAAGATAAAGTGAAGAGAGATAAAGTACCAACCTATCAGCTCCTAACTGTCACTTTACAGGCTGCGTTTGAAAAATGACAGTTAGGAACTGATTGGTCAGTACTTTATCTCCATCCACTTTATCTCTCTCCAAAGGTTTCAACAGTATGGTTATATGCATTTCATTTTCAATATGCAAGAGTCAAATTATACAAATTGCTACATATTGCTAGGCAAGAGAATGTACTATTTCGAAGTATCATAGCCTGTTTTATTAGGTACAAATAGTAGGGTCTAAGTAAAATTAGAATAAATCCATAATTTGCTCATTCACATGATACCATATATAGGGGTCATGGCATCCCTGGCAAAGTGAAGGACTTGGCTAACTAAAGCCTCTACTCAGCTGCGTTGCGACGGCATGACATTGCGCATGCTGCACTTCTGGGCCACAACATCATGGAGGCTCTGTGACGGAGCCCAGAGACAGGAGCTCAGACCAAAAGACAAGACTAGGTTAATTGGCGGAGTGCCTTCCCCAGCATCAGGCAGCCGCAGGCCCCCAACCTTGAAATCTATGGGTGGCTGAGCCAGATGGTTCCCCCAGCACAACCGGTGCCCTTGCTGGGTGTCCTGATTTACACTTATATCAGGTGAAAACAGGTTGGGTATAAAATCCTGGCAGCTCAATAGCCGCCGGGATGAAATGCCGACGCTGGAAGCCAGGCAGAGGAGAATCCCAATGGAGCATGTAAGTACCCTAACCCTACCATTCCCCCCCAACCCTCCCTTAGGGGTGCCTAACCCTAAAACTCCCGGGGTGGTGCCTAACCCTAAATCCCTCCCCGCACCCTAAACCTAACCCTCCCGGGGGGGTGCCTAAACCCTAACCTCCCCCAGTGGCACCTAATCTTAACCCCCCTTCCCCTAGCCTAACCCTAACCCTTCCTGGGTAGTGCCTAACCCTAAGTCCATCCAGGGGTGCCTAAACCTAAACTCCCCCCCCCCCCCCCCACGGCTGAGTGCTAAGGACGGACGGACTTACCTCGATTGGACCGGCGACCTTCGGCATCAGGATTAAGATGGCGTCAGTATTTCAACGCCTATCTTAAGTCCCTTGTCGGGCTTCTGCTGTCGGGATATAAACCAGCGGCATTTAGTTCTCTGGTTTATAAACTACGTCCCAGTGAAAATAACTGAGATTTTAAATTGGCAGGAAAAAAAACAAGATAATAAAGATGTGTAACAAGGTAACTTACCTTGTTGCAGTACACACACTTGTAAGGTCTCTCCCCAGAGTGAACTCTCATGTGTTTGTTTAGACTGGATGACTGAGAGAAACTCTTCCCACAAACTGTACACTGTAATAAAATAAATACACACAACTTAGTAACAGTTTTGACTTGGTTGCCAAACACTAAAGGGTCTATTTACTTAAAGGGGGGTATCCACTAGACGATAAAGTTGAACGATTGAACGATAATGACAAAATCGTTCGATAATCGTTCAAACATCGTTTGAACATCGTTTGCAAATCGTGCAGTAATTGTTTCTAACGATGTACGATGCGCGCTCCCGCTGGTCGTTTGATCGTCTCCTCCATCGACTGAACATGCAGGTCAATTTCACTTGATTGCTTACAAATCGTTTACACATCGTTTACACATCGTTTACACATCGTTCATGCTGAACGATCAAACGATGAACCACTGTCTGCCCACTATAGCTGAAAGCTCTCAATTACAGATTAAAACAACATAGTTTATTGTTAGATCTTTTGCAAATCGTTTGCAGATCTTTTGCAAATCGTTTGCAAATCTTTTGCAAATCCTTTGCAAATCTTTTGCAAATCCTTTGCAAATTGTTCAGAGTGGAAGATCATATTTCAAGGGAAACTTCAAGGGAAAATCGTTAAGAGGTTGGACAGGGATAAAATCGTCTAGTGGATGCCCCCCATTAGGAGACAGAGTGAAAAGTGATAAGGTGACAGCCAATCAGCTCCCAACTGTCGTTTTTCAAACACAGCCTGTGAGATGGCAGTTAGGAGCTGGTTGGCTGACACCTTATCACTTTTCACTCTGTCTCCTAACACTGGTTAGTAAATAGACCCCTAAATACATTTACTGACAGTCAAGCATAACAATATTATTTTCAATTAGTATTTACCACTGAGTAAGGAAACTAGTAAACACATACAATATAAAGTTATAACATACACTTTATTAGTGGTTTTGGCTGAGTGAGGTTCTAACACTCCTATTCTTTTATAACCATTTCTTCAACTTTTATTTAGCTTAGACCTCAAGTGTCAGGTGCCATGACTGTGGGACCCAAAGTATTAATTTGTAACTGTTTGGGGGACCCCAGATGTCAGAATGCCATTATTCTGGAAAACTAGTAATCAGTATGCCATTGCCCTGGGACCCTAGTAGGGGCAATTCCTAAAAGAAAGTGTATCATATAATTCAGTCCCCCCCCCCCCCCAAAAAAAAAAAAAAAAAGAAGAAAGAATCTAGACCGCTTTGCCTCTTGCCCAACCAGGTTGGACACCACTTCCCTAGATGTTGCCACTTTCATTTTCTAAATTTCCTTAAAGGATGATACTAGCTTTATAGCATATATTGTGGAAGTTACCTGGCAATTCCTTGTTCCCTCTTGCCTGGATTATTGTGGCCCCTCCTCCAGTACTACCTCATTTGCGTTACATGAGGTTTCCACCAGGTCCTGCACTGGAGGGCCCAATTCAAGACTACACAACAAGCTGAGCCCTTTGCCCTTTGCCAGCTTCACCTTGTGATCTTATGGTTGCAAGCTTCTGATGTCAGTAGTGACAGTATGATACTGTTGGACAAGAGACCTCAGATGTCATCAGCCAATTGAGTAGAACAGTAGGGCTTTCTGTAGGGACCTAAAAGAATCATGGGCCAGGTAGGGAACCCAGGGGGATCCTAATAACGCAAATAATGCAGAGGGAAGTAACATTTCAAAATACCTACGATCAGACTTTTAAAATTTTACATTTTGACAATTCATACCTATATAAGGTTTTGAAAATAAAAAATTTGTAAAAACGGCGTACTGCAATTTGTCCTGATCCAATAATGCCATTAATAATAATGCACAATTAATAGCAATAAAAGGTGTTCAGGGTCTGTTTATCCTGGTTCTGGTGTCCTCTTGGCTCAGTGTATGACTGTGAGGAAGAAACTTGTATTGATCCTGGACACATCTCTAATATTACACACAATGCATTAGTTCAAAATATGTGTAAAACACTCAAGAAACTCCTCTCAGCCAACTGAACTGTTAAATAATGTAAGCTGGCCCGTGAAATGGAAGTGTGTCTCATTCAGCCAGACCTGGATCTATTTCAGTTTACAAGCCTTTCAGATCTAAATAAGGGGCCTAAAGCCAAACCCTGCTCAGATAATGGCAGCCACCCCTGACTAGGCTTAACTATTTTATTACAGCAGACCTAAGAACATAAATCTCAGTATTCTGCTAGGACGTGTCTCCTTTAGGAGATATTCAAAAAGGATGACCAAAACATCCATTGATGTTTGAAACCCCATCAGTTTAGTAAAAGATGGATAACAAAAGCAGCAGAGTGGTGCTGTGGTAAGCAGTGCTATCTCACTACATGGCGATGGTAACTCCAAAAACATACAGGTAGGTTAATTGGCTTCTAACACAATTAAATGAGTGTGGTAGAGATTTTGACTGTAAACTCTAATGGGGCAGTTATTGATGTGCAGAAGTAAATATTTTTTATATAGCCTGCATAATAGGTAGATGCTATATAAGTAAATGTTAATAAATTAATGTTATTCTGGGTGCTGGGACTTGTAGCTCTGCAATAGCTGGAGAGCTGTACTCTACCTATGTATAGTTTAGAAACTCAGTCTGGTATTATTAAGAAACATAAAGCCAAATAAGACCAATATGCTTTTGTGAAGAGATGGGGACAGACCCAAATTGTAATTAAACTGACAGAGCATGTTAAGGATTATCCACTAGACCAGCCTACAGGTATATGACAGAGGGGTGACCAATAAGACTAATGTATGCATAATAGCCCTATGTATGTCTATAGACTGGCTATAAGAAATACATTGCAAAAGTCAACACGGTGGTGTAGTGATCAGCATTACTTCCTCAGCACTGAGGTCATGAACCCAATTCCAGATTATGGCCCATCTGTGTGGAGTTTGTATGTTATTCCCATGTTTGCATGGATTTCCTCCATGTGCTCCAGTTTCTTCCCATTCTCCAAAAATATACTGGTAGGCTAATTAGATTCTGGCATAATTAACCCTAGTATGTGTGTGCGCATTAGGTAATTAAACTGTAAGATCCAATAGGGCAGGGATTTATATGAATGACATATATTCTCCGTACAGTGCTGCATAAATTGATAACGCTATAGAAATAAATGAAAATAATAATAATAATAATAATAATAATAACTATAATAACTCACCTTGTGTGGTCTGTGCTTCTCATGCACATGTAAAATGTGGATCCTCAATCTGTCCCTCTTCTCAAACGACCTCTTACACAGATGACAGGGGAATTTTCTGTCCCCCTGGTCCACACAGCGGGTGTACTTGAGGTGCTTGTCCCGGTAATATTTGTATGCAAACACTTTCCCGCACCTCTCACACTTGTATCCCTCTGCGGAGTCTTCACAGGCAAAAAGATACAAATTATTCCCAACTTTATATCAATAATAACTATAACACATACAACTCCCACTATATTCCATGCTTGTATTATACAAATAAATCAGTATTACCCAGACATCATACATTGAATCTTCAGTTTATAATTATATTTACTTTCTATGTTTTGCCTTGTTTTTTTTTTTTCTTCTCTCTCCACACACATCTATCTATCTATCTATCTATCTATCTATCTATCTATCTATCTATCTATCTATCTATCTATCTAACTATCTATATATAATGTACACTGAAAATAGTAAGAGGGGACAGAAGAGTGCATACAAGAAAATCTATAAATCGAACGATAACCTGAGTAGTATATTCCGATAACTAATAACTTAAATCATTGCAAGATAATTAGTTTCCAGATAATCTTAATCATAATATGCTAATGTCAATACCAATTACCTGGGTTTACTGAGCTGACAATTATATTTTCTTGTAGGGATTAATGCAGATGTTTAAATAAACACTTATGTACCTATCAACACCAGAACACGCCTTTTGCCCATGAGGAGTAACACAACGTAAGTCCCGCAACTTAATTATTATTGTAGTATTATTTTTCTGTCAGTGTTATGGGCAGCCTGGAATGGACAATACAACATAATGGCCTCCAATGTGAGATTTATTCTGCATGACCGGATTTACCTTCAGATTGCTGGAAGGGGGGTTTGCCCTCCTCCATGCCTTTCAGGCTGACAGGGATGCCCAAGAATTGCAGATAGCAGTCACCGTACCAGACCAGCAGCTCCTGCCTAGGGAGAATCTCCTTACAGGTCTCATAGTAAATCTCCCCCTCACACTGCACCGCGATCAGGTTCTGCTCCTCCGGGAACCGGGCACAATTCACCAGGGCCATCCAGTTACCAGCAGCCCCCTTCCCATCTATGAAGTGGCTGAGCCTGCCCTCCTCAAAGATCTAGGGGGATAAACGTAACCCATTATTACCACTAACTCTGGGGGGGGGCGGGGGGGTAATACATCTGAACAAAGGGAAATAAATATAATAATAATAATAATAATAATAATAATAATAATAATTGTAATAATAATACAAAATAATAATAATAGTAACAGTAATATACTAACATAATAATAATAATGATAATAATAATAATAATAATAATAATAATAATAATAGCAGGAGATAGGATACAGGCTATATAATACACGTTTGCAGCAAGTGACTTGTAGTGCTAGCTGGGATTTCAGTTCAACAGCAGCTGACAAATCGTATATTAATTATTATGATGTAGGTGTTTCAGTAATGTTTTATGTTGTTATTACATAATAATAATAATACAACTTTTTATATTATAATAATAATAATATAAATAGTCTAATTATTAAAATAATAATTATAACAACAATAAAATAGATGTGGATGACACAGACACAGACGAGGACAATTATGTACAGTAGTTGCCGGTTTCTAATGTATACGGTATAATATTACCTATTGCGATGTCCAGTTATGAGGAATTAGAAGGAAATGTAATCACTTGCCTCCCACATTAAAGAGTTGTCATCATAGGTCTTTATCTCGCTTGTGTTAACCACTTTTCCTTGGAATGGGCCGAACTTCACCCCTTTGGTGATGATGTTGGTGCTGAAGACCCCTGATTTGGGTAATTCTGCATACTTCGTTTTCAAAACCGTTAAACCTGAAAAATAAACAGGAATATTTATAAAGACAAATTCTGTCGCCTGTTGTATATATATTATGTATGACTGTATCCATACAGTCTCGTAACAGGTCTATACCTTCGGGTAGTTGCAGGGCGTCTCTGTCCAGCGTCTGAGCATCCATACCTGTATAGATATATATAAATATTGTTCTTTTAGTTGTGTTGATAAGAAAAATAGTTTGACCTGTCTCATTTTTAGGATAATACCTAAACACTCACTTGGGATTAATGTGGACAACTAACACTGGGGAAATGGACCGTAATGTGTGTGCTAAATATGTGCCCATCTGTGTTCAAGCAGTTATGTTGCATGCTCGGCCATTGGAAGCAGTTATATTGCATGCTCGGCCATTGGAAGCAGTTATGTTGCATGCTCGGCCATTGGAAGCAGTTATGTTGCATGTTCGGCCATTGGAAGCAGTTATGTTGCATGCTCGGCCATTGGAAGCAGTTATATTGCATGCTCGGCCATTGGAAGCAGTTATGTTTCATGCTCGGCCATTGGAAGCAGTTATATTGCATGCTCGGCCATTGGAAGCAGTTATATTGCATGCTCGGCCATTGGAAGCAGTTATGTTGCATGCTCGGCCATTGGAAAAAAATGGAATAGTATTTACCCGTAGTGTTATCTGGGATCCTGAGCCCAGAGATGGCCTGTGGGGCGGCCTGATGGGGACGCTTCATCTCTGGCCCATAAGTATATCCATAGAGTACAGTGTGTAGGTCATCTTCTGTGAAGTGGTAGGTCCTGCTAGTTGCTACCTCCTGGCTTGCTAGATTCAGAGAGAGCCCTTTGCTCCTCTTGGATTTGGGGCTGTCTGGGGTACAAGAGGTGAGTAGTGATCCAAGCGGTTGTCCATTAGCACGGAGGTCCTCCTTGGAGCACAGTGCAGACTGAACTTTGCCATAGATTGGATAGGTGGTGTGGAGGGGGTTGAAGAGGGGGTCTGTGGGGGGACATTCCTGATTCAGGTAGGAGGGAAGGTTCCTGTAGTTTAAATGTCCCAAATGTGAAGAAGATTTGGTGACCAGTCTCCCCAACGATTTTAGAGGATTGAACATGTCATGGGGACTGGTCAAGATGCCCAGGTAGTGGTTTGGGGGCATAAATGTTGGGAAATAAGAGGCTATGGAAGGACTGCTCAGAGCAAGACCATCAATAGTGAAGTTTCTTTCTGAGGGAGTGGAGACGGTGCTGGGTACAGACAGTGCCATTGAGAAGTGACCTCCGGAGCCAGGGCTGTTATATCCTTGTCTGAAAGATGCAGAACATATTTCATATTAGCTATAACCATCACCATCGTCTATATTGTATGCAGATATCAGTACACAGAAATATAACAACGAACTGTAATTATTATATTAGGCACAGACAGCCAGGAAATGTAAGTGCCAGCAGACTTAACAAATATTAATGTAAGAATAATAGCATCAAGCGAAAAATAAAATATAGTGTAATATTTGCCCTGGCTAAACTATATATATATATATATATATATATATATATATATATATATATGGAATAAAAAAGTAAATAAGTAACCCTAAGCGACGGTATTAAACCTATATAACATACTACTCACTTGTAACATCCATCCATCTGTTATATTGCCTAATTGTACACTTTTTAGCTATTCGTTAGACAACCTTTTCAGATTTTTTTTTTTAAATACAAAACATGGGGATATAAATAAAAGAATAAATTAAAGACACTTAACAAAATTTAGAAAAAGATACAAGACTCTTAAAAAATGTTTACTGAAATAAATTAGAATTTTGCAGCATACAGTGACATTTACCGATAACTGTCATGAAATCTGTTGCTAGAAAGCGGAAAGCGCTGTATATAACCAATGAATGACCTCTTCTGTATATCCGTTCTTACATTTGTATCTAATCTATAGAATGTAGTAAATATATGACCCTGTGCTGGTTCTACTTATTGCATAAAATTCTTCCGAACCAGACAAAGCAGCGAAAGGCTTAATGCCGTACGTCACTTTGCACTATATAGTGTAGTCCAATCATATAAAACACATGTATAAAACACAAGCATGATGTATGAAGCTGAGTGGGGAGAAAAGGGATAACTTTCTGTATTTATCTGTTGTGTGTACATTTGTATACTGGGAAGAATGGTATCTGCTCACCTGATTTTGTGGTTTCC
Organism: Taudactylus pleione; assembly: GCA_031769625.1. NCBI lineage: Eukaryota > Metazoa > Chordata > Amphibia > Anura > Myobatrachidae > Taudactylus > Taudactylus pleione. The sequence continues at coordinate 26,037,326 of JAUIMM010000113.1, read as the reverse complement.
AGCTGGGTCAGGGCACCATATGATTAGCACAGCTTTATCAATGTTTGGGCAGGGAAAGGGGTAACTTGCTGAACCGTACATGTTTCTGCACTGACTTGTCTAATGTCTATGCGTTTTATATAATGAGTTATTGAATATTGAAATATTAAACCTTATTTGCAACAAATATTTCTTTATTTAAAAAAAAACATTTCTAAACGGCAAAGTATGGATATTTACCTCTGTAGATTATTATAGGGAATTATGTGTTTGTTTTATACTACAGTATTTGCCTGTTTTTTAGCTACATCGGCTTCAACATTGGTGATTGTTGTTGTCTAATTACATTGACATGTTAACATCATTCAGAAAATTCCTTAAATATTGTAAATTACGCAAACATGACAAGTGTACGGTTTTTTAGTGACCAATGTGGGAAACATGTGATTTTTTTGTACTATTGAGAACATGTGATTTTTTTTGTACTATTGAGAACATGCGATTTTTTGTACTATTGAGAACATGTGATTTTTTTTGTACTATTGAGAACGTGATTTTTTTGTACAATTGAGAACATGTGATTTTTTTGTACTATTGAGAACATGTGAGTTTTTTGTACTATTGATAACATGTAATTTTTTTGTACTATTGAGAACGTGAGTTTTTTGTACTATTGAGAACATGTGATTTTTTTTGTACTATTGAGAACATATGATTTTTTTTCTCCTGAATAAATATAAATAAATAATCTATTTAAAAAAAAAACTACATGTAAATATCAGATTCATTTGCTAATTAATCGCAAAAAGTAAATACAACAGATAGAAGTGTCTTATCCTCCTTTTTCACACCTCAGCCGATAAAGACAAGGGGTCGCCTCCCCCCCCCCCCCCCATTAGATTAATGTGGTACAAATACTGGTTTTGTGTGTTTTCTTTGGATCAGATAAGTGACCTGTGACAAGTGCCAGGATAAAGAATGCACTCATCGCCATGCATGCCGGCTTGGGAGCAGCTCAATTCTGATGTAATATAAACAAGGTCAGTGGGGGTTAAACAAAGTGAGTAATGGGGATTTTTAGTGCAGCAGGGGGGGCATAGAGCTTGTAGATCAAAACTTGATGGAAGCACAGAACATATAAAACCAATACAGAAAACATACTAGTAAGACAAACATCTCAATAAAAAATATAAACTAGAAAAACAAAGCGACAGATAAAAATTAAACAAACACAACAACGAAAAGTATAACAACAGGATGGAAAAAAATGATACTGTAAAAGAGCAGTATTAAGTTTAATACATATTGGAAGTGTGGAGAAATATAATAAAATATTCCCGTCATGGGGGTAATTATGGTGTTCTAGTATAACAAAATAAACCCAAGTAACGTTATACATATTGAGTACACGCGTGTCTGTACACTGAATAAGTGACATGTACTTATTTATCCAATACTGATTTTACAAAGCCTGGAGGGTTATTGTATGGTTTTTTTCCCCTAACAAATTGATTGACTCCAAGACATTTTAAAAGCGATAAAACCCGCACAGACATATTGGTAAATACCCAGGGGTTAACCAGTCTCTCTGTTTCCTCTTAAAATAACCTTTTTGTAAAGATCAATGAACACTCGACCACAGGAGAGGTGGAAGCTTAAATCTTCATGAATCTGATATAATGGTCATGATCAATGGGAGCCAATAACTGAAACAAAACGGGGTCGTGACACACACAGGGAAGAACACGGGGTCAGAGGAAAGGTCACAAATAATGAACACATCTCTCCACATTTAGAAAGCATTGCCACCCGGCTGCATTCTCATATATTCATCCTGCAACTAGCCAGAGAGCAACTTATGTCCCACTTTCCAATTTCCATCTAAGCCAAATCTTACACAGTAAGGGTAGATGACGCTCACACCCCTCAGGGTGATACTGATTTGCTGATATGGGGTACTTACTGTTTTTGTAAGTCCTGAGAAAGTCTGGATAAGCCTTATGTAGAGAGTAGGGTGCTGGATCTAGCAAGGTGTGATGTCTCCTGGCTCTCTTCTCTTGTCCATCTCCCCGGATTGGCCCTGTGGTGAAGTTTTGCCAATGCGGGTCCTGGCTGTTGGGTGCTGCTACTGTTTGAAGCCAATTGAAGGCAGATGGGTTAAAAGGGAAGTCAAGTAGGGAGGGGGAGAGGGGGAGATGGGATTCAGAGTGGACCAGAAGCCAGTCTACAATGCAAGCCAGCATCTGTCCCCTCCCTCCCACCTCTCTTCTTACTCCAGCCATTGGCCAGAGATCTGCTCATCTTACTGTGGTCACTGGGGACCTCACTTACCGGCTATCTGGCACCAAATTACCAGCCGCTTTTTAGCTCTGTATAAATCAATATATATATATATATATATATATATATATATATACATATAATCTGGTTTTCTTCTTGTTTATGGTTTTCTTTTATTTGCTGTTATTGTTGTTATTAAGTGCATGTACACCTTCCCTGCTGTCCCTCTTACATTATCATGTTACCTGACAATAGATTAGAACTATCACATGGAAAAAAAAAAATTTATCTGCACATTGAGGACACCGCTAGATAATATTTACACTAAATAAATAAAGCATATTTGCAAAAAAAATAACATAAATCCATAGACGTATTGAATATTGTTTCTGCTCTCTCCTCAGCAGAATACAGGAGAAACGTTTGTTTAATACGTTATAGTCTCCTGGCTTGGTCCAATCGATGTGTTTGTGTCGTCTCCACTGTAGATGAGATCCACTTAACTGCATCAAAATATGTCATAGACCATTCTCGTTTTATCCGATGAGGAAAGTATGTATCATAATCTCACGCAGTAAAGTCTGTATTTAATGCGGGCACTTCCAATCGCAGAACTTTATTTGACGGAATGCAAATCAATCATCCGTCTGACTTCAATATATATATATATATATATATATATATATATATATATATATATATATATATATATAACAAATCATGTATTTATCGTAAGTCGTAGGTCCTTTAACAATAATATATAATAGCTGTATTTGCAGGTGTATGATACTGCTTTATATTTTGTTTCCATGTTACTTATTATTTGTGTGAACGATAAATGAGACAATACCTGTAATTACTGTAGAGCGCTGTGTATTATAGCCTCTGAAAACCTACCAATTTTGCATCGGAGTTTAGGAAAATCACATTAACTGCAGATAATATGTAACAATGTTTAACACCTCGCCCAATAAAACACTGTTAATTAAGTTATTTAACGTGTTCTAGTCTGTTACCATTTGCTGTAAGACATATTTGTTTTTAATGCTCAAGATTTAAATTTTATGTGATTCATTTAAATTGACTTTTATGCTGAAGCTGCATATTGGTCATCCTAGACGTAACTACTCTGTTACAATGCTCACAATGATTGCTGTATATAGACCTAAACAATCAATTAGCATATTCATATAGAGAGGTTCCCACCCTGCATTGGACGTCCCAAAGCAGCAGGGTGCACAGCTAGACCATAGCACACCCCGGGATGACAAGACAGGTCTGATGACTGTACACAGACTAGGGGATCCCACTGTCCTGATCAGGATCATTACAGCAATCATCGGGGTATTAGCACATTCAATGAAAAGGGGAGGACTGGAGTGATACAGATGGATTATAAAGCCTACATAGAACACAGTGGCTGGCTGTGCATCCTGGGACTTGTAGCTCCACAGCTGATGGAGGGATATAGACTGCCTAATCTGGATTTAGAATGTAAGGACAAGGATAATACAAAAGTATTTTACACACTATATGCAAGGAGACCATTAAGGCAAGGAATTACATGGGCCCCCCATTTATAACACTGCTGGACCCCTGTCCTGAGTTAGGACTCTTTAGAATCATGAGTTTTGCTGGCAATAGAATAGTCTATACAATGTGACAGTTCCCTGACATCATTATGTCCCTTTGCTGTAACAATGATTGTGGAAAACATGACCTGTCATTCCCTGTAATGAGAGCTGTAGGGAAGGAGACCCCACAGACATGACGCATGGCTCACAGTGTGTTTGGCATTTTTACAGATATTAAATCCTCCCAAAGGATTACATGATCCATTATAATCCTCTATGATAGCTCAGGGAAGGGGAGAGCACATCAGATCCACAGGTTCTTCTTACTATAGATCACTTTAGATTCCGATGTGATCTGTGTGCGTCATATGCATCATGTATTCTGTTTAATATAACATGTATCATAGGGGTACATTTTCTAAAATGACAGTTTTTAGAAGTGGAGATGTTGCCCATAGCAACCAATCAGATTCTGCTTAACATTTAACTTGCAGCTTCTAGAAGATAATAGCTAGAATTTGATTGGATGCTATGGGCAACATCTCCACTTCTAAAAACTCTCACTTTAGTAAATTTACTTCATAGTGTAACTTGTGATTTGTGTATTTCCTATAATATATGATAAATACAGGTACATATTTCAGATTTTATTTCCTAACCATATTAGTGTCCCTGTTGATATTGTTATCTATGGAGCATTCACCAAACTTTGACTCTTAGCCATATTGACTACAGAAATAATAGCATATTTCCAATACATTCACAGCTGCATCTTGGAGTGTATTAGAACGATGCCCTTTTTCTCAGCAGCAGTGTTTAGGAGGTGCCGGTTACCCTGCCGATGCAAGATGCGATGAACGACATATCGTGCAGTCGTTTGACACTGCATGATCTGGTGAACGACCACCCAATATGTCATCCACCAGCCGCCTCGACAAGCATGGGGTCGTTCATCAAATTGACATATTGAGCAGCATGTAGCCTTGATCTGCCGATGCGATGAACGACCCCACAGGAGCGCGCATAGTCGGTCATAGTGCATACACACTTGCCGGCATGGAACGATATGTCGGCCCGATGCATATCGTCTAGTGTGTACCCAGCTTGATAATACACCAAAACGAAAAAATATATATGACTCTTCCTGCTAGTAAATGAAATAATAAAACACTTCAACAATTTTCAAATTCATGTAAAAAAAAAAACAAGATTCTGAATTTCGAGTAAAAATATTTATTAAAATGCTGCTAAATATAATATGTAGAGACATAAATCAACATTTTTATTTGTTTGTTTGCTAGGATTGAAATATTTCAGGCTTCGTTCCTGGAACACCGTAATACTAACAGTATAAGCAGTATTTTGAGGCATGCTGACTCGCAGGTGATAAGTAATAATCTGGCAATTAAGAAACTGAAAAGAGAAACAGAAAGCTTTTGTGATTACTTATCAGATTTAGATATTATCACTTCTGTGGCACTCATTAAAAAGTCAGTAGTGAACCAGTGGCCCAAGGGCCCCGGAGAAAATGCTTAGCCTGGGTTCCCCACCCCTTCCCTTATCACTAACTTCTTACACACTCTCACCATCCATAATGGTTTATTTTATTTAATTAGAAAAATAACAACTCTTTACATATGCGCACGCAGGGGGGGTTTCTGAGTACCCAGAAACCTCCCTGCCCACCGATCAGTGGCGTAGCAGCGTCGGTTTCAGTAAGTGTAGTGCGAACCGCAGTGACTGCGATCCGCAACTACACAGTCACAAACACACCAGCGACCCACTGACAGTGCTCCACAATGCTGCTCATTGCAACACCCCCCATGCCCTGAAAACATATTAAAACACACATAAACGCAAGAGCAATATCCTTACAATGTTCCCAATTCTAAAATTCTATGTGCATATGTGGTACTCCAGATTTTATGGATATCCCTCGTTGTTAAGATAATTCTGTAGCAATATGAGTTGTGTTTTGTGAAACTGTATATATATTAGTTATATAATAAAATGCTTGTTATATTATATGACCGGCCCCCTTGGGAGTTCTGGTGTCTCCCACATGGCAGGCACTATTGTGTTGAGGGGACTCTACCAGCTTGACTTTGGGAGGTGAGTCCTGCCTGTACTAGAGACACTGGACAACAGAGGCTATAAAAGGGGCTGCCCGACTGACAGTTAAACTGTCCTGTGGCACAGAAAGCAGAGGGCAGATTGATGCTGGATACCTTACCTAAAAAAGAGGCGGCCATCCGAATAAGAGGAGCGACTGCCGGTCAGCAGGTGCACCAGGACAGTGGGGACTTCCTGCAAGCAGCAGAGGAAGATGCGGAGCTTCCTAACTGAGAGACGGGACAGAACTATGGCCGAATATGGAGAACTGTATTGAGGAGGTATTGCAAAGGGGTGGTGACTACCCCAGAGTCAGCGGCTGTCATCGTCCCGGCAGGAGAGGTCTGTAGCCAAACAAAAGCACACAACACCCAGCATTACTGCAGTGTCACCTAGCTGACAATCTACAACAACATACTTAGCTATTACTGCAAGGGACTTAGTGAGTCAACACACTGTGGTACCTGATACAGATAGTGTTGAGAAAGAGAGCAATAGGGGCAGCCTGATTTCCTTCAAAAAATGACTTATTCAGGTAGCCCAAGTTTCAGTATATTATTGAGACAGTCTTTCGGATATATCCAATTACTGAGAATTATTGGGAGACTTTGTTCTAAAAAGGAAACCCCTACCTATAGGCTACTGTTTCAGGAGTTCACAGGTCCCTTATAGAAGCTGCATTATCAGCTCAGCAATAACACACTGTTTATTTAAGGTTGAGAGCTATACCAGCATACCAGCTTCACTGACTGTGCGGAAAGCTAGCGTGTAGCCGAGATAGACACAATTAGTAGCTATATTGCTCTTATGAACCTTTACTGATTATCACTACAAATATTGCCAAATTCCTTCTATTTGACCAGCAGTCCAGGACAGGATTAAAGTGTATATCTCTTCCTAGTGCAGCCTACTGAGGAAAACTAGGACACTTAACGATGGCTTCCTTTGGAGTCAGTGAGATCAGTTATTTGTTGTTATCTACAATTGTTCAAGGGATAATTTAATTGAAGCAATATTTGTGCACCAACAATACAGCGCAACTGGCCAGCAACTAGTAAATTATAAGGACTTGAGTTTTCATAAAACATATGTTATAATTGTTATGAGATAGTTAGTCAAAAGCTAATTGTATTTACTTATTGTGCTGAAATAACCAATTTCGCTTGTAGACTAACAGCCACGGCGACTGAAAGGTTCCAGGTTCCAGTAAAATAAATATTACCGGGTTGCCTGTAAATCTCTCAATACTGCATTGTTACTGATATATATTGTTTGTAAGGTACTAAGCTGAATATTGTTGTTAGTACTCTGGCCTCCTGTCCTTTTACTCCTTATTGTCAATAAACCTATAAGTGGTTACAATACCAATTGGTCTGATATCTTGTGCCGCTATTGGGGATAGTTACTCCCAGAAAACCAGCTGAAAATGTACTTTCAGGTAGAAGTCCAGTACAGTAAGTCTGATATTTATTAGCCTGCATTAATAGCGTGATCAGGGTGTCACACATATTCAATATTAGATTTGGTAACATTGTAAGGATATTGTTCTTGCACTTATGTGTGTTTCAATATGTTTTCAGGGCATGAGGGGTGTTGCAATGAGCAGCATTGTGGAGCACTGTCAGTTGGTCTGTGTGTAGTGGTTCCCTTGGCAACATGCTAACACAATGCTCATCAGTTTGTGGCTATCCTGCCCCTTTCTCCTGTCTGCAGGTCCAGTTTGACATCACTTCCGTAGTGAGGTCAGACTTGGGACCGGAAATGTTGTGTGGGACGCCGGGGACCAGTGGGAGAGGGGACAGGTGAGTCTCTAGAAATTAGTATTTAAGGTTGCACTGTTGTGTTTTCACTTTGTGTGTCCTGATAAAGGGGTGCTGGACCCCGAAACATTTAAATAAAGCACCATTTGCTCCACGAGTTACAAATCTTGTAGTGTCACCTTCTTCTTGTTGCTGTATTAGGGGTGTGCTATCCCCAGGAAGGCACCCAAGCAAGATCCAGTGAGGCTTCGGCTGCCTGCAGTGCCGGATCCTTGGTTTTTATATATATATATATATATATATATATATATATGTGGCTAGATGTTTTCTCATTGGTTTGGTAACCAAGGATTTGGAAACCCCCCTTTCAAAATCCTGCATTTGCCACTGCTTTATTTACTGTATAGAGCGTCTCTCTCCCATTAGGTCTCAGAGTACTTTGCATTGTTGCATAGAATGAGGCAGCCATCTTGGATGTGCTTAGTTGCTGTTCTCTGATCAGTCTCTTCCCCATCGTAGTTTACATTGTTGTTCCCTATCACACTCAGGCCCCCATTACCTCCCATGATCGCATTGCAATAAAATGGATGTTTTCAGGGATTATACCACAAATATATATTGATAAATGGGCCCCTCACACACACAGGTCGATTTGTGTCAGAAGACAGTTTACCAAATAATCGGCCAGAAGAACTGTGGGAGGAAACCGTAGCACCTGGAGGAAAGCCACATAAACACAGGGAGCACATACAAACACTGCACAAATAGGGTCATGGTTTGAATTTAAACCATGACCCCAGCATTATTTACTATAATATTTGTACTATTTATTTTTTCTTGTTAATTTTGTAAACAATATTATGGAGAATCACAAAACACTCTGATTCTATTTTCACCACTGGTAGGTAAATTGAAAAATCAATTTAATAGTAACCAACAGGGATATTCCTAATACATTTACTTTTCATGGACTTATTGGTGTTTGGCAGATGCATTGGTGTTGGCTGATTCAGCTCTACCTTGATTCTTTCAGGGCTTCTCCCACCTCCTTAGACACTATGGTCAGGAACTAACCAGCTGGCTCTTGACTATGACACTGACCTCCAGACTCAGCTGTCACCTCCAGGTGCCTTTTGGATAATTCTAGGAGGTGAAGAGAGAACATCACATCCACAAGTTCTTCTTATGCCATATATATGTATTCTGTTTAACATACTGTAACATAACATAACATAACATGACATGACATGATTTGAATAATCAAAGGGTCATTCTCTAGTGATAATTATATAATTTTATCATTATGGAAAAAGAGGGCATGACCACGGGTCACAGGGGTGTGGCCTCACAGCACGCCCCGTCTAAGCATGCCGGCTGAGCAGAGCGCCAGGAGACAGAGCTGCTTGACCAGCCCTTCAGATGGCCAGACCACCCATCAGGCCTTGGGTCTTCTGGCATTTCCTATACTTACTAGATGTCACAGGCTATCAATGAAAGCCATAGCAGTTTATTAGTAGTAGCATATATTATAGCCATGGATTTATCTATAGTGGGCGTAGGGGGTGTTTTTGTTATGGGGTCCTGAGGCTTAGGGGGCGTTGGACCCAGGTCATATAGTTGTCTACCAAGTTCCTGGAATTACCTGTAAACCAATTGGGTCCAGACCATTTCCCATCCCGAAAAGAGGGACTAGTCAGTGTTCATATAGGTGGCTTTCTCTGTCTATACCATTCATTAAAGCTCCACACTGATATAATCCAACTCCAGCGCTCCTGTTTCACCTGCACAGGCACAGGTACAGCTGAGCTATCATTGAGCCCGGCACTGTCGGAGAGTCTCTTTGGTTACAGCCTATGTGCACGGATAGACCAACAAAATTAGGACTGTTCCAGAAAAGAACAGTGTGCAGACATTAGGATCTCTCCTTAAAGTGCAAATTCCAATATTAGGAAGTATCTCCTTAAGGTAGGAGCTGGTTGGTCCACACTCCCTCATCTTATTTCTGTACAGTCACTATAAACAGCAATCTTCTCAGTCCTGAATGCCCTGCAGACATTGGTCTGCTATGTAATGCTGGGTACACACTAGACGATATGTTGTCTGATCCTGCGGATCAGAGTGAGATATCAGGTACATTGTCTAGTGTGTACCCATGATATGCGCGGTCCCGCGGGTCATTAGTGACATTGCCCATTGGTCATACTGCAGGGCCAATGGGGGAAGACGCTAATGATGCCATGCTGCAGAATGCAGAATAACACGAAACCCCCCCACCCGTCGGACTCGGCATCGGCAAGAGTGTATGAACTTGCCGCATGCCTGGTCCCATCGTTGGTGATGTCGCGCTTGGTACATATCGTCTAATGTGTGTCCAGCGTAAGATTTGAAAGCTGGCAATATGCATGGAACACTTGAAGCATCACTATTGGCAAATACGGTGAGATAATATGAGGTCAATGGGATATAATCGCTCACCAGACTTCTGTGCTGGATAAGGCTGAGTAACAGGGTTACATTTTCATTTGCAGTGAGTGGTGTGAATAGCGGATGTTATAATGGTGTGGGGTGCATGTGTAATCAATGTTATAATGTACTAGGGGCATGGTAATGTGGCATAATCAGAACTGGGGTTACTTTTATGTGATATAAAATGAATTGGAGGGCATTGTGATGTTACATAATATGAAGGGGGGAGCGCACTGTAATGTTGCACAGTATGAACTGGAGGCACCTTATTGTGAAATAATATGAAATGGGTGCACTTCAATGTGGCATAGGATGAACTGGGGGCACTACAATGTGGCCATATTATGAACTGAGGGCACTTCATAGAAACATAGAATTTGACGCCAGATAAGAACCACTTGCCCATTTAGTCTGCCCCTTTTCATGTATCCTTTAGGCAACTTCAACCCTATTTACTCCTTACGTCTCTCAAGGATATTCTTATGCCTATTCTAAGCGTGTTTAAATTGTTCCACTGTTTCAATGTGGTATAATATGTACTAGGGACACTGTGTGGCATAATGTAACACTGGCAGCAAAACAATGGTGCATATTGTGCACAGGGGGCACTACAATGTAACATAATATGAACTGGATGCACTGTGTATCACAGTACTGGGGCATAAAATTATCTAGGACACTAATATGGGTCATAAAACAAACAACCTCTCAGAGAGGTGTCTCCCTAGAAGCATTGGGGTAGGGGGTGAACTTCAAATGTTGCTATGGGGCACATAAAGGTTTGCCTACACCCCTGATTGTAGCTATTCTGTTAGCTTTGGGAACTGTGATGCAGAATGCCCATACATTGCAGCAGTCTGAAATGTTATGATTGTGGTAGTTACGTAAGCTGTAGTACAAAGGAATGGTATTTATCATGTCTCTAATGAAGCCTAATTGCAGTGTCGGACTGGGACATGAAGGGCCCACTGGGGGAATGCAGTGGTAGGGACCCATGCTTAAGGGGTGTGGTCATCCACCAGGGGGTTTATGGCCAGCCACCAAAGATGATTGGATATCCTTTAGGCAAAGCCCTCATGCTGATCAGTGGTCCTGCTCCACCAGGTAACTGACCGTCTAATAAAGTAACAATATATCATTTTGGACCTGACACCTAGAGAAGGGCCCACCGGGGGTTTTACCTGTACCCCTGTGGGCCAGTCCAACCCTGTGTAATTGTAAGTATAAAGCTGACCACACAAAGGCACATTTAGTCACTCTGCCTGGTCAGTAAAACAGCTGGATCTGTGTTCAGGTGTTTGCCCAAATGCACTAATGCCCCAATAGTGATGAGAGGACCAAGCAGATCCTTTTTGTCACAAATACAAGGTAACCTATGTATATATCAGGCGCAAAGTGAGCACAATTAAAATATGATTAATTAACAGCTGTAATGTAGCTCCCACTTAAAGTGCTGGGAACACTTATATAGCTAAACAGACCTAGTAAAATACAGAACAAGGGAGCGCATATAGAATAAATCAAGTTTTGTTTAATATAACATGAAAACATCACTAATAGATAATAAAACAATAAAAATATATAGAAACAATGTCTATAGACAATAAATGCCACTGATTGGTCTCAAGTTTCCGGCGTAGAATTGACACTTAGATAGTGAGATGTTCCAATTAGTATTATATTGTTGCAAAAGTGCCAAATAGTTCACGTGCTCAAACTCCAGGGACTTAGGACCTCATTCATAGTCGGTCGTTGCGGCCACACGGTCGTACGCCACCGATGTTCGCTAAACTGTGCATGCGTAAAATTCGCAATGCGCGTGCGCAAACTAGCTATTACGATCAGAAATTGCTCTCTCCTTGAACACAGCCAGGTCGTTAGTTTGAGTGACAGGATGAGGCGTTTGTGGGTGGTAACAGGGGAAGGTGCTTGTGAACGGGGGAGTGGAGATCCGAACGCAGGCGTGCCTGACTATGCAAACAGCGTTTTATGGGATTGCATAATTAACTAAGTAGTGTCATGGTACATGTGACATGGGAGGTTTTTACACTGACTTGATCGTAGTGCTTAGGAGAGGGTATGGTCAACCTTAAGCTCTACGACCATCTCCGATGGTTCCCGATGGTCTCGATTAAGCCTTATATGCCCGGAGATGACGTGTAATGGGACCGAGAAGGGGGCGTATTTTTAGTCTTACGGCCGCATCCTCCCCTCGCTCGTCCAGCTAACGATCCCATCTTAATGACGCAACTTGCGAGCGCTTCATTTGCATATCCGGCCCCTTTTACCTTACGACCGTGCGGCCGCAACGACCGACTCTGAATGAGGTCCTTAATCTCATCACCAATGTTGATGCCCAGCAATGTTTATCACAAAAAAGCTGCGGTGAGAATGGCCTCTGTGTTTTACACTCCCCGGGTGTTGACAAATTGTCCCCGCCTGAATACAATGTAGCAGCGGTCCTGGAAGAAACACATCCACGGTCTAATGTAATGTGGAGGGAGACTCAGCTCATGCTGTGAGCAGACATGCACAGTTCAGCGTCCAAGGTATCTCACCAATCACAAGTTAAATGTCCAGCAGCTGGTATTAATGTCCAAAACAGATCTTAATGCATTTCTCAGTTATGTATATCCAACGGTTTCACCAGGAGAAAACAGTAATATATGCACCAGGTTTTGGCCAGGAGAAAACAGTAGTATATGTACCAGGTTTACACCAGGAGAAAACAGTAATATATACACCAGCTTTACACCAGGAAAAAAACAGTAATATATGCACCAGGTTTACACCAGGAGAAAACAGTAGTATATGCACCAGGTTTACACCAGGAGAAAACAGTAATATATGCACCAGGTTTACACCAGGAAAAAAACAGTAGTATATGCACCAGGTTTACACCAGGAGAAAACAGTAGTATATGCGCCAGGTTTACACCAGGAGAAAACAGTAATATATGCGCCAGGCTTACACCAGGAAAAAAACAGTAGTGTATGCACCAGGTTTACACCAGGAGAAAACAGTAATATATGCACCAGGTTTACACCAGGAGAAAACCGTAGTATATGCGCCAGGTTTACACCAGGAGAAAACAGTAGTATATGCGCCAGGTTTACACCAGGAGAAAACCGTAGCATATGCACCAGGTTTACACCAGGAGAAAACAGTAGTATATGCGCCAGGCTTACACCAGGGGAAAACAGTAGTATATACACCAGGAGAAAACACTAGTATATGCGCCTGGCTTGCACCAGGAGAAAACAGTAGTATATGCGTCAGGCTTACACCAGGAGAAAACAGTAGTATATGTGCCAGGTTTACACCAGGAGAAAACATTAGTATATGCGCCTGGCTTACACCAGGAGAAAAATGTAGTATATGCACAAGGTTTACACCAGGAGAAAACAGTAGTATATGTGCCTGGGTTACACCAGGATAAAACACTAGTATATGCGCCTGGGTTACACCAGGAGAGAACAGTAGTACATGCACCTGGGTTACACCAGGAGAAAACATTAGCATATGCGCCAGGTGTACACCAGGAAAAAACAGTAGTATATGCACCAGGTTTATGCTAGTACAAAGCAATAGTATAGTTGGCAGATTTACACCAATAGAAAACAGTTTACACTAGGCTAAAGCAATAGTATATGCACCTGACCTATGCCATGAGATCCAGCATGACAATAGGGGGAATTCAATTGAATGCGATGTTGCATAGCATCGGGTATGAGCTCCCGAAGCTATTCAATTGGCTGCGCTGTAAACGTACAACTAGAGGATTTCTGCTTGCACCCTACTGAGGTGTGAGCAGAAATCTGACAAAACTAGTGTCGCAATGCTAGTAGAGGGCTTACTGTGTGCATTAACAGCATCGCACCAAGCACTTACTTTGGAAAAATGCTATTTACTTTGACTAAACATCCAGCATTAGGCACCGTAACCTGCATCTCTCGACGTAAGTGCCAGACGCAATGCTGACAAATGAATAGCTCCGGGGGATAAGGTCAGAATGCTGACGCCGGCTTCCCGACACTTGTCAGAATACTGGTGCTGAATCCCGACTGCTGGAATCCCGGAGGTAAGTAATGGGGTGAGGGGGAGGGTTAGGCTAAGACACTAGGGGGAGAGTTAGGGTTAGGCACTAGGGGGAGAGTTAGGGTTAGGCTGTAGGGGTGAGGTGGGGGAGTAGGTTTAGGCACTGGGGAGGGAGAGTTACAGAACTTAGAGTCAGGGGAAGGGTTAGGGGTTAGGTTAGGCTTACTTACCTGGGGGCGTCGGCATTCTAACCTGGTCGGGATGGTGGAATCGGGATTCTGTCCGCCTGGATCCCGCACCGGCATCCCGTACCCAGTGCATTCAATTGAATTACATTTCCACCCATGATGTCCAATGAGAAACTTCTCTATTGAGATCTTGGATTCAAAAAGATGCTGCCTCTTTCCTGGGAGCCATCTGAGATGTGGGGAGGAGATGCTTTAGGTAGGGTTGAGACTAAGGGGTATGTGGTGTGCACTTCACTCCCTGCACACCTTATTCGCACGCCTATGTTTGTTTGGTTTAATTGACATGATTAGTTCTGCATTCATATATTTTATGCATTTGAGCATCACATGGTTCTCAGTAGATCCAACTATAAAGAAAAATTGTCCCTCCACACAGAAGAAGTTAGGTAGCACTGCAATATATTACTGCTGACAGTCCATGTAACAATTGTTCACATTACAACCTGCTATGTAAATAGTATTTGCTACATTGCAGGACTCCCATTGTGCAGCTTAAACTCCGGGACTACTTAAGATCCAGAAAAGTAAAATAAGGATTTTTTTTTTACATTTTAAGTGAAAGATAATGGCCAGATGTACTAAGCCCTGAAAAAGTGATAAAGTGGAGAGTGATAAACCACCAGCCAATCAGCTCCCACCTGTCATTTTTTCAGTTGGGAGCTGAGTGGCTGGTGGTTTATCACTCTCCACTTTATCACTTTTCAGAGCTTAGTACATCTCTCCTTGTATAACGAAATTCCAGTTTGCATTGAGCCATATTCATGAAAAGGGAAAACAAAATCTGTAGAGTTGAAAAAAAAAGTAGATTTTAGAGAAAATAAGTTTGGATTATCCAAATCATTTAATGGTGAAGTAATTATAACTTTAAGCATGATCCTACAGCGGCATGTTTAAAATTATGATGTCCGCACAACAAAGGTGCGTACACACTGGACGATTTTTAAACTATATTGCCGATAATGACACATCGTTCCTACAATTTTGTTTAATTGTCTAGTGTGTACGCACTAGATCATTAACGATGAGCGCTGTACTAGCAGTACAATCTGGGGATATCGTTAGCGATGCCATACTGCTGAATGCAGCATGGCCCCACACACCCCACCCGCCGTCGTTCGTCGTTGCCGGCATTGGCAAGTGTTTATGCTCTTACCGATGCCTGCACCCCTGCCGGGTCCCGCCGCTAACAATATTGCTGTGTACACACATCATTTAGTGTGTAAACAGCTTTAAAATGTTCAAAGTAATGTAGTGCGAAGTCGGGAATACTAACAATTTTCTGATACTGAAGTCGGGAATACTAACAATGTTCTGATACTGAAGTCGGCAATACTAACAACATTCTGATGCTGAAGTCGGGAATACTAACAACGTTCTGATACTGAAGTCGGGAATACTAACAACGTTCTGATATTGAAGTCGGGAATACTACCAATGTTCTGATACTGAAGTCGGGAATACTACCAACGTTCTGATACTGAAGTCGGGAATACTAACAACGTTCTGATATTGAAGTCAGGAATACTAACAACGTTCTGATACTGAAGTCGGGAATACTAACAATGTTCTGATACTGAAGTCGGGAATACTAACAATTTTCTTATACTGAAGTCGGGAATACTAACAACGTTCTGATACTGAAGTCGGGAATACTAACAACGTTCTGATACTGAAGTCGGGAATACTAACAACGTTCTGATACTGAAGTCGGGAATACTACCAATGTTCTGATACTGAAGTCGGGAATACTAACAATGTTCTGATACTGAAGTCGGGAATACTAACAACGTTCTGATATTGAAGTCGGGAATACTAACAACGTTCTGATACTGAAGTCGGGAATACTAACAATGTTCTGATACTGAAGTCAGGAATACTAACAATTTTCTGATACAGAAGTCGGGAATACTAACAATGTTCTGATACTGAAGTCGGGAATACTAACAATGGCCCTGATTCAGACCCACTCGCAAGCGGGCGCACGTACGTTAGGCGTACGTACAAAAATATTTAAATTCAATGGCTCGCTCGTATTTTCGTTCGCATCTAAAATTCCTCCCTAAACTCTGACGACCCCTCCTCTAACTAACGAGCGTACGAAATAGCGAGCGTACATCCCCGAAATGGCTTGAAAGGAACGCACGCACAAGTTAAACAGGAAGTGGCCTTGTCAGATGTCGATTACCTGCTCCTTTATTCTTCCTACCTCCATCAATCGTATCATGCCAATCAATGTATCAATTAGCTTAATTGTTTGTTTTTTTCAACACAATGCAAGAAACTTTACTCTTGTCCGTGTTTGTGTTTACCCGCAGAATACGTACGGATGAAACATTCGCTTTTATTGTTCAAAAAACATGTGAACCACAATTAAACAATTGTACTATTGCTGTGGATCCCCGCATATTTCCCTGTGTTCATTTCTTTATTTAAATTTGCTTACGCATGTCACTGCATCAAGCCTATCATAACTCTCCAGAGATTTCTGGCCCTGTCGAACACATGACTCATACACTAACCAATAAAATTGCTCCTGTTAATTTCCAAAATACATTAGCCAATCAGAAAATTTTTACACACTTTATCAAAAATGATTTTTAAGAAAAACACCATTGCCATCATGAGAGCCTCCGCATTCACCAGGCGCGAGCTGCTGGTGCTTACGGAGGTCATGGATCGCCGGATCACCAGCCAACCTCAACCCATGACCAACCGGCAGAAGCGCTCCGCGTATGCGGAGGCACGGTCCCGCCTGCGGTCCTTCGGCTCACGCCGCAACATCGGGCAGCTGGAGCGCAGGTGGTCCGACCTGCAACGGCGAACGCCCCGCTTGCTGGCATGCTTTCGCATGCAGATCCTGGCAAGTAAGTGTTATGTATTGTGGTTTTAATGTTTGTGTTTGTGGGGCAAACTGCGTGTGCATGTTTTCCTGTCTGTCCTATTTATTATTTGTACTCATATCTGCGTGTGCATGTTTTCCTGTCTGTCCTATTTATTATTTGTACTCATATCTGCGTGTGCATGTTTTCCTGTCTGTTCTATTTATTATTTGGACTCATATCTGCGTGTGCATGTTTCCCCTCTATTTCTGATTTATTCATTCGACTGATATTTGGCTTATTTGTTGTTTTTTTTTTTTTTTTTAGTTTTGTTGCCCGGATTTGTCCATAAACTAACCGCAATTTCTTTGTCATATTTTAGGGGGACAGCCAAGACTCCGCCGTCACCGTCCGTCCAGACGGCGTTCCCGGCCACTATCCCCAACCCCCAGCCAACACTCCACCCCAAATCTTTCCCCTATTCCCCACTCCTCCCCATCCTTCCCAGACCCTCTCCCGGAAATGTCGGGCCTCCTTCCCCTCCGTCCCACTTCCCCCTCTCCTCCACCCACCCCTCTTCCAATTACCCCCTCCCCGGAGTCCATCATAACTCCTCCCCATTCTTTGGGTAATGACGGATCCTCCGAGGAGGATCATGGAGGTATTTCCGGAGCTCCCGTTTTGTCTCCCGGTATGTTTTTTTTTTTTTTTTTTTAAAGCACAAACTGTTTGTATGTAATCATGTGTCGTGCCTTTCTTCGTGTTTTTGTGGCTTGACTTTTGGTGATTTTGAAGGTTTGCCTTTACCTCTTCCTGGTGATTTCAACATACACATATCATACCTGTGGGAATTTGTACCTAGGCCTTGTATTTTTGCCAGCCCCCCCTTTTTTTTTTGGGTTTGGGTTTAGGAGTGATTTGGTTGTGTTTTTTTTTTTTAATGTGGATTCCCTATTGTTGTATTAACCCACACACTTTTCTCACCCACAGAGGAACAGAGGCGTCGGCAAGAGGTGGCGGATTGTGTGGGGCAGATGCGCCAACATGTCATCGGCATTCTGGTGGCCCTCGACCGGCTGTCTGGCCTCCTTCGGCAGTAGTTTTTTTATTTTTGTTATATTTTCTAAATAAATTTATTAAGACAAATATACGTTGTGTCTCATTTTTAAAATCCCAAACCAAGATAGTTTAGCATGACATAAGTAGACTGTTCCTGCAAGGATTTCCCTTTTTTAAAAGTTAGATTGTGTTTTGTCTTTGTATGTCAAACAGACACAAGAAACACATAACAGTAACAATGTCATTTCCCTTTTTGGGTGTAGTGTCAATTACATATTTCTACATTTTCCAGGTTCCTAGTTGGTGCGCAAGCTGCTTAGGCCAATCTTACAAATCCCAAGGTTGGGCCAGGCTTCCTTTTGGTGTGGGTTGGGAAGCTGAAAGCATATTTCAGTTTAGCTCAACTGGCGTCAGTACTGGTTTACCCCTTAGTCAAATGTAACTTGTGTTAACCTGGTTACACTTGCTGTTAACGTCCCAAAAAAGGAAGACCATTTCACTCTCCAAACATTTATTCACAACATAACAGAGAAAACAAAGTGGTGACTCCCAAAAAAAGAACACAGTGATAAATTCAAATACAACACATACCCAGAAATAATTAAATAAAAACAAAAAATCAAGAACTGGTTGACGAAGGACCATGCCAACATGATTCCACAAACATGGCGTTGCGATATGGGTTCCAGAATATATGCCCAAAAGGACCAGATCCAGGTTTGGTAAGGGTAGCAGGAAGTAGTGAGCGTTGGAGTGCCAAAGATTATGTGAACAAACAGAAGATGGTGAGAAAAAAAAAACATAATTAGATGTTCGCAAACAAACACAAACACATTAGGTATAAACACTGGAGTTTTGTGAAAACTTACCTAAAAAATCTGGCCACCACATCATCGCGTATGGCCCCCCCACATACTGACCTTCGACCAACCTCGGGGGGGCCATCCTCAGGTAAGGCATCCTCTGGCTGCATTGGGACACCACTCCTTATGGCAATGTTGTGAAATATCCCACACAGGACCACAATTTTAGACACCATATCCGGCACATACATGAGCTCGCCACCAGAGCGGTGGAGGCATCTGAATCGGCCTTTTAAAAGGCCGATACAGCGCTCCACCACTTGCCTGGTGGCTGTAAGTGCGGAATTATACGCACTTTGTGGCCCTGGTGTGGGAGCCAAATAAGGAGTGAGCAGCCAGGACATGCAAGGGTATCCACTGTCTCCTGTGAACAAAAATAGACCACATCAGGAACACTGTGTATCAAGCTTAACATTGTTATGTACTAAAGGTCTCCACTTACCCCGAAGCCACGCATCACCAGCTTGTAGGTTGGTTAATTTCTGCCATATCCCTGATTGCCGGATGACGAAGGAGTCATGAGCACTTCCGGGTAATTTAGCATTCAGGGACAGGATCTGGAGGGAGGCATCACATACCACCATTACATTCAGGGAGTGATAGTGTTTACGGTTTCTAAATATTGCCTCCAGCCGTGCTGGAGGCTGAAGTGGTATGTGAGTACCATCCACAACCCCTATGATGTGTGGGAAGCCAGCTATTTGGTAAAAATTGGCCTTGGCCACACTAAGGGCACCCATATCCAAAGGCATTTTAATAAAATGATGGAGGTGCTTGAAAAGTGCCTCCATCACTGCCCTCAGGATCCGGGAAAAGGAGGATTGGGAGATGCCCGCCACTATTCCCACCGTTGTTTGAAACGATCCTGAGGCACAGAAATGTAACACCGCCATAAATTGCGTCAGTGGTGGTATTGCTGTTGGACTGTCAATTTGCCGCTCAAGATCACTTTCTATTAATGAGAGAGTGTCTATGATGATTTTGGGAGGTAGACGGTAGCGTCTTAAAACCTCATCATCGGGCATTCCAAAAAGGGTGACACGTGTTCGAAATATCTGGGGCCTTGCATGCCTACGATGCCTACGCCTGGGACGAGTTTGAGGTTGGTCGTCTTCCGGGAGCAGGGCCAGAACAATTCGCCCCAGATCTACCTGAAATTCAAAGTTTACAATGTAAGGCTTTTGAGCCACCCCAAAAGTAACAAATAACAACTTAGCTTTCTGATACCATCCATAGCTGCTTACATGCCGGGGTATTGTCATGATACGTATAAACTGTAAAAAAGCCAAAAATGAGACATCAAAAATTTAGAGGGTGAATTTTTGTTTGTCAAATTGTTGCAAGCCAACACATAAAATAGGCGAAACACACATTTGGCCATCGCTGAAAACGACATTGCACACCGTACGTCAAATAGGGTTCAAATGGACCCCAAAAATGGAAAAGGGAAAAGCAAAACTGGTTTACATGATGAATAAGCCGCCAAAAATGCGGTAATTATTTCGCAAATGCAAGTCACTACACCAACAGTCAAAAATGCGGTAATTAGTTCGCAAATGCAAGTCACTACACCAACAGTCAAAAATGCGGTAATTAGTTCGCAAATGCAAGTCACTACACCAACAGTCAAAAATGCGGTAATTAGTTCGCAAATGCAAGTCACTACACCAACAGTCAAAAATGCGGTAATTAGTTCGCAAATGCAAGTCACTACACCAACAGTCAAAAATGCGGTAATTAGTTCGCAAATGCAAGTCACTACACCAACAGTCAAAAATGCGGTAATTAGTTCGCAAATGCAAGTCACTACACCAACAGTCAAAAATGCGGTAATTAGTTCGCAAATGCAAGTCACTACACCAACAGTCAAAAATGCGGTAAATAGTTCGCAAATGCAAGTCACTACACCAACAGTCAAAAATGCGGTAATTAGTTCGCAAATGCAAGTCACTACACCAACAGTCAAAAATGCGGTAATTAGTTCGCAAATGCAAGAAAAAAAATGGACTTACCCAACTCGAATAGATAAGATTTCCAAAAAAAAGGTCTTTGGGTCCGAAAGCCAAAACAAACTAAAAAAGATGAAATTAGTGTTAAAAAAAAAATTGCTAACCAAAAAACAGAAGTAGACACCAATTGGCCACAAATTAGACTGCACAAAACTTAACAAATCAGGAAAGGATGGGGAAAAAAGCAAAAAAATGCGAACGGAAAACCAAAACAACTGTAGCAAAACCAAACAAAAAACCAACTCTGCCAAATCCTCCAACCCAAATCCTCCAACCGCAAACAACCAAATCCAAACAACTTAACCGCCAACAATCCAACAACCCAACCTCGACTCCACACACACCAAGCCATAAATAGTGTTTATTTTCCCGCACAAATTAAGGATGAATCATAGGGACGCACAATCAATGATGCGGCCGCAAACAAAGGACGCATGTATAAATACGTCACGAAATCACATTGAATTTCTGGTTGATTTCATTCTGGAAGCAGAGACATGGCTTCAGACCAGGGAAACAATGCCCAAAAATCCGGCGGTAAGGCCTTCATGCATTTTGTCTCAATGATTATTTTAAAACAAATATATTTGTCAAGTTGTGAAGTGGCTAAATCTGCATATTTACCCAAATAGGTGAGGAGGATGACATGGAAGAGACTGCTGGCCCCAGTCAACCCGCCAAAGCTGCCAAAAAAAAAAGGCAGCCACATTTCACAAGCAAGGAGATGGAGGTTTTGATCCAGAAGTGCGTTGACATCCTGCCCCAGGCAGACAGGAATATGAGCCAAAGCCAGAAGTGGAGAATGTGGGAGGAGGTCGCCGTTGCTGTCAATAGGGTGGGTGATTATGTCCGTCTAGCCCGGGATGTCAAACGGCGGTAAGTAAACACTTTCCCATCCTATAAACAAACCCCATTGTAAAAAAAAGGATAATGGTTCCAATTTCATTCCACAGATGGGCAGACTTCAAATATCGTCTCAAGCAAAAACTTGCCGACAGGGCTAGGCATGCAAGGGGGACAGGTGGGGGTCCCACCCCTGTATCATTGGAGTTGACAGACTTAGAAGAGCTGGCACAGGGGTGTGTGCAGGCTGTGGAGGTGTTTGGTGTGTCCAACATGGATACGGACATGCCAGACTTTGCGGCTCCTCATGTTGGCCAAGGTAAGTCTTGTGATGTCACCAACTCTGAAATGCTATTGTGCCAATATGTAGATTCTAATGTGAGTCTTTTCGCAATTTTCCGAACAGAGACAGAGGCGGATGAGTCTGCTCCAGAGGGGAGCCTTGGCCGCAGAATTTCTGCTGGCTCTGCAGGGGAGGAACCAGTACATCCGGCTGAGGACCCTGCAGAAGCCAGTCCAGGGCGTGCCCCCTCGCAGGCAGTGGGCCTCCTCACAGAACTCAATTTTAAATCGGATTGCCATACGGAGATTCTGCAGAGGATGGACGCCAGTCTGATACGGGTGGCTGAGGCCCTGGAGCAAAATGCTGCGGCCAACGTGACCATTGCTCAGGCCCTGGCGGAAAATACCAGGGCCAACATCCGCATCGCCGATGCCCTGGAGCAGCTCGTTCGCCAGCACATGGTGGAGCCGACCTCCCTTCCTGCCGGAACATCAGGATCCTCCACCTCTGGCACAACATCAGCCAATCCTCCAAATGTGCCTAGCCCTGTGCCTAGTCCAGAGGCCACAACATCTGCCTCTGGACAGGCCAGCCCGATGGCATCCCGGACCCGGTCTGGCGCCCACCCTCACCCAGCCAAATGGGCGAGAAAACGGTGACAGCAATGGCGACTTTTCCCACACTCCTTCTGTGCTTGGCTCATATTCCTTTCTGGTCAAAACTTCCCTCTCCTTTCTTGTGAAATGTTTTTAAATTTGGTATTTACGTTTATGTTAGCAGTTATGGTTTTTTTTTTTCTTTTTTTAACAAATATCTTTGCCACAAAAAAAAGGAAACAAAATATTAGGCCAATTTGTTTGTGTTTAAACAATAAATTTAAAACAAAAAACTGAGATTGTATTGTGACATTATTGTACAAATGGGTTACATTTAATCCTGGCCCTAAAGGCAAAAACTGACCCTCTTAAAAAAAAAAAAGGCCTCTTTAAGGAACGTTTAAAAAATCACATAGCGATGCAAATTCCACAGTAAACCAAAAAAAAGGGGAGCTAATTAAAACATGATGACATTATTGTTACAATAGGCCATAACCAACAAATTGTGGCCAAAATAAAACACCAAAAATGTACGCTAATTGATTGTGTAATCATGACATTAGCAGCTCTGATTTCCACCTGCGTACGCTTTTGTGCTATCCCAATAAACTGCTTTCCAAACACATACCAAGCCGGTTTTCAATCCAACACTAATTACTTTACTGACCTGCCGTGATTAATCGCAGCACCATCATTGAGTCCCGGGACGGAGGAGAAGGCCATCGCCAATGTGGTCGAGTAATCCTGACCCTAAACTGTGCGAGCATTTTGAAGGGAAAGCGGATGTTCCAGTGACGTATGAGACGGTCCGAACACATTTGACGTTCGCATCTGCTAATGTATGTACGCCCCAAAAACGCCTCGCCACGCCTGCGTTTTTTCATCTCCACCCCCGTCAACACCCAAAAACGCCCTGTTCTGTCAATCACATTTGACATGTCACTTCCTGTACGCTATTTTAGGAACGAGAGAAAAAAAGCTCGCAATCTGCCGTACGCACATGCGCAGTGTAACACCGACGCATGCGCGGTTAGTCAACATCGGAACGCAACGAGCGTACTGTTGTTAACGTGCGGCTCTGAATGAGGGCCAATGATCTGATACTGATGTCGGGAATACTAACAATGTTCTGATACTGAAGTCGGGAATACTAACAATTTTCTGATACTGAAGTCGGGAATACTAACAATGTTCTGATACTGAAGTCGGGAATACTAACAATTTTCTGATACTGAAGTCGGGAATACTAACAATGTTCTGATACTGAAGTCGGGAATACTAACAATTTTCTGATACTGAAGTTGGGAATACTAACAATGTTCTGATACTGAAGTCGGGAATACTAACAACGTTCTGATATTGAAGTCGGGAATACTAACAACGTTCTGATATTGAAGTCGGGAATACTACCAATGTTCTGATACTGAAGTCGGGAATACTAACAACGTTCTGATATTGAAGTCGGGAATACTAACAATGTTCTGATACTGAAGTCGGGAATACTAACAACATTCTGATTCTGAAGTCGGGAATACTAACAATGTTCTGATACTGAAGTCGGGAATACTAACAATGTTCTGATACTGAAGTCGGGAATACTAACAATGTTCTTAATCTGAAGTCAGGAATACTAACAATGTTCTGATACTGAAGTCGGGTATACTAACAACGTTCTGATTCTGAGATTGGGAATACTAACAGAGGGGGTCATACAGACCCGCTCACGAGCGCAGGACGCTCGCAAGCGTGTCGATGGTGCAGAATTGCGCATGCACGAGACCCGAATAACGACAGCCAAGCCGTCGTTATGGGTCTCGCACCAAAGGGGGCGTGCTGTCGATGGTGAGTGACAGCACGCCCCCTTTGGTGGGCGTGCCGGGGGCGTGGCTGCCAAACGGAGGCGTTCCCATGGGAACGCCTATCGTCTGAGTCCGGCCCCACTTACATCAGTAGTGATGTCAGTGGGAGTGATTTTGGCTCTGATAGAGCCAAAATCACTCCAGGGCTTGCGGTCACCGAGACCCTACCGCAGGGTCTCGTCGCAAGCCTGATGCTCGCGATGGTCTTGACCATCGCGACCATCATCATGGACGCTCGCTATAGCTGTGGGTGGTAACCCACAGCTATGCGAGCGTCCATGAGGCTGCTCCAAGTTGAGGGAGGAGGGCCCTGATTCAGAGCGAGCGCTCTGGTCAGAGCGTCCGGCTCTGAATCAGGCCCAGAGTTCTGATTCTGAAGTCGGGATACTACCAACGTTCTGATCCTGAAGTCGGGAATACTAACAGTGTTCTGATTCAAAATCTGGGAATACTAACAATGATCGGGAAGCAATCGGGAAGCCGACTGCCTATATACCGGCAGCCGGCTTCCCGACTGTCTTATCCCGGCAAGGGTGAAATGCCGGGCGTCTGGATGTAGACGCCCCCATTTCCCCGACGCCGGGAGACCGGCGCCCCGGCATCAAGATCGTAGTGATGCTGGGCGCCGCGAGCGGACAGCCGCGGGGGGGAGGGTTAGGTTTAGGGCTCCCAGGGGGGACTTAGGGTTAGGCACCCCCCCGGGAGGGTTAGGGTTAGGCTAGGGAGAGGGAGGGTTAGGGTTAGGCACCCCCGGGGGGGACTTAGGGTTAGGCACCCCCCCGGGGGACTTAGGTTTAGGCAGCAGGGAAGGGGGTGGTTAGGGTTAGGCACTTAGAGGGGGGGTTAGGGTTAGGCACTTGGGGGGGAAGTTAGGGTTAGGTACCCCTAAGGAGGGTTAGGGTTAGGGGGGTTAGGTTAGGTTAGTGGATACTTACCTATCCACGATCGGGATTTCCAGCGCTTTCGGGCTTCCGCTGCGTCGCACTCTGCTCCTGTCGGGCTGCCGCTGACGGGAATCGAACTGCCGGCCATGCGGCCGACGGTATATCATACCCATTCCCAATAATCTGATCCTGAAGTCAGGAATACTAACAATGGCCCTCATTCAGAGCCACTCGCAAACAGCAGTATGCTCGTTGCGTTCCGATGTTGAATAACCGCGCATGCGTCGGTGTAACACTGCGCACGTGCGTACGGCAGATTGCAAGTTTTTTTGGTCTCGTTCGTCAAATAGCGTACAGGAAGTGACATGTCAAATGTGATTGACAGAACAGGGCGTTTTTGGGTGTTGACGGGGGTGGAGATGGAAAAACGCAGGCGTGGCGAGGCGTTTTTGGGGCGTACATACATTAGCAGATGCGAGCGTAAAATGTGTTCGGACCGACTCATAAGTCACTGGATGATCCTCTTTCCCTTCAAAATGCTCGCACAGCTTAGGGTCTGGATTACTCGACCACATTGGCGATGGCCTTCTCCTCCGTCCCGGGACTCCACGATGTTGTTGCGATTAATCGCGGGTGATTTGAAAAGCAATTAGTGTTGGATTGAAAACCGGCTTGGTATGTGTTTTGAAATCAGTTTTTTGGGATAGCACAAAACCGTACGCAGGTGGAAATCAGAGCTGCTAATGTCAGGATGACACAATCAATTTGCGTACATTTGTGGGGGTTTATTTTGGCCTCAATTTGGTGGTTAGGGCCTATTGTAACAATAATGTCATCATGTTTTAATTTTCTCACCATTTTATTTTGGCCTCTTGAATTTGCCTCGTTATATGATTTTTTTAACGTTCCTTAAAGAGCCCTTTTTTTAAATAAAATTTTTTTTTTTTTTTTTTTTGGCAAGTTTTTGTCTTTTGGGCCAGGATTAAATGTAACCCATTTGTACAATAATGTCACAATACAATGTCAGATTTTTGGCGTCAATTTATTGGTCAAACCAAAACTAAAATAATAATAAATTTGGGGACATCTTTTTTTGCAAAGATCATTTCCAAAATCAAACAAATTGGCCCAACATAACTGTAGACATAAACGTACAACAAAAAAATAAAAACATTTCACAAGAAAGGAGAGGGAAGTTTTGACCAGAAAGGAATATGAGCCAAGCACAGAAGGAGTGTGGGAAAAGTCGCCATTGCTGTCACCGTTTTTTCACCCGTTTGGATGGGGGAGGGAGGGCGCCAGACCGGGTCCGGGATGTCATCGGGCTGGCCTGTCCAGAGGCAGATGTTGTGGCCTCTGGACTAGGCACAGGGCTAGGCACATTTGGAGGATTGGCTGATGTTGTGCCAGAGGTGGAGGATCCTGATGTTCCGGCAGGAAGGGAGGTCGGCTCCACCATGTGCTGGCGAACGAGCTGCTCCAGGGCATTGGCGATGCGGATGTTGGCCCTGGTATTTTCCGCCAGGGCCTCACCAATGGTCACGTTGGCCGCAGCATTTTGCTCCAGGGCCTCAGCCACCCGTAGCAGACTGGCGTCCATCCTCTGCAGAATCTCCGTATGGAAATCCGATTTGAAATTGAGTTCTGTGAGGAGGGACACTGCCTGCGAGGGGGATTGCCCTGGACTGGCTTCTGCAGGGTCCTCAGCCGGATGTACTGGTTCCTCCCCTGCCAAGCCAGCAGAAATTCTGCGGCCAAGGCTCCCCTCTGGAGCAGACTCATCCGCCTGTGTCTCTGTTAGGAAAAATGAGAAAAGACTCACATTAGAATCTACATATTGGCCCACTAACATTTCAGAGTTGGTGACATCAAAAGATTTACCTGGGACAACATGAGGAGCCGCAAAGTCTGGCATGTCCGTATCCATGTTGGACACGCCAAACACCTCCACAGGCTGCACACACCCCTGTGCCAGCTCTTCTAAATCCGTCAACTCCAATGACACAGGGGTGGGACCCCCACCTGTTCCCCTTGCATGCCTAGCCCTGTCCGCGAGTTTTTGCTTTAGGCGATATTTGAAGTCGGCCCATCTGTGGGAAAAAATGGAAGCCATTATCCTTTTGTTTAAAATGGTGTTTGTTTTTAGGGGGGCAAGTGTTTACTTACCGCCGTTTGACATCCCGGGCTAGACGGACATAATCACCCACCCTATTGACAGCAACGGCTACCTCTTCCCACATTCTCCACTTCTGGCTTAGACTCATATTCCTGTCTGCCTGTGGCAGGATGTCCACACACTTCTGTATCAAAACCTCCATCTCCTTTCTTGTGAAATGTGGCTGCCTTTTTTTTTTGCAGCTTTGGCCGGAATACTGGGCCCAGCAGCCTCTTCCATGTCATCCTCCTCACCTATTTGTGTAAATATTCAGATTTCACAAATTCACAACTTGCCCAATCTTATGTTTCAAATTAATCATTGATACAAAATGCATGAAAGACTTACCGCCTGACTCTTGGGCATTGTTTTCCTGGTCTGTCGCCATGTCTGAGGTCCAAACAAGAAATACACCAGAATTTAAATGTGTTTTCGTGACGTATTTATACATGCGTCCTTATTTTGCGGCCGCATCATTGATTGTGCGTTCCTATGATCCCTCCTTAATTTGTGCGGGAAACGAAACACTATTTATGGCTTGGTGTGTCTCGAGTCGAGGTGGCGTTTTTGGATTGTTGGAGGTTACCTTGGTTGGAGTTTCTTGTTTGCGGATAAAGGAGTTGGCGTTTGGAGTTTATTTTGTTTGCTAGATTTGCGTTTTTATTTTCCGTTCTCTTTTTTGGTATTTTTTTTTTTTTGCCTCGTTTCTTGATTTGGTAAGTTTTGTGAAGTCTAACTTTTGTTCAATTGGTGTCTCATTGTGTTTCTTCTTGTTTTTAATTTTTGGATCCATAATTTTATATCTTTTAGCTTTTTATTAATTTCGGACCCAAAGACCTTTTGATTTGGACTCTTATATATTTGCTCTTGGTAAGTCCATTTTTTATCTTGTATTTGTGAACTAATTAGCGCATTTTTCTCAGTTTGTATAGTGACTTGTATTTGCGAACTAATTAGCGCATTTTTAATACTTACTATTGTGACTTGTATTTGCGAACTAATTAGCGCATTTTTACTACTTACTATTGTGACTTGTATTTGCGAACTAATTAGCGCATTTTTAAATGCTTATTAATCCTGTAAAATTTTTTGTGGTTGCCCTTTCGCTTTTTTGGGAAACATTTCGACCCATTTTGATGTACTGTGTGTAATGTCGTTTTGCTCTTTGGCCAAATGTGTGTTTCGCATATTTTAAGATTTGTCTAGCACAAAATTTAGAAACATAAATGCACAGAGTAAAATGTGTCAAATTCATTTTGTGATTAATTTCAGTTTGGACGTATCATGACAATACCCCGGCATGTAAGCAGCAATGGATGGTATCATCAAGCTAAGTTGTTCTTAATTTTCTTTAGGGGTGGGTCCAAAGCCTTACATTCCAATCTTGCCATTTCAGGTTGATCTTGGGCGGATTGTTCTGGCCATGCTCCCGGAAGCCGACCAACCTCAATCTCGTCCCAGGCGTAGGCATCGTAGGCGTGCAAGGCCCCAGATATTTCAAACACGTGTCACCCTTTTTGGAATGCCCGATGATGAGGTTTTAAGACGCTACCGTCTTCCTCCCAAAATCATCATAGACACTCTCTCATTAATAGAGAGTGATCTTGAGCGGCAAATTGACAGTCCAACAGCAATACCACCACTTATGCAAATTATGGCGGTGTTACATTTCTGTGCCTCAGGATCGTTTCAAACAACGGTGGGAATAGTGGCGGGCATCTCCCAATCCTCCTTTTCCCAGATCCTGAGGGCAGTGATGGAGGCACTTTTCAAGCACCTCCATCATTTTATTCAAATGCCTTTGGATATGGGTGCCCTTAGTGTGGCCAAGGCCAATTTTTACCAAATAGCTGGCTTCCCACACATCATAGGGGTTGTGGATAGTACTCACATACCACTTCAGCCTCCAGCACGGCTGGAGGCCATATTTCGAAACAGGAAACACTATCACTCCCTGAATGTAATGGTGGTATGTGATGCCTCCCTCCAGATCCTGTCCCTGAATGCTAAATTACCAGGAAGTGCACATGACTCCTTCGTCATCCGGCAATCAGGGATATGGCACAAATTAAACAACCTACAAGCTGGTGATGCGTGGCTTCTGGGTAAGTGTAGACCTTTAGTACATAACAATGTTAAGCTTGATACACAGTGATCCTGATGTTGTCTATTCTTTTTCACAGGAGACAGTGGATACCCTTGCATGCCCTGGCTGCTCACTCCTTATTTGGCTCCCACACCAGGTCCACAAAGTGAGTTTAATACCGCACTTACAGCCACCAGGCAAGTGGTGGAGCGCTGTATCGGCCTTTTAAAAGGCCGATTCAGATGCCTCCACCGCTCTGGTGGCGAGCTCATGTATTTGCCGGATATGGTTTCGAAAATTGTGGTCCTGTGTGGGATCTTTCACAGCATCGCCATAAGGAGTGGTGTTCCAATGCAGCCAGAGGATGCCTTACCTGAGGATGGCCCCCCCGAGGTTGGTCGAAGGTCAGTATGTGGGGGGGCCATACGCGATGATGTGGTGGCCCGATATTTTAGGTAATTATTGACCAAACAACAGTGTGTATACCCAATGTGTTACGGTTTTTTAACGTTCATCTTTTTTTATATTAATTCTTGCACCATCTTCTGTTTGTTTGCATAATCTTTGGCACTCCCACGATGACTTCTTCCTGCTACCCTTCAAAAACCTTTATGTTGAAACTTCGGGAATATATTCTGACACCAATATTGCAACGACATATTTTTGAAATCTTGTGGGCATGGACCTTCGTCAACCAGTTCTTGATTTGTTGTGTGTTTGTTTCGTGTTTTTGGTATGTGGTGTATTTCTGATTATCACTGTGTGTTTTGTTTGTGAGTGACCACTTTGTATTTTGATTTTTGTTGTGAATAAATATTTGGAGAGTGTAATTTGTTTCCTTTTTGGGCACGTTAGAAGCAAGTGTAAACAAACTCCCAAACGTTAATTTTACCTAAGGGGTAACCCAGTAATGAAGCAAGTTGAGCTAAAATGTAATATGTTTTCGGGGTACTAACCAACACAACAAGGAATCGTGTACAATCAGTTGCCTTCGTAAGATTGTCCTAAGCAGTTTGGCCACCAAATAGGAACCTGAAAAATGGTGTAAACTATCATGTTGACCACCACAAAAAAGGAAAATGACATTGGTACTGGGAGGTGTTTCTTGTGCCTGTTTGCCTTCAAAATACAACACACAATCTGTAGTGAGATTCTGTGGCAATCCTTGCTTGAAGAGTCTACTTATGTCAGTGTAAAGAATCTTGGATTTACTCCAAACGCATGAGACAGAGCTTGATTTAAAACTGATTTATTATGAAACAAAACGAAAATAAAATTAAAAAAAACCTAATTCCTAAGGAGGACCAACAGATGGTCAAGGCCCTGCATAAGCCCGGTGACCTGCTCCCGCATACGGCCCACACAATTCACTAGCTCTTCCCGACGCCTCTGTTCCTCTGTGGGTGACAAAAGTTTGGGGATTAATAAATCGATAATGAAGCAACATTCTAAAAAAACACAAAACAAGCAAACCAAAACTTACAAGCTTGTGGGCCAAAAAAACATTACACGGATAAAACCCAGCACCCCAAAATGTCTAAGGGCAAAAATACAAGGGCCCTAAAAAAAGGCACACAGGTGTGATATGTGTATGGTGACATCAGCAGGAACAGGTAAAGACAACCCCCAAAATTACCCTAAGGCTACATTCCCCAACCCTAGGGGCAAGGTGTTTGAGGAATCCTGGGAGGGGGTATTTGGAGGAGGGACGGATGGAGGAGAGGGGGAATTGGGCTGGAGGGGAAGTAGGCCTGAAATTTCGGCCACAGGGTCTGGGGAGGAGGGGGTAATCGATGAATTGGGGGTTGGAGAGAGGGGCCGGGACCGGCGTCTTGTGTGGCGATGCCGCCGTAGTGTTTGCTGTGCCCCTAAAAAATGACAAAAATATTGTGGTTAGTTTCAACAGGAATCCAAAAAAAAAAATGACTAAATAGGACAGACATGAAAACATGCACATGCAGATATGACTACAATGACTCAATAGGACAGACATGAAAACATGCACATGCAGATATGACTACAATGACTCAATAGGACAGACATGAAAACATGCACATGCAGATATGACTACAATGACTCAATAGGACAGACATGAAAACATGCACATGCAGATATGACTACAATGACTCAATAGGACAGACATGAAAACATGCACACGCAGTTAGGGCCCACAAGATAAACTTGAAAACCACAGTCCAGAACACTTACTTTCCGCAATCTGCATGCGAAAGCATGCCAGCAAGCGGGGCGTCCACCGGTGCAGGTCCGACCACCTGCTCTCCAGCCGGCCAATATGTCGGCGTGAGCCGAAGGAGCGCAGGCGTCGACGTACCTCCGCATATGCGGAACGCTTGCGCCTATTGGAGATGGGTGGAGGCTGGCTGGTGATCCGCCTGTCCATCACCTCCGTCAGCACCAGCAGTTCGCGCCTGGTGAATGCGGCGGATCTCATGATGGCAATGGTGTTTTTTTGACAAAATATTTTTAATAAAGCAACCCAAAAAAATTTGATTGGCTAATGTATTTGGCAAATTAACAGGACAAATTCTATTGGTTAGTGTATGAGTCATGTGTTCGACAGGGCCACAAATCTCTTGAGAGTTATGATAGGCATGATGCAGTGACATGCGTAAGCAAATTTAAATAAAGAAATGAACCACAGAAAATTTGTGGGGATACAAACAAATAGAACAATTGTTTAATTGGGGCTAACATGTCTTTTGAACAATAAAAGCGAAGGTTTCAGCCGTACGGATTCTGCGAGCAAATACAAACACGGACAAGATTAAAGTTTATTGCATTGTGTTGGAGGTAGGCCGAAAAAACGAGCAGGTAATCGGAATCTGACATTCCCACTTCCGGTTTGTACTTGTGCGTGCGTTCCCTTCAAGCCATTTCGGGGATGTACGCTCGCTATTTGGCACGCTCGTTAGTCAGAGGAGGGGTCGCCTGAGTTTGGGGCGGATTTTTAGCTGCGTACGAAAATACGAGCGAGTGCTTGAATTTAAATATTTTTTTACGTACGCCGAACGTGCGTACGCCCACTTGCGAGTGGGTCTGAATCAGGGCCAATGTTCTGATTCTGAAGTTGAGAATTCCAACAATGTTCTGATACTAAAGTCGGGTATACTAACAACGTTCTGATACTGGATGCAATAGCGATTACACACGCAGTTCAACTGCTAATTCATTGCAATCCCTAAGCCGCCGCAGCACGACATAAGGATGCCCACTTTACCTTACACACATCCATAATGATTAGCAAGACTGCAGAACCATCGGTACTATTGAGTACCATCGCAGCATCACGCACACTTGCACAAGCTCTGACCTTACTCAGAAATTGGTAACTTCATCTGACGCTATGAGTCCACAAGCTGCTTAAGGCGTCGTAGTGGATAATTTATGCACACCCCTGCAATGGCGTTCAAATTCACTCTGCGATGGGTATGCGTAGTCACTGCGATTGCAGTCCTGATCGTAGTGGCCGGTTCTCGCACGCGCACTACGCAGCATACACATGTGCAGTATGCAACAACTGGCTGATTGTGTGCGTAATCGCAGTTGCGATCGGTAGTGAATCAGGTCCAGTGTTCAGATACTGAAGTCGGGGATACTAACAATGTTCTGATTCTAAATTCAGGAATATTAACAGTGTTTTGATTCTGAAGTCAGAGCTGCTGTAATTGTGCTTGAGGGGCCGATGTGCTTCAATGTTATTTATATGCAGGACTGTGAGGTATTACGGATCTGAGGAAGCAGTAGTGGGCTTCTCTGTGCTGGCTAAGCTGTGACAGGCATTAGAATATTTTCGCAGCTGCATTGCATGTGATTACGCAGTTGCAATCGCAATTGTGATCCGTGCTGAATCAGGCCCAGTGTTCTGATTCTGAATTCGGGAATACTAACAATGTTCTGATTCTGAAGTTGGGAATACTAACAATGGCCCTCATTCAGAGCCACTCGCAAGCGGGCGCACGTACGTTAGGCGTACGTACAAAAATATTTAAATTCAAGGGCTCGCTCGTATTTTCGATCGCATCTAAAAATCCTCCCCAAACTCAGATGACCCCTCCTCTAACTAACGAGCGTGCGAAATAGCGAGCGTACATCCCCGAAATGGCTTGAAGGGAACGCACGCACAAGTATAAACCGGAAGAGGCCATGTCAGATGTCGATTACCTGCTCCTTTATTCTGCCTACCTCCATCAATCGTATCATGCCAATCAATGTATCAATTAGCTTAATGTTGTTTTTTTTTCAAC
Source organism: Taudactylus pleione (assembly GCA_031769625.1). NCBI lineage: Eukaryota > Metazoa > Chordata > Amphibia > Anura > Myobatrachidae > Taudactylus > Taudactylus pleione. The sequence goes on along the minus strand of JAUIMM010000113.1, from coordinate 26,003,148 downwards.
ACAATGCAAGAAACTTTACTCTTGTCCGTGTTTGTGTTTACCCGCAGAATCCGTACGGCTTAAACATTCGCTTTTATTGCTCAAAAAACATGTTAGCCACAATGAGACAATTGTTCTATTGCTGTGGATCCCCGCATATTTTCCGGGGTTCATTTCTTTATTTAAATTTGCTTACGCATGACTCATACACTAACCAATCAAATTGCTCCTGTTAATTTCCAAGCTACATTAGCCAATCAGAAATTTTTGGCACACTTTATCAAAAATGAATTTTAAGAAAAACACCATTGCCATCATGAGAGCCTCCACATTCACCAGGCGCGAGCTGCTGGTGCTAACGGAGGTGCTGGATCGGCGTATCACCAGCCAGCCTCCACCCATCACCAACCGGCAGAAGCGTTCCGCGTATGCGGAGGCACGGGCCCGCCTGCGCTCCTTCGGCTCACGCCGCAACATCGGCCAGCTGGAGCGCAGGTGGTCTGACCTGCAACGGCGAACGCCCCGCTTGCTGGCATGCTTTCGCATGCAGATATTGGAAAGTAAGTGTTATGTATTGTGGTTTTCATGTTTGTCTTTGTGGGGCAAACTGCGTGTGCATGTTTTCATGTCTGTCCTATTTTTTCATTCTCATCATATCTGCGTGTGCATGTTTTTATGTCTGTCCTATTTATTCATTCTCCTCATATCTGCATGACCATGTTTTCCCTCTATTTCTGATATATTCATTCTACTCATATTTGCATGTTTTTTGTTGGTGGTGGGTGATTTTAAAATGTTATTTGGGCAGGATTTGGCCAGAAACTAACCACAATTTGTTTGACATCTTTTAGGGGGACAGGCAAGACTACGCCGTCACCGTCCGGCCAGACGGCGGTCCCGCCCACTCTCACCCACCCCCAGCCAACACTCCACCCCAAATAATTCCCCTATTCCCCCCTCCTCCCAAGCCTTCCAAGAGCCTCTCCCGGAACTGTCGGGCCTCCTTCCCCTCCGTCCCCCTTCCCCCTCTCCTCCAACCACCCCTCTTCCAATTACCCCCTCCCCGGAGTCCGTGATAACCCCGCCCCGTTCTTTGGGGAATGAAGGCTCCTCCGAGGATGAAGATGGAGGGACTTCGGGATCTGCCGTTTTGGCTACCGGTATGTTTTTCTTTTGCGTTTTTTTTAACCACAAACTGTTTGTATGTAATCATGTGTCGTTCCTTTATTCATGATTTTTGGGTTCTTTTTTGGTGATTTAGCAGTTTGCCTTTACCTCTTCCTGCTGATTTCAACATACACATATCACACCTGTGGGTATTTCTACATAGGCCTTGTAATTTTTGCAGCACCCCTTTTTTTTTAAATTTTGGTTTTGGAGTGATTTGGTTGTGTTTTTGTTTTTTTAATGTGGATTCCCTATTGTTTGATTAATCCACACACTTTTCTCACCCACAGAGGAACAGAGGCGTCGGCAAGAGGTCGAACATTGTGTGACACACATGCGCCAAAATGTAATTGGGGTGCTTGTGGCCCTTGACCGGCTGTCTGGCATCCTTCGGCAGTAGTTTTTTTTTGTTTTTATCTTTTTCCAAATAAATTGTTTATTTCTAATATACGTTCTGCCTCATTCGTTTTTTCAAAACCAAAGATAGTTAACCCTGACATAAGTAGACTGTTCCTGCAAGGTTTTGCATTTTTTAAAAATTAGAGTGGGTTTTGTATTTGTATGTAAAACACCCTCAAGAAACACATAACAGTAACAATGTCATTTCCCTTTTTGTGTGTAGTGGCAATTAGATATTTCTACATTTTACAGGTTCCTAGTTGGTGGGCAAGCTGCTTAGGCGAATCTTACAAAGCCAAATGATTGGACAGGCTTCCTTTTGGTGTGGGTTGGGAACCTGAAAACATATTTCATTTTTGCTCAACTGGCGTCAGTACTGGATTACCCCTTAGTCAAATGTAAGGTGTGTTAACCTGGTTAAACTTGCTGGTAACGTCCAAAAAAAGGAAGAACATTTAACTCTCCAAACATTTATTCACAACATAACTGAGAAATCAAAGTGGTCACTCACAAAAAAAACACACAGTGAGAATCTCAAATACAACACATACCCAATAAAAAAAAAAAACAAAAAAAACAAATCAAGAACTGGTTGAGGAAGGACCATGCCAAAATGATTCCACAAACATGGCGTTGCGATATGGGTTCCAGAATATATTCACAAAATGAGCAGATCCAGGTTTGGTAAGGGTAGCATGAAGTAGTGAGCGTTGTAGTGCCAAAGATTATGTGAACAAACCGAAGATGTTGAAAAAAAGAAAACAAAATTAGATGTTCGCAAACAATCACATTAGGTTAAAACACAGTTTTGTTCAAACTTACCTAAAAAATCTGGCCACCACATCATCGCGTATGGCCCCCACACATACTGACCTCCGACCAACCTCGGGGGGGCCATCCTCAGGTAAGGCATCCTCTGGCTGCATTGGGACACCACTCCTTATGGCGATGTTGTGAAATATCCCACACAGGACCACAATTTTCGACACCATATCCGGCAAATACATGAGCTCGCCACCAGAGCGGTGGAGGCATCTGAATCGGCCTTTTAAAAGGCCGATACAGCGCTCCACCACTTGCCTGGTGGCTGTAAGTGCGGAATTATACTCACTTTGTGGCCCTGGTGTGGGATCCAAATAAGGAGTGAGCAGCCAGGACATGCAAGGATATCCACTGTCTCCTATGGAAAAGAATTGACAACATCAGGAACACTGTGTATCAAGCTTAACATTGTTATGTACTAAAGGTCTCCACTTACCCAGAAGCCACGCATCACCAGCTTGTAGGTTGGTTAATTTGTGCCATATCCCTGATTGCCGGATGACGAAGGAGTCATGTGCACTTCCGGGTAATTTAGCATTCAGGGACAGGATCTGGAGGGAGGCATCACATACCACCATTACATTCAGGGAGTGATAGTGTTTCCTGTTTCTAAATATGGCCTCCAGCCGGGCTGGAGGCTGAAGTGGTATGTGAGTACCATCCACAACCCCTATGATGTGTGGGAAGGCAGCTATTTGGTAAAAATTGGCCTTGGCCACACTAAGGGCACCCATATCCAAAGGCATTTGAATAAAATGATGGAGGTGCTTGAAAAGTGCCTCCATCACTGCCCTCAGGATCCGGGAAAAGGAGGATTGGGAGATGCCCGCCACTATTCCCACCGTTGTTTGAAACGATCCTGAGGCACAGAAATGTAACACCGCCATAAATTGCGTAAGTGGTGGTATTGCTGTTGGACTGTCAATTTGCCGCTCAAGATCACTTTCTATTAATGAGAGAGTGTCTATGATGATTTTGGGAGGTAGACGGTAGCGTCTTAAAACCTCATCATCGGGCATTCCAAAAAGGGTGACACGTGTTTGAAATATCTGGGGCCTTGCATGCCTACGATGCCTACGCCTGGGACGAGATTGAGGTTGGTCGGCTTCCGGGAGCATGGCCAGAACAATCCGCCCCAGATCAACCTGAAATTCAAAGATTTTAAAGTAAGGCTTTTGACCCACCCCAAAACTATATTAAAACAACTTAGCTTGATGATACCATCCATTGCTGCTTACATGCCGGGGTATTGTCATGATACGTCCAAACTGAAAATAAACACCAAAATTACTTGACACATTTCACTCTGTGCATTTTTGTTTACAAATTTTGTGCTAGACCAAAGTTAAAATATGCCAAACACCCATTTAGCAAAACAGCAAAGCGACATTTAACACAGTACATCAAAATGGGTCGAAATGTTGGCACAAAAAGCGAAAGAGAAACCACCAAAAAGTTAGAATGATTATTAAGCTGTTAAAAATGCGCTAATTAGTTCGCTAATACAAGTCACAAGAGTAACTACTAAAAATGCGCTAATTAGTTCGCTAATACAAGTCACAAGAGTAACTACTAAAAATGCGCTAATTAGTTCGCTAATACAAGTCACAAGAGTAACTACTAAAAATGCGCTAATTAGTTCGCTAATACAAGTCACAAGAGTAACTACTAAAAATGCGCTAATTAGTTCGCTAATACAAGTCACAAGAGTAACTACTAAAAATGCGCTAATTAGTTCGCTAATACAAGTCACAAGAGTAACTACTAAAAATGCGCTAATTAGTTCGCTAATACAAGTCACAAGAGTAACTACTAAAAATGCGCTAATTAGTTCGCTAATACAAGATAAAAAATGGACTTACCAAGAGCAAATATATAAGAGTCAAAAACAAAAGGTCTTTTGTGTCGAAAATAAACAAAATCTCAAATAGAAGAAATTATGGACCCAAAATTTAAAAAAAATAAGAAACACAATGAAACAACAATTGAACAAAAGTTAGACTTCACAAAACTTACCAAATCAAGAAACGAGGTCCCAAAAATATAAACCAACAAAGATAACGGAAAAAAAAAACGCAAATCAAACCAACAAACGAATCTACAACCGCCAACTCCTTTCTACGCAATCAATAAACTCCAGCCAAGATAACCTCCAACAATCCCAAAACGCCACCTCGACTTGAGACACACCAAGCCATAAATAGTATTTCGTTTCCCGCACAAATTAAGGAGGGATCATAGGGCCGCACAATCAATGATGCGGCCGCAAAATAAGGACGCATGTATAAATACATCACGAAAACACATTCAAATTCTGGTGTATTTCTTGTTTGGACCTCAGACATGGCGACAGACCAGGGAAAAAATGCCCAAGAGTCAGGCGGTAAGTCTTTCATGCATTTTCTATCAACGATTAATTTGAAACATAAGATTAGGCAAGTTGTGATTTTGTGAATTCTGTAAATTTACACAAATAGGTGAGGAGGATGACATGGAAGAGGCTGCTGGGCCCAGTATTCCGGCCAAAGCGGCCAAAAAAAAAAGGCAGCCACATTTCACAAGAAAGGAGATGGAGGTTTTGATCCAGAAGTGTGTGGACATCCTGCCACAGGCAGACAGGAATATGAGTCTAAGCCAGAAGTGGAGAATGTGGGAAGAGGTAGCCGTTGCTGTCAATAGGGTGGGTGATTATGTCCGTCTAGCCCGGGATGTCAAACGGCGGTAAGTAAACCCTTGCCCCCCCTAAAAACAAACCCCATTTTAAACCAAAGGATAATGGCTTCCATTTTTTCCCACAGATGGGGCGACTTCAAATATCGCTTAAAACAAAAACTCGCGGACAGGGCTAGGCATGCAAGGGGGACAGGTGGGGGTCCCACCCCTGTGTCATTGGAGTTGACGGATTTAGAAGAGCTGGCACAGGGGTGTGTGCAGCCTGTGGAGGTGTTTGGCGTGTCCAACATGGATACGGACATGCCAGACTTTGCGGCTCCTCATGTTGTCCCAGGTAAATCTTTGGATGTCATCAACTCTGAAATGTTATTGTGCCAATATGTAGATTGTAATGTGAGGCTTTTCTCTTTTTTCCTAACAGAGACACAGGCGGATGAGTCTGCTCCAGAGGGGAGCCTTGGCCGCAGAATTTCTGCTGGCTCTGCAGGGGAGGAACCAGTACATCCGGCTGAGGACCCTGCAGAAGCTAGTCCAGGACAATCCCCCTCGCAGGCAGTGGCCCTCCTCACAGAACTCAATTTCAAATCGGATTCCCATACGGAGATTCTGCAGAGGATGGACGCCAGTCTGCTACGGGTGGCTGAGGCCCTGGAGCAAAATGCTGCGGCCAACGAGACCATTGGTCAGGCCCTGGCGGAAAATACCAGGGCCAACATCCGCATCGCCAATGCCCTGGAGCAGCTCGTTCGCCAGCACATGGTGGAGCCGACCTCCCTTCCTGCCGGAACATCAGGATCCTCCACCTCTGGCACAACATCAGCCAATCCTCCAAATGTGCCTAGCCCTGTGCCTAGTCCAGAGGCCACAACATCTGCCTCTGGACAGGCCAGCCCGATGACATCCCGGACCCGGTCTGGCGCCCTCCCTCCCCCATCCAAACGGGTGAAAAAACGGTGACAGCAATGGTGACTTTTCCCACAATCCTTCTGTGCTTGGCTCATATTCCTTTCGGGTCAAAACTTCCCTCTCCTTTCTTGTGAAATGTTTTTATTTTTTTGATGTATGTTTATGTCAACAGTTATGTTGGGCCAATTTGTTTGATTTGGGAACATATCTTTGGGCAAAAAAGATGTCCCCAAAATTTTTAAAATAAGTTTTTTTGTTTGAGCAATAAATTGGAAATTAAACAATGACATTGGATTGTGAAATTATTGTACAAATGGGTTACATTTAATCCTGGGCCAAAAGGCAAAAACTCGGCCAAAAAAAAAAAAAAAAAAGGGCTCTTTAAGGAACGTTTAAAAATTCATATAATTCGGCAAATTCAAGAGGCACAAATAAACTGGTGCGAAACTGAAAACATGATGAAATTATTGTTACAATAGGCCCTAACCACCAAATTGCTGCCCAAATAAACCCCCCCAAATGTACGCAAATTGACTGTGTCATCCTGACATTAGCAGCTCTGAGTTCCACCTGCGTACGTTTTGTGCTATCCCAAAAAACTGATTTCAAAACACATACCAAGCCGGTTCTCAATCCAACACTAATTGCTTTTCTGCCCGCCCGCGATTAATCGCAACAACATCGTGGAGTCCCGGGACGGAGGAGAAGGCCATCGCCAATGTGGTCGAGTAATCCAGACCCTAAGCTGTGCGAGCATTTGGAAGGGAAAGAGGATCATCCAGTGACGTAGGAGTCGGTCCGTACACATTTTACGCTCGCATCTGCTAATGTATGTACGCCCCAAAAACGCCTCGCCACGCCTGCGTTTTTCCATCTCCACCCTCGTCAACACCCTAAAACGCCCTGTTCTGTCAATCACATTTGACATGTCACTTCCTGTACGCTATTTTAGGAACGAGTCCCAAAAAACTCGCAATCCGCAGTACGCACATGCGCAGTGTAACACCGACGCATGCGCGGTTATTCAACATCGGAACGCAACGAGCGTACTGCTGTTAACGAGTGGCTCTGAATGAGGGCCAATGTTCTGATTCTGAAGTCGGGAACACGAACAAAGGCCCTGATTCAGAGCCGGACGCTCTGAAAGAGCGCTCGCTCTGATTCAGGGCATTTTGTTTTGTTTTTTGTGCGGCCTCCTGGCCGCTCGCATAGGTGTGGGTGACCACCCACAGCTATAGCTAGCGGCCAGGTTGATGGTCGCGATGGCCACCGGGCTTGTGACGAGACCCTTGTGGTAGGGTCTCGTCGCCGCAAGCCCCAGAGAGATTTCGGCTCTAACAGAGTGGTCAGTGGGTCCGCCCCCAAACGGCAGGCGTTCACATGGGAATGCCTACGTTTGGACAGCCACCCCCCCGGCCCGCCCACCAAAGGGGGCGAGCTGTCACTCAACATCGACAGCTTGCCCCCTTTGGTGCGAGACCCGGAGCGACGGATTGCCCATCGCTAGCCGGGTCTCGCGCATGCGCACGACGGAGCCAGCTCCGTCGTGCGCATGTGCTGTGGGCCACCATCGACCCAGTTGCGAGCGCTCAGCGCTTGCGACCGGGTCTGAATCAGGCCCAATGTTCTGATACTATAGTTGCAAATACTAACAAAGTTCTGATTCTGAAGTCGAGAATCTTAACAATGTTCTGATACTGAAGATGGGAATACTAACAATGTTCTGATACTGAAGTCGGGAATACTAACAAAGGCCCTCATTCACAGCCGTACGCTCTGAGCAGAGCGCACGCTCTGAATGAGGGCCGGCCTCCATGAAAATGGAGCGTCCTCCTGGACGCTCGTATAGCTGTGGGTCACCACCCACAGGCTATACGAGCGTGCATTTTGATGGCCGCGATGGTCGTGACCATCGCGACCATCGAAACTGCGAGCCGGAGCCTGCGGTTGAGGTTTTCAACCGCAAGCTCCGGAGTGATTTTGGCTCTATCAGAGCCAAAATCACTCCCACTGACATCACTAGTGATGTCAGTGGGCCGGCTTCTGACGGGAGGCGTTCCCGTGGGAACGCCCCCGTCAGGATGGCACGCCCCTGGCACGCCTACCAAAGGGGGCGTGCTGTCAATCAACATCGACAGCACGCCCCCTTTGATCAGACACAACGAGCGAAGGACTTTCCTTCGCTCGTCGCGTCTGGCGCATGCGCACGACGGAGCTCCCTCCGTCATGCGTATGCTCAGTCCAGAACATCGACCCACTTGCGAGCGGACAGCCGCTCGCGAGTGGGTCTGAATCAGGCCCAAAGTTCTGATTCTGAAGTCGGGAATACTAACAATGGCCCTCATTCAGAGCCGCTCGTTAGCGGCAGTACGCTCGTTCCGAGCGATGTTTGCACATCTGCGCATGCGTACGCTTTTTAGTACGCATGCGCGAACCAGTCAGTGCGGCCGAAAATCCTTTGTACGCTATATAGCGAGTGCCTGCTATTTTGAGTGACAGAATGAGGCGTATGTGGGTGGTAACAGGGGAAGGTGCTTGAAAATGGGGAGTGGAGATCCAAACGCAGGCGTGCTTAAAGGTCAAAACGGGCGTTTTATGGGTGTGTATATGTAAAACAGCAGCGTCATTGACCACGTCACTGGGTTATTTTATAGCCAGAACTGCACGCAAATTTGTGGTTGCAAACACCAACCACAAGAATAGCGAGCAGTTCATACGCTGGTCGATGTACTCGATTAATCTAATAAATAGCGGACATGACGTAGGATGCGTGCGGCCAGGGGGCGTTTTTAACAAATAAACGAGCGTATGTTTTGCTCGTTCGTTCAGACTTAGAGGTGTGAACACACTGCAATGTGCGTACGGATCATTTAAATAGCCACCCCTTGTTTTTAAACGAACGACCGCAAATAGCGTCCGGCTCTGAATGAGGGCCCATGTTCTGATTCTGAAGTCGGGAATACTAACAATGTTCTGATACTGAAGTCGGGAATACTAACAATGTTCTGATTCTGAAGTCGGGAATACTAACAAAGGGCCTAATTCAGACCCGCTCGCGAGTCGCTCGCGAGTCGATGGTGAGTAACAGCACGCCCCCTTTGCTGGGCATGCCGGGGGCGTGGCTGCCCAGGCGGAGGCGTTCCCATGGGAATGCCTACCGTCTGGGGCCGGCCCCACTGACATCACAAGTGATGTCAGTGGGAGTGCTTTTGACCACGGACCATCGCGACCATCTTCCTGGCTGCTCGCTATAGCTGTGGGTGGTCACCCACAGCTATACGAGCGGCCGGGAGGCCGCTCCAAAAAGTAAGAGGGATGGCCCTGATTCAGAGCGAGCATCCGGTTCTGAATCAGGGCCAAAGTTCTGATTCTGAAGTCAGGAATACTAACAATGTTCTGATTCTGAATTCCGGGAATACTAACAATGTCCTGCTCCTGAAGTTGGGAATACTAACAATGGGCCTGATTTATTACCGATCGCAACTGAGAATACACACACAATCGGACGATTGTTGTGTTCTGCGCATGCGTATGCATTGCAGTGCGCGAAGGCCTCACTGCGATTGGGACTGCGATCACAGGGACTACGCAGACCCATTGCAGAGTGAATGACAGGAAGTGACCATTTGGGGGTGGTTCACAGAGGCATGGTTGGCGAAACACAGGCATGCCAGTGCATTTGAAAGCCATTATAGGGGCATGCATGAATAAGCCATTGCGATGCTATACGCAGCTTGGGCTTTCACTGCGTGCGATGAGGTTAGCAATTCCTGAGTAAGGTCAGGCCTTGTGCAAGTGTGCGTGAGGCTCCGATTGTACTCGATGTCACCGATGGTTTCGCAGACTTGCTGAGTATTATGGATGTGTGTAAAGTAAAGTGGGCGTCCTTATGTTTGGCTGCGACGGCAGTGCGATTGCAATCATTAGCATATTTTCGCAGGGAGACTGAGGGACTGATTCAGAGCCGCTCAGTCTGAATCAGGGCCGGGCTTTTTTATTTTTGGAGCGGCCTCTCGCATAGCTGTGGGAGACCACGCACGGCTATAGCGAGCGGCCATGATGATGGTCGCGATGGTCAAGACCATTGCGACCATCGGGCTTGCGACGAGACCCTTGTGATAGGGTCTCGTTCATCGCAAGCCCCAGAGAGCTTTCGGCTCTAACAGAGCCGGAAGTTCTCCACTGACATCACTTGTGATGTCAATGGGGCCGTCCCCAAGCGGCAGGTGTTCTCATGGGAACGCCTCCATTTGGGCAGCCACCTCCTCGGCCCGCCCACCAAAGGGGGCGAGCTGTTACTCAACATCGACAGCTCGCCCCCTTTGGTGCGAGACCCGGAGCGACAAAGTGCCCGTCGCTAGCCGGGTCTCGCGCATGCGCACGACGGAGCCGGCTCCGTCGTGCGCATGCGCTGTGGGCCACCATCGACCCGGTTGCGAGGCGCTTGCGACCGGGTCTGAATCAGGCCCTGAGTGCGTATTCACAGTTGCGATCTCAATAGCAAACCTTACTGAATCACACCCAATGTTCTGATACTGAAGTCGGGAATACTAACAATGGCCCTCATTCAGAGCCATACGCTCTGAGCAGAGCGCACGCTCTGAATGAGGGCCGCCCTCCATAAAAATGGAGCGTCCTCCTGGACGCTCGTATAGCTGTGGGTCACCACCCACAGCCTATACGAGCGTGCAGTTTGATGGCCGTGATGGTCGTGACCATCGCGACCATCGAAACTGCGAGCCGGAGCCTGCGGTTGAGGTTTTCAACCGCAAGGCCCGGAGTGATTTTGGCTCTATCAGAGCCAAAATCACTCCCACTGACATCACTAGTGATGTCAGTGGGCCGGCTTCTGATGGGAGGCGTTCCCTTGGGAACGCCCCCATCAGGGAGGCACGCCCCCGGCACGCCCACCAAAGGGGGCGTGCTGTCAATCAACATCGACAGCACGCCCCCTTTGATCAGACACAACGAGCGAAGGACTTTCCTTCGCTCGTCGCGTCTGGCGCATGCGCACGACGGAGCTCCCTCCGTCGTGCGCATGCTCAGTGTAGACCATCGACCCACTTGTGAGCGGACAGCCGCTTGCGAGTGGGTCTGAATCAGGGCCAATGTTCTGATACTGAAGTCGGGAATATTAACAATGTTCTGATACTGAAGATGGGAATACTAACAATGTTCTGATACTGATGTTGGGAATACTAACAATGTTCTGATACTGAAGTCGGGAATACTAACAATGTTCTGATACTGAAGTCGGGCACACTAACAATGTTCTGATACTGAAGTCGGGAATACGAACAATGTTCTGATACTGAAGTCGGGAATACTAACAAAGTTCTGTTACTGAAGTCGGGAATACTAACAATGTTCTGATACTGAAGTCGGGAATACTAACAAAGTTTTGATTCTGAAGTAGGGATTACTAAATATGTTCTAATATGGAAGTCGGGAAGACTAACAAAGTTTTGTTTCTGAAGTCGGGAATACTAACAATGGCCCTGATTTAGCAGCGACCGCAATTGCAACTACGCATGCAGATTGAGAGATTGTTAGCCATTGTGCATGCGTATGCACCGCACTGCGCAGCAATCGCATTGCGATTATGTATGCACATAGGAATTCATTGCAAAGTGAGTGACAGGCTGTCAGCGTTTGGGGGTGGTGACGGGGGAGTGGTAAAAGAAATGCAGGCGTGCCTGTCCATTTGACCACCGTTTCCTGGGCGTGTATAAATTGGCCACTGCGATGGCATACACAGCTTGTGTACTCACTGCTTGCGACGAGACGTGCAGTTTCTGCGTATGGTCAGACCTGCTGTAAATGTGCGTGACAGGCCGATGTGCTTCGATGGTACCGATGTTCATGAAGAAGTGAGAGTCCGGACGGATATGAGAAAGCAGCAGTGGGCGTCTTTATGCTGGCTGACCTTTGGCAGGCATTAGCATATTTGCGATTCGTACTGAATCAGGCTGAATGTTCTGACACTGAAGTCGGGAATACTAACAACGTTCTGAGGGCCTGATTCAGAGCCGGACGCTCTGACAAGAGCGATCGCTCTGAATCAGGGCCCTCCTACCTAAACTTGGAGCGGCCTCCTGGCCGCTCGCATAGCTGTGGCAGGCCACCCACAGCTTATGCGAGCGGCCAAAAAGATGGTCGAGATGGTCAAAACCATCGCGACCATCGGGCTTGCGATGAGACCCTGCAGTAGGGTCTCGCTGCCGCAAGCCCAGGAGTGCTTTTGGCTCTATCAGAGCCAAAAGCACTCCCACTGACATCACTGGTGATGTCAGTGGGGCCATCCCCAGACGATAGGCGTTCCCATGGGAACACCTCCGCCTGGGCAGCAACGCCCCCGGCACGCCCACCAAAGGGGGCGTGCTGTCACTCACCATCGACAGCAGGCCCCCTTTGGTGCGAGACCCATTGCGAAGGCTTGTCTGTCGCTATGCGGGTCTCGCGCATGCGCACGACGGAGCTCCCTCCGTCATGCGCATGCGCACTAGGGCAGCATCGACCCACTTGTGAGCGCTCAGCGCTCGCGAGCGGGTCTGAATCAGGCCCTGAATCCGAAGTCAGGATACTAACAATGTTCTGATTCTGAAGTCAGGAATACTAACAAAGTTCTTATTCTGAAGTCGGGAATATTAACAACGTTATAATTCTGAAGTCGGGAATACTAACAATGGGCCTGATTCAGACCCACTCGCAAGCGGGCGAACGTACGTTAGGCGTATGTACAAAAATATTTAAATTCAAGGGCTCGCTCGTATTTTCGAACGCATCTAAAAATCCTCCCCAAACTCAGACGACCCCTCCTCTAACTAACGAGCGTGCGAAATAGCGAGCGTACATCCCCGAAATGGCTTGAAGGGAACGCACGCACAAGTATAAACCGGAAGTGGCCTTGTCAGATGTCGATTACCTGCTCCTTTATTCTGCCTACCTCCATCAATCGTATCATGCCAATCAATGTATCAATTAGCTTAATTGGTTTTTTTTTTTCAACACAATGCAAGAAACTTTACTCTTGTCCGTGTTTGTGTTTTCCCGCAGAATACGTACAGCTTAAACATTCGCTTTTATTGCTCAAAAAACATGTTACCCACAATTAAACAATTGTTCTATTGCTTTGGATCCCCGCATATTTCCCGGGGTTCATTTCTTTATTTAAATTTGCTTACGCATGTCACTGCATCAAGCCTATCATAACTCTCCAGAGATTTCTGGCCCTGTCGAACACATGACTCATACACTAACCAATAGAATTGCTCCTGTTAATTTACATTAGCCAATCAGAAATTTTTTGCCCACTTGATCAAAAATGATTTTTAAGAAAAACACCATTGCCATCATGAGAGCCTCCGCATTCACCAGGCGCGAGCTGCTGGTGCTAACGGAGGTGATGGATAGGCGTATCACCAGCCAGCCTCCACCCATCACCAACCGGCAGAAGCGTTCCGCATATGCGGAGGCATGGGCCCGCCTGCGCTCCTTCGGCTCACGCCGCAACATCGGCCAGCTGGAGCGCAGGTGGTCGGACCTGCAACGGCGAACGCCCCGCTTGCTGGCATGCTTTCGCATGCAGATCTCAGAAAGTAAGTTTTATGTATTGTGGTTTTCATGTTTGTCTTTGTGGCCCAAACTGCGTCTGCATGTTTTCATGTCTGTCCTATTTATTCATTATACTCATATCTGCATAGCCATGTTTTCCCTCTATTTCATAATTATTCATTCTACTCATATTTGCATGGCCATGTTTTCCCTCTATTTCATATTTTTTCATTCTCCTCATATTTGCATGTTTTTTGTTGGTGGGGGGTGATTTTAATTTGTTTTTTGGCCAGGATTTGTGCTGAAACTAACCACAATTTGTTTTACATCTTTTAGGGGGACAGCCAAGACTACGCCGTCACCGTGCGGCCAGACGGCGGTCACGCCCACTCTCCCCAACCCCCAGCCAACACTCCACCCCCAATAATTCCCCTATTCCCCACTCCTCCCCAGCCTTCCAAGACCCTCTCCCGGAAATGTCAGGCCTCCTTCCCCTCCGTCCCACTTCCCCCTCTCCTCCAACCACCCCTCTTCCAATTACCCCCTCCCCGGAGTCCGTAATAACCCCGCCCCGATCTTTGGGGAATGGAGGCTCCTCCGAGGAGGACGATGGTGGGACTTCCGGAGCTGCCGTTTTGTCTACCGGTATGTTTTTCTTTAGCCTTTTTTTAAACCACAAACTGTTTGTATGTAATCATGTGTCGTTCCTTTATTCGGGGTTTTTGGCTAGACTTTTGGTGATTTAGCAGATTGCCTTTACCTGTTCCTGCTGATTTCAACATACACATATCACACCTGTGGGAATTTGTACATAGGCCTTGTATTTTTTGCAGCCCCCATTTCCGTGTTTTTTTTAATGTTTTTTTTTTTGTTTGTTTTTTTGAGTGATTTCGTTGTGTTTATGATATTTTAATGTGGTTTCCCTATTGTTGTATTAATCCACACACTTTTCTCACCCACAGAGGAACAGAGGCGTCGGCAAGAAGTCCAAGACTGTGTGGGCCAGATGCGCCAACATATAATTGGGGTGCTCGTGGCCCTTGACCGTCTGTCTAGCATCCTTCGTCAGTAGTTTTATTTTTGGTTTTTATTTTTCCAAATAAATAGTTTTTTTCGAACATACGTTCTGGCTCATTAGTTTTTTCAAAACCAAAGATTGTTTACCCTGACATAAGTAGACTGTTCCTGCAAGGATTTCCATTTTTTTAAAGTAAGATTGTGTTTTGTATTTGTATGTAAAACAGCCACAAGAAACACATAACAGTCACAATGTCATTTCCCTTTTTGGGTGTAGTGTCAATTAGATATTTCTACATTTTACAGGTTCCTAGTTGGTGGGCAAGCTGCTTAGGCCAATCTTACAAAGCCAAATGATTGTACAGGCTTCCTTTTGGTGTGGGTTTGGAACCTGAAAACATATTTCATTTTAGCTCAACTGGCGTCAGTACTGGATTACCCCTTAGTCAAATGTAACGTGTGTGAACCTGGCTACACTTGCTGGTAACGTCCAAAAAAAGGAAGAACATTTCACTCTACAAACATTTATTCACAACATAACTGATAAATCAAAGTGGTCACTCACAAAAAAAACACACAGTGATAATCTCAAATACAACACATACCAAACAAAAACAAACCAAAAACAACAAATCAAGAACTGGTTGACGAAGGACCATGCCAACATGATTCCACAAACATGGCGTTGCGATATGGGTTCCAGAATATATTCCCAAAATGTCCAGATCCAGGTTTGGTAAGGGTAGCAGGAAGTAGTGAGCGTTGGAGTGCCAAAGATTATGTGAACAAACAGAAGATGGTGCAAAAAACAAAATAAAATTAGATGTTCGCCAACAAACCCAAACATATTAGGTATAAACACTGTTGTTTTGTGAAAACTTACCTAAAAAATCTGGCCACCACATCATCGCGTATGGCCCCCCCACATACTGACCTCCGACCAACCTCGGGGGGGCCATCCTCAGGTAAGGCATCCTCTGGCTGCATTGGGACACCACTCCTTATGGCGATGTTGTGAAATATCCCACACAGGACCACAATTTTCGACACCATATCCGGCAAATACATGAGCTCGCCACCAGAGCGGTGGAGGCATCTGAATCGGCCTTTTAAAAGGCCGATACAGCGCTCCACCACTTGCCTGGTGGCTGTAAGTGCGGAATTATACTCACTTTGTGGCCCTGGTGTGGGATCCAAATAAGGAGTGAGCAGCCAGGACATGCAAGGATATCCACTGTCTCCTATGGAAAAGAATTGACAACATCAGGAACACTGTGTATCAAGCTTAACATTGTTATGTACTAAAGGTCTCCACTTACCCAGAAGCCACGCATCACCAGCTTGTAGGTTGGTTAATTTCTGCCATATCCCTGATTGCCGGATGACGAAGGAGTCATGTGCACTTCCTGGTAATTTAGCATTCAGGGACAGGATCTGGAGGGAGGCATCACATACCACCATTACATTCAGGGAGTGATAGTGTTTCCTGTTTCAAAATATGGCCTCCAGCCGTGCTGGAGGCTGAAGTGGTATGTGAGTACCATCCACAACCCCTATGATGTGTGGGAAGCCAGCTATTTGGTAAAAATTGGCCTTGGCCACACTAAGGGCACCCATATCCAAAGGCATTTGAATAAAATGATGGAGGTGCTTGAAAAGTGGGTGCTTGAAAAATATTGGGGACATCTTTTTTGGCCAAAGATATGTTCCAAAATCAAAGAAATTGGCCCAACATAACTGTTGACATAAACATACAACAAAAAAATAAAAACATTTCACAAGAAAGGAGAGGGAAGTTTTGACCAGAAAGGAATATGAGCCAAGCACAGAAGGATTGTTGGAAAAGTCACCATTGCTGTCACCGTTTTTTCACCCATTTGGCAGGGGGAGGGTGGGCGCCAGACCGGGTCCGGGATGTCATCGGGCTGGCCTGTCCAGAGGCAGATGTTGTGGCCTCTGGACTAGGCACAGGGCTAGGCACATTTGGAGGATGGGCTGATGTTGTGCCAGAGGTGGAGGATCCTGATGTTCCGGCAGGAAGGGAGGTCGGCTCCACCATGTGCTGGCGAACGAGCTGCTCCAGGGCATTGGCGATGCGGATGTTGGCCCTGGTATTTTCCGCCAGGGCCTGACCAATGGTCACGTTGGCCGCAGCATTTTCTCCAGGGCCTCAGCCACCCGTACCAGATTGGCGTCCATCCTCTGCAGAATCTCCGTATGGAAATCCGATTTAAAATTGAGTTCTGTGAGGAGGGACACTGCCTGCGAGGGGGATTGCCCTGGACTGGCTTCTGCAGGGTCCTCAGCCGGATGTACTGGTTCCTCCCCTGCAGAGCCTGCAGAAATTCTGCGGCCAAGGCTCCCCTCTGGAGCAGACTCATCCGCCTGTGTTTCTGTTGGAAAAATGAGAAAAGAGTCACATTAGAATCTACATATTGGCACATTAACATTTCAGAATTGGTGACATCACAATATTTACCTTGGACAACATGAGGAGCCGCAAAGTCTGGCATGTCCGTATCCATGTTGGACACGCCAACACCTCCACAGCCTGCACACACCCCTGTGCCAGCTCTTCTAAATCATTCAACTCCAATGACACAGGGGTGGGACCCCCACCTGTCCCCCTTGCATGCCTAGCCCTGTCCGCCATTTTTTGTTTCAGGCGATATTTGAAGTCTTGCCATCTGTGGGTGAAAAAGTAGCCATTCTTCATGCATTCTTTCACCCAGTTTTTTTGGGTGGTCAAGTTTTTAGTTACCGCCGTTTGACATCCCGGGCTAGACGGACAAAATCACCCACCCTATTGACCGCAACGGCTACCTCCTCCCACATTCTCCACTTCTGGCTTGCACTCATATTCCTGTCTGCCTGTGGCAGGATGTCCACACACTTCTGAACCAAAACCTCCATCTCCTTTCTTGTGAATTGTGGCTGCCTTTTCTTTTTGCCAGCTTTGGCCGGAATACTGGGCCCAGCAGCCTCTTCCATGTCATCCTCCTCACCTATTTGTTTAAATGTTGAGAATTGTAAACTTCACAACTTGCACTATATTATGTTTCAAATTAATCATTGTTTCCAAATGCCTGAAATACTTACCGCCAGACTGTTGCCCATTGTTTCCCTGGTCTGTAGCCATGTCTTAGCTCCAAACAAGAAATACACCAGAACTTTTTGGTTGGCTCGTGACGTATTTATACATGCGTCCTTATTTTTCGTCCGCATCATTGATTGTGCGTTCCTATGATCCCTCCTTAATTTGTGCGGGAAACGAAACACTATTTATGGCTTGGGGCGTCTCGAGTCGAGGTGGCATTTGTTGATTGTTGGAGGTTACGTTGGTTGGAGTTGATTGTTGGCGGGTTTTGGAGTTGGCGTTGGTGGGAGTTGTTTTTATTTGCTATTTTTTTTTTTTTTCCGTTCGCTTTTTTTCTGGTGGTTTCTTTTTTGGCGTTTATTTATTTGGTAAGTTTTTGGCAGTCTAACTTTTGATCAATTTGTGTCTCCTTCTTTTCCTGAATTTTTGACCGTTAATTTTTCTAAATTTCATCTTTGTTAGGTTTTTTTTGGCTCTGCCCCAATGACCCTTTGATCCGGAGAATTATATATTATCTATTGGTAAGTTTATTTTTTCACTTGGTTATTAAATGTTCATGTTTGTATTTACGCAACTTTGTTTGACCTTACACTTGTAACCTTTGTTTTTATTAGTCAGAAATGTTTCAAATAATTCTTGTTTTTCTATCTGCGTATTTTTGTACTTGTATTTGCGAACTAATTAGCGCATTTTTAACTGTTTCTATTGTGACTGGTATTTGCGAACTAATTAGCGCATTTTTAACTGTTTCTATTGTGACTTGTATTTGCAAACTAATTAGCGCATTTTTATCTGCTTATTTAGACCCGTTAAATTGGTTGTGTTTTCCCTTTAGCATTTGTGGATTACATTTGGGCCCGATTTGAGGTAGTCTGCGCAATGTCGTTATGCTCTTTGGGCAAATGCGTGTTTCTCCCCTTTTATGTTTTGTCTTGCACCCAATTTTGAATCATAAATGCCCAGCATAAATTGTTGCATTTTTATATTGTGATTATTTACAGTTTGGCCCAATTATGACAATACCCCGGCATGTAAGCATCAATGGATTGTATCATCAAGCTAAGTAAAAATCTATTTTTTTTGGGTGGAAAAAAGCCTTACATTCCAATCTTGCCATTTCAGGTTGATCTGGGTCGGATTGTTCTGGCCATGCTCCCGGAAGCCGACCAACCTCAATCTCGTCCCAGGCGTAGGCATCGTAGGCGTGCAAGGCCCCAGATATTTCGAACACGTGTCACCCTTTTTGGAATGCCCGATAATGAGGTTTTAAGATGCTACCGTCTTCCTCCCAAAATCATCATAGACACTCTCTCATTAATAAAGAGTGATCTTGAGCGGCAAATTGACAGTGCTACAGCAATACCACCACTTACGCAATTTATGGCGGTGTTACATTTCTGTGCCTCAGGATCGTTTCAAACAACGGTGGGAATAGTGGCGGGCATCTCCCAATCCTCCTTTTCCCGGATCCTGAGGGCAGTGATGGAGGCACTTTTCAAGCACCTCCATCATTTTATTCAAATGCCTTTGGATATGGTTGCCCTTAGTGTGGCCAAGGCCAATTTTTACCAAATAGCTGGCTTCCCACACATCATAGGGGTTGTGGATGGTACTCACATACCACTTCAGCCTCCAGTACGTCTGGAGGCCATATTTCGCAACCGTAAACACTATCACTCCCTGAATGTAATGGTGGTATGTGATGCCTCCCTCCATATCCTGTCCCTGAATGCAAAATTACCCGGAAGTGCACATGACTCATTCGTCATCCGGCAATCAGGGATATGGCACAAATTAAACAACCTACAAGCTGGTGATGCGTGGCTTCTGGGTAAGTGGAGACCTTTAGTACATAACAATGTTAAGCTTGATACACAGTGAGCCTGATGTTGTCACTTCTTTTTCACAGGAGACAGTGGCTACCCTTGCTCGCCCTGGCTGCTCACTCCTTATTTGGCTCCCACACCAGGGCCACAAAGTAATTTTAATGCCGCACTTACAGCCACCAGGCAAGTGGTGGAGCGCTGTATCGGCCTTTTAAAAGGCCGATTCAGATGCCTCCACCGCTCTGGTGGCGAGCTCATGTATTTGCCAGATATGGTTTCGAAAATTGTGGTCCTGTGTGGGATATTTCACAACATCGCCATAAGGAGTGGTGTCCCAATGCAGCCAGAGGATGCCTTACCTGAGGATGGCCCCCTCGGGGTTGGTCGGAGGTCAGTATGTGGGGGGGCCATATACGCGATGATGTGGTGGCCAGATATTTTAGGTAATTATTGGCAACACAACAGTGTTTAGACACAATGTGGTAAGGATTGTTGGAGAACATCTAATTATTTTGTGTTTATTTCTCCATCTTCTGTTTGTTTTCATAATCTTTGGGACTCCAACGATGACTACTTCCTGCTACCCTAGAAAAACCTTCATGTGGAAACTTTGGGAATATATTATGGAACCCATATTGCAACGCCACATTTGTGGAATCATGTTGGCATCGTCCTTCGTCAACCAGTTCTTGATTTTTTATTTGTATTTTAAAAGATTGTTGTATGTGTTGTATTTATGATTATCACTGTGTGTTTTGTTTGTGAGTGAACACTTTGTTATTTTAGTTATGTTGTGAATAAATGTTTTGAGAGTGTAATTTTGTACCTTTTTTGCCCATTACAAGCAAGTGTAACCAGGTTCACACACGTTACATTTGCCTAAGGGGTAAGCCTGTAATGACGCAAGTTGAGCTAAAATGTAAGATGTTTTCTGGGTCCAAACCAACACCCAAAGGAATCCTGTACAATCAGTTGGCTTCGTAATATCGGCCTAAGCAGCTTGCCCCCCAAATAGGAACATGTAAAATGTAGTAACATATAATTTGTACAACACCAAAAAAGGGCAATCAGATTGTTACTGTTAGGTGTTTCTTGTGCCTGTTTTCCTAAAAAATACAATACACAATCTTAGTGACAATAATTGCAAATCCTTGCTGGAAGAGTCTACTTATGTCAGTGTAAACAATCTCTGATTTGGAAACAAGGAATGAGACAGAACGTTAAGTTTAAATTTTTAATTTATTTAACTTTTGTACAAAAAAAAACTAAAACTGGTTCCTAAGGAGGACCAACATATGGTCAAGGACCACCAACAGCCCGATGACGTGGTCCCGCATACGCCCCACACATCCGGCTAATTCAGCCATACGCCTCTGTTCCTCTGTCGGTTAGAAAAGTGTGGGGATTAATACATCAATAATGAAACCACATTAAAAAAAAAACAAGCCAAACCAAGCTACCCAAAAATGTCAATATTGTGGCCCAAAGCAGAATTACACCAAAAAAACAACGCCCCCCAAAATGGTCGACCCCAAAATTACAAGTCAAAAATTCAGATTCAGACAGGTGTGATATGTGTATGGTGAAATCAGCAGTAACAGGTAAAGACAAACCGAAAACTCCCAAAAATTCGTCCACAAAACACAAAAAAAGGGACCGACACATGATTACATACAAACATTTTTTGCCAAAAAAAAAACATACCGTTCAAAATAACGGCCGCTCCAGAAGCCACTCCCTCATCCTCCTCGGAGGTGCCTCCATTCCCCAACGAGCTTGGTGGGGTGATTTGGGATTCAGGGGAGGGGGTAGTTAGAAGAGGGGTGTTTGGAGGAGAGGGGGAATTGGGATGGAGGGGAAGGAGCCCAGAAACATCCTCCACAGGGTCTGGGCAGGCTGGGGAGGAGGGGGAAATAGGGGAATTTGGGGGTGTGGAGGGTTGGCTTGTGGTTGGGGAAAGTGGGCGAGAGCGCCGTCTTGGATGGCGATGACGCCGTAGTCTTCGCTGTGCCCCTAAAAGATGTAAAACAAATTGTGGTTAGTTTCAACCAAAACCGAGTTAAACACTAATTTATGACAACACAAATATGAAAACATGGCCATGCAGATATGAGTACAATGAATAATTAGGACATACATGAAAACATGGCCATGCAGATATGAGTACAATGAATAATTAGGACATACATGAAAACATGGCCATGCAGATATGAGTACAATGAATAATTAGGACATACATGAAAACATGGCCATGCAGATATGAGTACAATGAATAATTAGGACATACATGAAAACATGGCCATGCAGATATGAGTACAATGAATAATTAGGACATACATGAAAACATGGCCATGCAGATATGAGTACAATGAATAAATAGGACATACATGAAAACATGGCCATGCAGATATGAGTACAATGAATAATTAGGACATACATGAAAACATGGCCATGCAGATATGAGTACAATGAATAATTAGGACATACATGAAAACATGGCCATGCAGATATGAGTACAATGAATAAATAGGACATACATGAAAACATGGCCATGCAGATATGAGTACAATGAATAATTAGGACATACATGAAAACATGGCCATGCAGATATGAGTACAATGAATAATTAGGACATACATGAAAACATGGCCATGCAGATATGAGTACAATGAATAAATAGGACATACATGAAAACATGGCCATGCAGATATGAGTACAATGAATAATTAGGACATACATGAAAACATGGCCATGCAGATATGAGTACAATGAATAATTAGGACATACATGAAAACATGGCCATGCAGATATGAGTACAATGAATAATTAGGACATACATGAAAACATGGCCATGCAGATATGAGTACAATGAATAATTAGGACATACATGAAAACATGGCCATGCAGATATGAGTACAATGAATAAATAGGACATACATGAAAACATGGCCATGCAGATATGAGTACAATGAATAAATAGGACATACATGAAAACATGGCCATGCAGATATGAGTACAATGAATAAATAGGACATACATGAAAACATGGCCATGCAGATATGAGTACAATGAATAATTAGGACATACATGAAAACATGGCCATGCAGATATGAGTACAATGAATAAATAGGACATACATGAAAACATGGCCATGCAGATATGAGTACAATGAATAATTAGGACATACATGAAAACATGGCCATGCAGATATGAGTACAATGAATAATTAGGACATAGATGAAAACATGGCCATGCAGATATGAGTACAATGAATAATTAGGACATACATGAAAACATGGCCATGCAGATATGAGTACAATGAATAATTAGGACATACATGAAAACATGGCCATGCAGATATGAGTACAATGAATAAATAGGACATACATGAAAACATGGCCATGCAGATATGAGTACAATGAATAATTAGGACATACATGAAAACATGGCCATGCAGATATGAGTACAATGAATAAATAGGACATACATGAAAACATGCACACGCAGTTAGGGCCACAAAGATAAACATGAAAACCACAGTCCCAAAAACGTACTTTCCGCGATCTGCATGCGAAAGCATGCCTGCAAGCGGGGCGTCCGCCGTTGCAGGTCCGACCACCTGCGCTCCAGCTGGCCGATCTGGCGGCGTGAGCCGAAGGAACGCAGGCGGCCACGTACCTCCGCATATGTGAAACGCTTCTCGCAATTTGTGATGGGTGGAGGCTGGCTGGTGATCCGCCTATCCATCACCTCGGTTAACACCAGCAGCTCGCGCCTGGTGAATGCCGAGGCTCTCATGATGGCAATGGTGTATTTGTTAAAAATCATTTTTAATAAAGACCCGAAAATAAATTTGATTGGTTAATGTATTTGGGTAATTAACAGGACCAATTCTATTGGTTAGTGTATGAGTCAGGTGTTCGACAGGGCCAGAAATCTATTACGAGTTATGATAGGCTTGATGCAGTGACATGCGTAAGCAAATTTAAATAAAGAAATGAATCCAGGAAAATATGCGTGGTTAAAAACAAATAAAACAATTGTTTAATTGGCTCTAACATGTATTTTGACAAATAAAAGCGAATGTTTAAGCCGTACGTATTCTGCGGGTAAACACAAACACGGACAAGATTAAAGTTTATTGCATTGTCCAAAAAAAAAAAAAAAAACAATTAAGCTAATTGATATATTGATTGGCATGATACGATTGAGGGAGGTAGGCAGAAAAATGGAGCAGGTAATCGGAATCTGACAGTCCCACTTCCGGTTTATACTTGTGCGTGCGTTCCCTTCAAGCCACTTTGGGGATGTACGCTCGCTATTTGGCACGCTCGTTAGTTAGAGGAGGGGTCAGTAGAGTTTGGGGAGGATGTTTAGCTGCGTTCGAAAATACGAGCGAGTGCTTGAATTTACATATTTTATACAGGTTCGAAAAGTATTTGAACAAAACCGGGGATAAGTTTTCATCATGTTTTACATGGCAAAAAAAAGTGCAGAATTGGGGTTTAGGGGTGCAGGCTTAAAAAAATTATACTGCATCCCTGCTAATGTCATTTAAAAATGAACTGTGTCAAAAAAAAAAAAAAATCGGGACACCCCAAAAAATGTACTTTAATTTTGGGGTTTAAAAAAAAAAAAAAAAAAAAGTGTTTGAAAAAATTATTAAATTAGCGGAATAGCCTCAGAGGGGGTCCCCATGTATGCGGCAGGTGTTTTCTAGAATGCAGGTGCTAGCGGCAGGTGTATTTTTGCAGAATTTTGAAAAATCATTTTAGGGACTTCAAAAAAATGCTTACCCTCATTTTCATGTACCTCAAATTTGATGGGACCACTTAAAAAACGAAAAAAATAACCTAAGTGCTCTTCTGCATCACTTCTTCAATGTCGGGAGAAAACACCTTGCGCGGCTATTTAAAAACCTGACTTTCTTCTGCAGGCAAAAACGGGGGTACCCATAGTGATCCCGGAGGTCTGGACATCTTTAGGGGGGTCCTACAATTATTTGACGAAAATTCCCGTTTTTTTTCGCCAATCCCAATTCGCCGGGTCCCGTTTTCGCTGGTTTTAAATTGAATACGGGGATAAAGCGGACACGCGCCTGATACTTTATCCCAGGAAAAGCTCCGATGTGGTGCGAAAAGTCCAGCATGCGTCCATGGACTTTTCACTCCCATATTGAATACGGCTCTATGTCTTAGCGTGCAATCGCTCTGTGTATGCAGACGCCCACCAGCCTATCTTAAGACGCTCTCTTTCCCACGTCATGTCCAGAAAGTGTATGCAACCATCGGTAACATCGAGTACCATCGGAAGTGATCGCAGCGCTTGTGGCTGATCATACCCTACCACAAGCATTGTGAGTGATTCAGTGTGATTTTCAACCATGTGACGTGTACTATAACGCTGCGTCTTAATTATGCACGCCTCTTAAACGGTGTTAAGATGCTCAGGCACGCCTGCGTTCGCACCACCACTCCCCCATTTTTATGAACCATCCCCTGTCACCACCCACAAACGGCATG
Source organism: Taudactylus pleione (assembly GCA_031769625.1). Classification (NCBI taxonomy): domain Eukaryota; kingdom Metazoa; phylum Chordata; class Amphibia; order Anura; family Myobatrachidae; genus Taudactylus; species Taudactylus pleione. The sequence goes on along the minus strand of JAUIMM010000113.1, from coordinate 25,978,186 downwards.
TCCTGTCACTCATCCTAGCGAGCTGTCTATGCGCAGCGAGCGAACGCTTCCCGATTGCATGGACTAGTTCACGCACATGCACTGCAATGCGTACACATGCGCAGATTGCAAAACTCGGCTGGGTGCGTGCGAACGCAGCCTAACGAGCGGGTCTGAATCGGGTCTGATGTCTGATAGTGAACTCGGGAATACTAACAATGTTCTGATAACTCCCCACAAGGGCACCTGACACTTGGCTGCTTACACCCTACTGCATGTTAAATGTTATGATCGCTAACGCAGCAATGTTTATAAACCATGTCCTTGTCCTGGGGATGTAGTGATATTGCCGGTGGACGTTATGCCAGCAGTCGATATACTGACGCTGTAATCCTGCTGCCCGGCATAATGCCGACACCGATATCCCGAATGAGATCTGGATACCGGCGTCGGCATCCTGAACCCCGGGGGGAAACTTAGGGTTAGGCATCCCCCTGGGAGTGTTAGGGTTAGGCTGCGGGGAGGGGGGGATAGGGTTAGGTACCACTGGGGGGAATTAGGGATAGGCACCCCCCCCTCCGGGAGCTTAGTGTTAGGCACCACAAACCACAAAAGGAGGGCTAGGGTTAGGGGGGATTGCAGGGGAGGGATGGTGCACTTACCTTCCCTCGTTGGGATTTTCACTCACCGGTATTTCATACCCATTCCCTTGTCATGTATTGTTTTGTACTGTAAGTCACTGTTTTCTTGTTCGCTCACTTGTTCATGTATTTTGTAAAGTACTGTGGAACCCTTGTGGCACCATATAAATCAAGGATAATAATAATAATCACTGGAAGGCTAACTTCTTTCTAATTCTCTGTATTATTATTGCTGAGCTCCAGGTTAAGCTTTGAGGTCTCCTGGCTGGGCTGATTAGCAATATTTAAGATGATATTGCCAAAAATTAATGTACCTTTTTTTCACACTGGGCCTGATTCAGAGCCGGACGCTCTTTCAGAGCGCACGCTCTGAATCAGTGCCCTCCCTCTGAATTTTAGAGCGGCCTCCTGGCCGCTCACATAGCTGTGGGTGACCACCCACAGCTATAGCGAGCGGCCAAAAAGATGGTCGCGATGGTCAAGACCATCGCGACCATCGGGCTTGCGACAAGACCCTTGTGGTAGGGTCTTGTTGCCGCAAGCCCTGGAGTGCTTTTGGCTCTATCAGAGCCAAAAGCACTCCCACTGACATCACTTGTGATGTCAGTGGGGCCGGCCCCAAGATGGTAGGCGTTCCCATGGGAATGCCTCTGTCTGGCCAGCCACGCCCCCGGCACGCCCACCAATGGAGGCGTGCTGTCACTCACCATCGACAGCAGGCCCCCTTTGTAGCGAGACCCATAGCGACGGCTTGCCCGTCGCTATGCGGGTCTTGCGCATGCGCACGACGGAGCCAGCTCCCTCGTGCGCATGCACACTTGGCCAACATCGACCCGCTTGCGAGCGCTCAGCGCTCACGAGCGGGTCTGAATCATTCCCACTATCCCTTATATGATTTTCAAAATATATTAGTTGAGGCTCACAAGCTAATAGTGTCCTATAGATGGAAAGGTACAGCTCCTCAGATGGCCTACCTCCAAATAACTAGGTCTTAGAGCCAAGGTGAACCATCTGTTCCTAATCTTTGCTTATCATTCTGCATGCCTAGTGTCTCACTCTCAAATCACTGATTGGATGCTACCACCTCACTCCAATCCATGGGTAGATTTAGAAAGAATATTGGTATCCAATACAGTGGCGTAACTAGGGTATTTGGCGCCCAGGGCGAGATGAAAAATTGGGTCCCCCACCAACTGTGTGCTCCAAAAAAATGGGAGTGACCACATGCCACAAGGGGCGTGGCCACTGAAAAATTGAGGCGTGCCAACCTGTCGCGCCACCATTTCTCGTCACTCTGGGAGCATTCCTTTCCATTCCATATGCACCTTAATGCCCCCTCTTATGCAATGCCCCCAGTTGTAGTGTCCTTTATGCAATGCCCACTGTAGTAGTGCTCCTTATGCAGTGCCCCCAGTATTGCCCCTTATACAGTGCCCCAGTAGTAGTGCCCATTATTCAGTGCCCCCAGTAGTAGTGCCCCTTATGCAATGTCCCTAGTAGTAGTGCCCTTTATGCAATGCCCCCTATAGTAGTGCCAATTATGCAGTGCCCCCAATAGTGCCCCTTATGCAATGTACCCAATAGTAATGCCCCTTATGCAGTGTCCCCAATAGTAGTGCCCCTTACACATAACAGACAGACAGACACACACAACACTATACTTACCAGAATCCCCTCTCCTGCGCCTGCTGCCATCATACTGCTCTTCAATCTCGGCACTATGGCAGAGATGTAATGTCGTCCCTCCCTTCGCCCACTGCAGGATCCAGAAGGCAGAGCTCAGGAGTGAGCTCCAGCCTCTGGCTGCCGCTGCAGGGAAGGAGCTGCTGGGCACCTGCTGGTAACAACGACTGGTTGCGTAGCTCCCTTCTCTCAGTTGCAGTTTCTATTTTGCATCCCCCTTGTACTGTAGCCATCGGCATCGGGCCACAATTGTCTGTGGTGACAGACAAGCTCAAATCACATCCACATTCAATGCAGGAGGTACCAGACGCATACCAGGTCAGTGCAGCGTTCTTTAACTTGCATGGGATATGCGAACAGAAGGCCCACTAGAGTGCCCCTGTTAATACTATGACACTGGACACAGCACCTCATCTGGGCTTGTGACATTGATAATTGGACCCTGGAGGACTGGCAAAATGTGGCATGGTCCGATAAGTCACAGTTCCAGTTGTTTTGGGCTGATGGTAGGGTTCAGGTGTGGCACAGATACCATGAGGCAATTGACCCAAGTTATCAGTGTCACAACCACACTTTTAGCTACAGCCCCCAGGTAACTTTCCTGGTTCCCCACTCTATGATCTGGCTCCGTGAAAGACTTCCTCTAGCTATAGTTTCTTCTCATCTTCTGCAATCTCCCCAGCTTTCCAAATGCAGCATTTCCTCCAGTGCTGGCTGCTGGGCGCAGTCATGACAGCCTGGATCAGGTGATCTCTACCAACAGGAGACCAGTATGTGGTCACATGACACCTGTAGCCAATCCCTGCTCTCCCAGTGGTATATAAGAATTCTCCCTGCACACAGCACTTGCCAGGGCAATGTTGTCTTCAGCCCAGCTGTAGAAGCATTAGAGAAAGCTCCTGTGGATATTCTATCCTACTCAGCGACTCTTGTGCAGATTTCCATCTCGCTGCACTCCTGGCTCCAGTATCTGGTTCCATTCCAGAGACCCTATGACATCGGTTCCAGTTCGATATCCTTTAGCATCGGTTCCAGTCCAATATCCTCTACCATTGGTTCTAGTCCGATAACCTCTATCGGTTACAGTCCGATATTGTCCAGTCCAGTTCCTTCCCAGAGATTCAGTCGTCAGCTGCCAGTACAGAGAAACCCAAGCAGAGGATTGCAACCTGCACGTTGGGTGCAACTAAGCCCAAACTTCCTTGTGGGGGTCCCTGGTGAAGACCACCGGCGTGTTAGACTCCACAACTCTGTTCAGGATCTCAGCCAATTCCCCAGTACTGTCCAGCTTCCCTCAGCCTTAGACTACTTCTCATGAGCTGTAATTATATTAGACCAGCCAGTTTCAAGACATCCACTCCAGAACCCACTCCTGCCAGAGACTCAGGTCCAGATCCACAGACAAATCCGAACACAACAGTGATAATCAGCAAGGCACCGTGCAGTCTGGTGGTAGTTCTATAATGGTGCGGGGTGTGTTCATATGGTATGGGTTGGGTCCGCTGGTCCACCTGAACGCATAATTGACCAGTAACCGCTAAGTTGCATTGCTTGATGACCATTTACAGCCCTTCATATACTTCATGTACCCCCACAATGAAGGAATAATCCAGCAGGATAATGCACTGTGTCAATGTTCCCGAGTTGTCCCAGAATTGGTTTGAGCAGCTTTCTGGATAGTTCTGACAGATGGAGTGGTCACCATGTTGACCCGACATGAACCCAATCGAACATTTATGGGATGTGGTGAAGAGGTCCATTCGCACCCAAGATCTTGCACCTACAAATATCAGGCAGCTGTGAGAAGCTATCCAGATGGCATGGGTCAACATCTCTCCAGAGGTCTTCTGTCTACTTGTGGAATCAAAGCCACATCAAGTTATCGAGTTACTGCACTTTGCCAGGCTAGAGGGGTTCCTACATAATATTAGGCATCTATTTCATGATTTCAGTGTATTTATCTAACTGCACAACAATTATCCAAATGTTATAACTATCTGGAACTACAGTTTTTATATATATATATATATATATTAGGGGTGAGCGGGTTCGGATTTCTGAAATCCGAACCCCCCCGAGCCCCCCCGATCCGAGTCCGATCCGAATCAGGCTCGACTTTTCCCGCCTGACTCGGATCTGAAATCGAGGCAAAACGTCATCATCCCGCCTTCCGAGTCTCGCGGGTTTTGGATCCTATATAAGGTACCCACGTCGGCGCCATTTTCTCACTCGGCTGTGGACAGTGAAGAGGGAGGGTGGGAGTTAGGGCTGTGTAGTGTAGTGTAGTGTAGTGCTGCTGTTGTCCACTACTTCAAAGTCCATAGGGGCTGGCTGTGTTGTGCTGTGCTGCTGTTGTTAATAGGGGCTGTGTCCACTACTTCAAAGTCCATAGGGGCTGGCTGGACTGTGTTGTGCAGTCAGTTCTCCATAGGGGCTGTGTCCACTCCAAAGTCCTGTGCAGTGTCCCAGTCCTAAAGGAGTGCTGCAGTGTTGTCCAGGGGGTGCTCTGTCCATCAGGGGTGCTCCCCCCAAGTGCTAAAAAAATAATATATTTTCTGTGTTTGTGAATTGTGTGCGCAGTAGCCGCACGTGCATCAACAAAGTAGTGCCAAGCGTGCGCCTGTGTCATAAGTAAAGGGCCGGCTGGCTTGACCGTTAAGGGTGCTGTAACCCCCGAAAGTACACTCCAGTCCAAACCAAAAAAAAAATTATTTTCTGTGTTTGTGAATTGTGTGCGCAGTAGCCGCACGTGCATCAACAAAGTAGTGCCAAGCGTGCGCCTGTGTCATAAGTAAAGGGCCGGCTGGCTTGACCGTTAAGGGTGCTGTAACCCCCGAAAGTACACTCCAGTCCAAACCAAAAAAAAAATTATTTTCTGTGTTTGTGAATTGTGTGCGCAGTAGCCGCACGTGCATCAACAAAGTAGTGCCAAGCGTGCGCCTGTGTCATAAGTAAAGGGCCGGCTGGCTTGACCGTTAAGGGTGCTGTAACCCCCGAAAGTACACTCCAGTCCAAACCAAAAAAAAATTTATTTTCTGTGTTTGTGAATTGTGTGCGCAGTAGCCGCACGTGCATCAACAAAGTAGTGCCAAGAGTGCGCCTGTGTCATAAGTAAAGGGCCGGCTGGCTTGACCGTTAAGGGTGCTGTAACCCCCGAAAGTACACTCCAGTCCAAACCAAAAAAAAAATTATTTTCTGTGTTTGTGAATTGTGTGCGCAGTAGCCGCACGTGCATCAACAAAGTAGTGCCAAGCGTGCGCCTGTGTCATAAGTAAAGGGCCGGCTGGCTTGACCGTTAAGGGTGCTGTAACCCCCGAAAGTACACTCCAGTCCAAACCAAAAAAAAAATTATTTTCTGTGTTTGTGAATTGTGTGCGCAGTAGCCGCACGTGCATCAACAAAGTAGTGCCAAGCGTGCGCCTGTGTCATAAGTAAAGGGCCGGCTGGCTTGACCGTTAAGGGTGCTGTAACCCCCGAAAGTACACTCCAGTCCAAACCCCAAAAAAATTTATTTTCTGTGTTTGTGAATTGTGTGCGCAGTAGCCGCACGTGCATCAACAAAGTAGTGCCAAGCGTGCGCCTGTGTCATAAGTAAAGGGCCGGCTGGCTTGACCGTTAAGGGTGCTGTAACCCCCGAAAGTACACTCCAGTCCAAACCAAAAAAAAAATTATTTTCTGTGTTTGTGAATTGTGTGCGCAGTAGCCGCACGTGCATCAACAAAGTAGTGCCAAGCGTGCGCCTGTGTCATAAGTAAAGGGCCGGCTGGCTTGACCGTTAAGGGTGCTGTAACCCCCGAAAGTACACTCCAGTCCAAACCAAAAAAAAAATTATTTTCTGTGTTTGTGAATTGTGTGCGCAGTAGCCGCACGTGCATCAACAAAGTAGTGCCAAGCGTGCGCCTGTGTCATAAGTAAAGGGCCGGCTGGCTTGACCGTTAAGGGTGCTGTAACCCCCGAAAGTACACTCCAGTCCAAACCAAAAAAAAAATTATTTTCTGTGTTTGTGAATTGTGTGCGCAGTAGCCGCACGTGCATCAACAAAGTAGTGCCAAGCGTGCGCCTGTGTCATAAGTAAAGGGCCGGCTGGCTTGACCGTTAAGGGTGCTGTAACCCCCGAAAGTACACTCCAGTCCAAACCAAAAAAAAAATTATTTTCTGTGTTTGTGAATTGTGTGCGCAGTAGCCGCACGTGCATCAACAAAGTAGTGCCAAGCGTGCGCCTGTGTCATAAGTAAAGGGCCGGCTGGCTTGACCGTTAAGGGTGCTGTAACCCCCGAAAGTACACTCCAGTCCAAACCAAAAAAAAAATTATTTTCTGTGTTTGTGAATTGTGTGCGCAGTAGCCGCACGTGCATCAACAAAGTAGTGCCAAGCGTGCGCCTGTGTCATAAGTAAAGGGCCGGCTGGCTTGACCGTTAAGGGTGCTGTAACCCCCGAAAGTACACTCCAGTCCAAACCAAAAAAAAAATTATTTTCTGTGTTTGTGAATTGTGTGCGCAGTAGCCGCACGTGCATCAACAAAGTAGTGCCAAGCGTGCGCCTGTGTCATAAGTAAAGGGCCGGCTGGCTTGACCGTTAAGGGTGCTGTAACCCCCGAAAGTACACTCCAGTCCAAACCCAAAAAAATTTATTTTCTGTGTTTGTGAATTGTGTGCGCAGTAGCCGCACGTGCATCAACAAAGTAGTGCCAAGCGTGCGCCTGTGTCATAAGTAAAGGGCCGGCTGGCTTGACCGTTAAGGGTGCTGTAACCCCCGAAAGTACACTCCAGTCCAAACCAAAAAAAAAATTATTTTCTGTGTTTGTGAATTGTGTGCGCAGTAGCCGCACGTGCATCAACAAAGTAGTGCCAAGCGTGCGCCTGTGTCATAAGTAAAGGGCCGGCTGGCTTGACCGTTAAGGGTGCTGTAACCCCCGAAAGTACACTCCAGTCCAAACCAAAAAAAAAATTATTTTCTGTGTTTGTGAATTGTGTGCGCAGTAGCCGCACGTGCATCAACAAAGTAGTGCCAAGCGTGCGCCTGTGTCATAAGTAAAGGGCCGGCTGGCTTGACCGTTAAGGGTGCTGTAACCCCCGAAAGTACACTCCAGTCCAAACCAAAAAAAAAATTATTTTCTGTGTTTGTGAATTGTGTGCGCAGTAGCCGCACGTGCATCAACAAAGTAGTGCCAAGCGTGCGCCTGTGTCATAAGTAAAGGGCCGGCTGGCTTGACCGTTAAGGGTGCTGTAACCCCCGAAAGTACACTCCAGTCCAAACCAAAAAAAAAATTATTTTCTGTGTTTGTGAATTGTGTGCGCAGTAGCCGCACGTGCATCAACAAAGTAGTGCCAAGCGTGCGCCTGTGTCATAAGTAAAGGGCCGGCTGGCTTGACCGTTAAGGGTGCTGTAACCCCCGAAAGTACACTCCAGTCCAAACCAAAAAAAAAATTATTTTCTGTGTTTGTGAATTGTGTGCGCAGTAGCCGCACGTGCATCAACAAAGTAGTGCCAAGCGTGCGCCTGTGTCATAAGTAAAGGGCCGGCTGGCTTGACCGTTAAGGGTGCTGTAACCCCCGAAAGTACACTCCAGTCCAAACCAAAAAAAAAATTATTTTCTGTGTTTGTGAATTGTGTGCGCAGTAGCCGCACGTGCATCAACAAAGTAGTGCCAAGCGTGCGCCTGTGTCATAAGTAAAGGGCCGGCTGGCTTGACCGTTAAGGGTGCTGTAACCCCCGAAAGTACACTCCAGTCCAAACCAAAAAAAAATTTATTTTCTGTGTTTGTGAATTGTGTGCGCAGTAGCCGCACGTGCATCAACAAAGTAGTGCCAAGCGTGCGCCTGTGTCATAAGTAAAGGGCCGGCTGGCTTGACCGTTAAGGGTGCTGTAACCCCCGAAAGTACACTCCAGTCCAAACCAAAAAAAAAATTATTTTCTGTGTTTGTGAATTGTGTGCGCAGTAGCCGCACGTGCATCAACAAAGTAGTGCCAAGCGTGCGCCTGTGTCATATGTAAAGGGCCGGCTGGCTTGACCGTTAAGGGTGCTGTAACCCCCGAAAGTACACTCCAGTCCAAACCAAAAAAAAAAATTATTTTCTGTGTTTGTGAATTGTGTGCGCAGTAGCCGCACGTGCATCAACAAAGTAGTGCCAAGAGTGCGCCTGTGTCATAAGTAAAGGGCCGGCTGGCTTGACCGTTAAAGGGTGCTGTAACCCCCAAAGTACACTCCAGTCCAAACCAAAAAAAAAATTATTTTCTGTGTTTAGCCGCACGTATATATCAAATCGATATAACATAAATGGAGGACCAAACTTTCTCCGATAAAAATAAAATAGAGAAAGATCAAGAACCACTTCCTCCTAGTGCTGAAGCTGCTGCCACTAGTCATTACATAGACGATAACATGCCATCAACGTCGTCTGCCAAGGCCGATGCCCAATGTCATAGTAGAGGGCACATACAATCCCAAATGGCAAAGTTCAGGAAAATGACCTTGAAAAAGACATTTAAATCAGCTGAAGAGAAACGTAAACTTGCCAATATGCCATTTACGACACGGAGTGGCAAGGAACGGCTAAGGTCGATCCCTAGTATGTTCATGACTAGTGGTTCAGCTTCACATGACAATGGAAGCCCTCCTCCCACTAAAAAAATCAAAAGAGTTAAGCTGGCAAAAGCACAGCGAAGAACTGTGCTTTCTAAGAAGATATCACAAATCCCCAAGGAGAGTCCAAGTGTGGTGGTGGTTGCGATGCCTGACCTTCCCAGCACTGGACGGGAAGAGGTGGCTCTTTCCACCATTTGCACGCCCCCTGCAAGTGCTGAAAGGAGCACCCACAGTCCACTTGCTGATATGCAAATTGAAGATGTCACTGTTGAAGTACAACAGGATGAGGATACTGGTGTAGCTGGCGCTGAGGAGGAAGTTGGCGAGGAGGATTCTGATGGTGATGTGGTTTGTTTAAATCAGGCTCCGGGGGAGACAGTTGTTGTCCGTGGGATGAAAAAGCCCATCACGGTCATGCCTGGGCAGAAGACCAAACATTCCACCTCTTTGGTCTGGCAATATTTCTATCCAAATCCGGACAACAACTGTCTTGCCATATGTACCATATGTAAAGGTGAAATAAGTAGGGGTAGGGACGTCAACCACCTAGGAACATCCTCCCTTATACGGCACCTGCAGCGCGTTCATAAAAAGTTACTGTCAAGTTCAGAAACTTTGGCTAAGACCGTAAGCAGTCCAGGGACACCTAAATCCCGTTGTCCTGTTGTATCCAAGCGCCTGCAAACCACACCGTCAACTCCCTCCTCGTCAATTTCCTCCTTAGTCAGGATCGGAAGTAGTCCTGCAGGCCATGTCACTGGCATGACTGACTCTCCTATCCGGGATTCCTCTGGAGGATCCTGCATTGCTACGCCTACTGCTGCCGCTGCTGCTGTTGCTGCTGCTGGGAGTCGTTCATCATCCCAGAGAGGAAGTAGGAACACCACTACTTTTACTAAACAATTGACCCTCCAACAGTCCTTAGCGAGGAGGATGAAGTACGACAGCAGTCATCCTGAAGCAAAACGTATAACTGAGGCCTTGACTGCTATGTTGGTGTTAGACGTGCGTCCGGTATCCGCCATTAGTGCAGTGGGATTTAGACAATTGATGGAGGTAGTGTGTCCCCGGTTCCAAATCCCGTCTAGATTCCACTTCACTAGGCAGGCGATACCGAGACTGTACAGAAACGTCAGAAAAAGTGTCCTCAGTGTCCTGAAAAATGCCGTTGTACACAATGTCCACTTAACCACGGACATGTGGACAAGTGGAACAGGGCAGACTAAGGACTATATGACTGTGACAGCCCACTGGGTAGATGTATCACCTTACGCAGCAACAGCAGCAGCGTCACCAGTAGCAGCATCTCAGAAACGCCAGCTCGTTACAAGGCAGGCTACGCTGTGTATCACCGGTTTCAGTAAGAGGCACACCGCCGACAACCTCTTAGAGAAACTGAGGGAAATCATCGCCCAGTGGCTTACCCCACTTAGACTCTCCTGGGGATTTGTGATATCTGACAACGCCACCAATATTGTGCGGGCATTACATCTGGGCAAATTCCAGCACGTCCCATGTTTTGCTCACACAATAAACTTGGTGGTGCAGAATTTTCTGAAAAGCGACAGGGGCGTGCAGGAGACGCTTTGGGTGGCCCGAAAAATTTCTGGCCACTTTCGCCATTCAGCGACTGCGTGCCGAAGACTGGAGCGCCAGCAAACACTCTTGAACCTGCCCCGCCATCACCTGAAGCAAGAGGTTGTGACGCGGTGGAACTCAACCCTCTATATGCTTCAGAGGATGGAGGAGCAGCAAAAGGCCATACAAGCCTATACATCCACCTATGACATAGGCAAAGGAGGGGGTATGCACCTGACTCAAGCGCAGTGGAGAATGATTTCCGTGTTGTGCAAGGTTCTCCAGCCCTTCGAACTTGCCACACGTGAAGTCAGTTCAGACACAGCCAGCTTGAGTCAGGTCATTCCCCTCATCAGGCTTTTGCAGAAGCAGCTGGAGAAAGTGAAGGAGGAGCTAAGACGGAGCGATTCCGCTTGGCATGTGGGACTTGTGGATGAAGCCCTTCATTCGCTTTGCCAGGATTCCAGGGTGGTCAATCTGTTGAAATCAGACCACTACATTTTGGCCACCGTGCTTGATCCTAGGTTTAAAGCCTATGTGGTGTCTCTCTTTCCGGCCGACACAAGCCTGCAGAGGTGCAAAGACCTGCTGGTGAACACACTGTCAGCTGAAGCGGAACGTGACACGTCAACGGCTCCTTCTTCATTTTCTCCCGCAACTGGGGCTGCCAGGAAAAAACTTAGGTATCCTAAGCAACCCGCTGGCGGTGATGCAGGGCAGGCAGGACCAAGTTTGGACATCTGGTCCGGACTGAAGGACCTGGCAACAATTTCTGACATGTCTACTGTCACTGCATATGATACTGTCACCATTGACAGAATGGTGGAGGATTACATCGGTGACAGCATCCAAGTAGGCATGTCAGACAGTCCATACCTGTACTGGCAGGAAAAAGAGGCAATTTGGAGGCCCCTGTACAAGCTGGCTCTATTTTACCTGAGTTGCCCCCCCTCCAGTGTGTACTCCGAAAGAGTGTTTAGTGCAGCCGGGAACCTTGTCAGCGAAAGGCGTAGGAGGTTGCTTCCACAGAATGTGGAGAAGATGATGTTCATCAAAATGAATTATCAGCTCTTCCAGGGAGACCAGCCTCCAGAAGGTACAGAGGGACCTGTGGTGGTGGATTCAAGTGGGGACGAGTTAATACTTTGTGAGGATGAGGATGTACACACTGAAGAGGGTGAGGAATCGGTGGATGAGGAGGATGAGGATGACATCTTGCCTCCGTAGAGCCAGTTTGTGCAGGGACACATTAATTGCCAGCTTGTTTTGTGGGGGCCCAAACGAACCAATCATTTCAGCCACAGTTGTGTGGCAGACCCTGGCGCTGAAATGATTGATTTGTTAAAGTGTGCATGTCCTGTTTATACAACATAAGGGTGGGTGGGAGGGCCCAAGGACAATTCCATCTTGCACTTCTTTTTTTTCTTTGCATTATGTACAGTTTGGGGCCTAGTTTTTCTAACTGCCATCCTGTCTGCCACTGCAGTGTCACTCCTAGATGGGTCACGTGTTTGTGCCGCCCACTCGTGTCGCTTAGCATAGTCATCCAGCTACCTCGGTGCAACCTTTTGGACATGAAAACACTATTGTGAGGTGTGAGGTGTTCAGAATAGACTGGAAATGAGTGGAAATTAAGGTTATTGAGGTTAATAATAGCATAGGAGCAGAGAAACCAACAAATTCTGTGATTTTAGCTGTTTTTATGCTTTTTAAAAAAAAAATACAGATCCAAAACACAAAACCCAGAACCCAAAACACGGAAGGGTGGTTTTGGCAAAACCAATCCAGATCCAAAACACGAAGAAAGATCCAGATCCAAAACACAAAACACGAAAAGTGGCCGGTGCACACCCCTAATATATATATATATAACAGAAATCCAATAAGCGCAACGGTCTATTTAGGAATGTGTCCAGATTATTTCAGTTTGTATCAGTTCAAATGCAGTTACATCCCGATCTCCAGCCACGGAGCAAAGAATTCCAGAAATATGCAAACAAAGGGAGAGCGCACTCGTGAGTAATGGATAACAAATACTTTACTGCACACAATATGCTCACATACATTGAAGTTGAAGAAGTTGATCTTAGCTGTAAAACAATGTGCTTCCGCCGTCTCTCAGGACACAGCTCGATCACAAGCCCGCTCTGGTCACAGCGGGTAACGCTCACATGCATCTACATTACAGGCCACGCCCAACGCGTTTCATCACAAAGTCAATCGTGACGAAATGCGTTGGGCGTGGCCTGTAACGTAGACACATGTGAGCGTTACCCGCTGTGACCAGAGCAGGCTTGTGATCGACCTGTGTCCTGAGAGACAGCGGAAGCACATTGTTTTACAGCTAAGATCAACTTCAATGTATGTGAGCATATTGTGTGCAGTAAAGTATTTGTTATCCATTACTCACGAGTGCGCTCTCCCTTTGTTTGCATATATATATATATATATATAAGGATCATTTATAAAGTTACATTTGCATTTTTGATGGAAGCTCTGAATGTCCCGTACTATTACCTCATCACCAAGGGTTCCAGGGAAGGAGCAGACCTGTTACTTAAAGATGCATCCACAGTTTCTTAGGTTTCTTTTTTTATGTTTTTGCTGTGACTATTTATCTTGTCTGGATTTTCTTGTTTTATATGTTGTTTATTTTTATGAGTAGTCTATATACGTGTAATAGTTCACTGTGATTTTCCCCCTCCCTTGTTTTACTTCTGTAACCTTCCCTTTTATTTTGAAAATTCTTTAAAAACTATTAATTAAATAATTATTATTATCCCTCTATAAGACAGCAGGTGGAATATTCCTTCTCATGCATGAGTGACAACAGCAGCTTCATAGGTGAATCGGGATGTAGTCCGGAAGCCGACGGTCTAAATCCCGACCGCCGGCTTCCAGACACTGTAATGCCGGCATGGTACTAATGATAGGCGTCGAAAACTCGATGCCTGTCATTAACCAGACGCCGGAAGACCGACGCCCGGCATACCAAACGAAGGTAAGCCGGGCTCGGGCATCCGTGGGGGGGGAGGGTTAGGTTTAGGGCTCCCGGGGGGACTTAGGGTTAGGCACCCCCCTGGGAGGGTTAGGGTTAGGCTAGGGGAAGGGGGGGTTAGGGTTAGGCAACCCTGGGGGGAGGTTAGGGTTAGGCACCCCCCCCGGGGGACTTAGGTTTAGGCAGCAGCGTAGGGGGTGTTAGGTTTAGGCACTTACAGGGGGGATTAGGGTTAGGTACTTGGGGGGGAGGTTAGGGTTAGGCACCCCTAAGGGAGGGTTAGGGTAGGGAATTAAGTTAGCGATACTTACCTTAGAACGATTGGGATTGTCACCCTTGCCGGGCAGCAGCTGTCGGGATTTGAACCGCCGGCCATGCGTCCGTCTGTAATATTTACCACACCCAGTGAATCTGCAATAACTTGCTAAAGCTGGCTGTAGTCATTGTCATCAGTGTACTTCGGTACCAGGCCTCGCTCACCTGCAACCAACACGGCTACTGGTAATACAGGTGTAGCTTGGTCTCCCTTTGAGTCTAAGTTGCAATGACGCAGACGTACTCCAACTGCATTTTATCATCCTTTCCTTGCCTTGTTCTGCCTCTTCAAGCACAAGGAGGCTCAAGTGTCAGTGGCGATCATGGGGGTAATGGAATAGCCTGCGAGATGCTGGCGTCGGTGCAATTCTGCCCAGTCTGTCTATTTTTTTAAAAGCAGCAATTATTTAAAACGCAGTTTGGTTTTACTGTTTAAATTATTGCCACTTTTTAAAAACAAATAAACAAAAAACATCAGAACAGATAGACTCGCCTGAATCCGCCAATGACTGCATCTGGCAGGCTAATACATTACTCCCCATATCTCTGTATAGACACAGGTGTGTGATTTTATTTGTCGGAGTGTAAAGTACACATTTTGTATGTTCTTTAAAAATAAATAAATGAATAAAAACAGGCTTATGCCATAGTGTGTCCAAATAGTGCCCCTTTTAGGTCTAAGACAATTTGAAGACCTCACTGATGCTCTTAGTAGAGATTTAGGGCCTGATTCAGACCCGCTCGCGAGCACTGCGTTGCCGAAACCACTCTAGGGCTTGGGGCAACGAGACCCTACCACAAGGGTCTCGTCGCAAGCCCGATGGTCACGATGGTCTTGACCATCGCGACCATCTTCCAGGCCACTCGCTATAGCTGTGGGTGGTAACCCACAGCTATGCGAGCGGCCAAGAGGCTGCTCTAAAAATCAAGAAGGACGGCCCTGATTCAGAGTGAGCGCTCTGTCAGAGCGTCCGGCTCTGAATCAGGGCCTTAGTGCCTGATCAGTAGTGATCTCAATTCATATAGGTGCTCAGAAAATAAATAAATAAATAAATCTGTCCCTCTATAGTTTTTTTTAAAGATTCATGGTCTTCCAGTCACGTGCCAATGGTGACGTCATTTCCCTGATTCGTTCATAAGGGTGAAATCGGTCCCTTCTGCTCATACAATCAGAGGTTTTCCTATTTCAATCACAAGGGATAATGACCCAAACATTGTGTTTTGTCAGTTGTCATAACAATCGGGAATAATAACATTAGACATCATAACTGATCCCTGGGGGTAAATTTACTACGATGGGAGTTCTATTAAGAAGTGATGTTGCCCATAGCAACCAATCAGATTCCAGGTATTATCTTCTAGAAGGTGCTAGATAAATGAGAAGTAGAATCTGATTGGTTGCTATGGGCAACATCACTTCTTAAATAGAACTCCCATCTTAGTAAATTTACCCCCTAGAGTCAGATAATGAATGTAAACACACATTCAAATATATACACACTAGTAAAGTATAAAACTGTTAAGAAGATTGTTATAAAAGTTACCAACATCCAAGGAATGCCAATATAAAATGCAGACCATAATAATAAAGATAAAAAAAAAAAAACATAGTGGAATTATTTAAAAAAACACTTCAACTCAAAGTCACTATTTAGACCTCTGGGTAACAAAGTGTTAAAACAGTAAGTTAATTCCATTTCAGTTTTTTCCAATTAATGTCGATGTTTCACATTCTCTCATTTGTTTCTTAACCTGTTTAATGCCATAAAAGTGCCTTATCTCTTTGGTTATTAATTATATGTGTGTTTAAAGTACATGAGTCTCCAGTGCCTTCTTAATATTTCTTAAGTGTTCTGCTATGCAGACTTTAAGGGGTCTTGATGTACGGCCTATATAGGACCTCCCACATGTATATTCTAAGGTATAGATTACGTCCTTTGAATTACACATAATGAAATCAGTGATGTTAAACTTCATATTTTGTATCTCAAATCGCCTGTATCTTATTGGCCCCACTACCCTATACTACATGTTGAACATTTACGGTACCTGTAGAAGCCCATCGATTTGATCGTCCCTTTGTTATCAGGAGCTAAATAGCTTCTAACTAGTTTATTGCTCAAATTCGGGAGCCTTTTTATAGATGCAAGTAGTATTGTGTGGAAGCTTATAATATAAGAGTATATAATATAATCTTTCAGAAGGATTGGCCAATATTTTCTAATAGATTTTTCCAACCATTTATGCTACGAGCTAAAATTTGTAACAAAGGCCCTATCGAATTCTGCTTCCTTTTTTTGTAGATGATTTCAAGGATGTCAGTAATGTGGTCCTTTCTATCTTAGACACTTCTTCCATTACTTTTTCTTATGCTGGCCATACACGGGACGATTGATCACACAATTTGGGCAGTTTCTACAGGTTGGACAGACCAATCATTTGAAAATAGTTGTATTTTGAGACTTCTGCGACCCCGATGCGCATCCCCATCGTCATCTAGTTGGATCGCAGATCAGATGGTTTTACAGAGAGATCTCAACTGATTGTGTAGGAATTTTCACACATTATGTGATGTGATTGATCAAATCGAATGGTCATATGTGAAATAGTTGCATTTTAAATACAAATCGTTCTGTATCTGAAGAGAAGAATTTTCAAGGGAAATTGTGCAACTGATCTGACCAACTTTTGAATCTCACCGTGTATGGCCACCTTAAGAAAGGTTTTTTATATCCACAAGACAGAAAGTTCTCCGTCATTTCATCCTCCTGTTTCAAAAAAACATCCTTATTGGATCAATTTCTCTATAATCTTTTTAGCTGTCCACTAGGTATAGTGTCCAACCAGTTGCTATGATGACAACTGGTTGAATTAATATATGTTCTGGAATCAGTCGGTATGGTGTAGTTCTTCGTTTGTAACTGGCCGTTCTCTATGTATACAGTTATATCTAGAAAATGAATCTCTGATGTGGCTACTTCTGATATAAGGTTTATATTCCAATCATTATTA
This sequence comes from Taudactylus pleione, assembly GCA_031769625.1. Taxonomy (NCBI): domain Eukaryota; kingdom Metazoa; phylum Chordata; class Amphibia; order Anura; family Myobatrachidae; genus Taudactylus; species Taudactylus pleione. The sequence continues at coordinate 25,961,394 of JAUIMM010000113.1, read as the reverse complement.
TTTAAATATGATAAAATCTCATTTAAAACATCTCAACTTCCTCTCGAAACAAAAAATATATTGTCAGTACATCTTCTCCAGGTCACTAGATTTGCCCCAAATGCATTATAATTCCATATTATGCTGTATTCTCACTGTCCCGTGAAGATATTCGTATAACTGGGGGCGAATCTAGTGCCCATCACTGTACCAACTTTCTGGAGAAAAAATCTCCCTAAACAGGAAATAATTATTAAAAAGGATAAAATGTATGCCCTTTACTAAAAATGCTTATAAAAATGGGTCATGGTCTGAATTACTCAGGGCTTCCTTGATAGCCCTAAGTCCCCAATCATGTTCTATGTTAGTGTAAAGTGAACTAACATCCGCTGTTACAAAAAGGGCATCAATTAATTTAAATGGGCCAAGAAATCTCTTGCATCTTTCAGATGTGATTTAATTTTTTAGTGGCTGCAAGTAAAAATTGATGAAGTGTGAGAGATTGGTGGTTGGAGAATCAATACCCATATACAGTATTATGGGTCTCCCTGGAGGATTTTTAGTATTACCATATACAGTATTATGGGTATCCCTGGAGGATGTTCTGCATCTTTATGTATCTTAGGCAGAATGTATATAATGGGTGTCTTTGGGTTCTGATAAATTAAAAATGTTGCTCCCCTATCAGTTATTACTCCTTTCTTATTGTAATAAGAAAGGAGTAAGGAGGAGGAAAATGTTTAACATGTTAACCACTGCTGTTTTTGAGGCTTCTGTCTCAGAACCTTCTGTTGGGAGTAATACTTCTTAAGGAGGAGGAAAATTGGAGACTTTAAATGGCATTTCTTAGGACTATGGACAAATAGAAGTGCCCAATCCATATTTATCAACAATTGAAAGATAACTGAGGAACGTGACTGGAAGACCATTAACCTATTAAAAAAACTCCATAATGGGACATTTTTATTTATTTTCTGAGCACCAATATGAATTGAAATCACTACTGTTTTGCAATATATTTTAGCGTATATTGGTGAATCTCTAGGTTTCAATTTGTACTGGTTGCTCTCTCCTGCACTAGCCGAGCATTATTAACTTTTGTTTGTCATTTATTGTCTGATGTCTCATTGCACGGAGGTAGGCAGAAAAACTCCCATAATATAAACAATGTCACAAACACATACAAACAGGTGACTGGTAAAATCTCCCATCGGAGTAAATTATTCCATGATAGCAAGGTTCAAAGCCTCACTATCCTGGAACAATATACTCTTAAAGGAAGTTTACAGTCATCTGTGTGCATCATGTAATGTGTTTTTTTTTAATTGAATCTTGGACCAGTGGAGTTGGTCTACACACTTGTGTGTTCCATTTCATAGCCAGGTGTTCTATCTTAAGGTCTGCTCAGTGGTGTAACATGCAATCACTGAGCCATACTTGCCTACATTTGAAAAGCATTTCAGGGAGATTGTGAAAACAACAGCTTTGAGTGCGTCGATAAAGTGGGCGTGTACTGCTACATCTGAGAGGCGTGCCATAAAATTAATTTACATTCAAATGTAAAGGAGCTCCAAAGCAGTCAGTAATATCTATTTGTTGATGAAAACACACTGATCCTTTTCATAAACTGCATGTAGCCATAGGGATCATTGTGCCTTATAATCACTGCAATGAAATGATACTAATAATCTCATTGGAATGTATATATCTCTGGATTTTTTTTATATAAATTTCATAATGGGATTAAGTTAAAATCAGGGAGATTACTAGATTATTTAGGGAGACAGGGAGATGGCTACCATTTCAGGGAGTCTCCCTGACAATCAGGGAGAGTTGGCAAGTATGTATTGAGCCCAATAGCAAAATTTGGGAGGGAGGCCCAGCGATATGTATTTATTTCTCTACAGGCCAACATACTGCTTTTATGAATATGACACAATTAATAGACGTCCCATTGACTTGTTCTACAGCAATATTGGCGGTAGAACTACGCTCTCGTTGACCAGGGGGTGGTGTGTTGTGGTTTCGGGGTGCTGCACCTTTGTGTGGGAGTACCTTTCCCGCACTGAAAACGTATGGGGGTAGGGGGGTAAGGTGCGCTCTTCCTGCTAGTAGTGGTGATGGTGATGACTTGTGTGTGTTTGTGAGTGGTGTTAATTAGAATGTTTCTTCTGGTGGTGGTGGTGTTTTGGGAGTGAGGAGGGTGTGATTGGGTATGGAGTGTAGTTTGGATTAATGTGAAAAGGGGAATGGAATAGGATCAAAATGAGGCCAGCGAGACACAGTAATTTGGGGCAAAATCTTTTATTGAGTAGTCACAATGCTGCTCTGTTAAGATCCCGGGCAGGTGGGTGGGGTTCAGTGATGGATGGTGATGAGACTGGGGAGGTAGGTGGACCCTTTTAGGGGGCTCCTTCCCGTGCGGTTCAGTGACCTTGCACGTCACCCCTGCTGGACCTATGGTCGACAGTCTAGGAAGTCTCGGGGGGTGGGGGGATATGCAGAGTGGGTTGGAACACCTGTGCGGCGTCCCGCGTGTTGGTGCGAGTCTTGGCAGTACTTACCTACCGGTAGGTTTTTTGTTATGGTGATGTAGGTCGACGTTGCGGCCGTTGCAGATAGGTTGGAAGCTGCAGGTTTGTTGGTGAGCTGGATCAGCATGTTGCTGGTGTGCTGCAGGTGCACGGCTGTTCTGATTGGTCTGCGGAGGTCAGCGACCGGAGTATGCAGCTGAAGTTGGCTCTTGGTCGTGCCGCTGGTGGTGCGGAGCCAGAGGTGTGGATGGGTGAGCCGCTGGGAGGCTGGGTTGCAGCGTGTGTGCTGGGACCACCCCTGGGGGGTGGTCTGCCTGGGATACTGATTCAAAAAAAGCCAGGGAGGAGGGTGGATGTGGAAAGTGTGACCGGGATGGAGCTGGTCACTGGCGATGTTGGCTGGTCGGACTTGCGGCCGGATGTGCGGGATGCTCTTATCACTGACGGTCCCTCGTGGAAATGGGGATCGCCGGTGGAGACACCCCTGGCCAGGAGTGAGTTGCTGAGCACGCCTGGGAACAGGGGGGGAGAGAGGCTGGTCCGGGGTGGAGCCGGTCACTGGAGGTGGACCAGCAGGCGGGTGGGCTGAGAGCTTTCTGCACTGGTGGTCCCTGGTGGGGATGGGGATCTTTAGTGGAGGTCAGCCTGGATCGGTGTCGGGTGTGATGTTCTACAGCAAATTTGGCTAATTCTAGCCACTGATCAAGCTTCTTTTGCCAGTATTGTGGATCACAGTCCCATGCAAATAATGTAAGAAACTTATGTGAATTTAAAAAAATTGCCATTGGTTGCATTTCTGCGGCAGAAGCAGGATTTGCACAGGAATGTTCCACCCAAATGCTGGGATAGTTATGCCCAGCACAGTGATGTGTACAACACACGTCAAATACACAACACAATGGGCCTGATTGATATGTGGACACAAGTGTAATCGCAGCTTCGACCTCTCATGATCCCAATTGTGAAAATATGCTAATGAGTCACTCGCTGGCCAGTGCTTAGAGACGCCCACTCAGGGCCGGATTAGGGTTTGAGGGGGCCCTGGGGCAACAACTTTGTGGGGGCCCCTATCAATATAATTGTCTATATTTATATATACACATACACCACACACATATATACTTACACACACATACATTCACACAGAAAAACACATATATACACCACACATGCATGTGTCACACATACTGTACATTACACACAAACATACATATACACACACACATTTCACATACACACACTTACCTTGCACCATCTGCACTGCATGTTGTGGATGGGGAGGGGACCTGGCAGGAAGGCACCATGCTATTAACCTCCGCCCCCTTGCGGTTTTGGCCGCGATTCGCGGGTCAATCGGAAAGGGGCGGAGCCAAATGACACAATTGTAATGGAAATGCATCATACTGGCTCTGCCTCCAGCCGATTGACCTGCGAATCACGGGATTTTGCCGTGAAGTGGGCGGGGCTTAATAACGGTGCCTGCTCTTGTGCAGCTGCTGCTGCTGTGTGGGGGCCCTTTAGGTGTGGGGGCCCCGGGACGACCACCTCTGTCGCCCCCATAATCCGGCCCTGCGCCCACTGAAAGCATCTCACATCCGCTGCTCACATACAAAACCAGACACATAGGAGACATTGAAAGCAGATCAGACGGCCATCACTCTTCTGAGCATAACTAAGCTGTCGCAGACATAACGGGTCTCCAGACACGCATTGGGCTCTCCTGCTGCCAGCATGACTACCAGTCACTCACTTTGCAAGTGAATCCTGTTTGAACGTAATTGCAAACCAATCGCTGTACGGGGGCAGTGCACCTTACAGGCATGCACAATGACTGACAATCGCTCAATATTGGTATTGCATCTTTATCTGAATCAATATTGTAGTGTGAGCTAGAATGACCTCATGAGTCTTTTTTAATCAAAGTTCCAGGCCTACCTATAGCATCCAAGGGAGGTTCAGCCAGCAGCAGAACAACCTGTGTGTACGTCTTCCCTATGACATCAGTAGGTGCCCAGCACACAGCTTTGGAAGGGTCTGTACAGCTGTGTTAATCGGAGGGTAAGAGGAGCACAGTTGCCAATTTTTATTGATCCTCCTCCGATAGAGTCCAGGAGGGGGTAATCCACTGCAATGGGTAGTACAGCATCATGGTCCCAGCCCCCACTGTTTAAAGCAGCAATTTGCTGAATTTCATAGGGGGCACAGGTACACATCATTGCTACCCCGCCCCCGGCCGTACTAAGCCACTATTTGCTGCATTTTACAGGAAGGGGTGGAGCTACACAACATCATGGCTCTGTACCACGATCTAGTGTATTTTACAACCAGTGGTGTAACTAGGGCATACTTGCCTACCTTTAGGCTGTCCCTTCCGGGAGGGGACAGCCTGGTCGACTCTCTGTACACAGCAGGTGGGCGGAGCGGGGGGCGAGGCGGCTCAATCGCGTCATCGTGGCCCCGCCTCCTGCTGTGCAGAACCTGTAATACAAGCACTGTACAGCGGGGGCGGGGCTTCGATGATGCGATTTAACGCAAATCGCGTCATCTGAATGAACCCCCGTACTGCAGATTAAGTGGCTGGCAACAGGGGATGCAGGCTGGCTGTGGCTGGTTGCGGGAGACTAGCCTAGTCTTCCGGGTGGTCGGGAGCGCAACCCGATTTTCGGGAGGCTCCCGACCATTTCGGGAGAGTAGGTAAGTATGAACTAGGGTATTTGGAGCCCAGGGCAAATTTGAAAAGGGAGGGCCCGGCCCCCCCCCCCCGATGTGTGCGCGCCGAAGGCAAAAAAATGGGCGTGGTCACTTAAAAATGGGGCGTGTCAACATGACACACCCCTTTATTTTCAAACTGAACATTCCCATCCATATGCACTTTAACCCCAGTAGTGCCCCTTATACAGTACCCCCAGTATGCAGTTGTGGTCCCTCTCATGCAGGCCCATAGTAGTGCCCCTTATACAGTATCCCCAGTAGTGGTCCCTCTTATACAGCCCCCAATTAGTTTCCCTTACTCAGTACCCCCAGTAGTGGCCCCCCCAAATGCAGTGCCCCACGTAGTGTTCCCCCTTATGCAGTGCCCCCAGTAGCAGTCCCCACAATGCAGAGCGCCCAGTAGCGGTATCCCCTTATGCAGTGCCCTTTATATGGTGCCCCCAGTAGTAGTCCCCCCCCTATGCAGTGCCCTTTTATATAGTGCCCCCAGCAGTAGTCCCCCCATGCAGTTTTCCCAGTAGTGGTCCCCTTATGCAGGCACCCTGTAGTGATCCCCCCTATCTAGTGCACCCTGTAGTGGTCCCCGCAGTGCCCCTAGCAGTAAGCCCCTTATATAGTGCCCCCAGCAGTAGTGTCCCCCCCTCCCATGCAGTGCCCCCAGTAGTGGTCCCCCTGATGCAGGCTCCCAGTAGTGACCCCCCCCCTATCCAGTGGTCCCTGTAGTGGCCCTTCCTATTATTGCCCCCAGTAGTGGTCCCCCGAGTGCAGTGCCTCTAGTAATAGGCCCCTTTTAGAATGCCCCCAGTGGTAGTCCCCCCCCCCAAGTAGTAGTCCCCAGTAGAGTAGCGCCCCCCCCAGTAGAGGTCCTCCCAATGGCACCCCCAGTAGTAGCCACACCTCCCCCAGTAGAGGTCCCCCCAGTAGTAGCCAACCCCTCCCCCGTTGTGCAGATAGATTAAAAAATAACTAAATATATATAAAAATATACTTACCTGATTCCACACTGCTCCTGCTCCTGTCCGCGATGCCGCTCCCGCCCGCCAGTCCGCCCGGGCTGGCGCGCTCAGCATTATGGAACAGACGTCATGAGGTCAGTCCCATTACCCACTGCAGGAGCCGGACGGAAGGCCGGCTCTTGCAGTGGGTGCTGCAGCAGTCAATGAGAGTCTATCTGACGGCGATGCGTGTGTTATGCACAGCCTGAGCCTGCCTCCTAGCGCTATTGGGCAAGCGCTCAGGGGGAGGCAACGGGCTCAGGCGTGCAGCACAGGACCGGCGCTGGAAGCCTAGCGCCGGTCCTGTGCAAATGTGTAGCGCTGACCGCACTCATTGCGGTCGGCGCTACACTGGCTAACTAGGGCGGGCGGGCCGGTACCATGGCCGGCGGCGGCCCCCATGGCGCCGCCAGTCCAATGGCGCCCAGGGCACGAACCCCGCTCGCCCTGCCCTAGTTACGCCACTGTTTACAATGCTGTTGTTGGGCTGAGATGATGCAATTCAACTTCCCGGCTACCCACTTCAGTCAGCATCGGAATATGGTTACTGTATGTTTACAGAAAAGGTGGGACATAGATATTACTCCTGTTACATTTACCATACAGTATATAGTGCTCTATAGTATCTTCCATACTTGCTACAGTACAGAACGTACCAGAAACACACATTGGGTGGGGTGCGTAGCTAATATTACTGCAGATAACATGTTATTGTATACTAGTGTGTAAAAGCTATTTCAGGAGCCAATTTATCATTTAAAATTTGGAACATATACCCAGAAATCACCCATTCGTCAGATACCTGCAAATATTATGTATCACTTTAATATATGAGGAGGAACCGCAGCAGATATTTCCAACAGCAGTCGCAGCCCCCATAGGTTTCTATAGGGGTTGCAAAGCGGTCAGATTTACCAAGCTCCGTAATGTGAGGTATTCTGGAGTTTGGCCCCGGCAGCTAATGCCATCTGAATATGGCATTAGCCGCTGTATCTCGTGTGCTACATTTTGCAAAAATTACTGGGAGAGGGTACTTCCCTGGCACTGGGTGCTGTATGCGTGGTCAGCAGGCGGCATATGCACAGTAGCACTGCGGGTACCAATATGGCCACTGCATGTGTGGTCAGCAGACATCACATACACAGTAGTGCTGCGGGGTACCAATATGGCCACTGTATGTGTGATCAGCAGACGGCACATGCACAGTAGTGCTACGGGGTACCAATATGGCCACTGCATATGTGGTCAGCAGGTGGCACATGCACAGTAGCGCTGCGGGGTACCAATATGGCCACTGTATGTGTGATCAGCAGATGGCACATGCACAGTAGCGCTGCGGGGCACCAATATGGCCACTGTATGTGTGATCAGCAGATGGCACATGCACAGTAGCGCTGTGGGGTACCAATATGGCCACTGCATGTGTGGTCAGCAGGCGGCACATGCACAGTAGCGCTGCGGGGTACCAGTATAGAAGTGACATGATTGGATTAGCTATCACCTCTTACACATAACAGGGACGGGCTTCCTTTCTGAGTCCCTGCACCTGCATGCGGTTTTTAGATAAGAAATAATTATCAGGTCTAAAACCGTTAATTGGTACATATGCCCCTTAGCCTTTTAAATATAGCACATCTTTTAATCTTGTTATTAGGCAACATTATGTGAATAAGCAACACTTTGCGATCAGCCATACTTGGTCATTTACACAAAGCAATATTGACTACTAAACAAAGGGTCTGTTGCAGGTTTATTGCTGGAAGATATCTCTTTGTTTTGTTTTGAAATAAAATAGAAATTATTTGCCCAAGTTACATCTCCTTTTTATTCACTGTAAGAACATCTTGTGTTTTATAAAAAATAATAGCCTTGGCATTTATATACAAGCAACTGCTAAAGGAAAATCTCTAAATAATTAAACAATTTACAGACAATGCACATCACTGCACCCAGGTTCTACACTGTATTAATCATGCAGTTCCTATGATTGCCCACTGTATGGCATTGCTTTGAGAAGTTAAGTTATGTTTCATACAGAGGAAAAACAGATTGTTGTGGCTTTTGTTGATGTATCATGTGATAGAGGGACAATAGCTCTATAGCTATAATATACAATTTTGATAATGCAATAACTGTCCAATACCAGTGAGTACTATGGATGTAAATAAAATAGTTTATAATTGTAAATATACCATTAAAATGGACATCCATAAAAATGGCCTTTGTTAGTAAAGTATAAGAAGACTAATTTTAGACACCAAGGTGGTCTCTGACCGAGAATAACCATGTCAATCGGTGACGTGTTTCCGATTTTTTTCTATAGGCTGTCCCAGATATGGTTGGATCATACTATGGCAGTCCAAGCTGTTCTGGTATTCTGGACTTATATAATACTAGCTGGAGTACCCGGCGTTGCCCGGGATTTTAAGAATGTTTGTTTACATATCATCCTCCAACAAACCTCTCCTTAGGCAGGCCTCCTGAAAAGTGTGACAAACTTCCCCATCCACAGTCCTAAGGTCTTCAAAGGAAGTAGGACCTGTAATGGTGTAAAGCAAACTTCGGAGATAGAAGCAGTCAAAATTTGTCGGATGTGCAGTGTAAACACGGCCAACAGCTTCTGTTGCTCTGATACCAGGATGACTGTGTACTTCCTGGTTGCTGGATCGCACTATGAAATGCACAGCAACTACTTCCAGTTCCTTGTGCAGCTGTTTCCGGCATTCAGGGTCTCCACAGTGTATAAAATTCATCCAATCGGTTTTACCCTTCAGGGGCTGAAAAAAAGGAATGAACCGGAAGTAGCCTCTGTGCGTTCCATAGTACAGTCCAGCAACCAAGGAGGTAGACAAAAAAGTTTGGTCGCCACTGTTGACACCATTTAGTTGTGTAAGCTCATGCATGAGCAAGTATAAATAAAAATTTGTGATGCAGAGCTGTGTTTTTGCATCCCAGTATAGTTTCCATCTTTATGGGCCTGATTCTAAATCAGATGGATCTCTCCTCATGGATGCAGATAGCAATTTGTACCATATTCAGACTCAGATATGCGCCAACCCTCGTGTTTTGGTTTTGGATCTGGATCTCCCCTGGTTTTGGATCTGAATCTGGTTTTGGATTTTTTTCCTTGGTGTATTTTTTTTCGGTTTTAGTTTTGGATCTGGATTTTTCTCTTAAAATATAAAAACAGCTAAAAATCACATAAAAATGTTTTTGTTCCTACAGTATTATTAATCTCAATAACATTTATTTCCAGTCATTTCCAATCAATTTTGACCACCTCACAATATTATTTTTTTTCATCTAGTTAAGGCCAAAAGGTTGCATCCAGCTAGCTGGCTGACTAAGCTATGCGACACAGTGGGCGGCACTAACATGTGGCAGTTCAGCTTCCAAGTTCCAACACATATACAGTGTGTTATACAGTATGGGTTGGATACACCAATAGTGCACTTACTGTGACAGCAGTGCGGGGTGCTGGTGGTGTCCTCAATGCGGAAGTGCCGTCGGTGTTTGCAGAGTGGGGGCCCTGGCAGTGTCCTGAATGCATAGTGCCGGCAGTGCAGGGGTGCCAGCGGTGTCCTCAGTGCAGGAGTGCTGACAGTGCCGGCTGTGCAGGGACGCCCTTGATGCGGGAGTAGCGGCAGTGCGGGGTCACTAATGGAGTCCTCAATCCGTGGGGCAGTAGTGCGGGGGTGCTGGCAGTGTCCTTAGTGCAGGGTGCCAGTGGTATCGGCAAAGCAGCGGTGCCAGCGGTGTCCTTATTGCATGTGTGCTGACAGTGTCAACAGTGCAGGGGTGCCGGTGGTGTCCTCAGTGTGGAAGTTGCTGACAGTGTCCTCAGTACATGGGATGTCAGTGCTGTGGTGCTGGCAGTGGACCCAGTTAAGGGTACCGGTGGTGTCTTCAGTGCAGGTTTTCTGGCTGTGTCGGCAGTGCAGGGGTTGCTGACGGTGTGCTCAGTACATGGAATGGCAGTGCTGTGGTGCTGGCAGTGTCCTCAGTGAAGGGTACCGGTGATGTCAGCAGTGCGGGGGTGCCAGCGGTGACTTTAATGCAGGTTTTCTGGCTTTGTCGGCAGTGCAGAGCTTGCTGACGGTGTCCTCAGTATGTGGAATGGCAGTGCTGCGGTGCTGGCAGTGTCCTCAGTGAAGGGTACCGGCGATGTCAGCAGTGCAGGGGTGTTCTCAATGCAGGGTCCCAGCGGTGTCGGCAGAGCCAGGGTGCCACTGGTATCCTCAGTGCATGTGTGCTGACAGTGTCGGCAGTGCAGTGGTGCTGGTGGTGTCCTCAGTGTGGGAGTGTCGGCAGTGTGGGGGTCACTGACTGTGTCCTCAGTATGTGGAGCAGCGGTGCAGGGGTGCCAGCAGTGTCGGCAGCGGGGGATGCTGACAGTGGGGGTGTCGGCAGTGGGGGATGGCGGGCGCCATCTTCTTTTGCTTCCTGTGTGCATATTAAATGGCCTTAACGCTGATTGGCTGAGAGCCGTGACAGACGGCTCTCTCAGCCAATCAGCGTTAAGCCCGCTCAATACAAAACCTTGCAACCCGTCAGTGGGATCGCAAGGTTTTGCCTCGGGTGAGGGATCTGGGGCAGGCAGGGAGGGAGATCCGAGCTTGGCTCGACCCCTGTAATTTAAAAAAAAAATGTTGGACCCCCAAATTAATTGTGTGAGCATAACATGGGTCATGTTGGAATTCGCCCACATGTAATGCTCTCACAATATTGGTGGCATTGTCCGAAATCACAAATCTCGAGGACAGTCCAAGTGGGGTAAGCCATTTTTCAATGAGTTTTTCTAAGAGGTTCTCAGCAGTATGCCTCTTAGTGAATCCAGTTATACAAAGAGTAGCCTGCCTCTGTATCAGCTGTCTTTTGGTAGATGTTGCTGCTGCTGTTGTAGGCAATTCACCTACCCAGTGGGCTGTCACAATCATGTAATCCTTAGTTTGCCCTGTCCCACTTGTCCACATATCAGTGGTCAAGTGGACAGTGGGTACAACTGCATTTCTGAGGACATTAATAAGGTTTTTTTTAATGTCCTTGTGCAGACTTGGAATTGCTGTTCTAGCGAAGTGGAATCTAGAAGGGATCTGGAAGCGAGGACACAGGACCTCAATTAACTGTTGAAAACCCACTGCAGTAATGGCGGATACTGAACGCACATCTAATACCAGCATAGCTGTTATGGAGTCAGTAAACCACTGTGTAACTGGGTGATTGCTGTCATACTTGTTTGCCCTTGCAAACAATTGTTTGACAGTTAATTGTTTTTTGGAGGGCACGCTACAAGTAGTCTTCCTCCTGGTCCCCTTCTGGGATGAAGATCCACTCACAGCAACAGGCGTAGTCATCAAGGATCCTTCTGAGGATACACGGATAGGAGAGGAATCAATCATGCTTCGAATAACAACATTGGATGCCGCAGGACTACTCCCGATGACGAATGAGGATGTTGATGATGCAGGTGTTGGTGGTGGAGATTGAAGGCACTTGGATCCCACAGAGAGGGAGCAGGTAGGTGACACTGGACTTGTTACGTTTTGAGTTTTGGAACTTGGCGACATACACTTTGATATTTGATGAATGCGCTCCAAGTGAAGTAACAAGGAGGAGGTTCCTAGGTGGTTTAGGTCCCTCCCTCTACTCACTCTTGCATGGCAATGGTTACATATGGCTTGACAACTGTTGTCCGGATTGGGGTGGAAATAATTCCACACGTGAGAAGTGGATTTTTTCGTCTTTTGTCCCGGCATGACAATAATGGGCTTTGGCTTTTTCAATCCATGGGCAACAGCTGTTGCCTTACTTACACAAAGGACATGCTCGGCATCAACATCCTTAGCGCCTTCAACTACCAAAATATCCTCCTCCATGAGCAATTCCACAGAAGCATCCTCAATGACTACGTCTGCAAGATGTTGACTGCCCTTTCCCACATTTACAGAGGTCACACAAATGCTGGAACTTGGGAGGATCCTCCAGTACACTAGTATTTAGGTCTGGCTCACACATGGCAACCGCGGACACAATTCCACTCTCCTCGGGGATTTGTGATTTCGATTGCTCAGGGCACACAGTTGGTTTTTCAAGAGCTGCCTTACTCTTCTTAACAATTTTAAAACAACTACTACTACTACTACGGCCTTATCCTTTCCTTGCCACTTTGTGTGGGAATGGCATATTGCCAATGTGTTGTTTATCTAAAGGCAACTTGCCTTTCAAGTTTTTTTCTTTACTACAGTAAAAGTAGCTTCACCATATCTATGGTGTGATTTAAGCCCTGGGGAATGGGCTTAAATAGAGGACAAGGAAGTTGACGGCCTTGCATTATCATGATGACTACTGGCGGCAGCTACAACATGTGGTTCTTGGCCTTGCTCTCCTGTCATGAGACAGCCCTCCATATTTTCTGCGATCTTGAAGCAGTGTCACAAGCACCAATAGTGTAGCCAAGGTGCGGTTACAAAATTCACACAAGTGCAGTCGTGCTCACACAGAAAAAATATATACAAAAGACTTTTTTGGGGGGGGGGTCTAGAACTTGGGCCCAGAGCACAGATTGATGACAACTGGAGTCGGGCAGCACTAGGTTGCGTTGCTGAATCTTGTGTGGCTAAGCCTAGCACGCACACATAGAAAAAAAATAAAACGACTATATATATATATTTTTTTCAAGTCCAGAACTTGGGCCCAGGTGGACGCAGCAGACAGCACAGCACCAGCCCAGATGGATCAGCACCAGCCCAGATGAATGCAGCAGACAGCACAGCACCAGCCCAGATGGATCAGCACCAGCCCAGATGAATGCAGCAGACAGCACAGCACCAGCCCAGATGGATCATCAACAGCACTAGCCCAGTTGGACACAGCAGACAGCACAGCAGTGACAGCACCAGATGGATCAGCAGTGCACCAGCCCAGGTCACAGCAGACAGCACAGCACCAGCACAGGTAAGTAGTACTATGTCTCCCAGCCCTACACTACCCACCCTCCCTGTTCAGTCTCCACGGCCGAAGTGAAATGGCGGCTGCCGTGTGGTCCCTTTTATACATAGAGACGAAAGCTTGCAACCTGCGAGATTTCGTCTCTATGGTTTTGCCTCGGTATGAGATCCGGGGCCTGGCGGGGGAACCAAACGCATGTTCGGTTCTCGCCCCGGACCTCAAAATTCGGGTGGGTTCGGATCTCGGAGATCCGAACCCACTCATCTCTAAAATTATATATATATAGACCATAGTGTGAACCACAGCCAGTGACTCCTGCAATTACTGCAAAACATTGAGTTTGATATTATTTTTCTGATTTTGCTGTGTCAGTATCTACATACTAGCACAGTACTCTTTACAAAAGGCAGTCTTTGTGAGATCTATAATGAGAACAGAACATACAGTGAAAGCAGCCTCCCCTGCTCTTACATTGTCTGGTCATTCTGTTTGGACGTTAGACCAAAGAGCGTTAACAAGAATAAAGTTCTGCAGTCTTTAGACCATTGTGTACTTTTGTTACCATCTGCCCTTAAAATAAGTAGGAGGACACTCACAGCAGTCACTTAAAGTCAGCTTAAATAAATCAACATCAGTCACTGTTGTAAATGAGCACAGGACACAAAGGATTATTGTACAACGCCATCACGAGGACTGAGCAGAATTCCGCAGAGACAGAGCCTCTTAATTGCCATCATCATATGCAAATCAGCAATATGTGGTGCCCATAGCATGAACATCAGACTAGAATTGTGCTAATAATGCACTGTTTATATTAGGACAGTAGTATAGTAGTAGGGACACATATGCTTAAACAGAATATTTTTAAGTATAGACCACTAATTTAACAAATTGTTTCTTTCCCTGAAGCTCCATATTTCCTTCATTAACACATTATGCACTATGCAACTTATAATCATTATAGGATTATTGCATTAACTTGTGTATATATTCAGTTATACAGCATTTTGGTACACCATCATGTGGTAGCATTTTGTTTGAGCTCAGGTTCACCTGTAGAAATTATTATTTTGTCCCCTTTATACAGTATTAGTGTTTCTCATTAAGCTGTAACCACGCAGCTGGTTTCAGGCATTTGTTGCATGATTGTAGCCCATGGGCTCAAAACTAAGGCAGTCCTCAATAAGTATTTCAAACGGGCGATAATTATTAAGCTTGGTGGAGTACATGATCAGACAATGACCACATTCCGCTTCAGTTACCTCAACAAGGCTTGGCTATGGTACTGGAGTGAATAGGGCAAATAATAATAAAAAGAAAAACATTACTTTTCTGCTTATTCAACAAATTCATGCTGATACCCCATACTGTAATATCTCCATTTTCCACCTACAACTTAAGTTGATCACCTGCCTAAATAAGCACTCTGTGTTCAAAGTAGAAAATCACCATGCATATGGAAAATAGGAAAGTATGAAAATGATGTTAAGGACAAGTAAATGTTTTCATACAAAACACCATATAACAGAGTGTAATATGAAGTAGTAGGTGTTCAATTTGACAAAATATCCTAATTGTACTTGGACAGACTACGCCGATATATTGTGTAGTTTGTTAATGAAACACACACACACACACTTTCAGAGAGTGCGTGTAACTCTTTTTCTTCGAAGTCCATAGGGTCCACAGGGAGACAATGGGGTGTAGGTGGGACCTTGGAGGACCAGACACCAACAGCAAAGCTTTTCAATCCCAGGATGGTCCGGTCCTTTCCCCTATACCCTGCCTACAGCCTGAGGGCAACTCAGTTTTGTTCACAAGCCCAAGGCAGGAGAAGGAGAGAGAAGGAAAACTGGTACACTGAAGAATCACACTCTCACACAGAGAAGGAAACAAGTGACCAAGAGAAGAAACCCATAAAATCCAGGAGCGTCAGGGCGGGTGCCCTGTGGACTTCGAAGAAATGCCTCAGAGTGCCTCCTTGGTGATTGAGTTAGGCCACTGCCGTGGTGTTGTCGGACTGTACTTGTACTGGCCTGCCCTGAAGAATATCCTGAGCCAGAGTGAGAGCTCTGTAGATGGCTCGAAGTTCCAAGACATTGATTGGTAACTCTGCCTCGAGTGGGGTCCAGCGGCCCTGGAAGGAGTGTTGGCTGGTCACTGCACCTCACCCTCAGAGGCTTGCCGTGGTGAGGAGAGCCCAGTCCGGGATCCAAAAGGGGCGACCCTTGTCTAAATGGAATGTCTGTAGCCACCAGGCTAGAGACAGGCGAACCTCCAGGGGGAGGCCCATTGTCTGGGATCGAAGCAGATGGGGGTAGCCTGTTCCACTTGGAGAGGATCAGGTGCTGAAGGGGCCTGAAGTGAAACTGAGCGAACTCCACCATGTTTAAGGTGGACACCATTGATCCCAATGTCTGCATTGTAGTGTGAATTGACACTCGGCAACCGTGAAGCAGTTTGCGCACTCTGTGTTGTATTAAAGAGATCTTGCCTGTTGTTAGAAAGATCTTCTGAACCCGAGAGTCCAAGAGGGTTTCTAAATGCACCATTTTTCAGGAGGTGTCAGGGAAGAATTTTTCCAGTTGATCAGCCACCCGTTTACCCAGAAGAGGGTAAAGGGAATTTAAACGTTTTGGAATTTGAAACCTTTTACCTGGCATATTCCATGCTTCACCTGATCAGTGAGCGAACTCTGGTAAAACTACCTTTTGTTGCTTAAAAGTGATTATTTTTTTCTTAGGAGCGGGTTCTTCTATTTGTAAAATAGATTTTACAGCTCTAACCAGAGCAAGTATATTTAATTTAAAGGGTGACTCCTCATCTCCTGAGATGGAGTCAGAGTGAGAGAGGTCTGCGTCTTCTGCCTCCCCAGATGATATATCAGAATCAGATAACTTCGTGGACTGGGAAGATAACACAGCACGTTTAGTAGGTAAAGGCTTTTCCTGTAGAGGTATTAGCCAAACTCTGTACTGAGGTAGACAGTACATCTAACCATGGGGGAGGCAAAGGATTTGCAGGGGTTACCTGCTGTGGCCATCCCACAGGGGGAACTACCACGGGGACTGCTAAGTGGTCCGCAATCTTTGTCAGTACTGAGAAAAGGCAGCCCAGGGTGGCACCAGGACTGAGGGGCCCGAGTCTGTGCATCAGTTAGTACAGAGACCATCCTGAATGAGGTCCTCTGGACTAAGCCTGCTCAGCAGGACTTACAAAACACCAGAGTAGGAGCAGCATAATCAGCCTGCTTGTTATTCTTTCCTCTGCCAGACATAGCCACAAGAATAAAATACACAGTATGATACAGTGCAGTGAACACCCTGCAGTATGTGTAATATGGCACAGTGTAGTGTGCAACCACGCTATATAGTATGTGACAGTCCTCACAAATATATATGGGAGATGTGATTTACAATGAACCCCCTTATACCTTAGTATGTCAGGGTAATCAGAATAAAGGGAAAGGTATAAGCTGACAGTATAGAAAGTAGAGATCAGCGCTAGCACAAGTCACATACAAACACAGAAAAATGTTATACATCTGCAATTGGCACTACAATCAACTACATAGACTGCAGTGGT
The DNA here is from genome assembly GCA_031769625.1 of Taudactylus pleione. Taxonomy (NCBI): domain Eukaryota; kingdom Metazoa; phylum Chordata; class Amphibia; order Anura; family Myobatrachidae; genus Taudactylus; species Taudactylus pleione. Next base: position 25,944,641 of record JAUIMM010000113.1, on the reverse strand, counting down.
TGGTAGGCTATAGTGCTGTATAACTTGGCCCATGGGAGAGGTATACAGGGAGACTGTACCCAGCGTTCCCGGAGACTTGTGAAGCAGAAAATGTCTGCCGTGCGTCTGAGGGGGCGGAAGGTGAGGGAGGAGCAGCTCAGGGAACAGCTAGACCGTAGTGGAATAGCGCCCTGCGCTGGGGGAGGGGCTGCAAGGAGAGCACCTTCTCCCTGTGCTGTTAACCACCGGTTCTCCTGGCCTGTCAATATGCCTCTCCGCCAGTATATAATGCCCCAGTGGTCTAGTGGAGTCGTGGGCACAAGCGGGGTTCCGCCTTACCTGTCCCCTGGATTCCAGGCTGGAGTCTGAGGTTCGGGGGAGTCTGCTAGCTAGTCCCCCTCAGAAGTATCTAGCCGTGGCTTGGTGTCATGGTGCCATGGATGGGTGATGGAGCAGCAGCACAGATGTCCAAAGGGACAGTCTTTTGCTGCTGCTCAGTGTAAAATAGTAGAAATTAAAATAAAATCATAAAATTAAGCTTGGGCTGCTTGAAGCAGCCCCACTGTTAAAAATGGTGACCCAGCTCCTGCCGGACACCAACGAAACTGATTTGCCCTCGGGCTGTGAGTATAGGGGGAAGGACCGGAGGATCCTGCAATTGAAAAGCTTTGCTGTTGGTGTCCATTCCTCCAAGGTCCCACCTACACCCCACTGTCTCCTTGTGGACCCTGAAGAAATGTGTGTGTGTGTGTGTATATATATATATATATATATGTATATATATACACACACAGTCGAATCACATTATTATGGCCATCTCCTACATTTGACGTCAGCAGTGCGTAGCCCATGAAGTACGTCACATGCTGTGCGCTGGCTTAGTGGGTATACAAGGTGTGCGATAGGCCGTCTGCACACATATCACTCATTGCGGTCATGGGTAAAAGTGGTAATTTATCAGAGTTGCAAAAAGGGATGATTATTGGCTTTCAGGCAAAGGTTGGTAGGATTTATGAAACAGCGCAGTTTGTAAACTGTTCGCGTGCTGCTGTGAAGGTGTATCATGACTGGACAAATCACACCATTGCGAATAACAGCCGTGGAAACTGCGGAACATCACGTGCCAGTACTTCCCTGGCTCCCTTATTCCCTCGGACTTGAACCCAATTGAGCACCTATGGGACCACCTCGATCGTTGTGTTCACTCTATGGATACTCCACCACGCACCCTCCAACAGCTGTGGGATGCACTGCAGTCAGCATGGCTCCAGATACCTGTGCCAACCTACCAGCACCTGATTGAGTTACTGCCAGCACAAATAGCTGCTGTACATGCTGCACATGGCAGTTACTCTGACTATTAGCTGGTGGTCATAAGAATGCGACTGGACTGTGTAGTTATTAATATAGAGTTAATGAACACACTTGCCTACATCTCTGTATAAGTATCATTATATCAGCTGGAAGCCTTGGCTGGAGAGTGCAGTTTTTAAAGTGAAAGCTTTTTTAAGTGCGAAACTGTAGCGTTAGACTTGCGTTAAACCGAAGATAAACAGAAGGAGGATAAGTTCCAACAATCTACAAACCACTGCTGTCTACATATTCAGGACTGTTACTCCGGGACTCCCTGCGCAGTCACATCAAGAAATCTTTACATATATCTCAATGCATACTTGTGCCCATGTCAGTTTGCCTCTTTTCACTTGGAAATACTGTCTTTTATCTTAGCTTTCTTGCCCAGCCTCACTTCCTTTATCTGCTTACAGTCTACATTATTATTCAAATTCTGCACACATTTGATCCCCACTTTTAATCCACTCAATAACAAACTTGTTAATCTGCATACATATTTACAAACACTATTCTTTCACTTGTATTTCTACAAATCTCTTGCGTTCAGATTTCATTTATATTTAAAGTTTTCAACGCTCTAGTTTACTTATCAACACCATGACTAAGTTTTCTTCAAATTCACTCAGTCTCTACCTAATCCTCTGTTCAGCCCCCTACTTCCATCTTTATCCTTTCCCCCTTTACTCATCCACCTCCTCCTCCCCTTCTCCCCCCTCCTCTCGCATTACTCCACTTTCATCCAGTTCTACCCCCCCTCTGTCCTACTACTCCACCACTAATCCCTCCTCCTACTCTCCTCTCCCTGTCACTTCACCCCACTGCCATCCACATCTCCCTCCCTGCCCACCTCCTATAGGTTCCCTTTCTAGCTCAGGTGCCTGCACCATCACTAAACTCTATTCATATCGGTCCCCCAAATTAATCTTGCCACCACGTTACAGCAACCCGGATAATCTTATTCACATCTCCCCCACAAACACTATCTCTCTATCCTGTGTCCTCTGGAATGCCAGGTCAGTCTGTAATAAACTGGTCCCCACTCATGACCTTTTCATCTCCAACTCCCTGAATCTCCTAGCCATTACTGAAACCTGGATTTCACCCTCTGACACCACTTCTCCTGCTGCTCTATCCTCTGGGGGCCTTGCCTTCTCCCACACCCGCTGGCCTGGGGGTCACTATGGTGGTGGTGTTGGGGTCCTTCTATCCACCAGTTATTCCTACCAGCTTATACCCTCTGAACCATCCCTTACATTCCCCACATTTGAGGTTCATGCTATTCGCCTCTTCCAGCCAGTAAGCCTCAGAGTAGCTGTCATTTACCGTCCCCCTGGCTCTCCCTCCAAATTCCTTGATAACTTCGCTTCCTGGCTCCCTCACTATCTCTCCTCAGATCTTCCCTCAATTATCCTAGGTGATATTAATATTCCTATTGACATTCCTACAGAATCCTCTGCCGCTAAACTCCTTACCCTCACCTCTTCCTTTGGTCTCGCCCAATGGACCTAATCACCCTCCCATGTGAGTGGGCACTCACCTGACCTGGTCTTTACTCACCGTTGTGATATCTCTGATTACTCCAATTCCCCATTCCCCCTCTCTCTTTAACTTATCCCCCTCCCATTCCCCTCCTTTACCTCCTAAGGCTACCATTACTAAGCGTAACATTGAGGCTATTGACACTGTTGCTTTTTCCTCTCTGTTGGACTCGCTTCTTTCACCTATCCCTTCTCTCTCTTGTCCTGAAAAAGCCACTTCCTTGTACAATGCCTCCCTTACTTCTGCTCTTGACTCTGTTGCTGCGGCAATAACTACTCACCTTCGCAGATCCACACCACAACCCTGGCATTCCAAATGCACCAGATACCTGCAGAAGTGTTCAAGAATTGCTGAGCGCCAGTGGAGGAAATCGCGCTCTATGGCAGACTTCCTCCATTTCAAATTTATTCTCTCATCCTACAGTGCTGCCCTGTCCCTCTCCAAACAATATTTCAAGAACCTCATCTCCTCCCAGTCCGCAAACCTCCCCCGGCGTCTCTTTGCCACTTTCAACTCCCTCCTCGCTCTCTGCCCTTGACTTTGCCACCTACTTTACATCTAAAATTGACTCCATACGTGAGGACATCTTATCCCATCAGACCCTCAGCACTCCTGCCCCTCCCTTCCCTGACCACCCCTCCCCTTCTGTCACACCAATGCTGACATCCTTCTCCCGTTTCTGGAGAGGAAGTCAGGGCCCTCATCCGGTCCTCTCCTCCTTCCACCTCCCCCCTTGACCCTATCCCTTCCAGTCTCCTGTTACCTGTCTCCCTCTGCCTGTTCCCATCTTGCCCACCTCCTCAATCTCTCCCTATCATCTGGCACTGTCTCTTCTGCATTCAAACACACCCTTGTCTCCCCCATTCTTAAAAAACCTACCCTGGATCCTAACATACTCCCCAACTACCGACCCATCTCTCTCCTCCCTTTTGCTTCCAAACTCCTTGAGCGTATTGTTTACAACCGCCTTACCACCTTTCTTTCTTCCCACTCCCTCCTTTACTCATTTCAATCTGGCTTCTGTTCTCTCCACTCCACTGAAACTGCCCTCACGAAAGTCAGCAATGACCTCCTTGCTGCCAAATCCAAGGGCCACTACTCTGCTCATTCTCCTTGACCTCTCTGCTGCATTTGACACTGTAGACCACCCTATCCTCCTGCAAATCCTTCACTCTCTTGGTTTCCGTGGCATTGCCCTCTCCTGGCTGTCCTCCTACCTCTCTGATCGTTCCTTCTCTGTCTCCTCTCAGGACTCCTCTTCCCCCCCCCCCCCACTTCCACTAACAGTAGGAGTTCCCCAAGGTTCTGTTCTTGGACCTCTCCTTTTCGCCCTATATATGTCCTCTCTAGGTGAACACATTAACTCTTTTGACCTCCAATATCATCTCTATGCTGCTGATACTCAAATTTACCTTTCCACCCCTTACCTTTCCCCCTTGCTTCTTACCCGTATCTCCAACTGTCTCTCTGCTATCTCTTCATGGATGTCCCAGCGCTTTCTTAAACTTAACATGTCTAGGACTGAGCTGATCATCTTCCCACCCTCTTCCATTACCTCACTAACCACAATTTCTTTATCTATTGATGGTACAACTATCTCCTCTATCCCCAAAGTGCGCTGTCTTGGAGTTATTCTAGACTCCTCCCTCTCCTTTAAACCACACGTTCTACATCTGCTTCCCCTCTCCTTCAAGCCCTACACTGGCTGCCCTTCAGATGCCAATTCAAGGTTCTTACACTCGCCTACAAAGCCCTCACTAAATCCTCCCCCACATACATTTCTGACCTTCTCTCCCTTCACACTCCCACCCGTCCACTTCGCTCAACAAATGCATGTTGCCTCTCTTGCCAACTGATCACTTCCTCCCACTCCCACCTCCAAGATTTTGCCCGTGCTGCTCCCTACCTTTGAAACTCTCTCCCTCTCCCTACCAGACTCTCCACCTCACTGCATATCTTCAAACAAGCTCTCAAGACCCACTACTTCATCAAGGCCTTCCAGCTCTCATCCTAACCCACATAATACTCTCTCCTCCCTATCTTCCCCTTCTGTGTCACGCCTGTCTGTCTGCCCCTCCCCTTTAGAATGTAAGCTCTCATAAGCAGGGACCTCTTCCTTCATGTGCTTCTCCTTACACTTTCTTCTACTCCTTACTCCTCATAAGGGCACATAACACGTCTCTGCCAACTCCCTGCTGCTTATTGTGAGTGTTTTAATCACTATTGCAGCAATGTATATGTCCTTCACTGTACTGTAAGTTACCTGTTTGTTTTTTGTTTTGTTCACTTATTAGTTTATGTACTATGTAAGGCGCTGCGGAACACTTGTGGCGCCATATAAATAAAGGATAACAACAACAGTGGATACAATTATTTTAAGAGCACCCTATTGGTTACTCTCAACCACTTTTATGAGACGCATTTTATGAGGTGTATGTACTGTGCCGCCGTTTGTCAAAGCGGACGATCATTGGAGGTTTTGATCAATAATTTTAAAACTGCAAAAGGAATTAATGTTAAACAAGTCTGGTTTAGCATTAAATCCTAGTGCTATTTTAAAACTATTGGTCAAAGCCCGCGATGGTCAGCGGTATTGTAAATAAAACCTTATATGTTAATTGGGAATTTGTTGCGTCACTGGGGCATTACTGCATCCACAGCTTATCCTGGGGAGGATCAGTAACTGTACTTTATGCCAGTTATTACAGTATATAAATACTGTAGATTCACCACAAGCATTTAATGAATTAAAGAACAGGAACATTTTTTGCCCTTTTGTCAGATATATTTAAAAAAACAGTCCAAACACTGCATAAACCCAAAGGCATTAAAATTTATTCAATGATGCAATAACAATTCTTTATTTACAATAGCATTATTTGACATCAAATAAGCATCAGCGAAGCAATATTAACTTGCATAAGTGTATTTAAAATCTTTCTAAATAGATCTACCTTTTGCATAAACTGCTCACACTATAGAAATACAGACATCAATGCAGGTGAGACAAAGAGCTGTTTAGAGGAACGTAAAGGTTGGGGAAGTTTGGGGCGTGAGGGACTCTAGACCTGCAATACTGTAAGCTTTCTCCTGAAGAACCATATTTTATATATTGCTTTATTTTTTACCCTTGTAAAGTTTTTTTTTACTCAATGTAAATGCGCACACACTATCTTTTGTAGATGAGTTCAGCTGTACAAATAAAATTCACAACCAACAGGAAAATAGGGACGTGATCAAGATTACAGTTAAAATGATTCTGGAAAGAGGCCCATCCTGTCTGATTAAATATTGTTGTGAGATGGAGTCACTTTTCCCAAAATTTACACAATACACTATACAAATATTATACATCAAACAGCTATGTAGGAATATACAATACTTAAAAACAGATCTAAGGCATATGCTATTTTCATTAGCATTTTGAGGTTCTCGCACATAGCTTTTGTTTTTCACCTGTAGTAAGAAACTTAAAATATTTAGTTTTAATATCCAAAGAAATACATAGGAGGAAAAAAAAAAAAAAAAACAACCACAACAAACAAATGAACTTTGTGATCAGTGAGTGGACACTGCCAGACTATCAGTTTAGGATTTAGCCACGTGTCACAGAATCTTTAGCACTGAGTCCTAAAAAAGCCAGTTACACTAAACGTTGTGCAGACAATGCTTTTTTGTCTCGGCGGAAATCTTCGTTACAAAAACTACAAAACAAATAATTGCTCTATTCACACCGGAAATTAATGGCTTTTGTCGAGTTTTAAAAATCGATTGTATATATCTTTGGGATACGTAAAGTGGAGCTATGCCACCGTTAAGAAGAACAAGCCATGTCCATACAGACCATTAAAAGTTAAAACTGTACATTATACAAACTGTCAAAAACATTGGTACAGGTCCTTGCAGGACAGTGAGGCTACTAGTAGGGTAGGAAGGTTGGGCAATAACTTAACATAAAGGAAACAGCCATCTGGAATTTCCAGAGATAAAACAGCAGCACTATGGCGATGTGGGATTTTATAAGCAGGAATTTCGATGTTGAATGTTCTGTAGATTTACAATTACCAAGGGGAAAAACAACTGTTTAAGTCAGGATAAGAGGTAGGAAATTAGTGAATACAATTCCAAAATACGATCTCTGGGAGTCTAGTTCAGGAGATGCCCAAATATATATATAAAAACATAAATTTATTTTTTTAAGCACTGGTAAGAAAATGGCCATTTTTGTGTGTGAACCCGAGTAACAAATAATATACTAGGTCTAATATCACTTTGTTTTTAAGGGACAATTTCGAAATCCTAAAGGAAAATATTAAGGTGATGCTGACATTTTGTTCTTGTATCCACACTATATAATGGTCGAGCATTTGGGAGATCATTGCATGTTCAATAGATGTTGCCAATAGAAAATGTAAAACACATAAGGAAGAACATAAATGCCATAAATATGACCAAGATGAACGATCTTTAATTTATAGGAGAGTGCTGGACCTTCCCAAAAACATGGACAACCTGTTTCCTATTAGTGCCATACCAGATTGGTGCAGCATTCCCCACAGTCTCCACCAATCTACCAGAAAATATTGATCCATCATTAATCCTTGTTATTTTATCTCCTGTGCTACATGCAGAGATGCTCCAGTCCTAATAGCTGCCACCCAGAGTGGACCACAAGAGCTAACTCGGTCACATGTGCCATCATATAACCAATGTTTAGAAACACAGATGAATCCTTAAATACATTGTTTCACAAATTCATAGAAGAAAAAATAACTTTATATTGCCAAAGCTTGATGTATCAATGAGTCAATTCCATATTTTACCCTTAATGACAAAAAAAATGGTTGTTAGTTGAGAAGTTGTTATATTTTATTTACAGCAGTCAACAAGACTATGAAATAAGCAATCCAAACCCTCTTATAACAAGGAGTAACAGAGACAGCAATGTTACCAGATGAATCTATTATCCCACCTTCTGCGAATGGCATGTGAATGGTATCATCAATGTGTCCCTGTCACGCAACGGAGGTAGCGCTTCTGTGGGCTGATCCAGTCTTTAGCTTATTGAATTACTTAGCAATTTGTGAAATTTTTGAGGCACGATAGACAGAGCGCCTCATGCCTCACTCATGTCAGCTTCTATTAAATTCTTACTACATTCTTAGGGATTTCCTAACAAACAAAATATCTGTTTCCAATGGGCAAGGTGATGGGTACACTTCATTGGTAGTGTCATAGTAGCAGGTTTTATGCAGTGATTATCTGTAAAAAGCACAGCAAATAGACAGCCACTAAATATAAATAGAGCACGTCACACCACCACTAAATCTCCTCTCGCAACCCGCTGGCTGTTGCTGATGGCGGACACATTTAGCCAAGACGATACAATGCAGCCGTATTTTGTTCTGCATTTTAAGCACAATTGCCAGAAAAATGATTAATATTTATAGTATGGATTTTCAGCTGTGGAAATATTACCAGAGGTATTCTTACTGTTGAAGCATTGCCAGCTAACACTACCTTAGGGTGGAAATTGCAAGTGTTGGTATAAGTTGGTGCCACTACACTAAGGTTAAAGGTATGGCAAGACAGTTGGTGAGATGAGAGGGTCATAAAATAAAGTTTAGGAAAGATACATGAATTCTATTTTAAACTAAAAGGATGTGAATGGAACAGGTCACTTCCAATGACCTCATACCTTCCAATGACCGCAGTTCCGACAACATCTCGCCAACACTGTCTGCTTCGTTTGCATGTGTTCATACAGCAAGAAATACTTGGGGCCAATGGTGTGACCTCCATTAAACCCCTCCCGCACATGCTATGCATGTTCAATATTGGTCATGATTGACATACGGGGCTACTGGCATTAAAATCACCACCAGACTGCAAAAATAATCAAATTTCTGTTCAATTCACCATTGCGTGTGTAGCAGGCTTTAAGTGAAGCTTAGGTAGCAATATTTCACATTATGTGCCATTCACATTTATTAGTAGCAAAGAGTAGAACACAAACGGTTCTTGTCATATGCAACAAGGAAAACCTGTGCTCCGGTGCTGGGTTACATAGACCGGATGCAAAATTCAGGTAAAGCCGGGGAGATTTTGGCTGGTTTACTATACATTGATCAATATGATCAGAATTACCTCATACGTTTTACAAATTAAGGAGCAAAATGTTATGAATCACACCTCAATCTGAATATATAGCAATTATGTACTTGGCAAATTGGGGGAAAAAAAAAATCAAACAACATGATAAATAATGATTTGGATTAACGGTTTTCAGTATACTAGAAAATTAAACACCTGTTATGATGATATCTTATGGGGATATCATGATGTACAGTCCGTATTCGGTTTACTTTGAGCAGTACCAACCCCCCCCCCCAAAAAAAATAAAAAAAATAAACAAAAATAACCCAGGACATAGTAGATAGAGAGCGAAATGAGTGGGATGAGACAATGGTTTAGGTATTTGCGGCGAAAAAGTGCAACTCTCCAGCATTTCAATACGCATGGACCAGCTTGGCTTACAAAACTGCAGGCCGTAAGCCCATCAGCAGGATATAAAAAAACAGAACTCATAGATTGTCACTCTAAGCAGGATCCTCTCTGTGAGTTTGCTAAGCGAGGTATATGTTTAGAAGACTATGAACATCATCATCGGCAGTTGCTTCGCTCCCCACCCCGAGATGTGTGACACAATGGCTGGTAGTGGGCAATAGAGAAACAAACACTTGTATATGAAAGCAATGAAGTCATAGGAACAACTGCAGAAACTGTACAGATTACTATAAAAGAAGGGCCATGTGGGTGTCTGTAATGTATTCTATATTCTACAGAAAGTCTCCTTAATTGTTTTATTGTCTTTTGTATTCCTTGTTGGATTTGTTATGTGCATGCATATATAACCAATCATATCAAACCGCTTCCTCCAGCATGGAGGTCACATACACTGGATACATTATAGGCTGAACCAATGTTACTACAAAATTAACTTATCAATACAATGGGAACTAGTAACACGTGGCACTGTGAGGTCAGTCCCCAGTGAATTGATCAGCTGCATTCTAATGAGTATCAGTTGAGCCCACAAGATGGCTGCTTCTCTAGTGTGCCAAGGTCACGTACGCTTGGTCAATCCCACCCATTCCTCTTGACCCAACCAATAAAACAGGTTGTTTGCCGAACTGCAAATGTTATTACCGCATAAATAAAACAAAAAAACACAAAAAGGCTCCAGATGGCATCATTTTGTTTTCTTTTAAAGTCAGTAAAATCTATCTGTACAAAACATGGACATGTGTGATGATATCTACATGATATACTCAAACATTTTCTTTTATTTGGATACCGAGCAACAATAGAGTTGGGGGGAGGGGGGAGGGGGGTTATAGGATATGGGTAGTGAACATTAGAAGAGGTTAGCAGTTGTCCGTGGCATCCAGTTCTTCTAGATAACACCAATGGACTGGGGAGAATCCCAGAATGTTCCTTCAGCAGAAAAGTGTCACACTTCAATGCACCTGATAAGCTGCTGGTGCTCCTGCATTTTATTGGACATTTATGAAAATTCTTGAAGAAAAAAAAAAAAGTGCTCTAACCCTTAAGCAACCAGGCAGAGCAAAGATTAATAAATGAACATAAATGTGTTTGCTTTTTTTCCCCCCTGTGAATCAAATTCTCCATAAATGTCCAGACTCGTGTAACGCTAATATATAAGCATTTCTCATCATACAGATCACAGCCAATGCAAAGCAAAAGGTTTCTCGTTAACGGTCTGCAAAGAAAATCGTGGGATCATGTCCTCTGAAAAAGCACAGAGATTTCCATTCCAGGATTATGAAAGGATGCAGGGGAAAGTCGTTGTGACGTAGCCTACACTGGCACACAGAACATTCAGAGATCTAAGCAGGACATTGGGATAAAAAGGATAAAGCCTACAAACTAGGTCTATCAAAAGCGTCGTGACCATTAAAGCTACTTTCAGTGGCCACAGTTTAGAAATTACCATTTAATACTGAAGTACCTTTTAAACTTTAAATTGACAACATTTTTCTTTATAAAACAAACTATTACAAATAAAAAGATCTTTCAACTTAAATTATTGCTTGTTTACACAGAAGCTATTTTTTTTAATGTACCATAAAAAAACCCCCACCCTTTTATAATAGGAAAATTAAACCTGAAGTGAAGTGTCCTGTAACGTTGGATTTAATCAAGTTTCCAAGAGAATATTTTTAACAAAGGAAAAAGAAAACCAAAAACGTTCAGATGGATAGAAAGTGCCACATGGAATATCCCCTTCCCTGGTCTCATACGCCTGCTCAAGTAATCATGGTGTGGAAATGTGGCACCATTGACTGTAACTGTCTGTGAGATGCTTGTTCTTTACGTTAAAAAAAAAAAAAAAAAAAGGAGAAAAAGAGAGCGGGACCAGCAAATTGGTGTAAAATTAATTATATGCACCCCAGATTTGTCATTTACATTTTTCACATTCAGCTATATGTCATTATAATGCACTGCAAAGCATTTAGAGGAACATATAGGTCCCTGCTACAACCAACTAACCTCAGGGAAAAAAATAAACACCTGGAAAAGTTGATAAAAATGAATTGCCTACTTAATTTTAATTCTATCAAACACCCAATTTGTGTAGAATATTAATCCACAGCGCCTTTAAATTTCATTTTCTTAATGGTGCATTTTACTATTAAACTCACAACTTTGACCCTTACCCTCCCCCCCTAGTAAAAAATATACAAACTTTGAAACAAGGGAAAAGAAAAAGCCTTCATGTGGTAGCAAAAGTATATATTGAGCTAATAGCCCAAGGAAATTGAGGTTAGAAACCAGTGTCAAAAACTTGAAAAAAAAAAATAATAATAATAATAAAAAAAAAAAAACAACAAAAAACACAGAAACAAAAACAACCCAGAAAACAAACAAAACAGCATAGTTTTTCTTAAATACATACAATTAAATACATTCATTTCAAATAGTCCAATGAAATTTGCCTGTCCATAATGACTCCACAGAAGGTATCTAAGTCGCACTACGGTGAATGCAGTGAACAGACTGGCCGTCTGTATTCCAGCCCCACGCTGCCTGCTGGAGAGGCTGCGTAACGGAACAACACAGCTCTGGAGCCGGATCAGGTCGTCTCCACAATGGGCTGCAAGTGGGCGTCTCATACCAGTCTATAAGAACGCGACCAACCAGATACAAAGGTTTCAGCTGATCAGCACACACGATAACCCAACATCATCTCCAGGGTCAGCAGTATTTCTGTGACAGAGGAAGGAAAAAGATATACTATTATATAGAAAAAAATATATAGCACAATAATTAGATGACCAAATCAAGTTTAGCCAACTGAAAATTCATTGTACACTTTACGGAAACATTATATTGTATTTCTACCAACTAGATATTTTAATTGATAGAAACTTGTATTAAAAGTCTAGTAGTGGTCTTTTAAATGCATTTACAACTTGACAAAAGCAGTGTTAGGAGACAAAGTGAAAGGAGATAAGGTGACAGCCAATCAGCTCCCAACTGTCATTTTTCAAACACAGCCTGTGAGATGGCAGCTAGGAGCGGATTGGCTGGTAACTTATCTCATTTCACCTTGTCTCTTAACACTGCTTAGTAAATAGACCCCTTAAAGTTTTAAAATATTTTATTTCCACACACTTGAATTATCTAATCAAAACGATCCTAAATGTATTTAGATACACTTCTATACTCAGACTATACAGGTCTACAGGGAAGCAGTTAAGGGGTGCCCAATAAGTGTCCCTCCAGTTGTTGAACTACACATCCCAGCATGCCTTGTAACAGCTTTTGCATGGCCAAATAGCAAAACTGTGGCAGGGCATGCTGGGATGTATAGTTCTACAACAGCTGGAGGACCGCTTATTGCCCACCCTAACCCTCGCTAACTTAAGGGACCTCTCAGTTGCAACAGATTATTATAGACATGTTTCTATACAATTTCTGAAGCGAGTACAAAGTTTAAATTAAATATTAAGAAATTGTTCCATGATAAATAGGGAACTTGTGTGAGGACATAGAAATAAATTTTATATAATATAGAAGATCTCTGAAGGTGCGAGTAATAAACGGAGCTTAGAACAGAAAATAAGCAATTATATCATGTTGGAGAAGTATATTTTCCCTATAGGACCTGTAATTTATTAAAAAAATATATATATATTCACTTCCTCATCCAAAACATAGAACTATTCTCCATGAGATCATCTTAACCTAATGTACTAAAATTCTGTGTTAGTTACTAACATAAATGTTACCTCGCTTACTGCATAAGCCACTGCTACCAGGCAGCCTCTCGCTGTGACCACTACTATATGCTAATAAAAGACAAGGGGCTGATCGGCTACCACTACTGTTACTGAAAATAAAACACTGTCATTGTGAAACAAATGGTTGTAAACAACATTTATGAGGAAATTTAGTTAAAACTAAATAAGGACTAATGGGGACACAATAAATTATTAATTTAGCTCGTTTTAGATACTGGCGAGCACAGTAACTGAAAGATAAAAACTCAAAATGAGGGGGGAGGGCAAATTAAGAAAATGAAGCTGTTACTTAATAAACAAAACAAAGAAAAAACATGTTATTAAATATTTATATTAGGGCACATAAAAGGTTACGATCACTATAAAAAAAAAAAAAAAAAAAAAAAAAAAAGCAAATCTCAGCCTCAAATATAATAAAACCTTGGATGATAAATATAAACACAAAGCAGCATCAACAAGTACAGACAATTAATAAATCAAAAATTGGATGATATCACATTTAGTGCCTGATTCAGCGGTGCGCACCACCTGCACGCCACGCCAAAGTGTTCACGTAGATGAACAATTATTTGCTGCTGCACAAAAGTACAGAAACCCTACAACATGCATGTACAAACAAAAGCGCTGTTGTGTGCGGGACCGCTGGTAATGTTGGTGAGGGAAGGCTATGGGAGTTCCTGGGGGGTGACCCAAGTGAGCGTGCTATGGCGTGTCCCGGGCGTGTCAGTGAAAGTCGTTGCATTGTCAGCCATGTTTAGAAAGAGTTCAGACAGAAACAATGCACCTGCCTAGTCTATGGTGCATGTGATGGTGGGAATGTCTTGAATCACCAGTGGTATTACACTGTGCATCACCACCGGAAAGTGGGCGTTTCAGTGCTTGCACATTCAGGTGCACGCTAATACCCAAGGGGCAGGCTGCAACTAGCATTTGCATATTATCGCCGCCATGACTACGCATAAGCGGCTGTAACTGCGTGCACCTCTGAAACAGGTCCTTATTACCTATAGCAAAATAAAACTGTTTCAACTTGTACGTGTATTATATTTAACTGCACATTTTCAAAGCATTAATACAGAACTTCAGCTTATCCAAAGCCCAATGTAAGATCAATCATTTGTGGGAATTTCATTTCCAGCGATGGCAGCAAAGTGAAGCTGAAACGGTTGGAACACCGGGACTTTGAGGCCACCAATTTCCCCTTGCACCCCATAAAGGTACGTAGGAAAACCAGACAGGTTTCGGTTTCATATTCCACAGACATGGGCACAGCCGAATATTGCAGAGAAATTAATTCGCCCCCAAGGACTGCAAGTTTAGTTTTCATACATAAGCGTTCTGGGTCAGAGCCATATCATAAATCCAATGTTTTACTTCGTAAATTCATATAAAATCAATGACCAATGTTTTAAAATGTGTTCTCTATACTATGGGGGGTAACTCAATTAGAAACGGGGTTTGCCACGCGGGGGAAAAGCTCCGGGTTCCACAGGCGGTGCTACTCAATTCATGAGCATTTTCCCTGCGCGGTAACGTGCACTAGCCCATAGATTCCGTGCAAAGTGCTAGAAGTGATGGGTTTCCCTGCATGTTAAAATGCAGAGTCTATACTGTAACGCCGATTTTTCCTCACAGCTCGCTAGCGCCTTCAATTACCTGAGGGCTAAACCATGCGCATACTTGAGTCTCACTTTAAGGAGTATATTTACTAAAGGTCGATTTAATTTTTTTTTATTTTGAATCTATGTGTTTCTGGGGCTTAATCACACATTTACTAACAGACAATTTTTAATTTAATTTAAGTAGCAGTAAATGTGTAATTTAGCTTCATAGACACAACATTGATGTTAATCGATTAAAATTGATTTTTAGTAAATATACCCCTTAGTGTCGTCCCACTGATAGAATTCAACATGGTCGAGGTGGTGTAGAAAACGGCACTATGGGGTCTATTTACTAAGCAGTGTTAGGAGACAGAGTGAAAAGTGATAAGGTGCCAGCCAATCAGCTCCCAACTGTCGTTTTTCAAACACAGCCTGTGAGATGGCAGTTAGGAGCTGATTGGCTGGCACCTTATCACTTTTCACTCTGTCTCCTAACACTGCTTATGCTGGCCATACACGCTGCAATTATCGGGACGATCCGCCCGATATCGGCAGATCGCCGCGATAACTGTAGCGTGGGGGGGGGGGGGGGGGGGGGGGAGACGACGACCAGGGTTAAATATTGCTCGGTCGGGCATGCTGTATTGTCCAGCATGCCCGTCCGATGCGATATTACCCAGTAAACTGTCGGCCGCATCGGGCAGTGTATGCCCAGCGTGGCCGACAGAGACATTTCCTGTGTTCCTTCCTACGGAAGGAACAGGGAAATGTCTCCTCCCCCGGGGGCGGAGCGCAGATGTCGGGCTATACACTGTGAGATTTCTCTCACAGTGTATGCCGCGGACATCTGCGGCTGGCAGCCGGCCAGATAAAATGTCTGTCGGTCTGACAGACATTTTATCTGGCAGTGTATGCCCAGCATTAGTAAATAGACCCCCAAGTCTTTTATAGGACTAAAATATGTAACCACTCACATCCATTTTTAAACAAAAATGTTCACATTGTAAAGCCTACATATTCTTTTTTAGCATATCAATTATGTCACTACTTCAATAAGAACAAATGTGAGATCAGCATGTGAAGTAATGGGTCACAGCTTTCTATACCCTAGTAAATGGCCTATTATTCCTCTTAATGCTAAGCCCTGAAGGTGGAATCATGCATAGGACATCAACATACATAAAAGGTTAAGTGGTAGGAGCTCAAGTTTAAAGTTTGTGTGAAGTCATCTCGCTATCATTACTCTTCCCAAAGACGAGAACATAACTGCATTATTTTAAATTATTCATGGAATTACTGCCGTAAGTAGTTTGCAATTAAATGAGAGGGAAAATAAAAGTCAATTTTGAACTTAGTGTTATATGTAAACAAGCAGAGGACACATGAATCAAACGTGCTCTGTCACTGGGAGAGATGTACATTACCATACCACTGTAAAACCTTTCAGGACAGCTGCCCCATAAATGGAATTTATAGGTTACAACCTAAGTAAACCGTTTTAATTCATAATGGAACTCAGGCATGAGGTGTGCAGTACTGATCTAAGGGAAACTTCTAGCCCATTTTAAACACTAAAATAGTGATACACATGCTATGGGGCAGATTCAGTTACACACGTTTATCACACAGCTGTGGTAGGCAGATACTGCTCGCACCTCCATAGATTGCCAGCTAACTGAGTCTTCTGTGACAATGTGCAAATATGCTGTTTCTGCCTCAAAAGTGCTCGTTATAGAATTCTGTTGCACCGTTATCAAATAGCAAACATGGATTTTTGGCATAAAGTGCTGTAACTGGAGGAACAGTACAAACACAAGAAATAGAAATATTTCCATGTAAGCAGTGATGCATTGGTAACAGTGCAGAATCTATAATACTCCTACATGTCCTTTCCCTATACCAGTCCTAAGCTTCCCCACGATCTCTTACGGTGATACATCTCCGTGTTTAATCAGGATTCCTCTGCTCAGTGGGTTTGTTAACCTCTTATTTAAGGTAATATCTTCCCATATACAAATCAGCTTATTGAGCTGCAATCTACTATACGCTATATAAATCAAATTTAGATACTGCACCTTCCAAATCCAAGTTTATATAGGTCAGTATGATAAAGTATTTTCCTTAGAGGGTACTAAATAATGGTAAAATAAATGGGGTGGCGCGCGGCGGCTAAGGCACCGGGGCGAGTGCTGCAGGGATTATTCTCACCTGACAAACACAATATAAGTAAAGAATTGACGTTATAGACATTATGACATTAACAACGAGATGCATAGAAGCTCACAGGACTTAGTGGCCTATTTACCAAGTGCTCAAAACATTATGCAGAAACTGCAGTCTCTACATAATGTTATGAATTGTTGATATGTACTAATCGCCTAATGCAGATTTCACATAATCACTATTGCTGGGCATACACGGCCAGATAAAATGTCTGTCAGACCGACAGACATATTATCTGTCAGCCTGCCAGCCGCAGATGTCGCCGGCATACACTGAGATTTCTCTCACAATGTATTAGTCCGACATCCACACTCCGCCCCCGGGGGAGGAGACATTTCCCTGTCCCTTCCGTAGGAAGGAACACAGGATATGTCTGTCTGTCGGCCGCAGCTGGGCATACACTGCCCGATGCGGCCGACAGTTTACTGGGAAATATCACATCGAATGAGCATGCTGGACAATCCGGCATGCCCGACCGAGCAATATTTAACCCTCGGTCGTCCCCCCACACGTTACAATTATGGGGGCGATCCGCCGATATCAGGTGGATCGCCCCGATAATTGTAGCGTGTATGGCCAGCATATGATCTGACTCCTACATACCAAACTCTGAAAAGCAAAGCTTTTTGGAGCTTGGCCCAGTTAGTTTACACCATCTTCAGGCGGTGTAAACTGCTTTAAGCTTATGTAGCCTTTACTTGCAGGGGAGAGATCTTCCAATCACTCTCCTACAGCCTCCGGCAGGTGCATGCACATGTGAAAGAATCCTCTGAAGCGCAGAATAACACGATCACAGCGGTTATCACTACTACTGTCCCTGCGGGTTCAGTTTAGCACATAGCGGGGACACTTTCATTCAAAATGCATCGCCGTGATTATTTGGGGGAGGAGAATTATGTTAGAACAATAAAAAAAACATACCCAGAGAGACTAGAGCCCTCTGTTAATAGAAACTGTCCACATTACTCTAAAGTAGCCACATTGTGTATCCATGACGACACTTCACAAAGGCAGTAGTATGGGTTATTACACTCACCTGTTCTTGACCCATTGAGGAAAGCCCTGATGTAGGCACGGAGGTCACAGAGGTCATGTTGATCTGCCCAGCCATCTGGTTCATGCCATTCCCATTGGCTGCCATGGAGGCGTTGATATTCATATTGTTATTATACATGCTGGTGCCAGCTTGTTGCCCAAAGTGTGGAGGAGATGGTTGTGAAAACATACTGGAAAACAAGATGGCTTCATTACAGTAGGCTGCTGGACCAGTGTTCCTAGGTTGCAAAAACCCTGCAATTTAGGTTTAGAGTAGGGATGTGCAGGCTCGGTTCTACTCGGTTCCGTTCGGTTCTTTTTACCGGATCTTATTGGGTTTCAGCTATCACGAGTTTTGGATAGCCAATAAGATTCGGTAAAAAGAACCGAACGGAACAGAGTAGAACCGAGCCTGCACATCCCTAGTTTAGAGTTGGTAACTGTCCCTATGGTATTGGAGTTCTCTCTGAAAAGGTCTTATATGCAACCTAGAAGCTCCTTTCAGCTCATGTACTAAACATCTCTACGGAAACTTGGTGTACTAGCAGTGTGTCCACGTTGCAAAATTAGACATGACCCTATCAAACATAGATGATTACCTGTTAGACCCATTATTCGTCTGTGCCCATCCATTCATGTCCGCTGACTGGTAAGCTTGGTTGGTCTGTGACTGCTGCATCATGGGACTTTGGGTATGGGCCAGTCTGGGTGACATAATTGGGCTCTGAGGTGTTGTCGCCCCCGTAAATCCAGGATCTGACTGCTGGCTCATGCCTAAAGGATAAATTAGTTCAGGTATTAGCCTCACTGCATACAGCATGTAATAGAACACACAGAAAGCCAAGTACAGTAAAGCAACCTCTAAAAGCATCCGAATGAAAAGAGAAAAATGCGTAGCAGAAAGCAGGACTTTTAGTACAGATGTATAAATGCAATTCTGGAGTCAGCTAGTGACCATTCTCCATCAGTACTTCCCTCTCTAGTTTGGATGCATTGAGTACATGCACTGCAGCGACCTGAATCAGGCACAGTTTGAGTACACTGACAGGCCTTGTTCACAGTTAGGGGTCAATCCTATTAGGTGCGAACTGTGAGTTTGTTTCTTGAAAGTGGCACACTTCACAGCGAAGCGCGCTCCCGAGAACTCTCCAATCCAATTAAAAAACCCTATTCACACTACTCGCAGCAGAGGGATGTG
Source organism: Taudactylus pleione (assembly GCA_031769625.1). NCBI lineage: Eukaryota > Metazoa > Chordata > Amphibia > Anura > Myobatrachidae > Taudactylus > Taudactylus pleione. The sequence continues at coordinate 25,925,382 of JAUIMM010000113.1, read as the reverse complement.
AGTTGACTGCTAAACAAGATTTGCGATAAATGCATGAAAATGTGGTGAGACCATCCTGGACCCCCCCAAAATGGATAATTTCGTCAGCAGGACCGTGTAGAAGGCTGTTTATGGCCATTAGGAAGGGAATGTAGAATTTCAAATGGTGTCAAATGGCTGATTTGTGTTTTCTTGTAAATGCAAGAAAATGATATAAAACAATCTTTTTTCGTTTAAACTCAAACGAATTAAACGAGAAATGCAAAAAAAAAAAAAAAAAAAAGTAGGAAAAAGGGTGATTTTGTGGTACTTTGAGGGCACCTTGAAAAAAAATAAAAAAAAAAATTATTATTTTGCATCTAAAAAAATTATTGTCTTTAAATTCAGGGTGCCTAAACTAATGAAAAAGTTTGATTTTGGGGTAATTTGAGGCGTTTTTTTTTTTTTTTTTAAAACCCAAAAGTTGACATGTAATTATTGGACTAATTAAGCCAACTGGAAACTTCCAAATGCTTAATTGGTCATATATTGGGGGGTATTTGGGGCCGGGTGTCTAAAGGGTTCAGCACGGTGTCTTAACATTTTAACCTTAAAATAAAGATTTTCCTTTCAATCTCTCACCCTCAGGGAGGTGCGAATGGAAAGATGCGAATTCAGTCTGACCGATTCAGTGCGAGTTGCTAATTGGATTATAAAATTAATTCGCTATGCGAATTCGAAGTGAAAATAGCAACTCGCACCTCGCACCCAATAGGATTGACCCCTTAATACTGCTTCCCCTTTGTTTACATGAAGAAAACAACATACTGAAGCTTGCGAATGCTCAATGCCTCTTATTTGAAGTGACAATCATTAACAAAGGTAATTCAATGTAAATAAGTTTAATCATTAAAAATAAAAATCATTTAACCCCGCCAATCCATAAATGTTGCATTGATACATCTTTTAATCATTATTTCTGGTAGCGATTTATGCCACATACTAGACACAGGAAATGTCAGTTTTGTACAGAGAGCTGTGGATATAATAAATAAAAAACTATACATTATTTCTCAGTAGTGACAAACGTACAGTCTACTACCGCATCTTATAAGAGCCTGGGACAGAAAAATAAATGACAATGAAATGAGTGTGGTAACGGCAGCCTGTCCAGCTCAGAGGGAGCGAGCAAGCACAAGCAAGCGCTAAAATGCACAATGCGCTTTCGAGAGGGGGCACAAGCATGGTCGGGAGGGGGGCAGGGCGCCTGCAGGACCAAGAGGAGGAGGTGGTGGGACAAGGACACAAGTGCAGGACCAAGAGGAGGAGGTGGTGGTGGGACAAGGACACAAGTGCAATACCAAGAGGAGGGAGAAGAAGGAGGAGGAGGAGGAGGAGGTGGTGGTGGGACAAGTACACAAGTGCAGAACCAAGATGAGGAGGTGGTGGTGGTGGGACAAGAACACAAGTGCAGGACCAAGAGGAGGAGGTGGTGGGACAAGGACACAAGTGCAGGACCAAGAAGAGGTGGTGGTGGTGGGACAAGGACACAAGTGCAGGACCAAGAGGAGGAGGTGGTGGTGGGACAAGGACACAAGTGCAGGACCAAGAGGAGGAGGTGGTGGTGGGACAAGGACACAAGTGCAATACCAAGAGGAGGGAGAAGAAGGAGGAGGAGGAGGAGGAGGAGGTGGTGGTGGGACAAGTACACAAGTGCAGAACCAAGATGAGGAGGTGGTGGTGGTGGGACAAGGACACAAGTGCAGGACCAAGAGGAGGAGGAGGTGGTGGTGGGACAAGGACACAAGTGAGGGACCAAGAGGAGGAGGAGGTGGGACAAGGACACAAGTGCAGGACCAAGAGGAGGAGGTGGTGGGACAAGGACACAAGTGCAGGACCAAGAAGAGGTGGTGGTGGTGGTGGGACAAGGACACAAGTGCAGGACCAAGAGGAGGAGGAGGTGGTGGTGGGACAAGGACACAAGTGAGGGACCAAGAGGAGGAGGAGGTGGGACAAGGACACAAGTGCAGGACCAAGAGGAGGAGGTGGTGGGACAAGGACACAAGTGCAGGACCAAGAGGAGGAGGTGGTGGGACAAGGACACAAGTGCAGGACCAAGAAGAGGTGGTGGGACAAGAACACAAGTGCAGGACCAAGAGGAGGAGGAGGTGGTGGGACAAGGACACAAGTGCAGGACCAGGAGGAGGTGGTGGTGGGACAAGGACACAAGTGCAAGACTAAGCAGTGCAGGGCAAGTGTAAGACCAAGAGTCTGTGGTTGTGTGTGTTTGTGTGTGTGGGGTGGGGAGGTGTTTGCGTGTAGGAGAAAGAGGGGACAACTAAGCATGTGAGTGTGTGCACAACAGCACTCAAAACAGAGAAATAAAAATTACCATTTACTTGACAAAACATAATGCATATTTTAATCCTATGCTGGGACTAAACCAGCGGTTCCCAAACTGAATTTCCAGCCGGACCCTTGCAGGGGTGCCACAGGCTGTGGTCCAGTACCAAATAATATAGTCAATATGATAGAGAAACCCAGTGCTGGTGGCTGCAAATCATAAAATGTGTGGACAAACAGAAGCGTAGCCCTGTCCACCACCACAGAATGGAATTTATGACAGGTAAGCACAATTTACATTATTTTATTATTTATTTAAATGAATTTCCGAATAAGAAACTTTTGGCCTAGGGGTGCCATGAAAACATTGCTGGTACTCCAGGGCGCCGTGATTCAAGAAAGTTTGGGAACCACTGGACTAAACAATAACACATTTTCATATAGATAAGTGATGGCAGAATATTCCACTATAAACACATGTATAAACAGTGGCAGAGGAAGCACCAAAAAGGAGCCAAGGCAGAGGACATGTATGTAATATGTAGAAGGACATGAATTAACACATGATCTAAACACACAAGCAGAGGTAAAGTCTTAGCACCAGACACAGAGCAGCAGATAGCTTTAGTTAAGCACATCAATGTCACGACTTCAACTACTATGAAGTTTATAGGCTTGGCAAATTCTGTGTACTGGCCTATTATTTACAGATTAATACAAGTCAAGGGATGTATTAGATCAATGGATGTTAATGACATGTTAGTAGTTACATGCACTTTTACATTTCAACATCTCTTTTTTTTTATTTTTTTTACAGACCACATTTTAGTTGCAGGGATCAAGAGAGCAATGAGATATTGCATTATTTACCATTTCACTCTTGTAAATGCTAAAATGTAAACTATTTAATATACCCATTGCCTGCTCACATCGTTGGCCATTTTTGTGGCCTGCATCGGTATCACCATCATCGGTGAGGCATGAGGCATGTGTGTTTCAGTAAACTGATAATTGTGGGTTTATTGAACATAAAGCCTATGTTCATGGCAGGTGCCCAGTACTGTAAGAGGCTCAAATGTGCTGCAAAAACCAGCAATAAATTTGTATTCTCAGACTAAAGAACACAGTTCACCGTTAAAATATTTGTATAACTCAGTCTCATAACAGTACAAAAGTTAATATTGCTGTAACAAATCAGGAACTCATTCTAACACATATAAGAGTGAAAAGCATGCTATGAATCGGACATATGTTGGTTTGCCACCCAGTCACTTCCTAGAACTCGTCAAGCCTATGAAGACCGCTGACATTTCAAACCCCATTGTAAGCGAACGGGTGGACTGCAATGTACTGCTTTGCAATAGTTTGCAGGCCTAGCAACACTAAAGAGGTTAAAGCAAGACCTGCACTTAAAAGTGGAAGGTGGTACCTGAGCTGGCAAACTGGAAGGCATTGTGCTGAATTTGGGAATTCATGACAGGCCCATACTGTCCTCCCATACTCCCCATGATCCCTTGGTTAGCCAGATTCATCTGGGAGCCATGCAAAGAGCTGTGAGAGAGCGACTGTGACCCAGGGCTGGGGGGCACTGGGGAGAAAGGACTGGTGAAAGGTGGTGGGGATGGAATTCCAGTACCGTAGTTCGTGGGAAATGGAAACTGCTGCGCATTGGCTTGCGGTATCCGGGGGCTGCTTATTGATCCGGACATGGCAGCAGAAGCCACCATGTTTGGTGGCATAGTGAGTCCTTGTCCTCTCATCATCATTGCCCTGTGCTGTACTTGTTGCTGCTGCTGAAGCTGTCTTTGCCGTAGGTGCTGACTCAATATCTCCCTCTGCCTTTGAGCCAACATTTGTGCATTGATGGGTCCCTGCAAACAAAGGGGCAATAGGCATTACAGGCAGCACTTTCACAAACAAGCGTTCAATCGTTACCGTCAGATCTGTACATGTCGATGGTACTTGAGGGTTTAAAGGGCATCACATGCAGTTTATTGCTGCACTTAAAATACATGCAGAGTAAAATAAAACAAAAGAAAACCTCCAGAAAAAGCTACAAAAATTATTTATCAATTAACCCCCCTATAACTCATTACCTGGAACTGCTCATGACTTATTACTGTGCAAATGACGTATGGGATACTATGGAGCCTTATAACATTTTATTTTGTTACAGAACAGGGTGGTGGGGTTTAGGCCAACAAAGGAGAAGAAAAGAAAAGATGGGAGATAGGGTGAGGGAAACATATAAAATTGAAGTGGTAGGACTATAAGAAGGGTATATATATATATATATATATATATATGTATGTAATTTTTCCTAATTTAAGCAATTTTATGTTTAACGCCAATGTAGTAACGTTAAAGATACAATTAAACTTCAACTGTCTGATTTGCCCTATAAATAGTATGAAACTTATGGCATGAGTAAGGGCACTACACACAGGTGTTTAGGCGCCCTAACCAGGACTTTAGATGGGTTTAGCCATTTTACACGGCTATAACTGGTCTAACTGGGAGTGAAGACGGCGATAATAAATGGGCACCCACAACAATTGAATTGCAACACTGGGCGCCCATTAATTATCGCCAGCCACAAAATAATTGAATTGCCCTCATTGGCTCCCTACAGTATAGTGTACAGAGTGATTAGAGTGTTCCCACTGAAGGCCATTATACTGTACTGGAAAATAGAGTTCATACAAGCCCCAGACACAGGGGAGATGGCTGTGATGCAAAGACTTGCCAAAAAGTGTATTTGCCGGGTCCATTTTGTGGTTGCATAATTTTCGGACAATCCGTGTGAAAGCGTGACTATGAGAAGGAATGGCTGCCAGGCATGCATTGAACGTGGAATACGGTGTGCGTGTTGCAGACATTTTTGCAGGTCATATTTGTCAGTGTGAATGTGTTAGTCAGAATGCGGAGCGGTTACTGTCTTCATACATTGTCACAGGGAATGAGAAACATTACACTACAGCGTCATTTACAGAGCTACATCATACCTGTTCTCTCATCTGAGCTGGTACCCCTTGCCTCATAGGCATGTTCATGTTGGAGACGTTATTCATGGGATTCAATATCGGTTGCCGGTTCTAGGGAAAAAAATAAAATAAATTATAAGGGTTTAAGGTGGAAGCAAACATGGAATGTCGCTGGTTACCAATAATACATTCACACTCCAGCAAGGGGCATATGAATAAAACATACTGATACATGTAACATTGTGTCAATCTGACAAATGGCATTTCAAATATTGGCTGTGAAATGACACTTTTATGTTATAGCCAAACGTGTCATTATCGCATTAAGAGAACTTGCTGCTTGTACAAGTGTTTATTATCATGGGCAAATGGAAGATGTGATTTATAAGACAGAAGAGGAATGTAAGATTATAATCCACGGCACCATATAGTTAGTGACCTACAGATTTAGTGGTCCACTAAACAAACCTTTTGATCACTGAAGTAAACCACTTATGATGTAGGCTTTTATCGTCTATATATAATATTGCTCAAGAAGACTACTCGACGTAGATTTATTTTGCTGGCAAGTGGCAGGTTATCAGAGATGACCCGCAGCGCTCCATGTAATCCCATTCTTGTTTGAAATCAGAAGGTAGACATGCTGACTGGCCTAGTTTATCTGCGTGACCCAAGCCAGCCCTGCACAACACGGAGAATGTGGAGACCTTTATCCTTATGACAGAAATATCATACATATCAGTAATGTATGACGGGAAGGGGTCAGCTATAAAGAACAATGCAGAACTGTGCAAATTTTCATTTTTCAACATGAACCAATAGACTAAGGGCTGTATTCAGAGGCGGCCGTACGGTCTACGACCGCCTCGATGTTTGTCAAGTGCGCATGAGGGAGCCGGCTCCTTCGTGCGCATGCGTGAGACCCGCTACGACCGACAGCGCTGGTCGTAGCGGGTCTCTTTCCAAAGGGGGCGAGCTGTCGATGTTGATTGACAGCTCACCCCGTTTGGAAGGCGGGCCGGGGGGGGTGGCAGCCCAAACGGAGGCGTTCCCATGGGAACGCCTGCCGTTTGGGGGAGGCCCCACTGACATCACTAGTGATGTCAGTGGAGAGCTTCCGGCTCTGACAGAGCCAGAAGCTCTCCGGGGCTTACGACAAGTGAGACCCTACCCTAGGGTCTCGTCGTAAGCCCCGATGGTCTCTGACCATCGCGACCATCACCCGAGCAGTCGTTACAGCTGTGGGTGTTAACCCACAGCCTAACGACCGAAACAGAGGCGGCCGGTCAGGATGCAAGTGGCCGCCCAGTTTCTGAGCGACCGCTTGCATCCTCCAACGCCTCTGAATGAGGCCCTAAATCCAGCTAATTCTTAGATTCACGCAATTTAATTTTGTAGATTTAAGAGAATTGTGACTTGGTGTAACGTCAGGCAGCCATAATTGAACCCAAAACAGAGAAGTGAAAAGACATGATATAGTACGGAATACCTGTTGTGCCTGGAGCCGATGCTGGAGCTGGAGCCTCAACTGGTTTGGCTGGTTTTGCACCATTCCAGTGGGCCTCAATACAGGCCGTGTTTGCATGCGCAGCATGCCGTAGTTTGGACGCTGTCCCATGGTGTGGAAGTTTGGATCGGTCATCTGAGCATAGCTATTCTGAGCCATCTGCCCTTGAGTAGCATAGGCATGATTAAAGACTGGTGCTTTCTGATCCATCAGCAGGTTTGACTCTTGATTAACAAATGATTCTGGATCGACAGAATGACTCTAAGAGGGAGAAGAAAAAACAAAAACAACAGGTTCTTGATATGGATTCAGTCAATAGACACATAAGGAAAGTTAATGTTTTTCTTCTTTGAACTCCATTTTACATAACCTGTAACAAGTCAAGAAAATCTACATGCACAATCAATCTTCAGATTTGTGCGCTAACATCATTTGGACTTGTCTGTAGTTAACTAGAACAAAAAATGAATTTAAACCATTGGGTGTCGGACCATCATACATTTTCTAGCAGGTGCGTACCTGATTCACAAGCTCTGGTATTCCAAGAGCTCGGTCGATTTCCTCAAGACCATCAAAATTTCTCAATGCCACATAAAGCTGATCCAGAAGGTTGCCTTCTTCTGTCGGAGACTCTGACGAAGGGGGCTGACAAATCATGTCATCCGGTGAGCTAAACTGCTGCCTGAAAAAAGGAAAGAATTCCATAATCGCAATCAAGTTAAAGTTGTTTTACAATAACAAAATGATAAAATGAGTCGATCATACAAACTGCACATATTGTACTGGGGTCACAATGATATACAAAGCACCAGCTCTGCAAGCCAGCAATTCTTATTGGGAACAGCCAAGTTCTCAATCTCCAAAGATGATGGAGCTGCAGCAAATATCAAACTAGGAATTGTGTATATATTTATATATTTATACATACATTTATACATACACACACAAAACAAAAAAACACACACTCTTTAGTCTCGAGTGTAACAAACGTACCTGCTCTGATTGTTAAAGGTTTGATCGATAGGCAAGATACTCTCAGGCCACGGAGCCGTTTGGTTAGGAGGTGCCTGCTGCTGGACATACGGTGTTCGAACAATGTTCATGTCTAGATCAGAAGCTCCTTAAACACAGAGAACAGTCAATGACTGTAAAGGCCTTCATAGCATCCACCGATTATAGCATTTCATACCAACTGGGCTATTGCACATTTTTTTTTTACCTTCAGGCAATTCAATTACAGCCTGTTTTCTGCACCCCAAAACAATCATCTGATTTCGGGCGAAAACACATAGAATCAGTGACAAGCTCACGGACCTGTGTGTTTTCACTGCCTGATCCGCGAAAACTGTATAATTATCAGGATTTTTTTTTTTTTTCGGAGCCCGCTGAGGTCCCAAAACACTGCCCCCTCCCCAAAAAGCTGCAGGCGGCCGCGCTTCAGGATAACTGGATAGCCCAGAGGGGGTCAATTAGCTCATAATAAATTACCACGGCTAATTGTATACCCCCCACCCCAAGGCAGCGATTAACCTTTCCAAGACCATGTGTGGTTTAAAGTTAAATGACCAGGCCCATAGTCATGGTTTAGCCAGGAATTATTTTTTACTTTCACTTTATAGTCAACCAAAGTTTATATTGTTTGTTCGGGACATACACAGGTTTATTTTTCCCCCACCATTTAAAATTAACAGGTTAGAGAAACCGAAGACAAAAATAAAAAAAACGTTTTCCAGAATTGGAAAAGCGTCCGGAGTTTGCAAGTGCCAGACCCTATAACCCCAATGTCATCATTTAGCAATCATCATTTCACTCAGAATCATCCCAGTAAGCAAATAGGCTTGGCACATAACTAGAATATGTCTGACAGACAAGGAAGCATATTAACCATTTATTTTCAGATGATTCTACAGGCATTTTATTCCTACGACAGAAGCAGGGCATGTCTGCTGTTGGAGGTAATACACTATAATAAAGTAATGCGACATTTTCCATCTCAAAGCCTAACTTCCATATGAGGGTCTAACTTACCCATATTCATGACAGCGGACTGCATCATGGGCCTGGGGCATGTCTGGCCGGCAGACCTCATGGGAATACTGGAGGTTGGACTGCGTATCATACCCTGCATTGGCCTGTTCATTGCATTGCCCGGTGTGGGGCATGCTGCCCTGATGGGTGCTGTCTGCGAGCCCCACTCTGTCGACTGTAAGGATGGTCTAGGGCCGTTCCCACCAATCATTCCTGAAAATAAAGTCAACATTATGAGTCATTCTGCAACAAAAAGTATTCTACAGAGATGCTGAAATCTGAGGATCTGGATTTTTCTGTAGACCCTTTAGTTAAATATGTAATAGATAATACAGGAAACTGGCTCTTTTGGGTCCGCAGAACAATGACACCCGGACAAGGGATCAGATAAAAATAGTGTCCTACCATGACACTAGGGGCCCCAGTACAATGGCATCATGATAACAGAGTAATAGCTAAAAAAAGAGAATACGCAAAACTACTCCTCTGTAAAGTGAAGCAGGTGGAACAGGCTGAAGCAGTGAGATGCATGAACTATGGTTTATATGCTTATACACTTCTCCAATTTGTGATGACAGACAAGCTAAAATGTAACTTTAAACCAACTGCACCATTTCATCCTCTAACAGATGTCACTCTTTTCCCACTGTGCTAATTATATACGTACTGTTAGACATAGAGAATGGCAGTACTTGCTGGACTAACCGTTGGAGAGCATACAAATTCCACACAGACATAACCCTGATCGAAATCTTATCCATAACCCCAGCCCTGTGTGGTAGCCATGCCTCTCTGCCTGGGCGCTCATCATGGTAACAGGCTACAGTGTAGCCAGAAGTGAACTAGTGACCCTCGGATCAGGATCAGTCCATAGGTGTTCATATAGGCAGTGTGGAATATGACCAAGTCAGTTAACTTGAATGGATTCATAAAAGCCAGGATATTCTCCACATAACTCAAGTGCTCTGTAGTTTTTGCATTGCAATTATCGCTGTAAAAAGTAAATGCACAACTGTAACGGAAAATGAAAGCAAACTATAGTAATCAGGTAATACAGCCCCCCCTAGTGGATTTAGGGTAACATTTTTCAATCCACTCTTGTTCAGAATACTCCCTTCAACCACACAAGTTTAGACCATGCAAATATTAGAATTAATTATGCAAAAAAAAATAATCACGGTTCTATGAACAGCAGCAATATTACCCCCAACAGTTTGTGGACTTCGCTCCTCCCCCATATCTCTAACATTACCTAAACTGTATTGTAGTTATTGATGTCAGCTTTTATCTACCCACCACAGCAGAGAAGCAGCAGGCAGGACAGTGCACCAGCTCTGTGGTAGACTAGCGTGAATGTACCATGTGATATTACACGGATTTGGAGGACCAATAAGTGGAAGTTATTCTAGTGGGAGCTGTCGGGCACACTTTGCCCCCCGGAGCTCCCAACTGGATCCCACAGAATGATTTGTGTAAAAGAACAAAAGGCTGTAAACCATGTGAGAAGCGACACCTACCAGAACTGTTGCTGCCCACCCCACCTTGTCCTGCCATCATGCCTTGACTGTTCATCATCCCAGAGGGAGGCATGGAGGAGAATGGGCTGCTGTTCCTCATTGGCTGAAATGACCCCGCCGTGGTCTGGTTCTGTAAACTGATGTCCAGTGGTACATTCTGGTTTGGTAATAGTCTCCCAAGCTGTAGCTGTGCAGCACGAGCATGACTAAACACTGCAAGCAACAAGATAAAATTCATGTCATTATTACACAGTTATGTGTTTCCGTCAGCAACTATATTAATGGCTCTGTAACCTCAAAAATGTATTTCCTGTTGTGCCTAGTACTGGGGAATGTATGTATTTGTCACAGCCAGCACACAGGCATGGTATATAACTATGAACAAACAGGAGGCTATGGGGACAAAACAATGAGGAGCGATGCACCTTTGTGACAGCGATTACATGACCCTACAAATTCGTGCATTTCAGTTTGCAGCCCCATAGGGGTGCGCTCCTAATTGAATTGAGCCCTCTGTCTGCTACCTCTTGGATGGGGCAGGATATGATACCCTCAATGGCATCATATCCGGCCCCTAATGTCTTCATGCATACTACTTGCTAGTAGGCCATGCAGCCAAGCTACTATAGTGTAAGGGGAATAAGAGACCATGTATAAAATAACAGAGGACACAGTGACTCAAGACATACTTTTTAAACCATTACGGGATAAAGTAAATGCACCTTATAAATTAACAAAAAATATTTATATTTGTATATATCAAGGCAAACTTCGAGCAAGATCGGAAAAATGTAACTGCACCATATGTATCATAGGAAAACCATAGCATCCTGCATACTGGTACAGTGATCTTTACATCTCTCTCTATAAATGTTCCTTGCATAAACAGCAGGGGGCGCTCCAGGTTTACAAAGAACAATTCCTCTGAGCCAAGACAGAAAACAAGCTACTGATGCTGGCAGAGAGGATCAGGAACAGGAAATCCTACATAGAGGTCTGTGACTTACTGTTCTGCTGTATCCGCATAGCTCTCTGCCTCTGCACTGCCGCGCTGTTATCACCAGTGATCTGCATCAGGTCATTGATGATGGCTTGTTTGTCAACAGAGTTAGCATCAGGCCGAGTGTCTGAGTAAAGTTGGTTTAACTGGCTGTTCTGTAAGTCGTCCAAGATTTCATCAAGGTTATCCAGATCAGAGCTGGCCTGCCAAAGAATATAGCAATGACCAGTTAAATATCACATTATGTTATATCATCCTGCAGGAAATTACAGTGTGTATGTTAAGTGAATGGATTTGACAACTGAATTTTAAGAAGAGATCAAACATTCTGCACCATAGTCTAGGTCAGGAACTCACAGGTGCAAGTACACACGGCATGTACTCATGTTTCTCACCACACAAACAGTTTTTGGATACAAATAAAAAATAAAACACATGCAAAGTATTATGGGAGACAGTCAGACCCATACGGGTAAAGGTGAATACATACAGGACGATTCGCTCCATGAACAAAATCGTCCCGTGTGTCCCCGGCTGGGGTGTGCTCAGTGATGTTAATGACACTGAGCAGAAACACTGAACGAAATCAAGAACGATTTTGTTCAGTGCCGGCCACCCACCCTCCCTCCCTCATCCCTGAACATGTTCAACCTGACATTATCGTCAGGTTGGACCGGAGGTTCGGCGATGAACAATAACTACCAACAACAAATGGGAGTGCATATTGGTAGTCATCGTTCATCGTTTTGTGGCAGAAACTGAACGATTTTTTGGATGACTGAACGATAAAGATATCGTTATCGTTCAGTCGTCCAAAAAAATCGCTGCGTGTGTACGCACCTTAGAAGGCAAATTCATGTGGATGAATGCCGATCCAACTACAGCTATAGCTCTCACTGGACCTGTGAGAATACAGGTAATGCTGGTTGCACATTGAAACGTTTGGCCAGGCATTTTAATCATATTGCCCCAATGTTACTGACTGTGATACACCAACAATCGCCCAACTAGATGTGTGTAATTTGGCTCACTATGCATGTGGGGGCCAAACGTCTAATTAACGGGCAGCGTCAAATAGCACTGATCTGCAAGGCGATGCTAAAATTCATGTCTAGAGTGCTGCGAACAGCGTGGGAAATTGTAGACACAATGCTCCTGTTGGAGGGGGGGGGGATGGGGGGGTTAAACCCAAGACCAAAACTACAAAATAGGATTCTCTTCCTATAAATCACTGCAGGTACAGATATTCAGGATGTAACTGTTTAAGAAACGCAAAAATAATTAGAAAATAATTCAGCTGTTCCAACCTTCTAAGTTTGAAATTCACTGCAAAATAAACACAATTTCTATCTGAATAGTGTTCGAACACTGTGATGTCTAAAAATAGTTCACTTAGTCATTGTCGTCATGTAATTATGCCCAAAGCATAAAAATAGACTGCAAACAATTCTGCTCCTTATGTGAAAATGTGTGTGCAATCTGCAAAACTATAACAGCAATAACCTATGACACCAGACATGCTGCACATGCAGACACGATGGGGAACATCAACCATATCAGCAGTGTCTGCTAAACGTACGGTACACGGCTGCACCAATGCAAGGTCAGGGGGATGGGTACAGGATGATGATGTGCCCGTGAAATCGCACCTATCAGAGACACTGACGTCAATGAGTCTCACACACAGCTTCTCATGAGAACATGCTCAGCATCTGACGGGAGGAGAATATTGGGAAGCACAGCATCCAGGTCATTTGGGGACAGGTAACAAACCACAAGACACACGGAGAACAAAAGAAATTACAATTAACGAGCAATAGATCATATAATCCAGAGAGGGGAAACAGGCAGCTGTTCAAGAGCTGTGTAATGAAGATCTAACGAGAATAAAAAGAAGATTCACTTGAACACGCTGTATGACAATGTAATTCATAAGTCTAATCATGACACAGGATCAGAGGCACAGAGTTTTAATACGATAGTGAAGGAGGCGTTAACAGTGGCGATCTGCCCATGTGCCAGCTTTCCTCGGCTCAGGCTATGTACAAACCCTGAACCTGCTAAATAGTAAGAATCCCTAATAAAACAGAACCAGCTGTAATCTGGACACCCCGATCCGAGCACAGATTTCCAATTACAATGCCGACATGCAAGTCCCAGAATACTTCATGAAATGCAGAGGAACAGCCAAGTGATCCAGATGGCACCATTGCCCCCGTATCACCCAAACATTTATTTTTGTCACATAAGGAGAGAGAATCATTACAGCTTAATCACACTAAACATCCTAAAATAACTACAAATGTTCACAGTTAAAGGAGTAAAATGCCATGATGCAAAAGGAATTACAATATATTCTCTCTCCTTTTTTTTAATGCATATTCAAGTAACTAGAATAGATTAAACTCCTTAGGTGATTGCAGAGGATGGATATATTCTTGTTTATAATATGTGTGTTCACCTTAGGGGTAAATTTACTAAAGTGAGTTTTTAGAAATGGAGATGTTGCCCATAGCAACCAATCAGATTCTATTTAACATAACTAGCACCTTCTAGAAGATAATAGCTGGAATCTGGTTGCTATGGGCAACATCTCCACGTCTAAAACCTCTCACTTCAGTAAATTTACCTTTTTAGTCTTTACTGCACCCCCAGATGAAAGTGAATAGCTGTTGTGAGCACAATATCCATCACTATTTTCATTACCAATACTCTGCTGGCCATACACCAGTACCATCAGCATAAGATTAGATTCATCTTACGATTTCCCATGAACTCCCCGGCAGCTCCCTGGCAGTCCAGGCTGCACAACTGACACACGATGTACATACGAACTCACGATACGATCGATCGTGTGCCTCACTGATCATCAGGAAAATGTCACTGACATGACGGCGGTCAGACGCACGATGCATCACATGCACAAATACACGGCACGATTTGCATCTGATACGATAGATAATATGGGCAGCACATCTGTTCATACAATACATTTTAAGAGAGGCGGGAACACGCATCAGATCGTACCCTACCTAAAAACTACACGATCTCCACACAATTCATCGTACGATGCTCCGAAAATCGGGCAATCGGCCCGAAATCGCACTAGAGTATGGCCAGCATTAGGAGTAACTTTAATAAAATTTCTAAAATGGAAAAGTGGAGGTGTCGCCCACAGCAACCAGATGCTAGTAATAATTTTTCAAGAATGTACTGTATAAATGATAGCTTTATTATGATTGGTTGATAAGAACACCACCTCCAACTTTCCTTTTTAGGAGTTTACCTTAATCTACCCATTACTGCAGCTCCCCTCCCCACCCCAGCTTGCATCAGGCAATCCCCTTGTGTCCAATAAAGCCACATTTGCTTGGGGAGTATTTTCCTTGAAAAGACTTATTCCATTCAAAAAGCATAGTAATACTTCCGCTGAAATTCTGACAATGCAAATGTAGGGACTGACTAGACTTGCAAGCACCAGGCATCCTAATTTATGTATCGACATTGCAATATATCCAACATTCCCAGGTACCGTATCCCCATATCACCCAAAGATAATTTTTATCATTATAAGGGGAGATACTCCTTACAGCTTAATCATACAAAAAACATCTAAGAACAACATCATCATTATTCAAAAGGAAGAGAACCCAACATGAGGATTTAAAATGCATATAAATTCTAGCACTGATGTGCCAATGGAAAGGTGATATGTGGCAAAAATAAGAGTTTACTATTGTAAAACCTGCACAGGAGTGATCTGAGAAAATATTAATCACTGTCCCCACAAAATACAAATCTATTTTCTAACAATTTATGAGATGGTTATGGGAGGTGTACCCTTTTTTAGTATAGAGATATATATATATATATATATATATATATATATATATATATATATATATATATATAAAAAAAAAAAGTAGAGTTGTCAGGTATAATAATCCATTTACAGCAAAACGCCAGTTCCACATAAGACAAACAATAAATTATATACAAAATAGACATTCTTTGAGATTAGCGATATACATATAGACTCTTAATAAAAATATTCCCATACTATAAAAAGGAACAGAAAAATCTGTAAGCTTGTTATATAAAGAAAATGTGCAGGACGATAGGAAAATAAAAAGACTGTGCAAGGACAGACGGGTAATTTTTAAAATGGACATGTGATAAAGAAGCTTTCTGGTCAATAGATCTCACACTAGTATATACATAAGTGTAACCACAAACAAATCAAGACACATGACAAATTTTAAGTGAATTTTCCAAAGTAACGCAATTTGGTTTGAATGCCATATACCCGCATGACACCTTTGGTCCAAATTCTATAACATAGGTACCAGTACTAATAACTTTAGGCGAGTACTTCAGACGCTTAATGAAATAATTTAAGAAATTGATTAAATAATTTCTTCCAGTTTCCGGGAAACTGCAAAAGTTCTAACACTTAAAAGTTATACAAAAAAAAAAAATGTGCTGATACTGCGTACCATCAGAAAAAACATAGTATTTTTGGTGATCACCAGGAATGAGAACATGGCATAATTGAGACAACATCAATACAAAATTTTTAAGAAAAAATTGAGGCCCTTTGGGTGACACTAGAAACGCGGGAGAAGGATATTGGTCCTGATTCACTACAGATCGATATTGCAGCTGCGATTACGCACGCAGACCTAAATATGCTAATGAATGCAATCGCAACACTGTTGCAGGCCAACATAAAGAAGCCCACTCCCCTTTACACACATCCGTAATACCTTGCAAGTCTACAAAAACATCGGTACCATCGGAACCTCATGCATAATTACACAAGGTCAGACCTTACTCAGAAATTGCTAACCTTCCTGTATGCAGTGAGCTCAAGCTGTCTATGCCATTGCAGTGGCTAATTTATGCACTCCCCTGTAATGGCGATAAGTAATGAATCAGGCCCATTATTCGCACTGGGGTGATCTACAGACCCCCAGGCCAGGGGGAGGAACTGGACAGGAAATTATTGCAGGACATCACCAAAATGGCTTTAAAAAGGAGAGGTAATAATCATGGGAGACTTTAATCTATCTGATGTAAACTGGGAGGGAGCCTCCCTCAAGCAATTGGTGAGGGAGCCCACTCACAAAGACCCAATATTAGACATAATACTCACAAATGGTGACAGGATATCAGATGTAAATGTTGGGGTGAACCTAGGATCCAGTGACCATCACACAGTATGGTTTAGTATAGACACAGGGACTAGGTACTCATGCCACACAAAAGCCAAGGTGGTAGATTTTAGGAAGGCTGATTTTGCAGAGATGGGGAGACGTGTAAGAGATTCATTGGCAGATTGGAGGAACTTGGAAGGAGTGCAGGAAAGGTGGGATACTAAAGGCAACAGACCTTTGTATCAAAAGGGTTAGGAAAAGCAGGAGGAAAAGGAAGCCAGTTTAGTTCACAATAGTAGTAGGTTGAGTCTCTCATATCCAAATACTCCAAAATACGGAATATTTTTAGCATGACAGATAGTGAGACCTTTGTTTTTATTACACACACTTTGTTTTAGGCACAAAAGTATTACAAATATGGTATAAAATTACCTTCAGGCTTTGTGAATAAGGTGTATATGAAACAGAAATGAATTTCAAGTATGTACACAAACTTTGTTTAAGCCACAAAATTATTGAAAATATAGTATAAAATTACCTGCAGGCTGTGTGTATAAGGTGTATATACAACATAAATGCACTCTGTGTTTAGATTTGGGTTGCGTTCCCAATATATCTCATTACGGTATGCTAATATTCCAAAATGTGGAATACTCAGATATCCAAAATACCCCTGGTCCCAAGCATTTTGGATATGGGAGACTCAACCTGTATCAACCTAGTATGAAAGGAAAAAAGGGCATTTAGGTAATATAAGCAGACTAAGGGCTCGATTCTATTCTGCGCGAAGTGAATAGAGCTGGGAATCAGCTCCCGGAGCTATTCAATACACCACGCTGCTAACCCCGACTAAGGATTTCTTCTCACACCCCTCCGGGGTTGCGAGCAGAAATCCAACAAAAGTTCTGTGCGCAAGGCTATTTTTTTTATGCCCATCGCGCCTGGAAAACAGCACCGCACTGGGAAGTTAGGTCAGACAATGGCCGTTCTCGCGCCTTATACAGGATGTTTAGTCGCGGGAATGGGCATTCTCCGAATAAACACAGCGCACAATTGAATAGCTCTGGGAGCCATCTCCCAGCGCTATTTACATCGCGGGCAATTGAATCGGGCCCTTAAGGTCCCCACATACACCTCCGCGATTTATAGACGATTCACACGATTTTCGACTCGACGTACGTTCAAAATCGTGCACTTTTTGAGCCCGTCGGTCCTTCAATCGTATCTTATGATCATATGTGCAGCACATATGATCCATCTTATCGTGTGCAGATCGTGCCGTTTTTTTGGTACATGCGATCCATCGTGTGGTAATTCAAGTCATTTCAATGACTGTTTGTCCCTATTACTTTAATGAGTGCGTGAGGCACAGGATCGATCTCACGACAGATCCTGTGCTAATAAAAAAAAGAAATGCTGATGACGGGACGGCAGGGTAATCTGATGTGAATCGGATCGGATGCTGATCGCGTAGGTGTATGGGCCACTTAAGAATAATGAAGACAAAGAGCTGTAATCTTGTCAGAAGGAAGGAGGCCAAGAAAGGCACAGGCTGAAGAGAAAATGGCCTGGGCTGGGGGGTAAAGGGGACAAAACCTTTTTTTTTTTAAGTAGATAAGTGAATGGAGAAAATCAAATGGAACAATAGTAAGACTGAAGACAGAGAGTGAGAGCCTGGTGGAGGGAGACAAGGCCATAGCAGATCATCTAAATAAATATTTTTGCTCAGTGTTCATTGCAGAAGGAGATGGGAAAGGGCCACAGTTGAGTTGCAAGGACATTCATACTAACGAGGTAGATGAAAATATATTTATAGAGGAGAAAGTCCTAACAGAACTCTCACAACAAAAAGTGGGGAAATCAATTGGGCCAGATAGGATACATCCAAGGATACTAAAGGAGCTAAAAGGGGTCCTGGTAACACCATTAACAGAATCATTCAACCAGTCGCTAGCTACAGGAGTAATTCCAGAGGACTGGAAAAGAGTGAATGTAGTCCCACTGTACAGAAGTGGAAGCAAGGAAGAGGCAAGTAACTACCGACCAGTGAGCCTTACGTCAGTAGTAGGGAAATAATGGAAACACTGGTTAATTAAAGAAATGTGGAACATCTTAAATCCAGCAACTTACAGGATCCCAATCATACTGGGGGAAGATCATCCTAAACAAAACTCATTGACTTTTTTGACTGGGTGACTAAAGTCAAGGAGGGGCCATAGATGTAGCTTATCTAGACTTTAGTAAGGCTTTTCACACAGCCTCACATCACAGACTGATAAACTCGAAAGTGTGGGATTGGATTCTACAATGGTTGAATGGATAGGAACTTGGTTGCTGGGTAGGAAACAGAGGAGTGTATTCACAGGAGGGAAAGGCTACCAGCGGAGTACAACAGGGGTCTGTACTTGGACCGATGCTTTTTAATATCTTTGTCGGTGACATTGCAAAACGGTATTAAAGGGACAGTATGCCTTTTTGTAGATTACCCAATAGGTATGCAATAGGATAGAAACACCAGGAGGGGTAAAAAAAATGATTGAGGACCTAGGTAGACTAAAGCTGGCCACACATCTAAAGATTATCTGTCCAACCAGCCAACTAGTTGATTGGTTGGAATGAAAATGTGGTAAGGGATGAAAGCAAATGACAATCAGCAATTTGCTCCCAAACGCCAGAAAATGGACAAAAACTGTTGTTTGAACAAATTGTTTAGATCAAACATTTAACATACTTGTCTGACTGACCATTTTCATCTGTTTTCTGGCATTTAGGAGCAAATTGCTGATCACCAGTTACTCCCATCCGTTACCAGATTTTCATTCCAACCAATTAACAAGTTGGCTGGTTGGATGTAAGTTGGTCTAGTGTGTGGCCAGCTTAAGGCACAGGTTCTCAAACTCTGTATTCAAGACCCCAACAGTGCATGTTTCCAGGTCTCCTCGCAGAATCAAAAGTGAAATAATTATCTCCACCTGTGGATCTTTTAAAATGTGTCAGAGATTGATGACTACACCTGTGCACCTGCTGGGTGACCTGGAAAACATGAACTGTGTGGGGTCATGGGGACAGAGTTTGAGAACCACTGGACTAGAGGAATGGTCAAAAACGTGGCAACTACAGTTTCATGATAAAAAAAAAGCAAAAATCATGCACTTTGGTCTCAAAAACCCAAAGGCTGAATATAGCATCAAGGGTACTCTAATGGAAACTACAGAGGAGGAATGGGATCTAGGAGTCACTATTTCAAATTACCTGAAAGCAGGGAAACAATGTAACAAAGCAATGAGAAAGGCAAGTCAGATGCTTGGTTGCATAGGGAGAAGAATCTATAGCAGTCAGAAAGAAGTAATAATGCCACTGTATAGGTCACTGGTATGTCCTCATCTAGAATACTGTGTTCAGGATATAAATACATTAGAGACTGTACAAAGAAGGGCAACTAAAATGGTGAATGGCCTACAACACAAAAAACTTACCAGGAATAATATGTATAGTTTGGAGCAGAGAAGGGAAAGACGGGACAAGATAAAACTTTCAAATATATCAAGGGCTTTAGCGAGGTACAGAAGGGAGACATTCTTCAAAAGAAGAGAAGTATTAGAACAAGAGGACATGCACTGAGACTGAGGGAAGGTAAGTTCAAAGGACATTTGAGGAAAAAGGACTTCACAGAAAGGGTAGTGGATGCATGGAATAGCCTCCCATCAGAGGTGGTAAGGGCCAACGCTGGTTACATACTAGCCGACATATCGGCCGTTCAATTATCGTCCATTATATTGTGTGCACGTCGGCCACTGTATACAGACGATAATCTGTCTGTGAATGGCGTCATTCACAGACATATCGAGACGGCTGTGCTGCACAGCAGATGGCCGATATATCTGCTCATCATGCGGCGTGTACGGGCGGTCAGCCAACAGTCCGTACACTTGCTGCAGAGGCCAGCAGGGAGGGGGTCGTGACGCGACCCCCGGCCAGAGGCAGTGATGGTTGTTCAGTGTGTATGAACAACCATCTGCTGATATATCTGCAGATCAGTCGATCTGTAGATATATCTTTCCAGTGTGTACCTACACAGTAGAGCAATTTAAACATGATTGGAATAGGCGCAAGAACATCCCTACAAAGGACTAAGGGTCAAATAGGGTTGAGGTTACAAAAGGTTTAAAAAAAAAAAAAAAGGAAGACTAGATGGGCCAAGTGGTTCCCATCTGCCATCAAATTCTTTGTTGCTAGGAGGTCTCTAATTCCTAGTCAGCTGACAAGCTGAATATCATCTGTTCAGTGCAGCAAATTGTTGACATGACTATAGGTGGAATGTAGTCATGTGACCAGCGTCACAATCCCGACATCAGAATGCCGGCTAGGGATTTATGATAGGCATCGAAATACCAACACCTATCATAATCCCGACGCGGAACGTCATCCCGAACGAAGACAAGTCCCCTTAGCGTTAGCCGCGGGGTGGGAGGGTTAAGATTAGGGAGTCTAGCGGGTTTAAGGTTAGGTTTGGGGGGAGGGGTAGAGATTATGGTTAAGCACCCCTAGGGGGGAGGGTTAGGCACCCCCAGGGAGAGGTTAGTGTTAGGCACCCCCCCGGGAGGGTTAGGTTTAGGGAGCGGTAAGGTGGGGTTAGGGTTAGGCACCCCCCTGGGAGGGTTAGGAAGCGGTAAGGTGGGGTTAGGCACCACTAAGGGAGGGTTAGGGTTGGCGAGGCCAGGAGAGGGTTAGGGTACTTACCTGCCCCAGTCGGGATCTTGATCCTGTCGGGCATCCGCTGTCGGGATTTGAACAGGCGGCTAAACAGCCGCTGGCCTTTCACTAACATTCCCCATATATATGTGAATGGTACACTATCATTGTAGTATGGCTCTGGGACTATAAAACTGTCAGCCTCTCATTTACAAGAACCATTTGCTCATTTCTCACATCAGACAATCTATAAAACCTATTTGGCAGTTTCTTGGTAACCAAATCTGAAATATGTACAATGCAAATAATGGTCATTGAAAAATGTAAATAGATCGTTGTTAAAGTGATGGCAGTGATAGCAGGAAACATACTGCAAATGAATACAGCAAAGGCTACTAATATCTGTTTTGTAAATACTGACCCTGTATGAAGTCTAAAGAACACTTAAAAATAGAATACAAATACTGACAAACTTTCTATTATCTTGACTGTATTTATTAGAAAGCCTTGTATTTAACATATAAAACACTTGGCTTGTCCCACGAAGAGCCAGTCAGCTAGTTGCACTGGCAGGCACTCTCACAACATATGCATGTCAGATTTGTTCAGTTAATGACGAGAAGGGGAGGACATTATTAATAGTTTAACCTTATTAAAGGAAAGGTCATCCACAGTGTAAATGGGTGATATAATCTTTTCTTTTTCATTATTTCGCACGGAATAAGTAGGTTATAACATGCAAACAGTAGTAAAAGATATTGTCGTGTTTTTGCACTCTGATGTCACTGACTACATAAAATAAGGCTATAGGGCATAGGTGTTTGTATACACAAAACTCTTATTCTATATCCTTATACAGGGTGTATGGCACAGAGAAACAGCACAATAGGCAGATATCACAGTGGTTTCATTAACATCGCTGCACAGAAACGGTTCAGGATGGTGCTGTCCATTAATGTGGGGTCTTTTAGTTTTGGCGCGCAAAGAAGGAATTGGAAATAACCTTGAGGAAGGATGTTCCTGACCTGGAACATCAATGGTAAGAAACTGCCCTGTAACTCAACACAATCTGATTAAACTGCTGTTTTGTCTCAGGCTTTGCTATTGCGTCTAGCAAGATAAAGGGGAATAATTATTTTTTCTGTAAAGTTTATAGACTAAATATTCTCTACATAGATCACTTTCTCTTCACATCTACAGCTGTTAATATAAGCATTTTTTATTACTCTCCGGAGGTATAATAAGGATGGATGCAACTACTACAATATAACGGCTTAAACAAAAAGGCAACTGCTTCTGCATCCCGGAATGTTGCCGCCCATTTATACTGGTCACACTGACCGGGGCAGGGGCTTCACTGACCGGGGCAGGGGCTTCACTGACCGGGGCAGGGGCTTCACTGACCGGGGCAGGGGCTTCACTGACCGGGGCAGGGGCTTCACTGACCGGGGCAGGGGCTTCACTGACCGGGGCAGGGGCTTCACTGACCGGGGCAGGGGCTTCACTGACCGGGGCAGGGGCTTCACTGACCGGGGCAGGGGCTTCACTGACCGGGGCAGGGGCTTCACTGACCGGAGCAGGAGCTTCACTGACCGGAGCAGGAGCTTCACTGACCGGGGCAGGAGCTTCACTGACTGGGGCATGAGCTTCAAGCTCTAGACCTGAAAATAGGCACTTGCAATTGTAGAGGAAAAATCCAGGACTGTGCTGTAAAACAGTCCGATATGGGACCACTGATAAAATTATGTTTCCAAATAATGATTGCAGAATGTCACCGTTTTATCAGCCACATCTGTTAGGATATCATTGTTTAAAGGACAAATGTGTCCGTATGTGTTAGTGTGCAGATTTAAAAAGGTAAAATAAAAGTGCGGACATATAGGGACACCGTTTCGATGTTGGGGTAGAAAGTAACTACCACCAATATTGCCCTCACCGGAAAGCCAAGTACTTCTGTAACCAACTACAAAAACAGCAGAGTCCTTTACTGCACAAAAAAAAATAAAAAACTGCATTTGCTCTAAGCGACCAGTACCAGGAAGTAACACTGCAGTGTAGTCATATACAAAGTGTATGAGTGCCCTGTATGTGAGAGTATAGCAATTTTTCAATCTATAAAAGCTACAGCTGTAGTACATGTTGCAAAATCTTATGTCAGGGTGTGCAAAATATTACTTATAATTAAGGGGCCATTGTACAACAACAACAAATCTAAACAATTGCTTAAAACAGAATTTTTAGATGTGGAAGTTACTGGATCTTGGAAATTGTCCATACATCACGAAATACAGAAGATTTATTTACTGAAACATACAATTGTTTACTAGACCATAGTAACCATACACTTGCTTTCACTGCATAATGCACACTGGACAGATAAAAAGCTAAGTGTGTATGTGCGTGTGTGTGTACATACTATACATGCACAAACTATAATAAATGACATGGTGTAAAATATGGAAAAACAAAACAGAAAGCAGCAAGATGTATTTTCTTATCTTCCATGATTTCTGCTGCCATTATGACAATTTCTATGTACATGGTACAGTGGCAGAGAACAAACCTTTGACACGCCAAACCCTGAGTAAAAATGTAAATTTCTCCAAATGGTTTAAAATGTCCTTTGTGCAGCTACTAACCATTTACGCACAGTTAGGCTCCACATTAGCCTGTCAGAAAATGATTATGCATTGGAAAAAATTATTTCTATTGCACATTATGTATGACAGCATGCATATGTTACCTCATTTTCAGAGCTTTCTATGCATCGGAACTGCAAATAGTTACTATTCGGTGGGAGTGGGGGACAAAAATGGTAGGAGCAGTGGGATTGGTGACACGATTCACATCGTCTTGGCCCTGCACCCAACAGCATTATAGTGAGAATTGCAGTATAACAGCAGATAGTAGGCCTCAATGATGTACGATTGGAGCAAAGTGGGGGAGGGGGATCCAGGAGGATTCCCTGCTATGCCAAGAGTCTGGGAATACACAGAAGTTTGGAAGTTTCTGGGACAGTCGGCAACTAAGGTTACTATTACAGTGATGTATTTTCCCCATAGGGAGAAAGTCTGGAGACCACACTTCAGGTTTGCCACTATGATTAGTCATGCCTGCCCTAGGACTTTTTAAACAATGCCAGAGGTCAGAACTGCTGCCGCACAAGGTGAATGAGTGCAGCTCCAACTAGGGAACTAAGTGTGGGGTTTGTATGTTCTCCTCGTGTTTGTGTGGGTTTTCTCCAGGTGTTCTAGTTTCCTCCCACTCTTCTAAAACATACTGGTAGTTTCATTGGCTGCTGACAACAATAGACCCTAGTGTGTGAGGGTGTGTGTTAGGGAATTTAGACCATGAGCCAAGGACTGATGTACATGATTCAATACTCTCTGGATGGCTCTACCTCAAATGGTGGTACGATGCAAAATAACAGCAGCAACAAGAATATGCGACACAGCCAGAATTACCAAACAACCACACAGAAAGACTTCAATTCCATTTGTGGAGATCATCATACGCCATTATCAGCACCAGTATGAAGTGTTCACACAGCCTACACCGTAGCTTAGTCACTCACTCATTTTGCTCATCCTGTCACT
This sequence comes from Taudactylus pleione, assembly GCA_031769625.1. Lineage (NCBI taxonomy): Eukaryota > Metazoa > Chordata > Amphibia > Anura > Myobatrachidae > Taudactylus > Taudactylus pleione. Next base: position 25,900,601 of record JAUIMM010000113.1, on the reverse strand, counting down.
TAAGAAGACCAATTAAGTCATGAGATAGATAGATCTCTCTATCTATCTATATATACACACACTGATAGATATATATATATACACACACTGATAGATATATATATATATGTGTGTGAAAGGTGATACGTAAATGGTAACGGACTAAAGAAAAAAAAAAAAAATCTAGGCATCAAAATCACTGTCACACACTGTAAGTGTAGGCTGTGTAGCTCACATCAGCTCCACCGACTCAAAGTAAACAATGATGTTTCCTTGTTCCTGCAGTAAACAAGGAATTGCTAGGAGCAGCTAAACCAATGCCTGAGCTATGTGATTCTACACATACCACTATTAGGACTTTACACCTGTCAGTGTAAGAAATTCTGTATTGAAAGGTGTAGGCTGGTTGGGGATAGAGACCAGAGGATTGCGGCTTTTCCATGGAGAGAAAAGATAAACATTCATACATACATAATCTATCCTATGTTACGTTTTGTTCTTACCTGATCACCACGTACAAAGTTTGGTTCTGCTTTTTCAGTTTTTATTGAAGGCTCCATCTTATTATCAAAGGGTTCCTGCTTGGGTGTGATATCTGCCATATTATCTTTACTATCATCCTTATCTAACAAATATCGAAGTAGTGCATTCTCTTTCTTCTTGGGGCTCACCGGTTCCTGCTTTATAGTAACCTCAGAGCCAGAACCTGTGCTGTTTGACTCCTGATTCAGTTCTTTCCCAGTGGCCTCTGCTGTAAGCTTGGCCAGGTCAACAGGCGAGCTACTGTCCTGTAGAAGTCTGTGCAAAATTTTATGCTTCTCTTTCAGTGAGGTTCCGTGTGCTGAGGCAGACATACTATTGGCTGCAAAATGTCCCAAGGGGTCTTTGCTGTTTGTATCTCCCAAAGTAGTGGAGAGCAGAGAAGGATCCATCTGATCAGATTTGTTGGTAAGCAACTGTAATAGTTTTGTCTGGCCTTTGTTATCCAGTAATCGGTTCTGACCTTCCATTTTGTCACCACCAGAAGCCATATTTTCATTACAATCCTTCTGGTCAGATGAGCGACAGGAGGTTTCTGCTTGTCCAGCTGTGGCCTCAGTCTGCTCCCCATATAGCCCAAACGGCTCTTTAGAGTCCATACTGCCCATCTTTCTGAGCTGGGGTGGGTTCATGCTACCCGGAGAATTCTGTAAGTTGCCACTTTTCAGGTCAGGTGATGCCAGGGGCGGGGCAAGAGAGACTCCGTGGCCCTCACTAAGAGCCTGAAGTGCATTTAAAGAACTGTTGGTAAAATTATGGCTATTTCCTGTGCTACTACAAACTGGAGAATGCAAACTTCCTGCAGGGGAAAACTGACTGGGTGCAATGCGAGGGCTTCCTGCCACTCCCGGGCTTACACGGTGCCTTGGGGAAAGCATAGAGTTAGGCTGAGCCTGGCCCATGCCAGGAGATCCCTGTGATGGGCTATTCATTTTTAGTGCATAGTTGTTACCCTGAGGAGTGGTAGCTTGCATGCTGGAGACATGGTTCATCCCTCCCGAACCAACGTATCTGCCAGCTTGCAAGCCCATTTGTTCCTTTGGGCCATTCATGGCATAATTCATATTGCTACTAATGGTCATGTCCTGACTGGGGTTACCGCTGCACATCGCTTGATGAGCTGGGCTGTTGGAAACAACAGGGTTTAATGTCTTTCCCAAGTTTTGTCCGCCCATGTCCTGATTCATTCCACACAGATTATGTTCTCTAGGTGATGAAAAAACATATATTACAATGACATACAATCACATAGTGCATTTACATTAGCCAATACCTACTTCACTTACAGCATGCAAAGGGCTATAGCAGAGGTTTTAACATGCGGCCCTCCAGCTGCTGTAGAACTACACATGCCAGCATGCCCTAATAGTAAAATAGAGGCAGGTCATGCAGAGATGTGTAGTTCCACAGCAACTGGAGGGCTGCGGTGTTGAATATCCCTTGGCTAGATAATGACAAGTTAACAATTAGGTTTATTTCAAATATCTGAAATTTATCAAAATCAATTAGCCAGTTGGGTTGGGTGTAAAAGTATTACCGACTGAGCTGGGATCAGTCCTCAGATAGGCTATCCTGTGGTCATAATATGCATAGATCACCTGCAGCCAGACCAAAACTATGGACTCTATTTAAGAATGAGCCATAACCCCTTTAGAACTCGCTAAAAGGATTTTGAGCTCCGCTAAGTATTTAGCAAATAGCGGTAACCTGAGCTTACAGCCATTTGTAACAGTACCGCTTTTGTCATAGTTTTCATTGCGTGCAATGGGTATATGCCTCCCTGTTTTTGCCTAGTGCCCGACAGGTGAAAATGCAAGGTGCATGGGCACGGCTACTGCGCATGTGTATTACTCAGCAGCCTGTCTACTCGCATAGCAGTGTACACTGCCGAGAGGCAAGTTTTGTTAAATGCCAGCAGCATATTCCTTAGTGAAACATGCCACCGGTAATAGGCAATGTTATTAAATGAGCCCCAAGTCGTGTGTGTGTGTGTGTGTGTGTGTGTGTGTGTGTGTGTGTGTGTGTTTAGCAATAGCAACTACCTGATTATCTCAGTGACCTGTCACAAATAACAGGAATACCTTTAGCCACGAATGCACAGACATTCACGGACGTTAAAGAATTGTACAAATACTACATTACTTGAACAGCATGAAAAGATTACATGATAAATATTAATCAGAAGTTCAGAAGAAAAATCTCCCAATCTGAAATGATGGGACGAACGTCTGTACCAGTACACATGGAATTCTAACATAAAACTATTCCAAAAGAACACCTGAAGCAAACATGGCGCTCTTACCTTTGAAGCATGTGTATGGATATTACAAGCTGAGGTTCACTATTATTCTGTGAGCGGACGAGCTTGCTCTTTGATTGGGCTGTAACAAGCGTACCGTCAGACATAGAAAACCGGTATACAGGGCTTTGTGAGTACCCTAGCCTGAGAACTGAAGAAAGAACAGATACGTTACAAATATATAACTGTAATTTAATGCCCAGATTTGACCGCCATTTTCTGTTCTAGAGATTATTAATTTACATCAGACTCCGATCAGAGTAATGGCTGCCAGGGCTTTAACCATGGACATAGGACTTAAAAAGTCTGACAAATGTTCATCATCTTGGGTGTCCTTAGGAGCAGAGCTTTTGTCCTTTCACAGCTAAATGTGTACTAAACTCCAATGCTCCCAGCACGTCACACAGTAACATGTACTAAGCACTTTTACATGTGGATTTAAGATGCTTTGGCCTCACAGTTAGAGTTCCTATGAGCAGTGCTATGATATAATGATCACCAATAATAATAATAATAATAATAATAATAATAATAATAAACAACAAGCAATCATGCTCCAGCTATTTGTAAAATAAATATCCATCATTACGATCATTGACACGCTCATGGAGGAAACATGTCTACATTTGCTGGGGTGTTGTGAAACAGCTTTAGTATAAGGAAAGAGGAAATAATGCCAGAAGACTGTAGAAGAAAGCACAATACATCACGTAAAGCAGTAGAAAGAGAAAGGAAGAGTAAGTGGTGAAAACAAAGAAAACAAAAAAAAAAGGGAAGAAAATTAAGATTTTTTTTTTCTATTTCCCACCACAGTCATCTCGTCAAAATGGAAAAACAGCCCTTACAGAATCTGGAAAGCAAACACATTAGGGGTAGGGACAGACTGATGCCAAAGGGACAAGGAAGAGAAAATGCATTGGGAGAATTTAGCATCATTTTTTTTTTTTATTATTATTCTAAATGAGCAATGATCAGAAAGATAATATAACACAAACTCCCCGCCATTTGTACTAGTCTCCTCAGCCCTGCCTACTCCGAGTACAGCTAAGCATACTGCAAACCAAACCTCCACATGGCATCTGTAAGGTAAAAACTAGCCAACCAACGATACACGAGATGGAGTAAACTTGTGCTATGACGACTGTTACCTTCTTGGTGATGCCTTTTGCTGAGCGATAACTCGCCGTCGTGTTGCGCATGGAATCTCTGAATACACCGGCGCACCAGATCCTCCCAGCCTGGTCTCACTACCGCCCTCATAGTGCTCGTGTCCAGAGAAGTTATTTTACCTGGAATTACAAGACGATCAGAACGTCTCACAGCTGCATGTGACACAAACACGGCTTCTGAACAAAGACTTTGAGGCAATGACATCAGAAACTAGGATCCACCTTGGGGTCATAATGTATTAAAATGAGACTTAAGTCAGCCATAAGTGTCTTTTTACACACATTATTTAATTAACCTTTGGTTACAACATAAAAATGAGAGCAATGACATAGCTCACTGTATATCAGCTGCTATAGAATAAATCAACATAATTCCACAATATGATCATTGTAGTTCCTCTTGAGGCAAATAACTATATCTTAATTACACAGTTGGACACAGGCAGTTAATGACAGCAAGAGCCGGTGATGGATTATTACCTTGCAAGTCCTGACGAGTTGAGAACGTCTCGGATGACGGGAGTGGAGCTCTTCTGGCCACACAAATCAAGCAAGACTGAAAATCTTACAGAGAAAGAAAAAAATTGAGAAAGTAATAAAGAGTGCAAACATAACAGGTATAAATATATATTTACACTATGTAGACAAAAGTGATTGGACACTGACAGCAAATAGCAACGAGATTTTATTGACATCAGCACTTTGTAGGACCACCATGTGGAGTGATTACTGCAGACACCCTTCTAGGCAAACTGTCGTGAAGTTCCTGGACAGCAGCAGGCGGTATGTTTTGCCATTCTGCCTTTAGTACAGTGACCAACTATGACACTAAAGAAGGTTGAGTCGGCCTAGAACGCACCCGTTGCTCCAATTCGTCCCAGAGGTTCTCAATGGGATTAAGATCTGGACTCTGAGCTGGCCAGTCCATCCAGGTTACGGAATTTTCTGTATACAAGTCCAGCGTCGCCCTGGAAACATGACAGGTGGCATTGTCGACCTGAAACCACCACACTAGTGGCCATTTGGGACTCGTGTGCAATGGTAGAGATTTTGTTTGCAAGGGGGTGTCCACTCACTTTTGTCTACATAGTGTATATTATTTACAAGGTGCCTGATAAATGGAAGTTGTTAGCTCCATTTTAGTAATTAGCTAGCTTGGCAGGCCCACAAAGGGAGCAGCCCCAGCCAGAGCCCAGGCTAGCGTGCAAAGTCAAATCGAGTGCAAATGCAGTATCACAGGGTTTCAGATAGAGAAATCACATTACATGAGATCACTTGCATAATAAAGTAATGTGCACAGTAATCTGAAGACTTCACCATTAGCACATTAGTACTGATCAATGAAGTGCCTTGTTGCATATCCAAAAAGACCTTCTCAGTTTAATAGTTTTACAATTTATAATTGTATTTAAACTACTTATTTGTCTCTAATAACCATACCGCTATTCCCTTATCTGTCAGATTCAGCAATGACCATACCTTCTCCCTCCTCTTTAATGGACTTTGGTTGGGATACTGCAAAGCACTGCATAGTTTCATATTTCTGGTGTGTTTCATGGCTGTTGTGGTTCTCTTCTTCACAATCTGCTACTGGCTTCAACAACATGCGGCAATTAAAGGTATGGCTATTACGTCTGGGTCCCCCATTAACTGTGGAGAGAAAAGAAAATGGAGGTATAACGTAAAAGGTAGAGAACACCAACATAGGGAATTCCTGTAAAGTTTAATTTCCAGACTTCATAACTCCACTTAAATTGAGGAGGGTAATCCAGAGATGAAAGGATTATGGTGTGTTGGTCACTATGAGTAATCTTTGCTGCTATTGAAGATCAACAACTAAATTAGGTTACTCAATGGAAGCAGCAGGACTAGTTCACCTACAGATGTGTCCTCATACATCCAGCCTCCATACACCACGCAGTGCGACTTTCCTGGCGTGAGTGAGCTGCCAGGTCCTGTGCTACTCTGCTAGCGATTGGCGTCTTTTTTTTTGCGATGCAATTAGGACACGCCAGCAGACCCGTGCTGATTAATTTGATGTGACACTTGTATATCTGTGTGAACCTGAGTCTGTATATGAAGCACAACGGAACTAGGAATGAAAACAGCTGCGGCCGCTACATTGTAGCACTTCGTATACAGATTCAGGGAACAAGTTGCACACAGATATACAAGTGTTGCATATGAAATTAATCAGGACAGTCTGCTCGTGTGTCCTAGTCACGTCACATTGAGACAGAAGCATTTAAGAGCAAAAAAAAAAATAAATGTCCGGAGCTAGCAGAGTCTCACGTGACCAGGTACGCCGAGAGGGGCTTTTTAGCGCGACTGCAGCAAAGATATGTAAGGTCACATCTGTAATGTAAGCTTACTGAGTACAGCTGAACTCCGCCACAGGTAAGTTACACTAGGCGATCTAGTCCTACCTGGCACCCTTACGGGCATACTCAATTAGCCGCATGGTTTACTCTGCGACCAATTGTCAGCCAAAAATCCCGCGGCGCGGGGAAATGCTATTCAATAAAAGCCTTTTTCCCGTGCCGAAAAAGCGTGATTCACGCTCGTAAACACACCGATTCCGCGTAAACTGCGGAATCAATGGGTTTTTTTTTCCCCCCGCGCGCGAGCCCGATTTGGTGGTTTTTACTCGGATTTTACCTCGCACCTCCATGAGCTGCGAGGTAAAGTCCGACTGCGGGGACTCGCGCGCGGGGTATCTCCGCTAACTGAATAGGTCCGGCGCCGCAATTAGCCACGGGGTAAACCCCGCAGCTAATTGAAAATGCCTTTTAGTATTTAAGGATGGGACCAATTTTGCAATCTTATCCTACAGATAAACTACAGGGTCACGTCTTCAGAGAAATCACCACCTTCCCTTCACAGTCCGCCACAATAAATGAAGCACATCACAGACAAAGCACAACCTTAACTGTACATGGAAATAGATTTGATCATAAGCAAAACATTTATTAAAAACTAAAAGTTATTTTATGTAGATGTCCTTATTGGGAATAAACCTATATTTAAAAGCACTCACTGTCGCTGATCCCTTAATTCCAGTTCCTACTGTATGTTCCATAAGACATACACATGCAATGGTGTATACACCTGGGAGTACCACTGACACTGCCAGCTTAGCTATCCCGGTTTCAAGTTTAGATTTTGTGCAGTTATTAACTTGATACCAACACCATTCAAAAAGGTACTGTGCACCCGTGTCTCACTTACATAAAGCAGAGTAGGACCCCGCCAAGCAATGGGATACTAAGGTCTAAGGAGCGAGTTAATAATTAACTATTATTTTTACAGACTATACAAACTACTAAAACTCTGTGACTGCTGTAAAATATACACTAAAATTGTATAACACAGAAGTCCTAGAATTCTGCACAGAAGCGATGACAAAATACAGAAATATAATACAACTTAAACCCCATAGTTTCTCTCACCTGACAAGAGGCATATTTTTATCTCTGTACCCTAATCTAAAATAAGAATCTAAAGGGTAGGCTTTCTGAAACAAAAAAGAAAAGTAGAGGTGTTGCCCATAACCAGATTCTGGCTATCAATTTCTACCAATCAGATTCTGGCTATCATTTTGTAGAATGCAATAGAGAAATTATAGCTGAAATCTGATTGGTTGCTATGGCCAATCTCTTCACTTTTACTTTTTAGAAACTAAGGTCCTGATTCAGAGGTGCTCGCTCTGAATCAGGGCGGATTTTAGAGAAAAAAAAAAAATCCGCCTCTAGGCCGCTCGCATAGGTGTGGGTAACCACCCACAGCTTGTGCTGGCGGCCTGGCGATGGTCGCGATTATCGCGACCATCGTGCTTGCGAGGAGACCCTTGTGGTAGGGTCTCGTCCACCGCAAAGCCCCAGTGAATTTCCTGCTCTAACAGAGCAGGAAGTTCACTACTGACATCACGTGTGATGTCAGTAGTGCCACCCACAAACTGCAGGCGTTCCTTCGGGAACGCCTCCATTTGTGCACACTCCCCCCGACCCGCCTACAAAACTGGGAGAGCTGTCGAACAACATCGACAGCTGCCCCGTTTTGCTGCGAGCCCCAAGCGAGTGAAGTGCTCGCTGGCTCAGGGGCTCACGCGTGCGCACTGCCCGATCATAGACCCGCTTGCAAGCACTATGCGCTCGCGAGCGGTTCTGAATCAGGCCCTAAATCTTCCCTTAAATTACAGAGCTTCAAGTGTTTCATACGATAATCCAAGGTGACTTCTCTACAATAATGTACAATACAGAATAGATGATACCCAAACTCACTTATTATAAGCACCAGTTGCATGGATCTTTCTTACAAGAGGTTATACATACATTAGACTCCCTTATAATAGGTATTTATATTGAGACGTCAAAACACATACATATAAAAGGTACTAAATACAAAATGGGATTCCAAGCACTGCAGCACACTCAGTAGATCTAATGGTATTCGTTACCTAATGACTTTGGCAGCAGGTTTTTGATGAACTCATTGTGATCTCCAAGGTGTAATATGTTATATACTCTGGTATTCATTAGCTCTTCTTGGTTGTACCGGAGATACTGAGTCACATTTTCAGAGACAAACACCACAATCCCTTCATGGTTCACCACGAAAAAGAACCCATCCAGGGCCTGCAGGAAGACAGCCAAATTATACCACATTACAGTCAGAGCACAATCTAACTTCACGCGAGACAAGATCTCATAATAATTGTAAGCACCAAACACTAATATGTTACAAATGTTTATTTTAATTATACTCACAGACTTTCAATTTACAAATAAGTTAGGTGCTTTTGTTTTAAAATAACCATGGTCGATATAAGACTTTAATAGAGTTTATACTTGTTAGCTAACACCGCACAATATTAATCACAGGCTGGGCTGCTCTCAGGTAAAAACACTTTACTTTTCAGGAAAACTGTAATCCTTAAGGCGCACATCCACTTGCCAATTTCTGTGAGCGATTGAACGATAACGATATCGTTCAATCGCGCATGAATCGGGCACATAAATGTCGGAAACGACCAGCGATGCGTGCTCCCGCTGGTTGTTTCCGACATCAATCGTCGCCCGAACATGCTGGTCAACCTGACTATAACGTCAGGTTGAGCATGTTAGGAGATGATTGATGTGCCTACAATGAACGACTGCTCGTTCAATGTAGGCACAGCACAGACTGTGAAAAGACTGCACGATTACAATGTCGTAATTGTGAAGTCGTTTATTGGTCTGCTAGTGGATGTGCGGCATTACTCTGCCAGAGGTCTATGGCATTTCTGCCCTGCAGATCACTGTAGGCTCTACGCCTGTCAACACATTCTGCTCGGCTGTAAATATATATATTTTTTTCAGGAACAATTTAAAATTTCTACTGATATGCCGCTAGAATGAAATTTCAGCACCGATGTTAAAGTTACCATGAACCAAACTGTATGTATTTGGCAGAATGTCATGTCGATAGTTACTTGAAATTATTTAGCCAAGAGGCTAAAAGAGCCCGATATTTAGAAATCTGGACCTGCACATACACTAAATATAACAGTAATTACTCATAAATGTTCACAAATAAACAATTGTATGAAAAATGTAAACTAAGAGCTCCTGCATGGTACCATTTTCTCCACAAATGAAATTAGAGAAAATGTAATTTACTTACTACTGTATTAGAGACCATCTCAGCCAGAGAAAGAGGAAACAGGAAAAAAGTAAAAAAAAAAAAAGGTTCCGTCACACATCCTAATATTTCCACCCAGGAATCTGGGAGATCTAGCTTTAAAGAATAATCCGTGATCTAAAAATTTACACTAATAACGTTAACTTTTGCTGCAAAAAATCTGCAGAGGCTGTTATAAACAGGCTACAGTATAATGGATATACAGGTTGAGTCTTCCATATCCAAACATTCCGAAATACGGATTTTTTTTTTTGGCATAACAGATAATGAAACGTTTGATTTTTGATGGTTCAATGTACACAAACTTTGCCTAAGGCACAAATTAAAATTACCTTAAGGCTGTGTGTATATGAAACAAATGAATTTCATTTCTGTACACAAACTTTGTTTGAACCACAAAATAATTGAATATATTATATAAAATTATCTGCATTCTGTGTGTATATTTTGGTCATATTCCCAAGATATTTCTTTATGGTATGCAATTATTCCAAAATACGGAATATTTTGTTATCCAGAATACCCCTGTGGTCCCAACCATTTTGGATATGCGAGACTCAAACTGTATTACACTTTTTCCAATACTATATAACCAGCAGCAATAGACACTCGTACACATATAGATCTTTACAGTGGAGCGTGCAACAAAGGTTAAAGCTCCTCATGTATTCATTCTCCCAAACGTCCGTGCATAAAGCAATTCTGAAGGATAATGGGTTGCGTAACATGACCATTTACGGCCCAACAGTAGAAGCAGATTTCAAAAGGTGCACTGCTTGACCTGGCCACTTGGGTCATTGTATTCCATGTAGTGGAATGGATTGTCCTCTGTATTATTATTACATTTTATTTATAGGGCGCCACAAGAGGTCCGCAGCGCCGTACATACAGTAAAGGGTACACAGAACATTACATTACAATACAGTAACCAACTTATAAACAGAGCACAAGTAACAATTAGCAACACAATTCTCCATACACAATACAGCTGGGAAGGTGAAGGCTGTCATAGAAGTGCTAGAGAAGAAGGCTTTGAGACAGTGGGGAGGAGGACCCTGCTCCTAGGAGCTTACAATCTAGGGGAGAGGGGAGACTGACAGATGACATGAGGCAAGAGTGTGTAGAGGGGGACCTGAGTGCAGGAAGTAGGCGAGGTAGAGATGGCTGAGGCAGGAGGGACAGAGACTTGGTGACGTGGTTATGTGTTATAAGGGTACGCTTTGATGAACAGGTGGGTTTTCAGTGCACGTTTGAAGCTCTGCAAGGTCGGGGAGAGCCTAATCGAGCGAGGGAGCTCATTCCAGTGAAGGGGGGCTGCACGAGCAAAATCTTGGATATGTGCATGAGATGTATGAAACCAATGTCTTAAATCAACTTATTTACCAACTTAACCAACTGCTGCAGTGTGATGTACTAAACCTGGTGTGGCCAATCTCAGCACTTAAGAACCCTTTAACTGTTCATGTTTTCCAGATTCTCTAGCTTGTGCACAAGTGTATTCATTACTGACTGACACAATTTAAAAGATCCACAGATGGTCTTGAAAAACAGACGAGCTTAGCCACCCCTGTCCTAAACAATAACATTTGTTCTCGCATGAAGGAAAACCAGTTGAAGTATTTATTGTATTAAGTATAAAGACACCCAAAAAAAAACCCCTGTCAAAATCCAACATGTTGGAAATCCTTGATTCGCCCATCACGACCCAAAGATGATCGGAATCGGCAAATAGTGGACTCCCAATATTTTGAATTTTGCAGATCAACGGAAAGGGGTTTAACTTCCTACCTAGCTAATGGGGAGAGGGAAGCTCAAAAGCGGACAACTAACTTCAATCGCACCAAACTGAACTTGCTGAAAGCCTTCCCAGAATAGAAAAATCAGGAGCTGTGTGTGTCCTACAGAATATCGTTATAACCATGTTCCTATATATTCTTTAAAAAACCTAATTATCTCATCATTTGGATTCTAAATAATGGCTGAAGTGATATTAAACATACTAAGGAATGTTTCTACTAAAAATGGTTTGTTTGCAGACCAAACATATTACATTCATTATTTGGCAGTATGCGCAAGTGGGTTTAATTTGGTGATTCATTTGTTTATCTATCTACGGTGGATTCAGTATACACAGGGTGAATACATTATATTCAGAACTGAAGTTACAGCCCACACATAGGAATCTAACACAAATAACCCATACTGGGGCTGAAATCGAGGAATTCAACACAGATCTAATGAGACAATTCTCTACCTAATGTAATTATTGCCAGCCACCTATTATTGGATTACATTACCAGAATCAGATGGGTATTACCTGATGTTTACAGGGAGACTATTTGTAAAACCATGCATGAAGATTTTGAGATTTATCATACAGCCACAGGAATATGTTCATTCAAAGTACTCCATGCCCACATGATGAGGTCAGAAAGTAAGAGGAGGCGTCTTATGGTAAGAACTAAAAGCAGAACTCAATGGTCTCAGATGTATGCGCACAAATATTGGGACAGGTCAGAAAATAGCAACCTCCACTGCACTCTAAGTAATTTTTTTGCAGGAGAAAAAAACGGTAGCTTTTCACAATTTTACCTGTTTTTTATTTTTTTTTCGGGCTATCCAATTAGCCTCCATTTTTCTCACTCGAAAACACATTGGTCCATGAAGTGATCACAGATTCTATGTGTGTACGCTATAGCAGCAGCGAAAAAACAGGGCAGCACAGCTGGTGTAATGGTTAGCATTACTTCCTTACAGACACTGAGGTCGTGGGTTCAATTCCCACTTCGGCCATAACTGTGTGGAGTTTGTATATTCTCCCTGTGATTGCGTGGGTTTCCTCCAGGTACTCCGGTTACCTCCCACACTCCAAAAATATACTGGTAGGTTAATTGGTGCCTAACAAAAATTAACCCTAGTTTGTATGTGTGTGAGCATGTGGTAGGGAATATAGAGTGTAAGCTCCGCTCGGGGCAGGGACTGATGTGAGTAGCCAAAATATTCTCTGTAAAGCGCTGCGGAATATGTGCGCGCTAAATAAATAACTGATAATAATAATCATGGATTTTTTTTCGGGATCTCGGAGGTCCCGAAGAAAACCCAAACATGATAAGTGCCAATGTTGTGGGGTTAATTGGATAGCCCCGTGGGGTCCATTAGCACCAGCATAATTTTCGGGGCTAATAGGATACCGCCCTAAATATAAAATACACCTTTTTTTTTCCTATAAAACATTCTGGTGAAAAATTTAATTATTGATACCGACCTAACCTCTTGGGATGTCTAGAAGAACTAGGATTTTTTAGGCAGGGTCTTCCATACTCTTAGGAGGGAAGACCTCTCAGATCATGTATACTATCCCAGTGAAATGGATGGTCAGGGGCTTGTGATGAGATATGCAGCACAGTGGGCATACCCTCTCTGCCCAATACCACAAGCTGCAGATTTGTGCAGAAAGGGGCAGGGTCGCAACAAGGGGCAGCGTTTACCCCTTCACCTTCCCAAGAGAAAAGTCAGCAAGTATGCATTTAACGCATATGCAGAATATATTACTATATAGTGACATCACCGAGGGTATGATAGGTCTGCGGAGAGAAAAGTTCTACCAGGCCGAACTGTAGGTAACCAATAGATCCATCTTTCTTTTAGGGTCTTTACTAAATTACATAAAACGACAGAAAAAAAAAAAAAAATTTTTTTGTATTATTCCATTAAATAATCCACATCGCAGCCTGCAACATGGTTAGATTAGCCTGCTGAAATTGCTATAAATTTGGCGGCACATTGTCGCTAAGTGAATTGGCCTATATGTGTTCGATGGGAAAAAAAGTAAACTACATACAATTTTTATAAAATAATTAATAGTTCTATAAGACCCTTTTATCAAAATTAAGAATTTTTTTTAATTTTCCCTTAACGTTTAATTTTTTTTCTGAAAAATATTTAGGTTTATTTTAAAACAATTAAATGTGCAATTACAATTCCAAAAGTAATTTTTCTGCTTAAGTCACTGCAAAAGCATAAACTGAAGGCAAACATGTCAGAAGGCATAGTAACAAAGCTAATGTAATCAAGAGAGCTGTAATTCCCAGTTAGTATGAAAAAGTATAAGAGCTTATCAAGACTTGGTTAAAAAAAAAAAAAAAACATACTAAGACAGGCAAACGTGTCCTGTAGGAGGGGACGGAGCGTCACATCCCCACAGTCATGTGATGTTTACTTCGCTGCAAGAGATTGCAGTTCATGCTCGGTTGCTTAGCAACAGCTATATACTTCTGTTGTGACATGCACAGATGCAGACATTTCAAGGAACAATTAAAAAGCAGATGCTTCCTTACTGAAGCACTTCTGACATGTAGCTAGACTAGATATACAGCAGCACAATGGCACCACAGATAATGATCAGGCTTGTTGATGCTTTTATAAATCAGGCTTAGCAGTCTAAGTTACCCAGTAGACCTAGGTCTATTAACAAGCTGCACTGAAGTATACAGTACACGACATGAGTAACAATGATCGAATATGTTCCAAGTATGAGAGGGCAGGGAGAAAATTAATTCTTATGACAAACGCAGCAGAGGATTTAGGAGTAGTTTTTTTTATTATGCTGTTCATGGGAAATGGTTGTGACTATACCAAAAATATAACTAAAGTTTTATATGCATGAAACATTAACCTCTTTTCAGAGTCAGGCAACCTACACTGTGCGGGGGTGGAAGGGGGGGTTACACAGACAGAATGTGATAGAAATGCAGCAGTGACTTCTACTAAAGAAGGAATAAGTGTGCACAGAATGGATTAGTACAATGAGCAACTCTCCATTTACAAAGACCCTTATATACAGTACATGCCATTTGCCCTTTCTCACAGTCTGGTACCTTCAGCATCTTAGGTAAAGTGGCTGAAGGTACAGTGCCTTGCAAAAGTATTCACCTCCCTTGGCTTTTTACCTTTTTTGTTACATTACAACCTGTCATTTATTTTTATTTTTTAATCTGAATTTTTATGTGATGGATCTGCACAAAATAGTCTAATTTGGTGAAGTGAAATGAGAAAAATATATATAAAAAAAAGAATCTTTATAAATAAAATTCTGAAAATTGCCATGTGCATATATAAATCACCCCCTTTGCTATGAAGCCCCTCAAAAGGTCTGGTGCAACCCAATTAGCGAAATTAAGTCCACCTGTGTGAAATCTAAGTGTCACATGATCTGTCAGTATAAGCACACCTTTTCTGAAATGCCCCAGAGGCTGCAACACCACTAAGCAAGAGGCATCACACCATGAAGACCAAGGAGCTCTCCAAACAAGTCAGGGACAAAGTTGTTGAGAAGGACAATTCTGGGTTGGGTTATAAAAATATCCAAATCTTTGATGAACCCCCGAAGCACCATCAAATCCATCATCATCAAATGGAAAGAACATGGTACCATAACAAACGTGCCAAGAAAGGGCCGCCTACTAAAACTCACAGACCGGGCAAGGAGGGCATCAGAGAGGCAGCACAGAGACCAAAGGTAACCCTGAAGGAGCTGCAGAGTTCCACAGCAGAGACTCGTGTATCTGTGCATGTGACCACAATAAGCCGTTCACTCCATAGAGCTGGGCTTTATAGAAGAGTGGCCAGAAAAAAGCCATTACTTAGTGATAAAAATAAGAAGACACGATTTGAGTTTGCCAAAAGGCATGTGGGCGACTCCCCAAATGTATGGAGGAAGGTGCTCTGGTCAGATAAGACTAAAATGTTACTTTTCGCCCACCAAGGAAAACGCTATGTCTGGCGCAAACCCAACACATCCCATCACCCCAAGAACCATCCCCACAGTGAAACATGGTGGTGGTAGCATCATGCTGTGGGGATGTTTTTCAGCAGCAGGGACTGGGAAACTGATTTGAGTCGAGGGAAAGATGGATGGTGCTAAATACATGTATATTCTTGAGCAAAACCTGTTTGTCTGCCTGTGATTTGAGACTGGGACGGAGATTCACCTTCCAGTAGGACAATGACCCGAAGCATACTGCTAAAGCAACACTCGAGTGGTTTAAGGGGAAACATTTTAATGTGTTGGAATGGTCTAGTCAAGGCCCAGATCTCAATCCAATTGAGAATCTGTGGTCAGACTTGAAGATTGCTGTTCACAAGCGGAAACCATCCAACATGAAGGAGCTGGAGCAGTTTTGTCTTGAGGAATGGGCAAAAATCTCAGGGGCAAGATGTGGCAAGCTCATAGAGACTTATCCAAGGCGACTTGCAGCTGTAATTGCAGCAAAAGGTGGCTCGACAAAGTACTGACTTTAGGGGGGTGAATAGTTATGCACGCTGAAGTTTTCTGTTATGTTGTATTCAATGTTGTTTGATACACAATATAAAAAAAAACACACAACTTCACAGTTGTAGGCATGTTCTGTGAATGAAATGATGCACACCTTCAAACAATCCATTTTAATTCCAGGTTGTGAGGCTACAAAACATGAACAATGCAAAGGGGGGTGAAGACTTTTGCAAGGAACTGTATATGCAAATCATGCTGGTGGAACAGCCCTGTGGTTGCAACGACCACTAAAACTTTCACATGGGTTAATGTGCTGTAGGGTGGATTGAAAAGGGGGAATCTAACAATCTTGGTGGATACTCCATGATATCTATTTAGTACGCAACACCATATTTCAATAGGTAGGTAAAATGGCAGATTATACTCTGAGGTCATAGTGATGCAGGATAAACAATATGCTAATATGCACACTAATTATAAGAGTAAACAATATACCCACGTCGGGTACAATATAAAGAAAACGACCTATTAACTAGGATTTGGGCCTAGGGTCAGAAAAAACAACAACTCATGGTAGTTTTAAGTAATAAGAGCACGTCTGCAGGGTATGTAACAAACATAGGCTCCTATCTGTCTCATCTCAGCACCTAAGATCACATGCCTTTTAAAGTCACCCTTAACATGGGATGATTATAGTTTACACGTTAAACGCAAAATTACAGGCAGGTGTCATGTTCACTTCATGTAGAGTTCTTCATACAGGTAAAGAGGCAGCTATACATGTAATAATAATGGTCAGAAATACCTCTAGCATCATGGGTCCAAGAGCATCCTTGTCTATGACACTTTGGCCTGTGGAGGACACATCCGCTTTCTGAACTTCATCCTCATTTGCAGCAGCGGCTTTTTCTGTAAAACCAATGACCAAGCTCGTTAGGCAAATAAAACCATTTCCTTATGGCTTAAATAACTATACAAGCTGTAATAATGGGAAGTGCTGGTAGGTGCAAGATATGTGCTCCATTATGAAAAGTCATTTTTGCTTTTAGGAAACTTGCAAAATGTAAAGGAATGCCTCCTATAACTTATACAAAAAGTATTTTCCATAATGAGGACAGAATGGCTATGAAACCTGTTCTTTCATGTTCCCATTTCACCGTACCTCTGGGAACTGGGGGACTGAGCTGGCACAAGTTTTCCTGAGGAATAGCACAATGAGAGGCTATCCCCGGTAGTCAAGTCGTGTGGGATATAATGGCAGACAGAGGGACCGCCAAGACTGGGGGGATTGGCTAGGCAAAAATCTATTATACACACACTATATTACATATACATACATGCACACAGTATGTATATATGTGTATGCATGTATCTAAGGGTTGCTATGGATATTAGCGTATTGCTAAAAATAAGTAAAGGGCAAATAATGTATTCAAAAAAGGCATCATTTATTCTAAAAAGCTTTTAGGTGTCATTGATTTACTTTAGTTTCCCAGAGTGCACATATCTACCCCAGTACTAAGGTTTCCAAAACATCAAATTAAAAGTGAGTGAAATGAATGGATTTCTGCATTATGTAATATTGTATTAACTGCCCCAAATGAATTAATGCCATGCCACTTATGAAAGGACCCCAATTCCTGGAATTAGCCACCACACACAAGGAAGTATTTGCAGAGCCAAAAACTATATAGACAAACTGAGTAAACTGACACAGTCGCCACAGCTAATAACTGATTTCCAAATTCGGTGGTAGAGGGAACAGCATTCCACAAATAGTTCTACATCGCCACATTAATGTGAACTCTCTGCAAGGCAGAGGGAAGACTTCAACTTTTAACTACATGAAAAACGCTCTTTAATCTGGCAAATGTTACAGCAAACAGACATTTCCTACTACCATCTAGTAAAAAAATAAAAATAATCAGCACCAGGGGGATTTCTTGGGTTTAATTTGAATCTTGTCCCAGATTCCAAACTCATTTTGACCTTTTACAAGAAGACATGTTCCATGTTGTAGTTGTGGAGAAGCCAGGACATACATTGGCTCTTTGTAGTAACCTAAGCAAATTACATTAAAGCATTTCTGCGACGTGGTGAATTCATTTTTTCCATGTAGAGTGCTTTCTCCATAGTGACATGACCAGACAATGATGTGCTTTTCACAAACTTTGGAGTATCCTGAAAACATGCTCTGTCTACCACACCCAGGGAACCCTGAAGGTCCCATTCGTGGCTATATGCCTATAGGGTCACAGGCTGTAAAGAAAATGTATTAAGTTGGTTTTATTGTGTAAGAAATGTGTGTGAAGGGCTCCAAAAGCAAAGGTTGTCAGGACAGCTGGGTGCAACTCAGACAACTGACAGCTGCAGATCCATGCAAGCAAGATCAAACAAATACACAAACGCGTGGAGCTCTCTTTATGTTGGTAAAGACATACATAGAATCTAAGGGAAACAATGACATTACTCCTTTATAATTAAAGGGGAACTAAAATCAGCCATTTAATCTACCAAGCAGATTTGTTTATCTTACTTACTGGGCACACAAGGAAGTTGAAAAGCACAGATATTAAATAAGGGATGGGCACAGTTTCCTATAACATTCATAGAGCCAGTGGCTGGCTGAGATATGTAGTTTAAACACAAATAAATACTGCACTTCCTTGTACTCTCATATAACACCAGCTGTTTAGTACATAACACAAGACGATTGGAATTGAAGGCAGAATGAGGAGGGCGCAATGACTTCGGGATTCTCCGTTATTTTGCAAATCCTTGCTTATATAGACATATATTGAAAATAAAAGATACTGAGTGACTCGATTATCAGATAAACATACTATATATTTTAACTCTGTATTTGGAAACATTTTACTTATTGTTTGGAAAAAACATTGCAGTTGTCCAGCTGTGAACAGATAATTGTTTTAGTTTAAAAAGGTACGTACGCATAGAAGCCAATGTCACACATGGAACATGCATACCCTTGTAAAAGCGAATGGACCTGTACACACAATTTCAGATAAACATTCTCTTTTCAGTGTTGCCTGCAGCAATCCTGAGCCATAACGCTTAGTACAGTACAATGGATTGCTATGGAAGTGCTCATTAAGTGCATAGTACACTATGCTGCAAGAACGCTTTGAAAACAAGCTTAGAACACCCTTTTAAAGAGAGGACAAAGTACAAGGTTTGGCCTAGACTTTAATACCCATGCGTTCCAGCTCCTATGAATCCCTGTGAATGTGTACACAGCAATATACTCGTCAAGTAAACAGGAACCAAACAGCATACAAAACCGCACTAAAGTTCCAACCACAAAAAACTTATGTGCTAAAGACAAGTTATCTAATGGTGCATACACACGGTCAGATCTGTCAGATTTTACCAACGATTTGAATGATTGAACAATTTCAGACTATTAAAATGAATGAAATTGTCAAAATCTGACTGCAAACACAGACTATCGTTATCTGACATGTGGGAACGCGTATCGTTCATCGTTGCAGGCCCACGTCAAATTAAATAGTTATCGTTCATATCTGACAACAAATCTGACCGTGTGTATGCACCGTAAAGCTGCATACACATACGATTTTGTTAGCAACGATTTTATAAATAATTTTCAGTCCAATTTTTAAAGTGTAATGAAAGATTTTTTGAACTACAAATGATTTTTGTAACTTTCCTTAATGAAAATCGTTCAGTTGGTCAGTCAGAATGAACTACAAACAGGAACGCGCATGAACGATAATCGTTCGTTAACTCAGAAACTGAACGATTTTTTTCAACGATTGAACGAGAACGACGTCGTTATAGTTAAATCATTCAAAAAATCATTACGTGTGTATGCACTTTAACACTTTATATCTGATTACCTTAAAACATACATACTGTTAATAACATAAACCTATAGCATGACCCATTACATAATACACATTAAAGTACATATGATGCAGAATGAAATAATGGGCACAGAAACACAAGAAATGAAGATCCACAAAAACTTATTTGTAATATAATTAAAGGCCAAGCTCCTTTAACTTAGCCTTTAATTATACCCATCACCTCCATTAACCCCTATCTAGAACTGTGGGTTCACATGCCAGATACCACATCAGCTCAGGAGAACTACTAGAACACAAGAGCTATAAAAGTTTGTGCCCCAGTGGTTTCTAAAACAGGCATTGAGTCACCCTCTGTTACACTGACTGCATGATCCTGTTTCGCGGGTTATCAACAGGGACAAAAAGTGGATACAGAGCTGGCGTTGATCTGTTCTCCCTAACTCCTCCTTGACCATACTAACAGTCAGTGCAGGTAAGATTTTGTTTTATGTACTAATCATTTATACATAACCCCTATATTTTTCTCTCCCTATTACTCTGCAAAGGGCTGACGTAGGTGTGTACGATCTGTGCTCTTCATTCCGACCCAAGCACAACGCACACACTAGACAACATTTTAAATGATTTTGCCGATAGCGTCATCGTTCAAACAAATTTGTTTCATCGTCCAGTGTGTACGCACTAGATCGCACGTGACGCGCGCTCCCGCTGGTCGCTAACGACATCCCCAGTCGTCTGTATTTGCAGCTCAATCTGGGGATGTCGCATGGCCCCGCACCCCCGCCATCGTTCCATAGTTGACGGCATTGCCAAGTGTGTATGCACTTGCCGAGGCCGGCACCCCTGCCGGGTCTGTCGCCGACAAGGTCGCTGGGCACACACATCGTTTAGTGTGTGAGGATACAGAACAAATCTACAGCTGGAGGTTCGGGGAAAGAGAAATGAAGCATGAACTCAATGAACCGGATGTGTGAGAGAAATAAAAGAAAGCTCTATTTCTGCAAGCATGTCTCATTATAGACGAAATATAATTTTGGGTGGGGGCGGGGGAGAGTCACAGCCATTAGTGACAGAATCATTGTGAAACCCTGTGGCTTAGAAAATTCATTCTGCATGCAGTCAGGAGGATTGCATGCTTCTAATGCACCGCGGCGTGTATTGCAGCCGTTCCTTAGAAATGCTTTGCAAGACAGTTTAGGCCTCTTGAGAATTAAAGGAGTTAAGGACATGTTGCTGCTCAGGAAAGCTTTAGGAGGTAAGCAAGTGAGACAATTATACATCTGCACAAACTAAAATTAGAATAGCTGCCATATGGCTCGGTAAAGCCAGTATCACATTCGTATTCATTAGGAAGCATTCTGCTAGCATAACAACACAAGGCCCTTCCTGTGCTCTACAAATCTGTTTATCTTTTTAACATTAATGTACCATATATCATCTGGCTGCTGAAATCTCCCACAGTGCATGGATAAAGAAAAAACCAGGCAGGCAATTGGCGCAGCTGCACACTATCCCACTGATAGCAGCCCACAGCAAATCATACCATCACTTCCTTTTTTTCACATGCACACTTCATCCTCATTAGCAACATCACAGTTTCCCCAGCACAGAGATCACCGGTCCAAGCACAATTCCGTTGTTCCCTTCTTAGCTGAGAAAGTGAGACTTTGATTGCAGCTATGCCAGGAATTGCTCTGCGCGGCGCGTGACAAGATGACTAAGCACACAGGAGGGCAGCAGCTCGCTGAACACTTTTGGTTAAAATAATGCAAAGTTAACCCATACAATGACAGGTTCACATTTCCCTGACCAGTTGGGGAAAAAAAAAAGAAGTCTTTCCCGCTGTGGTCACTTAGATAAACCTAAATAAGGTCTACAGCTTTTACACATTTTATCAGACATTATAATCTGGCCTCCACAGTTTTATTTGCTTACAAATATTAAAATGTTTTCCCAAATTCTTCATTATAGTACATGCACACACATATCTCTATGTAAGAAGTGACTTGATTAGTTATAAAAAGGTCAACAAAAATAACTAATCTAATGTTCATCTAAAATACTTTATTCCTAAAATAATATAAACAAACAGAATTTAAAGCTATATACATTTTAGAACGAGTCGATCGCTCACATAAAAGAAAAAAGTGTCACCCAATTGCATGGTTATTCAACATGCGACCCTCCGCCTGCTGTGGAAATACAGATCCCAGCATGCTCTACCACAGTTTTGTTATTAGGGCATGCTAAAACTGGGGCAGCGAATGCTGGGATGTGCAGTTCCACAGCAGCTGGTAGCGCCGCATATTGAAAAGCCCTCCTCAATTTTATGTCCTAATATTTAAATAAACTTGAAGGGTTTTCTTTGGATAAATTCTTAGCTTGGCTTTGGGGGTATTCCGGTCATCTGCCAGCCCCCCAAAAGATGGTTGTAGTAAAGAATCAATGCCTTCATCAGAGAGCAAGCACAAAGCTGCTGGTAATTCAGGCTAATAAGCCAGCAGCACTATAATCACTATATCATTTTATGTGTTGAAGCTGATCTGTATCCTAGTTTATAAATCGCGCAATAAAATAATAGTTGTGTGACCCTTATTTCATATATTGTTCATCAGCACCATCGGCAAGTGTGTACCCACCTTAAGACTTCTCACATGGTGCTAGCCACTTTTACTTCCCAAAACCTTCAAATCTTTAAATTCTCTGAAAAGGGATGAAGTCAATATCCCGACCGCTGGGGTTCCGGTGTCAGAATGCCGACGCCGTAATCCAGACACTAGTCAGAAAACCGGCGCCGGCATTCAGACTGCCGGTATCCCGAAGGTAAGTACTGGAGGCACCGGGGAGGAAGTGTTAGAATACCAACAAAGCCGCTCGGGATGCTGGCGTCAGGTTTCTGACCCACGGTATCGCGTATGTATTCCCTCTGAAAACCCTTCTTTGCTACAGTTTACCATATTCCTACCTATACTATATACACTGGTACACCCTCATAACTGTACCCATCTCCACTCTGAATTAATTACGTGTTCGCTCTTGTTTCAGTTGTGCCCTCTTCCAATTAGATTGTAAGCTTTCTCATAAGCAGCGCCCTCAGTACCCCTTGTATCCAGGTCTGCATTTATTTGATTTATATTATACGCTGCTTTTTTTTTTGCATATCACTCTCGTACAAGTGCCGTATTTTCTCCACTGTCCTGTACTGCAGAGCATTGGGGGCACATTACAAATTAAGGACAATAATAACAGCAATGTACAGAATATAAGGCTGTAATGAGTAACCCCAGTGTACTGTAACCTTTAGAAAAACATATGGCCTGTAGCCTTGCTCATTTCTGTGACCAAGAAAAGCCTTACTGATACGAAATATCCTTATAATAAAAAGTACACAGTACATTAGCAAAAATAATAATAGTTTTCTAGCAATTTAAAACACTGAGTTTTGGGCAGTACAGCAATGACAATGTACTGTTTGCACTGGCACTCTGGTTAGGAATTTGACATATAATAATTCAACTTCAATATTACAACCAGCAGAGGTAACATTGCAACTAGAAGCATCATAAGTCAGATAACTTTAATCTAATATAGAATTCTAAAACAACAAAATAATGCTCCCTTCGGATCACTTTCTACTATACCTACGAACACAACGATTCACTGAAATTACTGTGCCGCCGATATTCTGAACCGCATTAGGAAAATTTGCTCGCCTGCTTTTCCAGAATAAAATGACCCCAACGAGTGCTACAAACAACATTTACAGGAAAGACTGAAATAGTCGATATAAAAATGAAACCTAAAATGCAGAAGTGAGATGCCTGAGAAAATGAGTCTTCATAAAGACAGAATGATTAAACTCATAGGGGAGCCAAGTAACGACACCACTGCTTAATGATGAGGAGGCCAAGTAGGAAGGCCGATCATAGGCAATTTACAGTTAATAGGACTAGAAATTCATAAAGGTCCAATAAAGGATCTTGTAAGCATGTTTTCCCAAGAGTGCTATTTCTGTATGAGAAAAAAAAAAAAAGATTGGTAAATACACCAAACAGCTTCTATATGGGGACTGAAAAGACGTAAAATCGGCAACAAATGATAAAACACATATTTGGAAAGCTAGTTACAGAAAGAACGGGCAAAGCTTAGTAATTATGTACCTATCCCTATGGTTGGTTTACATTCCAGGGGTACCAGGGTTGAATACAACTCAAAATATCAAAGTAATGTATTACTGGATAAATGGATAACTTATATTCAACACGAATCAAGGGGAGATTTTAATGACCAGGGTTCTTTATCATTTTTCAGTCGGGCACATTTTAGCAGCTAGGGTAATTCAGGAGAGTTTGTGGGTTTTTTTTGACAGATAGATATTGCAGCTACAAAGGCAGAATCCTAATAGCAGAGCCTGGTCATCTGTGAGGGCGATTATGAAAACAGGATGCTGCTGTGATATCCCCCTGCAACTAATACTGAACTTTATAAGAATGTAAGGACTTTCACTTTTGAAGATCAAGGTCTTATAAAGTAAGCTAAGTAAGTGCAAGATAATTGTGCTACATATAGGAAAACTTAAAAAGCTGTAAAAATCAAATATCATACACTATATATAAAAAAAAAAAAAAAAAAAAAATACAGAACGTTACATTTTCAAAGCAACCTGATTTTCTGGTGACTGTGCAGCTTTAATATGCATAGCATGCTACTATAGCACAGACTGGGACATTTGTTAAAGGGATATACTTTTCACCTTAAATAATCATCCCTCCATCTCCTAATTAACAAAACTTCAGGAATCCCATGAAAGTGACTCCCATGGTTCTGGAGTACTCACTGCAGCTTCCCCAGGCATAACATCTGTGAGCACATAGAGGATGTTGCTCAGTGAAATGCTGTCAATACCTTTAATTAGATAGCTGCTACAGATCATCCAATCAGCTCTCCACTGTGCAGTCTACTGTGAAACATCTCAATCCCAATTATTGCAGAAGAGGATGAGTAACTGGGACCGCTTAGGTTCCTCTAAATTAGCACTCAAAAAAAAAAAAATGACATCATGGAGCGCTCTCATTTGCTGCTGGCATGTAGATATGTTATCTGCCATAATATATATTTTTAAATTGTTACAATCTGCCTAATCTTAGCTGCCACAATAAAACATGCTTGCTAAATTCTGTTGTAGTTGCTTCAACATACGTGCAAGTCATATGCAAAGCAAAATTACAGGCGGTAACACTGCAAAAGGACACCAGACGAGCAGGTTAGACTAGTGTGCTTCAATCAAAAGGCAATTTTCTACCTGACACACAATGTTTAAAAGAACCCTAGTTCATCAAGCAATAGTCCTTTGACTTCTACAAGTGAATCGTCAGTGTTGATTTAGCTCTTTAAAAAGGCTCACCTTGCTCTTTGATCTGTCGAATCTGCTTCACAGTTTCCTTCAAGATTGCACATTTGTCGGGCTTAAAGTTAAAGTTGTCAATATCATTAAAATTAGCAAAAATCAGCTCGGCAAGTTCCTCGATGTATCTATTCTCCTGTTCGCGGTTACGCTTCTCGGTGCTGCGCTTAGGGCTGAAAAAGACATGAAAAGCAGCACAATGAGAAAAGGATGGCTACGGTAACCTATAGCAACATGCATTCCTTTGCTAGAAGTGGTACAGTACATACTACGTTATACAAAAAAAGGAACAATTACCACCTTGTTTGGTAAAAGTACAGAATGTTCCTTATACTGATGCAATGTGTGTAACAGTGCTGGTTTAACCAGCCTAGTAGCATTGGTACTATACATTAAACCTTTCTAATAAATAGCTCTTCATCTTATTTTGTAGCAATGCTATAACGGATGTCTTCTGGATCCTCTCAGCTCCTGTATGACTTATTTGTGCGTTGATATTGATCCAACGTGAAAGAATATGGAATCACATTTCAGTATATTACTCTGATTATGCTGGCTATTGTCACAGCCCCAATAATGTAGATAAGCCCTGTAGAGTGTGCATCTATATTAGAGCATATTCTCTCTCTCTAATATATATATATATAGCATTGCTGTCCAACTTTTCATATGAAGAGGGCTACTTATATCTTCTAACTACTGGCCCATGTTGTTGAGCATGGTGAGGACCATACAAATTTAAAAAAAAAAAAAAAAATCACTGGTCACATGTTTGGTTATAATGCTCCGTACAGTAGCATTATCACTATATGGCCGATCATATTGTGTGGTCTAAAGCCTGAGTCGTTCAAGTCTGGCTACATGTGTAAATGGCTGCTGTACCAGAGTGTTGTGGAATCAGAGGACCTCAACACGCAGTGATTCCAAGTCAACAGCACAGAGAAAAACCAGTGACTTGGCGTTTTATTATTGGCACATTGATAACAGGACACTGACCTAGGTTTAGCCGTATAATCCATAATAGCAGTAGATTGAGTCCGTTTAAAAGCGGAGGAGAAGGCTAAGTAAAATAATGGCTACAGCTAACTTGGGTCATGTAAGCAATATTTCTCTACTTGCATGGGCTTAATTGGAATGTGTAAAATAATCAGATACCGTGAGGTAATTAGCACCCTGTAACACCACATTCTAGCATTCAGCACTAAAACAATGTTCCCAGTCTTCCAATTCCAATAAAATATGTATCTGAATCACACAAGACAGTCACAAGATTGTGTTAGTCAGAGGGTTTGCCACTCCTCCCATACCCCTCCTGCAACCAAATGTATATACACCCATCAGCCATAACATTAAAACCACTGACAGGCAAAGTGAATAACATTGATTATCATGTTACAATGGCACCTGTCAAGGGGTGGGATATATTAGGGAGCAAGTGAACACTCAGTTGGTGTGTTGGTAAAAAAAATAATGGGCAAGCGTAAGGATCCAAGTGACTTTGGCAAGGGCCAATTTGTGATGGCTAGATGATGGACCAGCAGGTCTTGTGGAGTGTTCTTGGTATGCTGTGGTTAGTAACTACCAAAAGTAGCCCAAGGAACCAGTTAACTGGCAACAGGGTCACTGGCGCCAAAGGCTCATTAATGCGTGTGGGGAGGAAGGTCTAGCCCATCTGGTCAGATCCCACAGAAGAGCTACGGTTGTACAAATTGCTAAAAAAGTTAATGCTGGCTATGATAGAAAGGTGTCTGTACACTCAGTGCATCACAGTTGGCTGTGTGTGGAGCTGCGTAGCCACAGACCAGTTAGGAGTGCCCATGCTGACACCTGTTCACCAGAAAAAGCACATACAACGAGCAGAACTGGACCATGGAGCAACGGAAAAAGGTGGCCTGGTTTGATGAAACAAGTATTCTTCTACATCATATGGACGGCCAGGTGCATATGCGTCGTTTACCTGGGGAAGAGATGGCACCAGGATGCACTATGTGAAGAAGGCAAGCCGGCCGAGGCAGTGTGATGCTCTGGGCAATGTTCTGCCCAGAGCATCACACTGAGCGTTGGGTTCTGGCATGCGGATGACACATACCACCTACCTAAACATGGTTACAGACCAGGTAGACCCGTTCATGGCAACGATAATCCCCGATGGCAGTGGCCTCTTTCAGCAGGATAATGCACCCTGCAAAAATAGTTTAGGAATGGTTTGAGGAGCATGACAAAGACTTCAAGGTGTTGACTTGGCCTCCAAATTCCCCAGATCTCAATCCGATCGAGCATCTGAGGGATTTGCTGAAAAAGAAGCCCGAGCCATGGAGACTCCACCTCACAACATACAAGACTTAGGATCTGCTCAAATGTCTTGGTAAAAGATACCACATGACACCTTCAGAGGTCTTGTTGAGTCCATGCCTTGACTAACAGCTGTTTAGGGCAGCATGAGGGGTACCAGCAAATATTAGGCAGGTGGTTTTAAAGGGACGGCAGATCGGTGTATAGCATGGATATGCACACAACCCTACTCCACACTCATCCTTGCCCTATTTTCAGCTTGAGAAGCTACTGGAATTTTTTTTTTTTGTTATGTTGAACATTTAAAAACCACATACATGAACACACATACATATAGACACACAGACACATACATACATACATACATACATACATACAACAGGTGGGGTGCTCTGTAATTACCAATGGCTGGAGTATTGTAGATAAAATTACAGCAATTCTCCATTTAAAGATCATTAATCTTCTTGCACACCTCTATGGAGTGCAAGGGAAAATAATGTTACTGAAATCTGAGTACAAAGACTGCGCCTTTCTATGTAAGGGTAAATTATCCCTCAATCAGTACAAAGTTTAAAAAATTAAATACAAATAAAGTATCAACAGGACAGGTGTGCTGGAATGTGTCTGCTCTCTGAACAAGAACACCTGGATCACTATAGATGGGGAGAGTGTAGAAAGAAGTTATTTTCCCCACTAAGCACCTTTTCCTATTACTGTCTAGATGGACCAATATGCAATATGGAGCACTCAAACACCTATTTTCATAATATCACTGTGGTCTGTAATTGTGAAACACGTGTGGAGTATAACATACAGGAGGTGATTATCACAGGTCATTCCACAAGTGATTATTAACATCACCATGGCTCTCACAGCAATGATTGTCTGAAATAATTATGCTTAGTGAATAATAAATAACAACTGCAATAGGAATACAGAAATACCTGGGGCCAAGCTGATCTGGGCTTTCTTTCCTCTTCCGTTGCTCTGCCCTGGAAGGGTCCGAGGGGTTTTCTCCGATTCCACTCATCTTGAAAACATATCAGCAACTAGAATGAGGAAGTGACAAGAATCAGCCAATATGACCGGCATGTCTAACAAACGTGTCGCACAGTGGTAAAGGCTCAGTGACAACTTTAAAGGTAATTATACTTTTCTTATCAGGTATCTCAATAAGAAAGAAAAACTAGAAAATAATAATATAAACATTGTGTGTGAAATCTTTCATGACATTTTTTTTGAAGGACAGAAGAATTAATTTCTATATTGCTAGTCCACTATCGTTACAGATAAATTAGCACAACAGGGTGTCCAGACAGTACACTTCTATTCTGGGAGACGAAGGTCTATTATAAAAGAAAAACAGATTATATCGTTCAGAAAAATACAATGTGCTCAATAACTGCAAAATAAAAAAAAAAAAAAAAAAAAAAAGAGTTAATATGACAATAGACAGGAGACTAGTAGTAATGATATACTGCAATATCGCCTTGTGCACCCCCAAAACAACTGTGATAAGAATACAAAGGAAACCAATGAGGTAAGCTAGGAAACAAGACTAGGAGATGGATCGCTCCCAACCTCATTGAGCCCTGTCACAGTGGTCAACTGTTTGGCTAGGGTAACTAACAGCTGGTACTCGGCCAATATGACTCTCAGGTGTATGGACAGATTGCACAGAAATTTTATAGCTCCTCTCTGGCAACCATATGACTCAACAGGCAAACAATCGGGTCTGGGAACGACTTCCCCACATACACAGGAAACCAATTAGCACAGATATGGTCGTTTAAGCTTTAGGACTGGGCCACATGTTCAATGACTCCAGTAGCAAATGTGTGTGGCCGGAGTTGAGCAGGTGGCGTTTGAGACGTGTGCCCCTATGATAGATATTTAAAACAATATCAAGGCATGGATGAAATGTGAATTCACTCAGCTATATACCTTTATGATGCTTGACGATCTTTTCTAAAAGAAAGTCAAAAAATTACAGTCCTAAAAAAAAATGTAAATGTTCCTTCAAACAGTACAAGACGTAGGCGTTCATTTAAAATGAAACTAAACCAAAGAAAGCGGAAATGTTAAATTTTATAACCCAGTGTACAAGGCCCCTATTTATACATGTGACAGTGATAAATATATATTCCTTTACACAAGCTGTTGATGACACATGCAGCATCAGAGGCGCCGACAAATTGGCCCAACTTGGCAGAGTGTCGCCACAAAAAGATTGGCATGCCTGAGAATGATCAGATTTATTTATGGATGCAACCAAAAAACCTCATCCACTATTATTAAAGGCAACACATTACTCAGTAGCCCCGGAAAATGGGGAAAATATTGCATACATAAAATAGGGACATACAGACCCAAAAACAAATGTTAGGAAGGTAGCTGCTAATGGTTGAACTTGCATACAATCTATCCGGGATGCGGTCAATATCCCGACCGCGGGGATCCCAGGGGTCAGAATGCCGGAGCTGGAATCCAGACACCTGTCGGAATCTCGAAGGTAAGTAGCGGGGTTAGGGGGAGGGTTAGGCACTAAGGGGGGAGGGTTAGGTTAAGGCACTAGGGGTGAGGTTGGTTCAGGCACCGGGGAGGTAGTGTTAGGGTATGGAGAGCGTTACAGATACCTACTGATAAGTGTCTGTATCCTAATCCTGTCGGGACGCTGGAGTTGGGATTCTGATCCCACCTATGTGTTTTGGACACTGGAAATTGATTTTGCTGACTGGCAGGATCAGCGGGTGGCCTCTCTATCATTAAATATGGGTCTTGAGATTTCAGCCAGGCCTGACTATGTAAACCCAATGAAGTAAATTGAAAATCACGGCACTTAACTTGTATATCTGCTTTGCACTATAGGCATTTGTAGAGTGGGAACAGTCATGATGATATCTAAAAGTGAAAAATTCTTCGAGAACAGAATTTTTTTTTTTTCAGCATTACTATTTTTGTTGTTGTGTAGGAGATGATGTGCAGGATAGGTTAGGAAACATCTGATGTATCATGCATTGCTGATAATACAGCAGCTTCTTGATTTAAGTCAGTGATTTTGGATGTGGGATGGATGCCAAGAAAAATATATGCAGTGTGTAAGGAAGAACTACTGAGTAAATAGCTCAATTGCCAATGAAAAGTAATGTAATGTAGACTACACATCTAGCAGGCCAGTCCCCGATGCCGATCCAATCCACACCGATTAGCGGCTCCGATGTTCAGCGATTTCTCAGAGAGGGGGGGGGGGGATATCAGCAAAATACTACATTTTAACAATCCGTGACTAGACGATTCTGATCATTTTTGGGTCAGAATCAGCGATTAGAGACTATCCAACATGTTGGATCTTGCAGACCACCCGACCCAGGCAGTGGTAGAGCGGGAAATTGCCCTGATAGATGCTAGATGTATGGCCAGCTTAAGATAGATCGCTTTGTGGTAGAGTAAACTGCACTAACTTTTCCTGTCATTTGCTCTACCTTAAAGACATACAGAAAACACTTTTAATGTGCTGTAGATGCAGAAATTATAACTACAATATGGGTATATAATTTTGGGTAGGTTAAATCCATTTGCACGTACAAAATAATGTCCATAACTAGTAAGCAATAGATCGTTATGGTAGAACACTTATTGTATTGCCAATTTGATAAAACTACTATTACACTAACAACATTTTTTTTTACACAGATTGAAAACTGCTGAAGAGTACTCGGGATGCGGGTTAAGATGCAGACAAGTGTACCTTATGAAATAAACCTAAAGAATTACGGACAAAACAACAGATTTGTAGCTTCTTAAATTTCACTGAATCTCATGCTGTTCCGTATATCAAAGGGCAAACAAAAATAAGACCGGAAAACATAGAATGAGAACAGAATAGTATAGGAAGAAGAAAGAGGATATTAAACATAACACAAAGTGGAAAAAGGGCAAATGGATTTAGGCCCCTTGCTCACTAGTATTAATATACATGCTTTAACTAGCCTGCTTTAATGCTCGTAAAAACATGTAATCATGTATGGATAACAGAACCAATTGGTATGGTATGGATACAGAACACATATGGTCCAAAATGCCCTATACTAGTATTTGCACTTGCTGCTGGGAGAGAATGGGCTGCTGTTTTTTCCAATGCTGACTGCTTCATTTTCAATGACAAGTGAATGCAATAAGCACAATAGAGCCACCTCCCCTGACCCCTAACCCCCTCACAAGGGCAAGAACAGGTGAAACACTGCGTGTCAAATGTCATCACATATGGCAGAGTATTAAGGCCAGTTAATGCAGCGCAATTTGGTAATTGGCCTTAGGGAGCTGGAATAAGGGGAATAAAGAGAAAAACTAAGATGGTGGATAACCCTAGAAAGCGAACCATAGGTCTGACACACCAGGCCATTTCTAGATTTCCTATAAAGAACAAAATCACCTAAGTTAAGATGTTGTTACACGACAAAAAAAAATGCACCAGCAGTTGAAACCAATATAGGTCTACCAAACCCCAAGAGATGTGGAATGTGTCCATCGAAAAAAGACCCTTACCACTGTAACATGTGTCACAAGCCTGTGTGCATGGAACAAGATTTGTTCTGATTGTATTTGAATTAACAAATTTTTTTTTTTCCAGTTGTAATTTTGTGTTTAGAACATATAGTAGCCATTGTTTAATAAATGTTATTTTTCAGGATACTACAGATTTTTCATCTAATGGGTATCGCTGACCCAGGTTAGCTGTTATGGCACTTTTTTTTTATGAGTTTCTCTTTCTAGGGTTAAAAGAAGATTAAGTCTTAAATGACAGCCAAAACTAAGATTATCTCATGATTTTTCAAATTGTAGCGATCATATAACTTGAGAATTTCTTAATCACACAACAGCTAGAGAGAGAAGTCCAAAAATTCAGTAAAATAGGATTATTTATTTTATGTGTGTGAGAATCGGATTATGTTTACGTTCCAATTTATCTCTACATAATCACGAATAAAAATGTCTGAATAGCGTTTACTTTAGTCAAAATTTATTTACTGTAAAGTTGTTCTAAAGACTGGTAAAGTTTTAAAATAAACAACTGTGTCAATCTGGGCAAAAACAACAAAAAAGTGCTTTTCTCATGCCCATTGAAATATTTGAAAATGTTTAAATTGTGTGCAAGGGTTTGCAGAGTTACAATTGCCTCTCCGCTCAGTTATATTCTATCATGACTCCACAATAATAGGTGACGCGTGTAGAAAAATACAACAAGATGGTTTAAAGTATCAGCCTATGCACAAACTGCAAAGGAGAAATGTTAAAGGGATACAAACTGTGACCAAACAACTGCTGAATGCTGTTCCCCATTAATATAATGAATTTACTCCATGCTGGCTTTAATATTGGTGCCATGAAGAGTAAAGTTAATAACAGAAAAGAGCAATGGAAGGAGAGTATAATAAGAGGGTTATTTGGAGGTCACTGCATAGTCAGCATACACTATCTGATGCTAAGAGTACTGAAATTCAGAAGCACAGCAAATGACATACTTCATGTGTTGGAGGATTTAACACATCTCCAGCATCTGTTTATGATCACCCCATTGAAAATACAAAAATTACAATAACCCTCCCCCCCCCCTTTCCCTGGCCCAAAAGTAGAATCAATGCTAAAGCTGGGTACAAGTAGACGACTCGCTGGGTACAAGTAGACGATGTCGTAAACAATTTCCCTTGATCTCCCCAGCGCTCCCGGACATACAATATAATGCTTTAAACTGTGCAATATGACCAACGACCTATTGTGCGTCGGTAACGAGATTCCCAGATCCTACTGCGTGTAGGTGAAATCTGAGGATACGATAAACGACCCGCGGGGCCGCACATCAGGATCGTTCGTGGACACTACACGTTCGGAATCGGTCAAATCGTGAAAAATAATCGTCTAGTGTGTATGCACCTTAACACAACCTAAACCCTGTATAAGACAGGTCTCAAATTTAATTAGATTAAAAATTTGCATAAAACACCCACATATATGCTAACTATGTAACATATGAAACTAGATTATAAACAATTATAGTTCTTGAGTGAGTACTGACCACTTTCAACTTGTCACACGTTATGAATTAGGGGGTCACATGGAAACCCAATATTTCAAATATTATATACACACATAGGGACAGAGTACATTATACACATATACACACCCGAGAAGAAACCATCAGTGTATGAATGTGCATTAATATCAGGTAGGTATGTATTACATATTGGTGATATATAGATAGATATACAGATATATCTAAGCATCAGTGTGTGAATGTATGTCAGGCAGAGGAAATATATATATTTTATTATATACTTTATGAGAGGGCCGGACCCTTGGATTACTAATATATATTTATGTAAGTAATCCAAGGGTCCGGCACTCTCAGTATAATATATATATATATATATATATATATATATATCTATATATACATACATACATATACACACACACACCTGATATAAATACACCTTCACACACACAGATGTTTTTTTTCTTTTTACATCATCTCTACCTGAGGGGAGTCTGGAGCAGAATATTCCACAGCACGCTGTCCACTCAATAAAAATCTTACATTCCATTACTGGAATTACTATGGGAAGGTCATAACAAGAAGATAATCATTAAACTATGTCATTATTAATGGAGGAGGCGGGGACAAACTGGTTATGCAGGTTTTACAAAGGGAAACCAGCTGAGTATCTGCTAAACTGAGCTCCACCTCAATAGTTGTCAGGAGAAACACAACCGACACCAGGACAAGTGAGGAATGCTGCTTCCTTGGCTGTGTGTACATACACCGCACATTGCTATATGTATGTACTGTACACAGACAGCAGCATGGAATGGTAGTGGAACACTCAGACATTAATACCCCCCTGTTGCTAAGGGAACAGAGCGATCCCTATTGGACATTACATGCACACCAGTTTCTGCCTAATCGGATTGTTTATATGAAGAAGTTGTCTCACCTACGTGTGTGTGTATATGTATATATTTACAAATGATATTGCAGTAAAGCACCAAGCCACCTGATCAGCAGAGCAATGTAGTTCTCAGTTTCAGCATTTGCTTTACTTCCAATGGATGCTGCTATTTGATGTACATAACAAGTGCAGGGACCTAGTGGTGACATGCCATCCCCATGGGGCACAGCAGGATACACACAGGGCACAAAGCTCCTAATGCTACCCGCTGTTCCAGAGCATAAACACCGGGCTACACTGATACAATGTGAGGGCTAAGCACTGTCTGTGTGTAGAAGAGGAGGGTCCCCATGGACGCTGATGTGTGTGACACAGGGGAGGGGAGGGGGGCGGCTTTTTAAAAAAAACATTTCTAAGCAAAAGAAAAAAAAAAAGGGTCAAAGTGCAAATCATGAGCAAGGTCAGAGCAGCCCACAGGACAGCCAGAGTGGCCTCCGGGGCTCAGTGTATGTCACCGGGCGGGTGACGCTTACTCAGCAGCCTGGGAGGAAAGTTTGCAAGTTACCTCCTGATACGTCCGGAGCTTCGCTCTGCTCTCAGCCCGCGGCCCCGTGGAACCCCTCCATCGCCCGGACCCAGAGTCCTCTGGCAGCCGTGTGAGTGCAGCAGGAGCGATTGGAAGCAGCGGGGGAAACGTGATCAGCAGCTGCCGGAGCGGTGACTCTTCCTGCCCGGCTCCACCTTCCCTCACTCCCTGACAGCCGCCCTATTGGCTACCAGCGTCCCCGCCGCTTACTAGGCAGAGAGGAGATCACTCGCCGGAGAGGCTGCTGCTGCGGCCAGTTTCTGTTATTTACTGTTTCCTCTGTCTGGGAGGAGCCGCCCGGTGACTCCGGATTATGCAACACCCAGTGCTCCCTCCTCACACCCCCGTCACTGTCACTGTCTCTGCTGCTGCTGCTGCAGCTCTCACCCCTGGGGAATACAGAGCGATCACTACTCCCCGGGGCTCCTCCAGCAGCAACGCCATTAACCAGTATAATGTTTTGGGATGCACGGTGGCGGAGTGGTCAGTAGTATATCTGTGCTGAGTTTGTACGTTCTCCCCATTCCTGCGTGGGGTTTCACACTCCAAAACTATACTACTAGGTTATTTTATGACAAATAACTAACCCTAGTGTATATGTTATACTTGCCTGCTCTCCCAAATCTTGGGTGGCCCTCCCAGACACCAGGAAGAGTGAGTCAAGTCAGGTACACACTGGGGCGATGTCGGCATTTCATAACGACATATCACCTACATCACTCAGAGTGTACTCAGGGTGTATGTTTGTGCGGTTCGATAGCGCCGGTCGCCAGGTTTGATTTGTCGTTACGTCGTTCATTAATGTCGTCCAGTGTGGACGCACATTTGTTCCGATGTTGGAACGAATGCTTGTCACTCCAGTGTGTACCTAGCTTAAGTTTCCCAGAGACCACTCGCCAGACAGTTGCGTCCGGCCAGCCGATGAGACAATTCACGCTGAATCTCGTCTTCATGGCTCATCACAGCATTGTATAGTGGGGGCCATGATGACACAATTGCATCATCACTTCCCGCCAGGCTGCAGAATGTGTGCACAGGACTGTAACTAGGGGTGTGAGCGGTGTCGTTGCACAGAACACAGGGGTCTGTGGGCAGCAGAGCCATAACTAGACTTTTTTGGTGCCCTGTGCCAGAAAGAGCATTGGCACCCCCCTCATTTTTCAAAGGGACATAATGCACCCAAAAAAGGGCCATGGCTTCATGGGGAAGAGCCAGGGAAGAGATAGGAGAGGCCAGGAGATGCTGGGGATGAAATAAGAGGAAGCTACAAGCAAGAATGATAATAAACAGAAATTTGATACGGACAAAGAGCGCCCCCTGACCTGTGGTGCCCTGTGCGATGGCACTGGCCGCACTACCCTAGCGGGCGGCACAGTCTTTGCATCACGGCCACTGCTTCGGGCTAGCAGGGAGCCTGGAACGGCACAGCAGAACCAGTAACGCTGCTACAGTGCTGTCTGGAGGGTCCTTTGGACGCACAAGGCAGGCACCCTGCAATCTGTACTTCCCAGTGCTAGTGGCCCCACTCCCTCGGCACATTGGCACTCGTCCTGGGGGCGGGATCAGAACAGGGCGCACTGCCTCGCTGTTATGGCACTGTGGGGTCTATTCATGGAGCAGAGAAAAGTCCTGTTTTGTGGTAAATATACCGATATATAGTGAAAAGTAACAAATGTATTTTTCGTTATCTTTATGAATAGACCGCTGTATGTGCATGTAAAGGACTGCAGACTGTATGCTCTCTATATGAATAACTGTTAATAAATAAATCCCATGAAAAGTTTTCACTTGTAGCAGCACAGTGTGTCAACACCAGAATTTCGACATGGAATATGTCAACTGCAGAATGTCAACATGTGAAATGCTAACATTCTGCAGAAGACAGCTCTGCCTACTGAAATCTAGTCACTTGTAGATGAAATGTATTTAATTTTCCAATATCTTATCTATACTTTGCTGCTCTGAATGTGATTGTAACGTGTTCAGCATTCTCGTCACACTACAATCCCCAATTTAATAAGTTAACCCAACATTATGTCATTTCCTTGTATTTAGGACCAGTGCTTTAGCCCAGGCAATATAGGAGGCGAGAATTGCATTTTATATACAGACAAAAATACAATTATACCATATAATTGGTCAATATTGGAAAGTATGGCAATTCCTAAGGTTGGATAGATTAAACAGAATATTGTCCCAGGCTATTAGGGCAATTTGCAGCTGTTGTCACTGAATTAATTAGAATTATGGATTTAAAATAAATAATACCATAACACGGTAATATATATTTAAATAGAAAAATGTCACATCAAAGTCTGCGTTGTTCTGGATTGGCAACAAAAGTTTAAAAGAGGCCCCCAAATAGGCTGGCCTGGATTATTCATTAGAGATAAAGTCCAAGGTACAGCTGCACTGATAGCCTGTGACATGGATGCTTGTAGGAAGGCTGCTCTTAGGGGTAATTTGACATATTCACAAGGCATATATTCCCTTTTATTATTCTCGTTTATTTATATGGCGCCACAAGTGTTCTGCAGCGCCTTTCTACGTACATAACCAAAAAAGCGACTTACAATACAATACAAAACAAGGATAATATACATTGATGGCCATAACACCCTTTGAAGAGAATACATTTTCATGTAGAAACTAGTTTCCAGGAGACTAATCTATTTTGTCAGCTAGACTGTATTGTTTGTCTAACATTATTATTATATTAGTATATTATTGCAAGACAACAGGTTTCACACTACCTTTTTGTTATTTAATAATGTAATATTTATTCTGCAACATAAATAAAATCACCAGGGGGTAAGAATACATTTAGAAGTCATTTATTCAATACATTATAATGGCAACAACTTCACAATAAACTGATCAGTGGCAATTTAATGATTTGCAAATTTATGAAAAACATCCTATAAATGTATCCTGCTGACAATGCTTAATAACTAACAATTAACCGTAAAATGATCTTTGTAAAAATGCCAGGGCGTTATTAATGGGTGTGGTGTGTTATGTCAATATTCTGAAAGTCGACATACACCATGTCAACATGGTCAATATATCAACAATTTACATGTTGACAGTGTTTATCCACTAATTAAGTCCTAACCCTAAAATGTTTTGTCGATGTGCACATGTCGCCATCATGACAGGATACCTTATTAACATTCAAGTTAAGAGCAAAGACAGCCACATCTCGTTGATGTCATTAGTGTCTAGTGAATGGATAGGCTAGTTTCTCTCTAATTTCAGTCCAACCCACAAACAGGATGCCTTTACTGTGCATGGGCAATTTATGATCATAATGACATTTAAATCCAAGGCTAAAAAGGTAAATAAAACTCGCAAAAAGAAACTGTAAATTTACTAAAGTGTGGGTTTTTAGTAGTGGAGATGTAGCTATTATCCTCTAGAAAGTGCTAGATAAATAATAAGTAGAAACTGATTGGATGCTATGGGCAACAACTTCACTTCTAAAAACCTGCACTTTAGTAAATATGCCTCTGAATGTTTAAAAGACAAGAACCCCCTCCCCCCCCCCATAAAAAAATTTTTTTCCAAAACCCGTAGATTCAGAAACAGCTAATCTCACTAAGTGCCACCTACTTCTCCCCAAAGGTTAGGAAGTTCTGAAAGGTCAGGGTTCTGGTGAAGCGGCAGAGGTTGGTTGAGTCACTATTTAACATTCTCACCAACAGCTCTACACTTCCTGCTTACAGCACATCCCCACATAGAGCAAATGAAGATTTATAAAATCTGTCCTAAAATTTTATATTTTATTACAGAAGAAAGGGGAAGTAAAGATGAAGTGACTTCTACAGAATAATGAAACAACAGGCCATGCTTGCTTTTACTACAAGTCTCACATAGTAGAAATGTGTAAATGTTTTGAGAGCAGATTTCCACTATAACTTTTTACTAGTATAATATCGTAAAGTTCAAACCCAACCACTCAAACTCTGATCTGATAAGACGGGTGCCGGAAAAGAGGACGTGATGCACCAGGATGTTGTTGGAAGCGTTTGGAGTCCAGGATTCCTTCAATTTTTTTTTTAAGTCACCAATTGCACCACCTCCGAAACAGCCCCAGACCAAAATGGAGCCTCCTCCATGCTTGACTGTGGGTTGAATACAAACAGGAAGCATGTGCTCACCTGGCGCATGACGAACGAACTTGCGCTTCTTGGATCCAAACTTCGATTTGTCTGTGATAAGAACCCTCTTCCACTGACTAGTGGTCCAGCTTCTGTGCTTTTTTGCACACAATAGCCTCTTTTTATCTTTGGGCCTAAGCAATGGTTTACGGGCTGCAACACATCCCTTCAAGTCACCGGCTGCAAGGCGGTGTTTCACGATCGCAACTGACACGCTTTTCTTCCCAGTTTCCATCAGAGCAGCACAGATCTGACAAGTTGTTTGGAATCTGTCCCATTTGCAACACACACTGATAAATTTGTCCTCCTGTTTCGTGGTCACTCAAAACTGTCCAGGTCGTGGGCGATCATGTACACTATTGTTTACGGTGTATCTCTTGAGGGTACACTGCACACCACCAAGAGAAACCTTTTCCAGGCGAGCAATTTCATGCAACCTATATCCTGCATTTCTCAAAGCATGGCAAATCGCTTTTTGATTGATAACGTCTTCCTAGGAGCCATTTACGAGACCACTTTACACATTGTCACAAGTGTTCACAGTATCACAATACAAGGCGAGCACCGGAATTCTTCCACTGTGTATTTGTTGACAAATCGGTTTCAAAATAGCATTTGGCATATATCTTATATCACTATAAGCACCTCACAAACCTTGAGGGTGTAATTTGGGATCAGACATTATCCGGCTGTTTGCATACCTCCCAACGTCTTTACCTCAGGAAGAGGGACTGGTGCAGGTGCGTGCCTGAAATTAGGGGGAAGTGGCCTCCCGGTTAGTGGGCGTGGCTACACGGGAAATGCCACACTCGCAAATGACAACAGGTGGCCTCATTTCTGTGCAAAACCCAGTGAATTACAGCAGGTGGCCTCATTTCTTTGCAAAACACACGTATCACGTTCATCTTTTACAGAGAAATCGACAGGGGGTGTATTGAAATAAATAAGCTGTAGTGTAATTACATTCAAATATATACAGCATATACTTTGAAAAAAAAGAGAGAGGAATATATATGGTTCATAAGAGTCTTGTTAGTGTGCACCTTTCTCTGCCATATTTATCCCTGGCTAACAACATGTTAAACAAAAAAGAAATGTTCTTCTAATACCCCTCTTCGGCTCCCTAATGCTACCTGTGAACAGAAAATAATGCATAAAAAGATAAAGTATTATATTCAATTTTCCTATATTTAAAATAAATCAAATGTTTAATAACAGTCTGGTTTATTTTCTATAGTGTCTGAAGTAGCCCCAAAAATGTCAGAATTTCTTATCAACTTTATTAGCAGTTATCAATAAGGAACATTGCTGACTTGGGGCGACATGTACTAAGCATCGCATCTGCAATGCGGTACATCCGCCTCTGATCAGGTACTTACCGCTGTTGATTACTGCGGTATGTACTTTGCAATGTAAATCGTATTTCTAAAAGGAGCTGTCTTTGCGATGCCCCCGGACAGAGGGACGTCCGGGTTTAACACCCAGAAGTCCCTCTGATGTCCTTCATGTGCAGATGGACGTGCGCCGCGGGGTTCCGATTGGATCCCTCTCAGGGGAGGAGTCTCAATAGACTTCTATTGGGTAACGCCATCTGAAGATGTCGTTACCCACCGGGACAAACCATTCCGGTGCTTAGTCCATCTGAGAAATGCGGTAAAACCCCCGAAAATTGAATTTTTGGGGGCTTTACCGCATTTTTCACTTTAGTACATCCCACCCATAACCTTATGAAAACAAAGTAGCACTCGGGAAGCATGGATACAAACAGGCGCAATGGAGGAATTTACTAGTGGTGTGCCGCCAGAAATCAGCACTGAGCACATCAACATTTTATAAGGTAGGAAATGTAGCTAATTTTCCTACTCTCCTCAATGGGGGGGGGGGGGGGTGCTGCTCGTGGAGTGCCTTCGCTTGACTGTTTCAGGGGAACATCACTAGGATGCCCCCTTAAATGTGGTGGAAAATAATTACAGAATCATATTGCAAGTTATAAGCTGGGGTTCTTAAGGGATACTGCTAAAAATAAAAGCATAACAACAAAAATAATAATATGATGGTAGCCTACTTGGCCAAATCATCACCACTGGTAGTAAACTTACCTTAAATAGGCTATATACTTCCATAACGGAATCGGTACAGCTGTTCGGTAGCCGCACAGCAAGAAAATCCTGATCGTCCCCAGGTAAGTATTCACTAACCCTATTCTACCCCCTAACCCTCCCTTAGGGGTGGCTAACCTTCCTCCCCAGTGCCTAACCCTAACCCCCCCTTCCCCGCCGCCTAAACCCTAGTCCCTCGGGGGGGGGGCCTAACCCTCCCCCCCAGCGCCTGTCCGCGCTCGGCATCCCTTCGGTCAGGATGCCAGTCTCCTGGCGTCGGTAAAATGACAGGCATCTAGATTTAGACGCCTGTCATTTAACCCTTGTCAGGATTAAGTAGTCGGGAAGCCGGCTATCGGGATTAGGTCCGCCGGCTTCCCGACTGCATACCTCCATAACAGTGGCCAAGGTGGAGCAGGTCATACAGTATCTGGCATCCAATTGCCATATTCAAGAGTTCAGGTATTCACTACCCAATCGTGTAAACTACGGCCACGGAGTAAAACTAGTACTTGCTTACCAATTTATTATTTTATCATCCCAGTTGTGACTGCACCATCTGGATAATTTTTAACTCCTTTAATGTAACACTTAAAATGTGAATCTGTTCATAAATCAACATTTTACATTATTTCTTCTTTATTGCATTTGCTGTTCTTTGACTTTACCTAGATTTGTGAATCATTTTCTAAATCTGTTCTGGACAACCACTTTAAGCGATCATGTTCATTTCAATGTATAAATTGTCCAAATATAAATATATGATAATCTTACACAAAGTTTTCCCAGAGATTATCAGTGGCCAAAGAAAACATGTCAGGTATGGGCACAGAGCACAGTAAAGAGATCTGTAAGTAAAGGAGGACCAATAGGATACCAGCCAAGTGTACCCATATGGGGCAGAAGATGTGTGCTCTGCTGCCAGATCCACTGGCATTGGACAATATAACGCAAACACATAAGGAATCCATTATTGAACTGCCAGTCAATCAGATTATTTTTACACACTTGCCTCCCCTTGCCGTCAGTGGCACACTGCTACCATAATTTATCTAAGCAACTGGCTTTGTAAGAACTGCGCAACACATGCCATAACAGCCTTGTAACTCCCACTTATCTCTTTCATAATGACTAAGACATTAGAAAATCACCAGAACAAGGCATTAGTGAACACGCTTAATCTGCCAATAGCATATATTCCATCTCTTATCTCAGCAGGCCATCTTCCAAAATAGGCCCGTTATATCAGCAGGTCTATTGTGAGTTTAACTATAGCTGTTAAAGAACATATTAGCTGGGCTGGACTTCAATCTTAATCTGTCTCGCTGAGCCAATAAGGTAGAGTTTAACCAGAGTTCTACAGCACAACCGTCAAAGCTGGTTACTATGTCATGGGAGAGGTCTCCTACGGGCTGGTATAAGTCACAGAGCAGTGGGAGTAATTATAAGTTCTCACCCCGGTGTCCACAACTAACAATAGCACTTAAGAAAGGGTGATAACCGTGATACTATAACATCCCCATAAATTAACACAGTGGTTTAAAAGAAAAGCAGGACAATACTTTTAAAACAACCACCAAGTACTTTCCTGCTGAGGAAATATAATGACTTTATTATGCAATGATTTAGTCTGACCATCAGCTACTGATGTAACGTGGGGCCAGCAGGCTACAATGCTCATTTCCCTGCCCAACACTGGTAACTTGTTCATCACCAGATCCAAATCAAAAGCATATGTATGAATGCAGTAAGGCTTATTATAAGTGCATGATCCATTATTCCCCGTTTACTGCCCTCTAAGATGTATGTGTATAATGTGATAAAAAGGTTTATTGACAGCGTGCAACCTCAATACAAAAGTATAATACGTATAATTAATAAAGACTACTAAAGACAAATTAACTTAATTTACAAGATGTACAAATAAAAGTAATCACAGCAATCCATAGTAATCTTCCTAAACCCACTTTTTTTTGCCAACAGGATAGGCACAATATTTTTCAAGGAAAGTAAGTTGATTTTATACTAAGATCATCACACACAAAACCATCATCACCTCCTTACAGGAGTGCTGCTCAACATATACCGGTAGTTAGACTGGTGGCGAGTGGGTTACAGCAGTAACTTTTTTTCGACTGATAAGAATCTTTTTTGCTAGGGAGTGTATAAATTACAGCTTGAATTTCTACTAAAACTGTGAGAATAAATTAGCGATAACTTATAATTTGATGAAAAGTATTGGCGGTAAATTAATGATATGCTGGTACATATTACTTCTTACCAAAACATTAAGTTAGGTCTTGGACATATGCGCATTGATTTTATGCGATTAGGGTACATTCTTAAGGCCTATTAAGCAGGCGGCTTAGATGCAGCTAGAAATATTATGTAGCTGACTGGAACGGTTATTGTATACACAACACTGGCTGCAGCTCTCACAGGCATTAGCATTGGGTAAAATGCCATGGAGTTCTATAGCAAAATTCATTGACTACATAGAGGGCAGCACGGTGGCACAGCAAGTAGCAATGCTGCCTAACTGCAGGTAGTTGTGTGAGGTTGGGTACTGGATGCCAGTGCTCAGAATCCCTATTAGCTGAGAATGCCAACACCCGCAGGTAAGTATCCTAACACTAACCTTACCCCTAAAGCTAACGGTCCCCCCCGTAGCCTAACTCCAACACTTACCTACGGGATGCCAACTACATCCTGTTGTGTGTGCGGTTTGTATGTCCTCCTTACAGAGATGTCTTCATACACCGAGCCTCAATACACTGTGTGGTACAAGTGAGCCGCCAGGTCCTGTGCAACTCTGCTTGCGCTGAGCTTCTTTTTCACATATTTTTCTCTAGAAAATGCGTCTATGTTGCAATCGGATGCGACGCTTCACCAAACTACACTGGTTAATTTGACATGTGGCACCTGTATATCTGTGTGTGATTGAGTCTGTATATGAAGTAGCCTGCGGGTTCTGTCCTCCATCCACGGGCTGCCCGGCATGTCTGTTGGTGCCGGGCACGCCCCCAAGAGTGACGATAAGGGAACGAGTCATAAAGACATGCCCCCGTTTCCTTGACCACACCCCCTTTTCAGTCACACGCAGAAGTGCCCTTGTTCTAGGTCTGGCGCACTGCCTGACGCTGGACCTAGAGTGAATACCAGTAGCAATTTGTATACAGACGCACACAGAATTACAATTGTCACATATCAATTAATTGTTGCACTATAAACATTAATAAATAGTAAACATTGCGGCAGTGAATATATGATATATGTGAAGGAAGCTCTTTTATAACAAGGACAAATATACATTTTTCCCAACACCAGCATAAGAGCAATTTCACCAATGGAATTTGAAAAATAAAAAAAAGGCGCTGCAAAAGAACAAAAACACCATAACAAATGCTGT
The DNA here is from genome assembly GCA_031769625.1 of Taudactylus pleione. Classification (NCBI taxonomy): domain Eukaryota; kingdom Metazoa; phylum Chordata; class Amphibia; order Anura; family Myobatrachidae; genus Taudactylus; species Taudactylus pleione. The sequence goes on along the minus strand of JAUIMM010000113.1, from coordinate 25,855,913 downwards.
ATTTCTTTATCCATCATAGAGTCCCACAAAGTCGGCAACTAAGGTCTTAGGGGCAACTGCGGGGAGTGGCACTGAGTGACGTCATTGCTGCCATTCACGGCAGTTTACAGTGGGAGATGGGGCCACAATGACAATTCACAAATAATTGTGCCATCGCTGCCCTGACGACTTCACTGCAGAATTTAACAGGATGATCCATGAAATTCTAGAGTCTCGCAGGCATTTCAAGAGAGCAAGCAGGTAGACCGTCCACTCAGCAAAGATAGAATTAGCAGACCGTGCTATTGCGCATGCGTGGCGCCATCTTGGAGCGCTATGGTACTACATGGACATGTAGTACTCAGCTCCAGGGAGACCTTGTGTTACTCTGCATTCTAGACATAAGACATGGCCGGACGGTCCTCTGTATCTGTAAAGCGCTGCAGAATATGTGTGCGCTATATAAGTAACTGGTAATAAATAAATATGTACTGCTTCACCTCCGCTACCTATTATTGTTTCTGTAATGACAGCTGTACATCTGCACACTACAATAAACCTGAAAACATGGTTAAGTCTCACTGAGTGACCCACTTCATATGCTGATTCCACTGGGGTCTACTATTATCCAACTTGTTTATAGCACAAATAGTACACACATACTAGTACGCACATATCAACAACATGTATGTATAGTAATGTTTCATTGTTTCTGTACACGTTTGTCAAAAGTTGGAATACACCCTTTTAGGTCTCATCTCTAAAGGTGCCTACACACTTGGCGATGTGGCCATGATACGATATCGTGACAGATTTCCCCTTGAACTCTCCCCAGCATCTCCCCGGCAGTTGTGGGCACGATTTGGTGTTAAAAACTGTCCAATGTGACAAACGATCTAACTATTCCAGTGCATCGTGACGGCAGATCTGAAGATGCGCTGTACAACCTGCGGGGACAAGCATCGGCATCGTGAGTGGACACTATTTGTAGTCACGATGCGTTGGAATCTGGCAAATCGTGTAAAATATCGCTAAGTTTGTTGGCACCTTAAGTTCCAAAACTGCTCTCCCATCAATACAACATCTCCACCTGCCTGTCCCCACATCATTTAGACCTCCACCTGCCTGTCCCCACATCATTTACACCTCCACCTGCCTGTCTCCACATCATTTACACCTCCACCTGCCTGTCCCCACATCATTTACACCTCCACATACCTGTCCCCACATCATTTACACCACCATGTACCTGTCCCCACATCATTTACACCACCATGTACCTGTCCCACATCATTTACACCTCTACATACCTGTCCCACATCATTTACCCCTCCACATACCTGTCCCCACATCATTTACACCTCCACATGCCTGTCCCACGTCATAAAACCCATTATTGAGCTTTTTAGAAAAATTCGGACATGTCTGAAAAAATGTCTAAAAAATTCTGAAAACCGACATGTCTTTATTGGCCAAATTATGCTATTTAAGCCCGTCCAAGTGTGTGATTATTCAAAAGGAATACACGGTGCGAGCTTGCCATGAGAACAGCTTGCAGGACCCAACTAGCACCTAATTGAATTTTTAATTCTCTTCCTCAATAACAATCATCAGAATACAAACTAATGAAGCATAATAAAATGGTATTCTTGAGAGTTCACACCATACCACCAATGCTGTCAGGATCTGGCATGCCCTGCTATAATCTCTAACCATAAGAGGTGCGCTGGGCAAGAGCAGAAATTGTGCTGTCAAGTATAGCACCTGCTTCCTACTTTTAACAAGAACTTGTTAGATGGACGGAGATAGGAGGGAGAGGTCCTCATGGATTCTTTTCATATTTCAGAGATAACAAATGTTATTGACTTTTCATTCAACTTCCACCAAATGCTTAGAAAATAGTTTCATTACATCGGGAAAGTCAACTTCCACCAGCCAATACATTTTTGTGTCTCCGATTCATACAGATCCTCCATAGACGGAGTCACATGACATTTTCCCAACAATTTGACTTTTGTAATTTTGTTTTTTTCAATTTAAATTGACAGCATACATTACAGCTTATTTCCAGAACAGAGTAACTGTACAGAAAACCATTCACATATTCTATAGCAGGAATGGGCAGTAAGCGTCCCTCCAGCTGTTCTATACCATATAGAGCCATTTATACCAGGAAGCAACAGCGTGCCGGACTGTAGATAGACAGTACTTAGTTAGACAATGTCTAGATCGACCCCAGATGTTAATCAATAGATCGACATGTACAAAAGGTCGACGTGTAAGGTGGTCGACAGGTACAAATGGTCGACAGAGTCAAAAGGTTGACATGAAAATGGTCGACACAAAAATGACCAACGTGATTTTTTGTTGTTGTTGTTTAGGGTTAGGCACTTAAGATGAGCCAGTGTCCAACGTCATTCCCTACCATCCAAGTGGGCATGGAGGGGGAATAAAATCCATGTGGCTAGCGAAGCGAGCCACCGTGCTCGCAGCGTGGCGAGCGAAGCGAGCCAGCAAGGGTCCGAACGGTACTTACGCTATAAAATAAAATCATGTGTCGACCATTTTCATGTCGACCCTTTGACCATCAACAATTTGTACCTGTCGACCTTCTAACATGTCGACCTTTAGTGTGTCGACCTTTTGTACCTATCGATCTATTAACTTTCTAACATATGGGGTCGATCTAGACATTGTCTATCTAATTACTGTCTCTCTCTTATACCACACCCGAAGCAACATTCGTTGATCTCCAACACCCCCAATACCTAACTTTTACAGTCATTGATATCATCTGTAACTTAAATGGAAGTATTCATTGGGGTCTAATAAGAATGGTTAGGTTGTGAGAAGTCTATACTTAAAGTTGGCCTTACTCCTACTAGAACACAATTGAAAGAAGAACCCCCAAAAATGGTCTACAAATCATCTCATCAACTGGAATATAGGAATAGCGGAGGGAGCGCTTATCTACTATTAAAGCAAAAAGATGCCATATTAAAATGTACATTACAGGCATTGTCTTCTATACACCATAAAAAAAAATTCAAACGGTTTAGGAAAGAGACTGTATACCTAAAACACTGAAGTGTTACATTCACTTGCAGGAGGTACAATGAATAAACCATTGCTCTACATAACCGTACATCAGGACGCATGTTTGTTTTTACAATGCCACAAAGTCCATCCAGTGCAGAAACCTGGGAACAGTTCAAACAAGGCTGCAGCGGTGCTCCAACTCAATAGAGACACTTCACAAAGCAAATATTTAATCACCTTGTTGGTTACCAAGAATATCAAGGTTTTCTAATGAGTCATGTATCTGACTGCTCCAAGAATGTCTTCTGTGTTTAAAGGGAGTAGAATAGGTTCCAGCATTTATGCACTGTAATCTCAGTCATGGCATTTTAAAGTGAACTTGGCTACTCTCTCCAACTACCGACCCATCTCTCTCCTCTCTATTGCCTCCAAGCTCCTTAAGTGTAATGTCTACAAGCGCCTTACTACCTTTCTTTCCTTCCACTCCCTGCTTGACCCACTTCAGTCTGGCTTCCGTTCTCTCCACTCCACTTACAAAAGTCAGCAATGACCTCCTTACTGCCAAATCCAAGGGCCACTACTATCTGCTCATTTTCCTTAACCTCTCTACTGCTTTTGTCACTGTGGACCACCCTCTCCTCATGCAGATCTTTCATTCACTTGGTCTACGTGATACTGCCCTCTCCTGGCTGTCCTCCAACCTCTCTGACTGCTCCTTCTCTGTCTCCTCTTCCCACCCATTTCCACTAACTGTAGGTGTTCCACAAGGTTCTGTTGTTGGACCTCTCCTATTTTCCCTCTATACATCTTCTTTAGGTGAACATTAGCTCTTTTGGTCTCCAATATCATCTCTATGCGGATGATACTCAGATCTACCTTTCCTCCCCTGACCTCTCCCCCCCCTCACTCGTGTCTCCAACTGACTCTCTGCTATCTCTTCCTGGATGTCCAAGCACTTTCTTAAACTTAACATGTCTAAGACTGAGCTGATAATCTTCCCACCCTCCTGCATAACCTCGCTTCCCACAATTTCATTATCTACTAACGGCACAACTATCTCCTCTAGCACCCAAGTGCGCTGTCTTGGAGTTATCATTGACTCCTCCCTCTCCTTCAAACCACACATTCAGTAGGTCTTACAGTCCTGCCGCTTCCATCTCAAAAATATTTCCAGGATCAGACTCTCTCACCCTGGAGGCAACGAAGGTCCTCATACACTCACTGGTCATCTCCAAATTGAACTATTGTAACCTCCTCTTATCTGGCCTACCTGACTCCCACCTCTCTCCACTCCAATCTGTCCTCAATGCTGCTGCTTGACTCACCTTCCTCCCCAAACGTTCTACATCTGCCTCCCCTCTCCTACAAGCCCTACACTGGCTCCCCTTCCCCTTCAGAACCCAATTCAAGATTCTTACACTCACTTAAAATGCCCTCACCCAATCCTCTCCCATTTACATCTCTGATCTCATCTCACTTCACACTCCTGTCCGCACCTTCCTCAACAAATGCACATCGCCTCTCCTGTCAACTGATTACTTTCTCCCACTCCCGCCTCCAAGATTTTGCCCGTGCTGCTCCATACCTCTGGAAAGCTCTTCCTGTCTGACTCCACAAATCTTCAAACGGGCTCTCAAAACTCACTACTTCATCAAAGCCTTCCAGCTCTCATCCTAACCTGCTGCTCCATGCTTCTTTCTGTCTATCCCATCTGTGTCACCCCTGTCTGTCTGCCCCTCCCCTTTAGAATGTAAGCTCTAACGAGCAGGGCCCTTTTCCTCATGTGCTTCTGCTTCCCTCAGTCATACGATCATCTACTCCAGACTCCCCATAAGGGCACCTAACACTTGGTAGCGGACGCCATGCTGCTTATTTGTGTGTTATGATTGCTATTGCAGCGATAAATGTATATAAACTATATCCTTGTCCTGCATTGTTTTGTACGCTGTTTTTGAGTTTGCTCATTTGTTTATGGATTTGTGAGGCGCTGCGGAACTCTTGTGGCGCCATATAAATAAAGGATAATAATAATGGAATTATTTTATGTTTGCGCACATTCCCCTGCAATGCTCCCTCCCCCGGTCATGCACATTCCCCTGCCATGCTCCCTCCCCCGGTCACGCACATTCCCTCGCCACCCTCCCTCCCCTGGTCATGCACATTCCCTCACCAAGCTCCCTCCCGTCACGCATGTTCCCCCGCCACTCTCCCTCCCCCAGTCACGCACGTTTTCCAACCTGACACGCAAATTCTCCCACCTCTCCCTCTCCCAGTCGGTCACTCACATTCCCACTCCACTCTGCCTCCCCATATCACGTATGTTCATCTGCCACTCTCCCCCCACCCATGTCACACTTTTTCCCCCACCACTCTCCCTCCCCATGTCACGCGCATTCTCCTACCACCTCTCTCCCCATGTCACACATTCCCCTGCCACTCTCCCCCCCATGTCACACATTACCCTACCACTCTCCCTTCCCCAGTCACACACGTTCTCTGGCAACACTCCCCCATGTCACAAGTTCCCCTGCCACACGTTACCCTACCACTCTCCCCTTTTCACACATCCCCAACACAGTAGAATTTTGTTTGGTCATATTGGGGTTCTTGACTTACCAAATCAACCGCTTCAATGCATGTGGACAATCAAAATTGAGCCAGAAAATCAAGTGAACCCAAACTGAAGGAGAGACCATCAGCTAGTCAAAACACATTTTCTTTTTCCATTTCCAAATGACTGCGTTTTGTACATCAATATAAAATTGAAAGGTGAGATTCAATTCCAAGCAATAGGAGAGATGTACCTTGAAGCCAGTACCATTGCTATTTATCCCTAGCACCCTACAGAGGCGCTCAGGAAAATTAGCAATGTAGAGTTACCATATTCTATCATGATCTGTGCAGTTGAATATGACAGAGTTTTGAGTCTCCCCTAAGGATAATTAGAATTAAATTGTATGATTACAATAAAACTAAAATCTCTCTCAATATGATCACTTTTCAATTAAAATGTTGCAAAGATAATTGCCGTATGATCTATATTTAATCATATTGTATTGATAGCTACATACAAATATACATAATTTTTTTTTCTATTTTTTTTAAATGTTACTGTGACATATATAGGATGTGAAGCCGGTATCTATAAATCCAACTGTATTGCATCCATTTGGCACTGTGTGTGTGGTCAAGTTTCTAAGTGATCCAATTTTACTTCAATGATCCGATGTGATCATGTGTGGATAACGTAAAGCTGCACACACTTTATTTGGTAATTTGACCAAATGTAACAACCACTGTAACATGCGTAGTAAATCTGGTGCTGCACCAGAAAAGTTCAATATGTCCACACACATGTATAACTAAATCACCCTCTGAAATGACTGATTGGCCAGAATGCAGAGAAGAACCTATTACATTGTAAAACACAGATCCTACCACACTGAAGAAGGCAGAGCCTACCACACTGCAGACCGCACACCACAGAACAAAAGGCTTGTGATGTGTGATTTGCAGACACCTTAATTTCATGCCCATATACTGTATATTACCGGGCTCGACAAATCCCGGGGGCCAGGTCGCCATGGCTACCAGATTTTGCTGCCTGGCTACTAGATTTTGGAGGGAGGAAGCAGATCCTCATGAGCTCCGGCGGAGATTCGTGCCTATAGTATTGAGGTGTTCATATCATGCACAGAAGTGCATGTGCTGAGTGCCGCCTGCGGTGACTGCCGTGCATCGGCCGTCCCGGCCTGCACTGACTACTCCTCTCCATCCTGGCCTGCTCTGACTCCTGCTGTCTGTCCCAGTCTACGCTGATCCTCCTGTACATCCCGGCTGTCTACTGTCTCCTATCTCCGGCTGCGGAGCGGCTTCTGAGGGATAGTGGTGTGACCATGAGGGGAGAGGGGTTTTGTTGTACTTTCTGGCACCATTATTTTATGTGAAATGTGGTCCGTTATTACTTGAGGGTGGGGGGTGGAGCTGTGCAGAGCAGTGAGGGAGCCTTCATTTTACTGTATCCATTCAACTGTGACTATTTTGTGGACTAGTATAGTGTGTATAAAGTTTGCATAACACACAGAGCTATGCTCCTCACTCACTCCTGTAACTTTTTTGGTGGGACGGTAGTCTGGCTCCTACACTTTCATCCTGGCTCCTAGATTTTAGAAAAATTTGTCAAGTTCTGGTATATTAGCAGACAACACAACTAATTTCCGTATTTGCCATGTTAATCCTCTTCCTGTCAATGGGACTGCAAGATATTACAAAACAAAAAATGTAAGCTGAATTTCTTTAGCTTCATTGAGGTCACTTTTCCTTCGAAAGATTAAAAGGGAAATGCCACTTACAGAGATGGGCAGAGCAACGCTCATGAATGTTTTAATGCAGGCTATTCACCATGCAACTGAGGAGATGGTTTAATAAACACACATTAGGCTGCAATTATTGGCTGAATGACTACTTCCTGAGAGCATTAGAAACCTCCTTTGCTATGCTGATGCAATGTCTAATTTGCACTCCAACATTAAACATTACAAAAAAGATTGTGATTTACAAGAGAGGGAACGCAGGACAGTCAAAAAGAAGTACCCTACCACTCGGCAACTCAGGTGCTATATTGTTTACAGACCAAGATTAATTTTTAGCATAAAAGGGAAAAAAGATTTAGTAATGGGACAGCACAGTTGGAGTAATGGTTAGCATTAATGCCTTACAGCAATGAGATCTTGACTCCAATTTCCACCAGCGGTGTAACATGGTTGCTGTGCACCCTGTGCCAGCTCCGCCCTCTGGGCGCATGACGGCAAAGCAGAGGTGGAGGCCGCCAGCACTCAGAAGTGAAGCACTGCCTCATATGCAGAGTGCGTTCCAGGCGGCACTACAGCAGCGATACTGGCTGTAGAGAGTATTTGCAGGCACCGTGCTAGCCAGAAGCAAGGGCCGTGGGACAGCGATGGACCCGTCCACAGGGGGTGGTCTGTGTTCATGCATGCGTGTGTGCTCGTGAGTTCATGCATGCGTGTGTGTTCGTGTGAGTTCATGCATGCGTGTGTGTGTTCGTGTGAGTTCATGCATGCGTGTGTGTGTTCGTGTGAGTTCATGCGTGTGTGTTCGTGTGAGTTCATGCGTGTGTGTTCGTGTGAGTTCATGCGTGTGTGTTCGTGTGAGTTCATGCGTGTGCATCAAGCCCTATACGCCCTACAGCCATGGCCAAAAGTTGAGAATGACACAAGTATTGGTTTTCACAAAGTTTGCTGCTTCAGTGTTTTTAGACCTTTTTGTCAGATGTTACTATGGTATACTGAAATAAAATTACAAGCATTTCATAAGTGTCAAAGGCTTTTATTAACAATTACATTAAGTTTATGAAAAGAATCAATATTTGCAGTGTTGACCCTTCTTTTTCAAGACCTCTGCAATTCGCCCTGGCATGCTGTCAATCAACTTCTGGGCCACATACTGACTGATGGCCGCCCATTCTTGCCTAATCAGTGCTTGGAGTTTGTCAGAATTTGTGGGTTTTTGCTTGTCCACCCGCCTCTTGAGGATTGACCACAAGTTCTGGGATTAAGGTCTGGTGAATTTCCTGGTCATGGACCCAAAATTTCACAGTTTTGTTACTCAAGCCACTTAGTTATCACTTTTGCCTTATGTTAAGGTGCTCCATCATACTGGAGAAGGCATTGTTCGTCAAACTGTTCTTGGATGATTGGGAGAAGTTGCTCTTGGAGGATGTTTTGGTACCATTCTTTATTCATGGCTGTATTCTTGGGCAAAATTGTGAGTGAGCCCACTCCCTGGGCTGAGAAGCAACCCCACACATGAATGGTCTCAGGATGCTTTACTGTTGGACAAGCGTTTTTCCAGATGGCCCAAACAATCTGAAAGGGGATTCATCAGAGAAAATAACTTTACCCCAGTCCTCAGCAGTCCAATCCCTGTACCTTTTGCAGAATATCAGTCTGTCCCTGATGTTTTTCCTGGAGATAAGTGGCTTCTTTGCCCCGATCCTGCAGCTGAATCAACTTTAGGAGAAGGTCCACGCGCTTGCTGAACGTTCTTAGGCGCCCTGAAGCCTTATTCACAACTATTGAACCTCTCTCCTTGAAGTTCTTGATGATCCAATAAATGGGTGATTTAGGTGCAGTCTTACTAGCAGAAACATCCTTCCCTGTGAAGTCCTTTTTGTGCAAAGCAATGATGACTACATATGTTTTTCCCTGCAGACGCAGGATCGGATCAACATCGCGACCATCAGTCATGATGTTTGCAACATCGTCCATCTAAGTAAGCCTAAGCTTACTCAGAATGGCCACCACCTGCCTGCGAGTCCAGTAAACCTGCGTTGTCAGACGCAGAGACTGGCCTCGGCACTCCTAGAAAACAGGGCCTTTCAAAAGTACTACTGATTAGTATCACCTCAGTCTGCCCACTGCACCGACCAGTCACCCATCTTACTGCTATCCTGTCCCTCTCCACCTCCCAAACCTTACCCCATCACTGGCCTCCTTCTCTCCGGCTAGGTCTGTGTAGTCTCCCTAGAACTCTAATCTGTTGGACAAACATTAGCAGATTATCAGATACTGGCTGTATTATACACTAGGCAACCTATTGTAGAGAATTTGAGAGTAAATTAGAAGTTTAATGGTGTTTAACATCTCCATTGTTAATTCTGTTAATTAAGTGGAGCCTGTTAAGAAAATGTACATGTCTCTTAAGCTGGGTACACACTAGACGATATGTCGTCGGATTGGGCGGACATATCGGCCAGTCTGCACCCACTATGCGCACTCCCACAAGTCATCCATCGGGGTTGTTCCATCAGCCTGCATTTAGGGCCGATGGAACGACCCACATGCCATACTGATGGCATTGGTTACAGAAGGATTTCTAAACTTCTCAATGTTCCAGTGAGCACTGTTGGGGCCATAATCCGGAAAAATGGCTTAACAACTTGTGATGAGGTAGACAAGGTTACATACAAAGTCAAACTTCACGCCTGTCTTGGCATAGGAACTTCCACATACACATGTCAGATTTCTACTCGCACAAGAATGTCACTATACAAAAACCAAGCTTTAACCTTTTCACTGTCAGAGGTGTGGGCCAAACGTTTCATCAATAGAATGCAATGGCTGCTATGAGAACAACGTTTTAGTAACTATCATGAAAAATTTGAGATCAAATTTTCAGCGTAAATCATACTTTTTTGCAAGCGTATTTGGATAGAGATAGACAATCTCTATCCAAATTGATGCCTACTGTAGTCATCATTGTGAAATGGCCATGTGTTTGCCCTGAGTGCGTACAATTCAGTGAAAATTAAAGGCAGCAATACAGGTTTTATAAATGTCCCCATAGAACCCTATGGCAGGTCAGACCAGATGAGATGATGATCATTAGTGCTAGTGGAGCAATTTGTTTTTATGAATACGTACAAGGTACACAATTAGGAAATAAGGTAGGGAGGACCCTGCTCATCAGAGCTTACAATCTAGTGGAGATGCAACCAAGTTAAGATAAGAAGAGGAAGATAAAAAAAAGTAGGGGTATCATTGCAATAGTTGTGTGAATTACCTGACGGGACAGGCCTGGAGTATAAAAAGCTAGTACTGGCTCTTCCATTCCTTATAAACAAATTCAATGATTTTAGTTACCATATAGATTTGAAAACCTAATTCTGAAAAAGTGTATGCTCAGAGACTGTACAAATGGGGTCGATTCAATTAGCTGCAAGGTGGGTTTGCCATTGCAACAGCGTGGAAACATCCACAATAGCACCTCATCTAGTTCCCCTCCCTTTCACATCTCACCCCTGACTCTCAGATATTTGGGTGTGGTATAAGAGATAGACAGACAAAAGGTCGACAGGAACAAAAGGTGGTCAGGGGCAAAATGTCGACACTAAAGGTCGACATGTAAGAAGTTCAACAGGTACAAATAGTCGATAGGGTCAAAAGGTCGACATGAAAATGGTCGACATTATTTATTTATTTTCTCTAGCCCTATTCTTTACCTTAACCCTAAACACAATCCTCCCCTTGGCGCCTTACCCTAATCCTCCCTCCTGGTGCCTAACCCTAACCATCGGGGTAAGTGCCTGACCCTAACCGTCCCTTCTAGTGCCTAACCCTAAAAAACAAGAGAGTCATGTGTCGAGCTTTAGTACCCGACCACCTTACATGTCGACCTTTTGTCCCTGTCAACCTATTGTCTGTCTATCATCTGGTGGCTATCTAATTACTGTCTATCTACAGTAAGGAACCCCAGATTTTTGTATGCAGTCTATTACAGAGGCTATGAACAAAAATCAGTGAGCCTGGAACTACTGGGTACAGCCGCACAGACTAGCGGGGTAAGTTGAAGTGAATTGACCCCAATTTGTAACTCATGGATGGGAGACCTGTACGGTGCATATAAGTCTGAAATGAAAAACCCAGGAACCCCATGCATCCTGACTATTCTAAAGCCACCCCAAACTTCCTTTTGTGCCCCAAATAAAGTAGAAAAATTGCTGGAGTCTGTTCTTCCTGCTAATGTTGGTTATCAGTTTAGATTAAGCAAAAATAAGTATTGTGAGTTAAAGATTTACAGCAGGGAAAAAAGAGGGGGGGAACACAGGAGCCCAAAAACATATGCACAAAAGGTGGCAAGGGTATATGCGACACACACTTATTAGGCCGAACGCAAAGCAAAGTACTAGGACAGGACATTCCTTCATAGAAGCTTATCTTGTGTCCTCTATTCCTAGTGACAGCTGGCAAACTAGCTGTACAAATCCTCTGGTTAAATGCTGAGCGATCACTCACCCTCCCCCTTCACCATCAGGGAGGGGTCCTCGAAAATTCCTCCTGCCGAGGTTGCTGCAGATGAGACAAACCGAAAGGGACACAGTCGTCCGTTTTCCCTCTGACAAAACAAGATTTTCTCTTACAAGAATGACAAGCCCTCTAAGTACTGGTGCAAACAGACCATAAACTGGTGCGATATAGAATAACCAGCACACGTGGGAACCTGGAGACTGTGAAAGCTGCAATGCAGCATTTACTATATACAATTAACTCTTCTATGTGTAACACTTTAACGGGAATCTAGTATATAGTCATTCGATAAACAATCATAAAACGAAGAAGGATAACAACAATCAAACACACACAATAAAAAGAGAAGTGAAAGTGAAACCTCATTTGAATCAAAGACAAAACAGCAGTGATATAAACTTTATGAAAACTTTTGTACAGGGCAAATATCATTGGAGGCCATGAAGCTCTCTATTGGACACCAAGACCAGCGTGGCCTGGATTTCTAGAGAGGGGGGGTTCAAATTAATAGCGGGTGTTTCCTCCTCACTTTACATGTAATATTTTATTTTGTGCATATATTTAAATGTAATAAACATTTCAGTGTGGGCTGAATTGGGACAGAAATACTGCATTTATATTGATGGAATGAGGTGACGGGAAGTGTAGAGCATTACGGCGGTAGGAGTGGTATGCAGCGATGAACACAACGTTTCCTGCGAGAGGGGAGTGTATATCTGAGCACACACTCTAAAGATTTTAGGGGTCTATTTACTAAGCTGTGTTAGGAGAGAGAGTGAAAAGTGAAAAGAAAATGATAAGGTGTCAGCCAGTCAGCTCCTAACTGCCATCTCACAGGCTGTGTTTGAAAAATGACAGTTAGGAGCTGATTGGCTGGCACCTTATCACTTTTCACTCTGTCTCCTAACACTGCTTAGTACATAGACTCCAGAGTTCCTGATTCTGCAGAAACCTGGAAAGGTGCCTCATCACTACTTATATAAAAGTATAAACTGCAACATAAACAAAGGTGTTAAACAGCCAATAAATAGCAGGTGGTGGTGATACTACGTCTTCTTATTGGTCTGCAGGGGGCACAGCTTATCTGTTGGCGTGCTAAGTATAACAGAACAAATCAGTACAAGTTACTATAGTTTAGGTTACTTTTTTGCTAATAAATGAGCAAATATAAATATAACTGCTTAAAACTTTACCTAGTACAAAAATTATGCAGATAAATATACACACATACATATATATTTACAGGTTGAGTACGCAATCCCAGCACACACAACGCCGGCGGTTGCAATACTACCAACGGTTGAAATACTGACGCCTGCAGGTACATAAGGTAACTCATCCCCTAACCCTACCCCTCCTTTCCAGCAGCCTAACTCCCCCCCACTCCCCCTAGTGCCTAACCCTAAAACTTACTTTGGGTATGGCAGCCACCGGGATTCTGCAGTCTGGATCCTGCCCCTTGTCTGGATTTTGCCGCTGAGCTTGTGAGCGCCAGCTTTGTGCGTGCCAGGATGTCAACTACGTCACATATTTACATTTAATCACCAATAGAAATATACAGTATACTGTATAGCAATTAGCAGGAAACACAATTTGTCTGCAAATAAGTAAAATGTTTTATTCTCTGCAGTGCCCCTAGGATCAACCCAGAAACAGACTGAAGCTAAAGGCTGCTGCGTACTCCGTAGTTATAATTCTGCAGCTAAGACGCAATAAGCCAGAGGTTCCATATCTTTGTCCTCAAGGCACCCTAATGGTCCAGGTTTTAAGGAAAACCATGGTTGGGCACAGCTGACTTAATTAGTACCTCAGTCTTTTGATTTAACCATCTGCGCTCAACCATAGATATCCTTAAAAACTGCACCGTTAGGATGCCTTGAGAACCTCTGCAATAAGCGCATATAAAATATAAAACCATTATACCACAGGAGACTGTACCTTATTGCACTTACAGATGTGTCCTCATACAACTATCCTTTCTGCACCATAAAGACGCCTTCCACAACTTAGACAGGCCACCATGGATAGAGATACCCATGTCTGAGTACATTTTCCTGAATTTTGCGTCCAGTAGTGTACTAAATACTGCCACAGGAATTTTTTGTCACAGAAATTTGTACATAGTAGCGGAATAAGCAAACACGTACTGTATTCAAGTGACCTGCGCCGCGCATCATTAGGCTTCATCTGCTACTTTATACCAAACTCCCCAGACCTTAATCCCATTGAGAACGTGGTCAATCCTCAAGAGGCGGTTGGATAAACAAAAACTCACATATTCTGACAAACTCCAAGCATTGATTAGGCAAGACTGGGCGGCCACCAGTCAGTATGTGGCCCAGAAGTTGATTGACAGCATGCCAGGGCGAATTGCAGAGGTCTTGAAAAGGAAGGGTCAACACTGCAAATATTGACTCTGCATAAACTTAGATGAAATTGTCAAGAATAGCCTTTGGGCTCTATTTACTACAATCTGCATTTCTAATGCAGATTGTAGGGTGATATTACCGTATGAATTCGCATTGCGAATTCAGGCAATATCACAGGGATTTACTACAAATCCCTTGCAGGGACAGAGCTTGCGAGAAAGCTCTGTCCCTGCGAATCCCCTCCACACTCACGATATTTTCGCAAAAAAATACCGTCACCGGTCGCCGCTGTTACCCCCCCAGGTGCTAAGCCCCGCCCCCGACACTAAGCCCCGTCCCCCGCGATCGCAGGCCCCCTCCCCTCCCTTAATAGCACTTACCTGCGTCATCAGTGCTCCGGTGATGTCTTCCATGCCTCCGGTCAGCTGATATCCCATACTGCACTGGGACCCGATCACCTGATGATCGGGCCGCAGTGCAGCATGGGAGACCAGCTGACCGGAGGGGAATCATCACTGGAGGCCCAACCACAGGTCCCTGGAGTCAGGTAAGTGAATTTTTTTTTTTACGATTTGTTTTTGCAGTGTATCAGCTTGTGGTCTGTTTAGACCGCACAGCTGATCACTGGGACCGGCTGCGGGGTCTGCTCTGCCTTTTAGAGCAGAGTAGGAGCCTGGTAACCAGGGGAGACCCTGGATAACACCACCTCCAGGTGGCGTTATTATCACAGGGCTTTCCTCGGTATTTTTTTACAATTTATTTTTAGTAACTCTGGTCAGGATCACATTTCCCATTACAATTATGGGAAATGCCATCTGATTACTAAAAATAAGTGATACTTAGGGGTTGGAGTAGAATTTTACGAATTCTACTCCAATTGTCCTATAGTAACTGTAGGTGATACTAAAATAATGTGAAAAGGGTGTGAAAACACCCTTTTTCACGTTTAGCAAAAATAATGTTAATAAATAGAGCCCTTTGACACTTATGAAATGATTGTAATTTTACTTCAGTATACCATAGTAACATCTGACAAAAAGGTCTTACAACACTGAAGCAGCAAACTATGTGAAAACCAATACTTGTGTCATTCTCAATAACTTTTGGCCATGGCTGTATACATATCTATACTAATATTATAATAATAATAATAATAATAATAATAATGATGTTGTGTCTGTCCGTTTATTCCAAGTTGGCACAAAAACTACCGAACAGATTTTCAGGAAAAATGCACCATTGTGTAGTGGAAACTCAAAGAAATAACCTGCACTTCTATCCGCCAAGTTAAAGCTGAGCAATAACAAAAACATTAACATCATCAATGCAAGAGATAGGTGTGGCACCATGTGCGCAGCCGGTAAGGGGTGGGGGGAGAGGTGCTTTGGGCCCACGGTCACTTGAATAGGATAGGCTACATAGCAGTCTGTGCACAGGGCACACAGTGACATTAGCGTGAGTGGTGAAGGCGCTTCTGCCACCTGTCTGTATAGCGCTGCAGGTCACTCGGGCCACACCCGCGACAAAGCAATACAACTAGAACACCTAAAATTAACATACACACAATATATACATACACACTTATACCCGGTATATAGCATTTTTACATTTTCAGTAACAAAGTATTTTGTTAGAATTACAAAAAGGTTGTTAAGTTAGCATAGGAAATGTAGAGTACTCTTAAATAAGGAAGGAACGTGTCTATTCACCACAACAAGAGTACATTTTGTGGTAATTTACAATAGTTATCTCAGATGGACTTCTATGTTGTAACTTCCTGCATGGCCTTTATAACCAGAAATACAAACCATTTCAGTAAATACAGCTGAAAACAGAATTACTAATGACAAGAAGTCACCCTCCTACTAGGTACAGGGAATTTACCACAGACAAGGTTTCTACAATGTATGTGCTGGATGTGTAGAGATAAAATGGAAGGAAGAAAACAATGGGAAGCAGCTACAGTACATGGAGATCATGTAGCTACTTCGATTATGTTAAAACTGAGGGTGATCACATGAATTTCTGACATATAGGGGACAGATAATACGAGTGATGATTAGGTACCAAACAGCATTGCAAATGTTCCGATTCTATAACATGGTAAAGTTAAATATCAATGGTTTCCTGAAAACAGACTGATAGTAAGAGAATATATCGCTGCTTGAGCTAGTGCTTGGAGATGATCTCCCTATGCAGTGAACGAGACCTAGGTCGCCTTGACCTGGTTTACCTGTTCACACCGCACCGTGAGCTGGGTTGAACTCATGTTCAACCCTGCTCGCTACCCAAGTTGAAATGCCAGGTCGTTCGACCTGGGTTATTTCAACTGGCCCCTTTCACACTGCGCAGTAACCCGGGTTGCTGAGCGTTCATATGCAGTAACCTGGGTTATTTGATGGCAGTGTAATATTGTATATATACTATTTGGTCAAATAAACTAGCAATGTTTGGAAAGGTTTAATTAGCAAACGCAACGGCTGTTTAAATACGAGCAACATTTAAACCAGAAGCTCCATAGACTGAGTATTTCGCTTGGCCAATGCTACTGTGCTTTATCAGAGACATGTCTTTCTCAGGATGTGGCTGTCAGGGATACACAAGAAACTTTGTGTCAGCCATTTTGAAAAATGTCTTGCAGGCCTAACATATTTCTTGGTCTCCCCAGGACTACTGAAATTGGACTACTGAACGGGCTGTAGTGGTGTGAGATGGTGCCATCCAATGCAGTCCTGACATCCACTTTAGGAATATTAGTTTACAGCACTGTAGGGGGTATATTTACTAAAGTGCGGTTTTATAGAGGTGGAGATGTTGCCCATAGCAACCAATCAGATACCATTATGTTCAGTAATGTGCTAGAAAGCTAGATAAATAAGTAGAATCTGATTGGTTGCTATGGGCAGCAACTCCACTTCTATAAATCCGCACATTAGTAAATATACCCCTAGGAGTATCAGTTTATGAAAGACTGCCTATATATTTATTTGTGCATTTGACTATTTATTTTATCTATCTATTCATCTACCTCGTTTATGAGTTGTGTCATTACCTTGTAAATCTTTATTTTGCACATTAGCTGCAACTTTTATTTGATCAGTTTTTAAAAGGATCTATCTATACTTTATCATTTTATACAATTACATTTTTTATCCCTCTTTGCTATAAAATATTTATATATATATATATATATATATATATACATATACATACATACATACATACACACATATATATATATATATATATATATACATACACACACACACACATGCATACATACATACACACAACAAAAGTTTGAGGCAGGTGTAGAAAAAATGCTGCAAAGTAAGAATGCTTTCAAAAATATAAGTGTTAATAGTTTATTTTTAGCAACTTACAAAATGCAAAGTCAATTGAAATCATGTCAACTTTTGGTGTGACCACCCTTTGCCTTCAATACAGCATCAATTCCTCAATTCTACTAGGCACACTTGCACATAGTTTTTGAAGGAACTCGGCAGGGAGGTTGTTCGAAACATCCTTCTGTGGATGTAGGCTTGCTCACATCCTTCTGTCTCTTCATGTAATCCCAGACAGACTTGATGATGTTGAGGTCAGGGCTCTGTGGGGGCCATATCATCACTTCCAGGACTCCTTGGTCTTCTTTACGCTGAAGATTGTTCTTAATGACATTGGCTGTATGTTTGGAGTCGCTGTCCTGCTGCAGAATAAATTTGGAGCCAATCAGACGCCTCCCTGATGATATTGCATGATGGATAAGTACCTGTATTTCTCAGCATTGAGGAAGGACACCATTAATCCTGACCAAATCCCCAACTCAGTTTGCTGAAATGCAGCCTCAAACTTGCAAGGAACCTCCACAATGCTTCACTGTTGCCTACAGACACTCATTATTATACCGCTCTCCAGCCCTTCGGCTCAGAACTGTCAGAAACCAGTAGGACCCAGGTACACCCATCTACTGTTCGGAGAAGTCTGGCGAGAAGTGGTCTTCATGGAAGAATTGCGGCCAAAAGCCATATCTCCAACGTGGAATCAAGGCCAAGCAACTCAACTATGCACGTAAACATAGGAACTGGGGTGCAGAAAAATGGCAGCAGGTGCTCTGGACTGATGAATCAAAATGTAAAATATTTGGCTGTAACAGAGGGTAGTTTGTTTGCCGAAGGGCTGGAGAGCGCTACTCATAAACTGTGTGCAAGTGTACCTAAAAGAATTGATACTGTTTTGAAGGCAAAGGGTGGTCACACCAAATATTGATTTGATCTAGATTGCTCTTCTGTCCAGTGACTTTGCATTTTAATTGCTAAAAATAAACTATTATTAACACTTCTATTTTTGAAAACATTCTTACTTTGCAGCATTTTTCCACACATGCCTAAAACTTTTGCACAATACTGTGTATGTATATTATATACATACACATATATATTATACCATTTTTCTCTATGCTGTATAATACATGCATTAACATATTAAATGTTTATCTCTACTGCAATAATGTAATATTAATCCCAAGGTAATTTAAAGGATTGCGCCACTAAAGCTGAGTACACACTGAGCAATGTGTACCCAGCCGATATGACGGTCTTATGGATCCTGGGTACACATCAGAACAATGTAATGAACGACGGAACAAATCACTTGTTCGGTCCTTCATTACACTGCATGGCAGCACATCAAACCTGACTACGGTGCACGCGATCTCGGGAGCATACACCCTGCACGATATGCACAATGTGTCCTTCCTATTTGGCCAAATTGGAACGACATCGCTCCAGTGTGTACCCAACTTAAAAATATCACCACTACAGTATTAATACTCAAGGATAGATTCTGTTTTTAATTTTAGCGATAATGGAAACTAAATTATAAAAACGTTTATAACTCAACATGGGCCTAGAATATCTATCCAGTATTGTTGTAGTTTTTAGGGTAGAAGGGGAAATTCGATATCAGTGAAAATAGCCAGGGACGGGCGTATTGTCTCAATACAATAGAGGAACAACAACTTCCTATAAAGGGGAACGGGTGGGAGTCTCCTGTCAAAGCAGATTCTATTGCTCCGTAGAATATATTAGTCTCAGCCTTATACATTGTGAAATAGTACATGGCCAGGTAATTCCCTTGTGATCATGTGACTTAAGTAATCCCCGAAAAAAGCAATTCACTTCAATGGTTCTAAATAAAACCCAGCTACAGGAGCCTGATCATTTGAAAAGATGTACTTAAGCGACCCAGCAGCCGTCCTGCCAAACTAGTGGCTGATTTGGTAAGCTATACACGCTTACCAATCGATGTGTCTGGCCACACATCACAACTGGGGGTAGGCATTTAAATTTGACTGCCCATTTGTGATGTCAGTGGCAGCAGTTCTTGTGGTCAATGTACGGGTGGTCAGCGTATACACAGGCAGATGTACCAATATATCTGCAAGATATATTGGCATTGTCTGTGCTGCAGGGCCGACCTGATGTGTCTGTGAATGACGTTCAGAGACATATCGTCCGTTCACATCGCAGATGCACTGTGTCATTAATTGGTTGTACCAACGACATATGGCATAGTGTGTAACCAGCATTACTTACAAAATAACAGCCACTGCACTCTGCAAGTGACAGGTACATTGTAATTGAGAATGTGTGTGTTATAGCTCACCTTTACGGAAACAGAATACCACCTCTGGTTACATTTAATAAAAGTAGAAATTAAAACCGCAGTGTCACATTTTCCAAATTAAAGTCTACCTGACTGTTAAAGGCAAAGCTAGCCTCACACAGACTAATCCCAAATGCAGAGGGTACATGGACTCTGCGATCTCAATATTTCCATTCCCAAGCACTGGAAGTCAGTGAGAAAACCAGTCTACCAACCCGATACAAACATGAATGACAGCCCCTGGGTATTCACTACAGAATACTTGTGGGTCAGGGAGAATTTTTCGATCCATTTGGTCCAAAATCCAAAAGCGGTCGGCCAGACTGACATCTTTCAGTTTCATTACATGTAAATAGGCCTGTATAAAACATCTCAAAATATATATGACTAATGGTCCACTTTAAGGAATAGGCTAATTCTAATTGCAAGAAAAACAAATGTCTTGTTTGCATTAAATATGATTTTAGTGTAAAAGAAGAAAAGTATAGAACGCCTTACTTTTACTTTAAATGGGAACTGCCTCTTCCAAGGCCTTGCTATAGCAGTAAAGACTGAAATTCTGACATTATTAGTTAATGAGAGAGAAGAAAAGTATTATAGATTGCTGTATTTGTCCATGTGCCAACAGCAAAATCTGCCAAAGATGACTATAATGTACGTGCCTCAACAAATCCCACATAGACCAAAGCACGGGCTGTAATCAGAACATGTGACACCTATGTGAACATGGCATTTGGTTTTTTTACCCTAACTACAATACAATATATTAATGGATACGCAGTTGTCCTACCCTTAAAAAACTGGGATACTACTAATCTATAAAGCACTGCCATTGGACTCCACACAATAATTCCCAAGAAGCCTTGCCCATAAGATCAATTTGTGTCTTCACTGAAAAATATAACATTTTTCCTGTTCTAGGTTATACTACCATGAAAATAGTTAAATTATCCATGCAAAGGAACCACAAAATGAGTCCACATATGATACTCTCTCAGCACATTGTAAGGCGATTGCTTCAAGGTCCCATATAACCAACTCAAGCAAACCGCAGAGTTATGGGTCTATTTATTAAGCCTTGGATGGAGATAAAGTGAACAGAGAAAGTACAAGCCAATCAGCTCCTAACTGCCATGTCACATAGGTGTGTTTGAAATATGACAGTTATCAGCTAGTTGACTGGTACTTTATCTGCATCCACGGCTTATTAAATAGACCACATTAGTCTTTCGTGATCAAACCAATCTTTGTGCTTTCTTTGTATTCTTCCAAAGTAGTATAAAATTTAGTTTACACTACACAAAAATCAGCATTAGAAAAAACCTGGCTAGACTTGTCAATTATTACTGAACTGCAAAAATAATCAATTTAGCCAATATAACACATGATTAGTTATTAGAGACACATGTATCCTAAATATATAGGCAAAGTAACATATCTAATAAAACGGTTTTTCCCGGTAGGGTGAAAAAACATGAACCCTAGCCGCCATTCCCAAGCAGTCAGTGAGGGGAATGATGTGTAGAGAGCAGTTACTTTCCCTCTAACCAGGAATACATCTAACTACATTATTGTACCCATACATTTAGAACTGTATAGGTCTGTCCTGGACAACTGTGATTCTCCCCACACCAGGTTGCTCAGGCCTGGTACAGATCATTATAGAGTGATGAACAACATATTCTGCTATACTACATAAACAGACGTGGCCTGTGTTGACCAGGGATCCGCTAAGGCAATGGTTCCCAAAACTGGGTGCCGTGGCACCCTGGGGTGCGTCCAGATGGTGATTCAGTACCAAATAAAATAATTTTCAGTCAGTGTGATTGGCAGCAGCCAGCACTGGTTTTAAAAATGTGAACAAAAAAGCGCAGCCCTGTCAACCAGAGCCGTAACTAAATGGGTGCCCTGTGCCAGATAAAAATTGGGGGGAGGCGCCAATGCTCTAAATAGGGATATAAGATTCTGTACCTGAAAAAGGGCCATGGCCTCATGGGGAAGGGCCAGGGAAGAGATAGGGAAGGCCAGGAGATGCTGGGGATAAAAGAAGAGGAAGCTACAAGTGAGAATGATAAACAGGAAAATTAACAGAGCCAAACAGTGCCCCCTGCCCATGGCACTGGTCACACTACCCTAGTTATGGCCCTGCTGTCAACCACCACATAACTGAACCTAAGGGTGACATATGAGCACAATTTACTTCATTTAATTTGTGCTGAATCTCTCAATAAGAAACTCTTGCCCCAGGGGTGCCGTGGAATAAATGCTGACATTCTAGGGCGCCATGATTCGAAAAAGTTTGGGATCCACTGCACTAAGGTAATGGAGACACTGTCACAGTCAGTAAAACATAATCAGGACGGCCGCTGTCACAAACTGAAATCAGTGTGTATGGCAATTTGTTCCATAGTAGCTAACTCAGTGACATCAGGAAGCCACTGGTTGAGGAGAGGGGCTTCATTGCTGAAAGGAAATGTATCATCAATTCTCTTTCCAAGAGTCATTCAAAGGGTACAGAGTAAATATAGTCTACAATAGACTAATGTGCTGAGTAGACACATAGGACCTGCATACTGCTATTCCAAGTGCATGAAATGGAGAAAAAAAAAACGAGAGGGACTTAAAATTAATTATCGCAAAATTGACTGGAGTTGTCATATGGATTCTTTTTCTGTAGCTGATCGGATGAAAGGCA
Source organism: Taudactylus pleione (assembly GCA_031769625.1). Taxonomy (NCBI): domain Eukaryota; kingdom Metazoa; phylum Chordata; class Amphibia; order Anura; family Myobatrachidae; genus Taudactylus; species Taudactylus pleione. The sequence continues at coordinate 25,833,342 of JAUIMM010000113.1, read as the reverse complement.
CAAAAGAGATCCTCCCAGTCACATGCAGGACTAATACATAGAATGATGTCTATTAGTTAAGGAATTCAGATTGTATATGTTACTACAGAGCATGAGCCAGATCACTACTTACTAATATTAAACTGCATTTTTGTATGTTATTTAACAAACTGTGCAGCGATCCTGTTGCTTGGTTCTTCCGAAGTGTCATCAGTCCACGTGTGGCCAGCATAAGGCTTGCTAAACCATTTTCAGAAAACCACACATTTATGGTGCATACACACGGTCAGATTTTTCCTTCAGATCTGAACGATAACGATTTAAAAATCGTGCAGCGTTCATATCTGAAGGAAAATCTGACATATCTGACATGCCTGAACGATGGACGATGAGCGTTCCCGTTTGTCAGATAACGATATCTGACACCTGATGTGTTTGCAGTCAGACTTGGACGATTCCATTCATTTTAAGGCAGTCAAAAATCGTTCAATCGTTCAAAACTTTGGTAAAATCGTTCAAATCATTCAATCGTTCATCTGACAAATCTGACCGTGTGTATGCTCCATCAGGAAGAGGCTCTCAGAAATATCAGTGATAGAATAAACACCGTAACCTAAACAACTATACACAGGATCTGGACTGCTGGTAAAAGGACTATGCATCTAATCATACAGTAGAAAGCACTGGAATGAAATCAATGTATACTGAAGGTAAGATATAGCAGAATGCAATGCATTCTGCTACTAGCACAGTGGTCCAGAAACACAAAGTACTGTACTAGCAGAGTCAGCCCTATTATATGTAATTAGTAGGTTGTGGGGATAGTCTATAAATGCATCTACATTTATGTCTAGATCTACGGGTCCTTGGGAAAGGTCTAGAACAGTGAAATTTAAAAAACAAAACAAAAAGGACCATCTATTCATCTCTCCAACATTATAAAGGAGAGCACTTATCGTCACATATGTGCTGAGTGTGTGTGTGTGTGTGTGTATATATATATATATATATATATATATACACACACACACACACACACACCGGTTGAGTCTCCCATATCCAAATATTCCAAAATACGGAATATTCCGAATTACGGAATATTTTTAGCATGACTGATATAGTGAAACTTTTGATTTTTAATGGTTCAATGTACACAAACCTTATTAAGGCACACAATTATTAAAAATAAAGTATAAAATGATTTATACGCTGTGTGTATAAGGTGTATATGAAACATAAATGAATTTCATGTATGTACACAAACTTTGTTTGAGCCACAAAATTATTGAAAATATTGTATAAAATTACCTTCAGGCTGTGTGTATAAAGTGTATATGATTCATAAATGTATTCTGTGCTTAGATTTGGGCCCTATTCCTAAGACATTTCAATATGGTAAGCAATTATTCCAAAATACGGAATTATCCAATATCCAAAATATCCTTGGTCCCAAGCATTTTGGATATTGGAGACTCAACCTGTATATATAATTATATATACACACACACACATTATATATGCACAGTGTGTATATATATATACATACATATATATACACATACATAGATATATATATCAATAGAATCGAACTGCACACAAAACTTCAGAGACATGTCTTATGGGTGCAAGGCAATAGAAATGCAATAAATGTCAACCACTACCTAAGAAGGATGTGGAATCCAGCCAGCACACCGTATGAAAAAGCAGTGCTTTTTAATGTCCCATAGCAGGGTGAAAAGCCATCACATAACACTGATAAAATTGAGTGATACTTAGCATCAGGTATCGGTATGCATAGGGGGAGTCATGCTCTGAACCCAGTCAGTCAGAAGCCCCGACAGCTGTTTCGGAGCCTCCTTCCTCAGGGGACTGCTGTAGCTATGGGACATTAAAAATCACTGTCTTTTCATACGGTGTGTGCTGGATGGATTCCACATCCCTCTTAGGTAGTGGTTGACATTTAATATATATATATACACACATACATACATATACACACACACACAGTCAGGTCCATAAATATTGGGACATTGACAGAATTTTCATATTTTGGCCTCTATTCACCACCACAATGGCTTTGAAATTAAACAAACAAGATGTGCTTGAACTGCAGACTTTCAAATTTAATTTGAGGGTAATTACATCCAAATCAGGTGAACGGTGTAGGAATTACAACGGTTTCTATATGTGCCTCCCACTTTTTAAGGGGCCAAAAGTAATGGGACAAACTAAACAATCCTAAATCTAATTTTCACTTTTTAATACTTTGTTGCAAATCCTTTGCAGGCAATTACAGCCTGCAAAGGATTTGGTGTGTATATACATACATACACATACAGTCAGGTGCATAAATATTGGGACATTGACAGAATTTTCATATTTTGGCCTCTATTCACCACCACAATGGCTTTGAAATGAAACAAACAAGATGTGCTTGAACTGCAGACTTTCAGATTTAATTTGAGGGTAATTATATCCAAATCAGGTGAACAGTGTAGGAATTACAACGATTTCTATATGTGCCTCCCACTTTTTAAGGGGCCAAAAGTAATGGGACTATCAACTCAAAAGCTATTTCATGGACAGGTGTGGGCTATTCCCTCGTCATTTCATTATCAATTAAGCAGGTAAAAGGTCTGGAGTTGATTCTAGGTGTGATATTTGCATTTGGAATCAGTTGCTGTTGACTCTCAATATGAGATCCAAAGAGCTGTCACTATCAGTGAAGCAAGCCATCATTAGGCTGAAAAATCAAAACAAACCCATCAGAGATAGCAAAAACATTAGGTGTGGCCAAATCAACTGTTTGGAACATTCTTAAAAAGAAAGAACGCACCAGAGAGCTCAGCAACACCAAAAGACCTAGAAGACCATGGAAAACAACTGTGGTGGATGACAGAAGAATTATTTCCCTGGTGAAGAAAAACCCCTTCACAACAGTTGGCCAAATCAAGAACACTCTCCAGGAGGTAGATGTATATGTGTCAAAGTCAACAATCAAGAGAAGACTTCACAATAGTGAATATAGAGGGTTCACCACAAGATGTAAACCATTGGTGAGCCTCAAAAACAGGAAGACCAGATTAGAGTTTGCCAAATGACATCTAAAAAAGCCATTACAGTTCTGACAGATGAGACAAAGATCAACTTGTACCAGAGTGATGGGAAGACTATGGAGAAGGAAAGGAACTGCTCATGATCCAAAACATACCACCTCATCAGTGAAGCATGGTGGTGGTAGTGTCATGACGTGGACATGTATGGCTGCCAATGGAACTGGTTCACTTGTATTTATTGATGATGTGACTGCTGACAAAAGCAGCATGAATGAATTCTGAAGTGTTTTGGGAAATATTATATGCTCATATTCAGTCAAATGCTTCAGAACTCACTGGACGGCGCTTCACAGTGCAGATGGACAATGACCCGAAGCATACTGCAAAAGCAACCAAAGAGGTTTTTAAGGCTAAAAAGTGGAATGTTATGCAATGGCCAAATCAATCCCCTGACCTGAATCTGTTTGAGCATGCATTTCACTTGATGAAGACAAAACTGAAGGGAAAATGCCCCAAGAACAAGCAGGAACTGAAGACATTTTCAGTAGAGACCTGGCAGAGCATCACCAGGGATGAAACCCAGTGTCTGGTGATGTCTATGCATTCCAGACTTCAGGCTGTAATTGCCTGCAAAGGATTTGCAACAAAGTATTAAAAAGTGAAAGTTAGATTTTGGATTGTTTAGTTTGTCCCATTACTTTTGGCCCCTTAAAAAGTGGGAGGCACATATAGAAACCGTTGTAATTCCTACACCGTTCACCTGATTTGGATGTAATTACCCTCAAATTAAATCTGAAAGTCTGCAGTTAAAGCACATCTTGTTTGTTTCATTTCAAAGCCATTGTGGTGGTGAATAGAGGACAAAATATGAAAATTCTGTCAATGTCCCAATATTTATGCACCTGACTGTATACACACACACACACACGCGAGAAAGTGTGTCTGTCTGCCTGTTCATCGTTTATGCACGGCCAGAGTTTTAGACCTAGCTCCACCAAATTTGGCATGTTGGTGAAGTTTGACCAGGATTAACTTTTTGCTAAGGTTTGAAGCTAGTCAGGGCCACACACTCTCTAGAAATCGGCACACATTTAAATTATACAGGTTCTGGGGCTGGCTAAAGTGGAAATTGGCAGTTTACCAAAATCCTGTATGAAAGCTACAAAAGTATCCGTTTAACCTCACAGTCTGGGCAAATGTCAAACTTAATGGTTCTCGATCCAATTAGGTGTGAATTACTGAAATTACTTAAGGTGCCTCCAGACTCGCACATTTTTGTTGGGGCTGCAAGCAAAAAAAATAAAAAAAAAGAGTCCAGGATAAGATCAAGGATTCGTCCCCTTCGCACCAAGCTGGATGGAGCTCAATGACTCATGCAAGTTCATAATAAATCCAGAGTTACGGTCACTTTTTAAAGTGACCATACATATTAGTCCGCCCTCTGTGTTTGCATGCAAGGGTGTAACTAGAACTTTGGGGGCCACATAGCAAGACATTTAAAGGGCCACCCCTGAGGTAAAAAAACAAACCACACATACATTTTCCCCCACACAAAGCCCATTCATGTCATGCCACAAAAAGCCCATTCAGGTTATGCCACGCAGAAGTAGTGCCCTTTATACATTATGCCACACAGTATTGCCCATTACAGATTATGTCACATAGTAGTAGTGCCCCATATAACATTATTTCACACAATAATAGTGCCCCTTACACATTATGCCACACAGTAATGTCCCTTACACATTGGCCCCCACCACCAGCAACTCACCTCCCTGTGTCCCACCAGCGGCCTCTCGCTTCCCCGTGTGCCATCAGCAGCCAGTAGATGTGGATTTGTTGTCGGGCCATCAGCTAATTACAGCTGACGCACCCGCAAGCAGCGGCAGACATGGAATATGGCGCCAAACGGAGCTCGCAGACCAGCAGCCAATCAGGAGCCATCAATGCTGATTGGCTGCTGGTCTGCAGGCTCTGATTGCCTCGTGACCGGAGGCGCAGTCTCTCCATGTCTGCCTGCCGATGCGCCAGTTGTAATCAGCTGACAGGCCGGTACCGAATCAATACCGCTGACACCCGGGTCCTCCTCGGAGGCCTTGACTGGACTGGCCCACCTTGTGTGTGTCACTGGGTACAGGGGGAGTGGCGCGCAATAAAAGCAGCTTGGGCACCATAGCAGCCGCACCCCTTGCACCTACAGTAGTTACGCCACTGTTTGGTGTGCTTTTCAGGATCAATGGAATGGGGTTATAGGCAAGGACAATGTTAACAAATAAAGGCTGCAGGTGTACTTAAGGGTCCCGTAGGAGATTATATATATATATATATATATACATATATATATATATACACACATATATATATATATATATACACATATACACACACATATATATATATATACATACACACACACACACACATATATATATATATATATATATATATATATACACACACACATACACACATACATATATATACATAACACACTATATATATATATATATATATATATATATACACACATACATATATAACACACACACACTATATATATATATATATATATATATATATATATAACACTCACACACATATATACATATACACACACATTACTCAGTCAACAAAAAACAAATATGACTGAATTGAAACATTTTCCTTTACAGTTTTTGAACAATCGGATCCATTTGGAAACGGCTAAAGACTTACTTTCCAGGCGCGTGTCCGGAACAGAGGAGCAGTGACTGAGAGCACATGTTGTTGTAAAAACAAGCAAACATTTGTTCACCACATCAGTCACACAATGCAGTACTTACAGCAAGTGCTGTGAACAGTGGCCGTGCCAAGTGCTCAAGTGGAATCTTATTTCACCAGCACACCTCCACATGCCAAGACACAAACCACTGATTGGCTTATCATTTTCCTGTACATACAAACACAGGCATAACACCACTCTATACGTACAGTGTATCATCTCAAAAGGCCCACCACACTGCATGGAGACCCCAACGTATGAGGCCTCCAATCCAAACAGAAACTTTGCAAGGCTGTCATTTAAACTCTGCCTGGACAAGCTAGAGAAGTACCTCCCTAATACTGCACTAACCGTATGGCAAGAGCATGGCTGACATACAGATAAGCACACCAGTTATTATAATGAATATTAGTTAGCTTAGTAATACCCAGCAAATTATTCATTTAAAATTGCATACCTCAACTTCCGAGTCCCTGAAATCAGGACAAGGGGTGCAATCATCCAACACCATGTTGGTGGGCCTAGCGCTTTGTAACACTGGGATGACACTTACCATATTCCCCCAACCACTCATTACCATCATATATACCTGGCACTTCATGCATTCACCACTGAAGTAAACGGGACATACCTAAAGTTGTGGCTTTAAAAGGAAATGGCAAGTCATGCAAAAAGACTACTACAACTTGATATAATATAGACGCAGAGTTAATGAAGATGTCACCACACACTGCAGCATTATACAGAGGGTGTGCAGACAGGAGAGGCCCTCTGTGTGACAGCTTACAGTATAAAGGCCAATGAAGCAGCGAGATTGCACTGTTGATGGCCATCATCCGGTATCAATGCACCAGCGCTCAGGAGACACAGCCACTAAGAAGCACATCTGCCGCTGGTCTGCTCGCCCCATTCTGCCTCTTCGGGCGGCTAGTCTACAAGGCGCAAAAAATGTCAGACACATATTTGGTGCACATGGCTATGAGTATTTAACCCCTTTGTTTCAGTTATCTATAACATACAGAAGATTATTAAACAGGCGAATCTACAGCCAGCCAGAGAGAAGTACACTTCCCATTAGCCCTGGCCACAAAGGCAGACACTGTAGGCGTTACATTCCTGCACAGAATGATTATTTTTATCTTGTGGTGTCAGACCACATGCTAAACAATCAGAATATGATGGGGAGAAAGGACTGGTTCACCCTGAGCACTAGGAAGCAGTCAGGGTCCCACACATCCAAGGATCCCCCCTGGAGTATCCCTACTGAAGTACAGCAGGAAACACCTTGAGGGGGCAAAGCAGCAACTGGGACTGTCGTACACGACATCACCCAAGGACACTAATCCGCAAGGTTTATTTACTAAGCATTGGGTTCTAGAACCTGACGCTTCCAATAGTGTTTATGACCGGAGATTAAAAAATATAATCTATTTATACAAATGGTCTTCTTAAAATATTCGGCATCACTTTTCCTTACTCTATTTATTATTATTATCCGTTATTTATATAGCGCACACATAATCCGCAGCTATACAAGCCATTTACATCAGTCCCTGCCTCCAATGGAGCTTACAATCTAAATTCCCTATCACATGCTCACATACATACACACTAGGGTTAATTTTTTATTTATTTTTTATTTGGTTTGGAGCCAATTAACCTACCAGTATATTTTTGGAGTGTGGGAGGAAACCGGAGTACCCGGAGGAAACCCACGCAAGCACAGGGAGAATATACAACTCCACATAGTTAGGGCCGTAGTGGGAATCGAACCCATGACCTCAGTGCTGTGAGGCAGTAATGCTAACCATTACACCGTCTATGCTGCCCACTGTACTCTGCTACTTTGTTATTTTTCCTAGCAATATCCGATGTCAGGGTACACAATTCTATGCTCAGTATCCAGGATCAGAACGAATGCAGAATAATAAACATGCCTTTCGGAGTTAATTACTAACATTGCCACTACTGCGACATGTTGAAACAACTTTTCCTGCTGCAATAAGAGCAGCGATATTTGACAGCTCCAATAAGAACCAGTCTTACGGCTGTGTCCAGTGGTTTAGCTAGTTTCTGTATACACAGGACATGCTCCTGTCAATGATATTACTGTTGTGTAGGAATAATAGACATGCATTTTAAAAAGGGCAGAACAACAATTACTTCCCCAGAGATGAAATGCTTACCATTTCCTTTACTCAGCAAACAGATCAAAATAAATATATTCAGAAACAGAAAATAAAACAAGACACGTTTGTCCGAATCACAACGTCTAAAAAACAAACAAACAAACAAACGAAAAATGTAAACTATTCATTCACTGTCTCTATATAGAAGCTGGGTGAATAAATTGTAAACATTAAAATAAATTATTGTACTTGAACAAAGATAAAGTATGCAGACCTTATACAATAACATGTGACATACAGTAGCATGATAATATGGCAAATTAGTGCATGGCCTGACCATGTTTAGTGTACCCGTGCCTCGAAGCCTCAGTGTGGACACTTGTTACTAGTGAACCTAGAAGATGAATGAATAACCTTTAAGCCCATAAAAAGGCTGCGAGCGTGGGGTATAGGGGACAGGTGCACTGCTCACGTTTATTTATAGTTTTGCACATGGTCTGCTATCCCACAGCAAGTAACTTACTGACAACTACTAGGACCAATGGACAGATCTGCTCAGAAAGTGGGGCACAGCTGCTCACTGCACACTTCATAGCTATAACCTATTCTCTTCCAAATTATAGAGGACTTTATAGCTTTGAGAAAGAGAACAAGTAATAACCCTAATGAAGGCGATCTAAACCAACATGGCAGAATAAACGGTTGTAGATGTCACTCTATCGCGCTTGAGACATTGGAAACAGTCACGCGTGGACACCTTACAGCAGCAGCATAGGAATGCAGCTATGTGTATCCCTGCGACAGATATTACTGCTACAGATGTGTCTGCGTACACTATTACAGTAGACGCACCAGGTCCCGTCTGACACAGCTTGTGTGAGCCTCTTCTTCATGTCTTTTTTACTCGGAAATGCATCTTAGTCCCAAACGGATGCGCAAACCGCTTTCGGAGACAGCACTCATTAATATGATATGTGACACTTTTATATCTGGGTGCAACGGAGTCTTTATACGGTGCTTCAATATAGTGGACGCTGCGGTTTTCCACATCAAGGTCTGTTGTGCTTCGTATACAGATTCAGTTGCACACATATATACAAGTGTGACTAATCGGCGTGTCCAGGTAAATAAGCAAATAGGATTATTGTTTATTCTCGCCATCCATGCCACCCTCTCTTCTGCTTGACAGGAACATCACACCTGAGCGGGCAAATTTAAATGCCACCCAGTTGTGATGTCTGGCCAAATATATAGATCGGTCAATTGGTAAGTGTGTATAGCTTACCAAATAACGGGTGCCTGTCGGCTAGTGTGTACCAGTGACAAGTCTGTGAATGACGTCGTTCACAGACATATCACGTCGGCTGTGCTGCACAGCCGATGCCCAATATATCTGCAGATATATTGGGGCATCGTGCTGGGTGCACGGACGGTCTGCAGACCGCCCATACACTTGCAGCTGCAGCCAGGGGGACACGACACACCCCCAGCCAGCGGGACCCGTCCCCCTCCAACACACAGAACACAGATGATGGTGGTTCAGTTTGTACAAACAACAGTCATCTGGAGATATATTTTGTTATCGTGTACCAAAGCTTGAGCTGAGCAAGCCAAGGGTTCAAACACCCATCAGAGGGGGGATTTGTCAGATGTCAATTTATATCTGTACCGTATTTTTATGGGAGGAACCCAGTTTTTAGCTGCTCTTTAGTATTGGGAAACTAATAGTTTAAATTTAATGGCCCATGAACTGCAGCACCAAATATTCTCTACCAGTAAACCTAGTAAGCATTTTACATACAATCCTTAACCAGAGTACACTTTAAACAATAAGTTAACCCAGCAATGTGACGGGCCAACATTGGCTGGTACACATTAGACGATCCGGTGCCCGACATGTTGGCACCAGCCACATCCCGCTGCATGGGGTCGTCAGTTGCATTGTCAGATTAAGCTGCATGCAGGGTCGACCTGACAAAGCGACTGACGACTAAATGGGAGCATGCATGGCCCGACAGAGCGTACACATTAGGTGATTTTGGCAGTATATCAGGCTGATCCGTTGGATCATCCGAAATATCATCTAATGTGTACCCAGCTTTAGGTGTAACTGTTGGTAGCATCAAGTCCTCAGCAAAGTTGCAGCATGCAGTCTCTTGATACAGGTTTAAAAACTTCCCTGTTGCCAGAGCGATCTATGCTGAATGCATGGGAACTTTCAGGTAGGGGAGGGGGAGGGGGAGGGGGGGGTGTGTGTGTGTGTGTGTAAAAAGTGTTGCAATTCTACAACAAAAATACTAATAATAATAATACACTTGTAGTTACACTATGTCAATAGATCATAATATATCTTATTACACATGCTTTTGGGATTTTATTTCCAAATTACAAAAGGGAAGATCTATATTGTTCTGATTTAGTGGCATAATGAGCAGGGAATAGTTTATCCATTATAATAGGGGTGGGCAATTAGCCAGCTGTTGTGCTTATTGCCCACCCCTGCTTTATAAGATACTACTACTAATAATAATTAGAGTTCTGAGCCACATGCAATAGTGTCAAATATTGGATATAATGTGCAGCAAGGGCCAGGTTGTATCCTCTAAGAATACAATATATGTGACATAACATGATTCCTAGTGAGGAGGTCATTACTAACCAATGTAATATTGGCAGCAAAACCTTGTATTTGTATTGTCATGTGCAGCTGCTTCAGGACAGCAGTGTCAAATTACAAAACAAAATGTTTTCTTGAGATTACCAACTATAAGGGCAGCATAATGGCACAGTGGGTAGTACTGTATGCCCAGCTCTGGGGTCAGGAGTTAAATTCCAAACCATGGCGCTATGTGTGTAGTTTGTACGTCCTCCACTTATTAGTTGCGGACAAAGACACAAACACGTACCTGTTATTGTGGTAAGGATTTTAGACAGTAAACGCCAATGGGATATGACGTTAGGTGAATGAGAAATACCCCTGTCACGTAATATGATGGTGCTACATAATAAAATCTTGATCTAAGCATCTGACACATGGAGGATTTTGGTAGTCATACAGAAGCAATAATATAATATTTTACTAGTAATATGCTTCTACAATACTAGTCAGCCACAAGGATTGCCATGAAACGCAGACCCGAGTTATCACACACTGACAGGTAGCCTAGGTAACAGAATCAGAGCAGCACAGTAACATTATGCAACAGCCTTGTAGTCAAGTAAAGCACAGACAAGTAGGGTTTACAAGAAACAATACGGCCCCTGAATGACATAAAAAGATGTACAAATTGTCCGACACCAGTTTACATTTATTTACCAGCTTTTTAATCCTGGACCCCGAGCACAGTGCGCACTGCAGACGGTATAGAGCAGTGATTTTCAACCTTTTTTAACTCGCGGCACACTACACAAGATTTTAAAATTGCCATGGCACACTATCCGGCGATGCCGTGTGCACGGACTATGAAAAAACACACTACATTAGTTCCCACAGGAACAAAACACACTACATTGGCCCCCACAAGAATAAAAAACACACTACATCGGGCCCCACCAGAATAAAACAATCCTATTGGCTGGCCTAACAGAAAAAAAACAACACATTGCTCCCCACAAAAAAAAACAACCATACCACATTGCGCCCCACAGAATTGCTCCCCACAGAGAAAGAAACCTATGGCTGGCCCCACAGAAACAAAAAAACAAAAAACACATTGTTCCCCACTAAATAGGCAAATATATGGCTGGATAACATATGGCTGGTTCTCACTAAAAAAAAATTACATGACTGGTTCCCACGAAAAAATAAACTATGGCTGGTACCCACGAAGAAGAAAAAAATGTCTGGTCCCCACAAAACCCACATTTCTTCCCCCCTTGTCACTCACACTGCAGCAGGATCGCGTGCGGGCGGGCTTCCAGGCAGGCTGCAGAGCCTGCCTGGACAGAGCGCGGGCTGGCTGATTGGCACAGGGCGTTGGCTGGCAGAGCGGGCTGGAGGGCAGTGGACAAGGCGGCGTGCGTGACCTGTGATGTCACGCCGCCGCATCTTTGCAGGTCACTACCCGGTCACGTCTGAGTCTCCCAGAGGAGCTCAGCGGCCCGGGATGCTGAAGTACAGTAAAATGTGCCCGGTGGCTCTGACAGCCCCGCGGCACACTTCACAACCGGCCATGGCACACTAGTGTGCCGCGGCACACCGGTTCAAAACCGCTGGTATAGAGCAATGGCCTCCAACGTTAATAGAGGTGTGAGCTACTTCTGAAAAATAAAACCTCCTGAAGAGCCACTAAAATTGTAGAAAAAAATAATAATCTGGCTAATAACCGAACAATTTAAGGTAATTTAATGGGAAAAACATGTTTCATAAAAAATAACAATGCATTTAATTATTATTAGTGATATTGTTGTAGTTTGTAAACAAAATATAAGCACAGGTACATTTTCACATTACTGGCTCCAATGAGGTACGTGCAGTAGAGGAGCAAAAGATATAGGCAGGGCTGCGGTGTGATTTTCCGGCAGGGGTCATTCGCTCCGCCGTAGCATAGACGCTGTGGGTGGAACCACAGGGAAACACGTCAGAGGATTGCTGTAGAGAATGCAGCAATCACCTGACGTGCTCCCTGTGGCTTCACCCATGGCGTCGATGCCACAGGGGAGCACACGTCAGAGGTCACTTCCTCCTAGTTGACTCGGCAGTACTGCAGCCAGGTGAGCTACCAAAATTAAAATTGCGAGCTACAGGTTGTAGACCACTGGTATAGAGGTTCTACGCTATATTGTTGGCAAATAAGTGCAATTAACATTTTGGTCAGTCCGTACACAGGTTAGGCTTTATTTTCTGACAGGGCAAAAGCAAACAGACTACATGCATGCAAGTGACCACAATGTGAATTGTTTGTAGCACACACAGCTAAAGGGATTTAGATTGCCAAAAGAGAGAAGAGGCCATATGGCAGAGGGAGCCTTCAATACGGCCAGCATTTGTATCATCCGTTTTCTCCAGCAGAATCAGTAAGTACTTCCCTTATAAGAATCCACATGCAAATAAAAACATTTTTTTGCTCCTCAACTTCCTTGTACAATGAGATTAAAGGCACTGATTGTTATTTACTAACATCCAGGGCAACCTTGCCTATTGCAATTACACACACACACATACACACATACATACATATAGGCATATATGCTAGTGTTAGGGACCTGCAGAAAAATGGGGTCCCTTGATGCTGGGCTGCAGGCTTAAGTGCTTTGATCAAATCATGACAAAATCCCCTTGTTTTATACACATAAATTTGCAGTATATTATTGTTAGAGCCGATAGCAAAAGTTTTTCTGTTTTGTATACATATATGGCATTAATATTGCCATGCTGCTGGTACCATGTATGATATGGGTAAAACCGAGCGCAGCAATATTTCTTTTCTATATATATATATATATAGCCACATATTTAACCCTTCGCCTGTGCTAACGGAGGGAGTGGACTTTTTAAAAAGTTAGATTGCAGTTGCGATAAGAGATTTTAGCAGTTGGATCTAAAAATGTGAAATACAGTAGACACACACTGTCCTGGATTAAGTGTTAAATGTGACTACATCCAGTCTATATTGACCAAATGCAGTCCTATTATTAATAAACTAATCATGTTACTTGTGAATTTCTAAATTATAGACAAGTACAGTAGAAAATCTTTAGAACGCATGAAATTTGTAGTTCAACTGCCGTTTTGGAACTACAAGTCCCAGAAAGCTCTGCCAGATCTACAACAGAGAGCCAGTTTGCCCGATTTAGAGCATCACATATGTAGTTTAAATAAACACACATTACACCCTCTACACACTGTCCCATAATTCTGATTACACAATGGACTAGGAGTAAAACCTCTGTCTCCAGTCTTCTGAAAGCAACAAATAAAAACACTATTGGCCAACTCCTTCAGAAGGATGTGTACTGGCCAAGGTAAGACATTTTTAATACTTCTATTTATATGCTAGAGGGTAAAAGTCCTGTTAACATCACCTCTGCTGTCTGCCAGTATGAACCAGTGTCATTACTACAGGGGACGTTGCAGCCACCATTCCTCGTTCCTCCATTCGGGCACCATACCTTTTCATTTTAACTCTTTTGCAGCCGGTGTCCAGGTTTGCCTTGCTGGGAATATAGCTCCATCGTTACTGCTAGTACCTTTATTACAGACTGTGACAGAGCGGCTGCAGTGGTACAGATTGGAATGAGGGGCAGATAGAGGAGGAGATGCTAAGAGGATTTCAGTTGGGCTAACTGCAGCCACATGTACAGGTTACCGCACAATTAGGACACATACACAAACTGTACTAATGATAAATACAAATCAGGGAAAATAACCCCTTGTGTGCCCCTCAGCAGCTCGCATACATTATTCCCCCTGAGACGACTTGTGCCTTCGGAAACTGATTATACGTAAAATAAAATTAAGATCTGCTCTTCTCCCCCCCGCTGTGTGGCTTTAAGCTGTGAGCTAATGTGCCAGTGTCACTGAGCTGATTGGGAGAGCTGGACCCCACCTCCTACATCTGCCTCTAGATTCACATTACAGGGTGCAGAGCCTGCAGGAAGAGGAGGGGGATGGGGGAGCCACCAGTGCACGCCTGCCTTATGTAATCATGTCTTGCTGCCTGCGTGCCAGCAACTAACAGGTTAAACACACAGCAAAGGCAGAAATCACTTTACACCTCCGAGTTCTCAGCTCTTCCGCTTATCGGGAGAGAATGCATCAACTGGGGCCTGATTGTATAATAAATGTTATTTGCTCTCCAATTGCTTTGCACCCTTGGAAATTGCAATTGTTGTATTCATAGACCACAGGAAAAGAAGATAAAAGGGGAAATTATTTACTTTTTATTTTTTTGGAAAAAAATTTCTCAAAAAAATTAAATTATATTACCGTACCAATCTGTGTGTCCTATTATTTCAGTTTGTATCAATACATTTTATAGATATCGCTGGTATTTATCAATGTTCGTCTGCATCGCAGAACTGCTCCTCTGGTAAATAGAGCTCTGTATGTCTGTCAAAGCAACCTTATCCATATACACAACAAGGGAACATTCATAATATACTGGATGAATGGATCTTTAGTTAGTGCCCTATAGTTTTATTCCATAGCACTGATCTTCTAAATCTATTACTTCGCTCATGGATTTATCATGGAAATATTTATTCAAGACATCCGGTAACATTTCAGGCTTTTGAGCAGCGTATTTCTGCTACTGGTCAGAATTATCTTAAAAACATTTTAAACTAAACATTTTATCTACAAAAGGAAAAACACTGCTTTAACCCCATATTAGCTTGTATTACCAGTGTTTTTTTTGGATTCATTATAATAGAAATGGATTTCAGTTGTTTTTTCCCCCATCTGCTAGCTCAGCATGCTAGCATCCATTAGTGTTAGGCGCTTTGGAAACGGCTAGCGTGCCAGCAAAGAGCCGATCACATAGGCACCTGCCTGATTAAGAACATTTCTAGCAGAATGTCTTTTACACTATGGGGTCAATGCAATTTAAGTGCGAATTTGCAAAAGAGTTTGTGTAATGAAACTCGCTTACACTGCACGAATGTGCGCACCCAAGAAATCCCAATAAGAAATGCACATTCGCAGTAGTCACGCGAGGGTGCGCAACTTTTCTGCAAAAGACCTGGCAGAAGTGTATGAAATGGGTTACCCCAAAAAAACTGAGATGAAGGAGAATATAGAAGGCTGTTAGTGGCCATAAGGAATGTACTGGAGGTACTTAAAAAGGTGTCAATGGTGGAAAAATGATAGCAAGTAAGCATTTTACAGCAAATTAAAGTATTTCTAGCATTTTGGGGGACAGAAAACTGTCTGTATAGTATTTTGTCAGTGTTTTTATAAAAGTTTGTAAAAAGTTGAAAAGTTCAAAATCCCCTCCACATCCCCGTCCCACATCTACACATCCCCGTCCCACATCATCTACACCTCCACATCCCCGTCCCACATCATCTACACCTCCTCATCCCCGTCCCACATCATCTACACCTCCTCATCCCCGTCCCACATCATCTACACCTCCTCATCCCCGTCCCACATCATCTACACCTCCTCATCCCCGTCCCACATCTACACCTCCACATCCCCGTCCCACATCATCTACAACTCCACATCCCCGTCCCACATCATCTACAACTCCACATCCCCGTCCCACATCTACACCTCCACATCATTTGCACCTCCACATCCCCGTCCCACATCATTTGCACCTCCACATCCCCGTCCCACATCATTTGCACCTCCACATCCCCGTCCCACATCATTTGCACCTCCATATACTTTTCCCACATTATCTACACCTCCACATCATACACCTCCATATACTTTTCCCACATCATCTACACCTCCACATCATTTACACCTCCACATCCCCGTCCCACATCATTTACACCTCCACATCCCCTTCCCACATCATCTACACCTCCACATCCGCGTCCCACATAATCTACACCTCCACACCCCCATCCCACATAATCTACACCTCCACATCCCCATCCCACATAATCTACACCTCCACATCCCCATCCCACATAATCTACACCTCCACATCCCCATCCCACATCATCTACACCTCCACATCCCCATCCCACATCATTTACACCTCCATATACTTTTCCCAGATTATCTACACCTCCACATCCCAGTCCCCCATCATTTACACCTCCATATACTTTTCCCATATTATCTACACCTCCACATCCTACATCATTTACACCTCCATATACTTTTCCCACATTATTTACACCTCCACATCCCACATAATTTACTCCTCCACATCATCTACACCTCCACATCCCACATCATTTACACATCCATATACTTTTCCCACTTCATTTACACCTCCACATCCCTGTCCCACATCATTTACACCTCCACATGCCTGTCCCACGTAATCAAACCCATTATTGATCTTTTTAGAGAAATTCACCTGAAAACTGACATGTCTTTATTGGCCAAATTATGCTATTTAAACCCCTCCAAGTGTGTAATTATTCATTGGGTGGGGTGGTACTAGAGGCTCTGCACTGTGTCCCCAACATTTTTTACCTTAAAATAAAGATTGTTCCTACCTTTTCACTTGATCATGGGGGTGCGCGCACAAAAAAAACCGCGATTTTCATCTGAAAAATCAATGCGAGTTTGGAATTTACGGTGCAAGTTCACCGTTAGAACAGCTCTCTCCGAACCCAACTCGCACCTAATTGGATTGACTCCCATGTATGAGCTAAATGTGAGAAATTATTTCCTACAGTATGAAGTTAAAAAATATAAAGTGACATTCTTCTATGCTTCCTTTCCCAAGGAATTGACGTCTGTGTACTATCACATACATCCAGCTCTGCAAAGCCATCATTTGCGTGAGCATGCCATTACTGAATTCTGCATAAGGGAGAACATTCCACCTCTTTTGTAGATGCAATGAAGATACCTATGACTAATCAGTACTTGGGTGCAATCAGATCTGCAGCATGCACAATGCAATTTCATGCAAGATATACAGTACAGTTCAACTCTGCAACAGCCCCAAGGTCTTATTTGATGGTGAGGTTAATTTGTATTTTATTTCCGAATTGCGTAAAAGAGCCATTAACACCTCACCATACACCCCACACACAAACTTACAAACTTTAGAAGCAGATGGAGGCAGCATGGACATATAGTTATCATAAGGTCACTGCTCATTTCTCCCGCCCCCTAAAGCAGTGATTTTCAACCTTTTCAACTCGAGGCACACTACACAAGATTTTAAAATTGCCAAGGTACACTATCCTATGTGGCGTGCATGACCAATGACAAAACATACACATTGGCACCCACAGGAGTAAAAACACACTACATTGGCCTCCTCGGGAATAAAACACACTACAGTACAAGTGCGCTGACCGCCGCGGCACACTAGACAATCGCGGCAGAGTGGTTGAAAAACGCTGCCCTAAAGTGTCAGTCAAGATTGCATTGTGAATAAAGCAAACATGCTGTGCAGTCATTTAATAAATAAACATTTTTTGTGCTGAAAAAGCACCCCCTCGGCTTATACTCGAGTCATGCCCGCATGGTACGCTGCTGAGTAGCGTACCATGCGGGCCGCGGTGCAGACTGTGTCACTGTGACACAGCCTGCACCGCGTGTGTAGCGCTGACCGGACGGAGTTCGGTCAGCACTACACACTGCTAAACACACAGCCGCCGGAGCCGGCAGCTATGTGTTTGGTGTAATCAGCAGCCGCTGAGAGCCTGTCAGACTCTCAGCGGCTACTGCTGCTCCAACTGCGGGAGCCATCTTCCGGCTCCCGCAGTGGGTAATGGGAGAGACGTCGTCATTACGACGTCTCTCCCATTATGCAAAGCGGCGGAGGAGCCTGTAGCAGCGTCGGGACCAGGAGCGGGGTTACAGGTAAGTGTTTGTTTTTTTTTACATTTCTTTCTACTCGGGGGGCTACTACCGGGGGGTACTACCAGGGGGGGATATCGCTACTGGGGGCACTACCAGAGGGGGGGCATTAATAATGGGGGAACTACCTGGGGGGGATGTTGCTACTGGGGGCACTACCAGGGGGGGTTAATACTGGGGGCACTACCAGGGGGGGATATTGCTACTGGGGGCACTACCAGGAGGGGGGAGTAATACTGGGAGCACTACCAGGGGGGATGTTGCTACTGGGGGCACTACCATGGGGGGTTAATACTGGTGGCACTACCAGGGGGGGATATTGCTACTGGGAGCACTACCAGGGGGGGATATTGCTACTGGGGGCACTACCAGGGGGGGATATTGCTACTGGGGGCACTACCAGGGGGGGATATTGCTACTGGGGGCACTACCAGGGGGGGTTAATACTGGGGGCACTACCAGGGGGGGATATTGCTACTGGGGGCACTACCAGGGGGGGGATTAATACTGGGGGCACTACCAGGGGGGGATATTGCTACTGGGGCACTACCAGGGGGGGTATTACTACTGGGGGCACTACCAGGGGGGGTATTACTACTGGGGGCACTACCAGGGGGGGTATTACTACTGGGGGCACTACCAGGGGGGGATATTACTACTGGGGGCACTACCAGGGGGGGATATTACTACTGGGGGCACTACCAGGGGGGGGATTACTACTGGGGGCACTACCAGGGGGGGGATTACTACTGGGGACAGTACCAGGGGGGGATTACTACCAGTAGCTGCTGCATTTCCCACCCTAG
Organism: Taudactylus pleione; assembly: GCA_031769625.1. Taxonomy (NCBI): domain Eukaryota; kingdom Metazoa; phylum Chordata; class Amphibia; order Anura; family Myobatrachidae; genus Taudactylus; species Taudactylus pleione. The sequence goes on along the minus strand of JAUIMM010000113.1, from coordinate 25,814,164 downwards.
GCTTATACTCGAGTCAATAAGTTTTCCCAGTTTTTCGTGGTAAAATTAGGTACCTCGGCTTATATTCGGGTCGACTTATACTCGAGTATATACGGTATATTTAACATTACTAGTATTTTCTGATTCAATAATGCATGCAAAACTCCAGATATTTGAAAAAGCGTCCTTTGATAGTTAAAGGATTTTCTCCTCCCAATTTTACTGCCATATCCTGCTTAAATTCACCGATTTCAATATGCACCAAAAAATAATGGAGATACATTCCAGAGACATTTCAGAATAAACAGAGAGAAAGAATGAAAATGTACTGGAAATAGGTAATTTAATAAGGATTCCGTGCTTCCATATTACCTCTCACCACAAATCAAAATGACTCCACATGTAACGGTCAGATGGGCATCTGTTGCCTTTGCCCCCCACGTTTACCTTAAGCGAGAGACCCACAGATCCCACAATAACACTGTTGCTACCATCAGTGGCAGTAAATACAATCTTGCATTGTGCTCCTTATCTGGAACGTGTAATGCTGGGTACACACTGGCCGATATATCTTGCGGTATATATCGTGTGTGCGTCGGCCAGTGTATATAGACGATATGTCTGTGACACCTCTAGCGCCGGTCTAAAAGTGACAAAAGCTATTCTGTTCAATTGCCCCAGTGGTGATGGTCGTGACAGCCGCGTTCTCATGCCCAAATGTACAGGATTAACCACATAAAAAGAAGCTTCTTTGGTGCAACGTGCCAGTTAAAGGTGGCCAAAAGCCAGACGCGCCACAGTTGAGGCGCCCAAAAGCCTGACTTTGAGCAGGTTTCGGCTTGCACCTCAGGAGGGTGCAAGCAGAAATCCTTAGTAAGTGATGGGCGCACAAAACAACTGAATAGCTCCTGGTCACTTAGGTGGGAGCTAGAACCAACTGAAGAATTAAGTGCTTGTAATCTGGAGGATTGATGCGGTGCTCTTCTCAGTGTACGTAGCTAGCAACAGTTGTCGTCACACCGAATGTAATACATTTTTACACAAAGACGACTCACTTTTTTTTGATAGCATGGACCAACCGGATTTCAACCTGTACATACTTTGTAGCCCCCCCTACAGGTCAATGCTCGCCAAGAACAAACCCCTTAAAATGCGTGTTATGGACATACTTACAAACAGAGGCTAATTACATGAAAAAAATGACACAAAAGCGCACATATATGCCCTGTTTGCCAGGATTACGAAGAGAAAACAATTACTTTCCATCAACTTCTAAACTACCTGCAGCATAAATGAATAAGGAATGGGTGTGTACGTATCATTCACACCCAAGGGATGCTACATAAAAAGTTAGGGTTATTACAAAAGGTATCCTAATTGGAGGGTGTGTTTAATACTGTATGAATACCTCACCCAACCCTGATATATTAGTATCATTGCTTGTTTCAGTCCCTCGGAACAGATCAATCCTATTCTAGGCTGACCACAGGTGAGGAGACAACTGAGCAGGACATACGACCAAAGAGTATATAAAATTATACATGGAAAGGAATGAAAGCAAAAAAAAACATAAAATGAGGAATATTGAAATTAGCTCACAGCTTGGGCGATAGGGTGCTTACTGTACGATCTATGCAGGGGCGCCGAGAGGGGGGGGGGCGGGTACAGATTACCCGGGCCCGGCGGAAGCCCGGGTCCGACGCCACCCCCCCCTCCCTCACAGCAGCCCAGCACACAGCGGGTGCTGAGTTGCAGTTGGAGAATGCTCGTGGCTGCTGAGTCTCCTATGCCTGTGCGGGGAGAGCGATCACATTGATCGCGCCCCCCCTGGCTTTGCGCCGGGCTGAGGGGGCTCAGAGCGCCCCCCTCCCGGGCGCGCAGCAAATCTTTTTTATTTATTTTTCCAGGTAAGGGGGCGTTGCCACGTCGGCGAGATTAGGCCACACCCCCTATTATCGGGGCCCGCCTTGGCTCTTGTTCGGCCCTGACTATGTGCAGGGGGCTGATCACTGAGGAGGGCCTACGTACAGTTTGAATGACAATATTTTAGACATGATGGATCACTACAGCTATAGTAGCTGTAACGATACATTATGTATAAAATTTGTACTTCAAAATGAAAATATGCCCTTCTCACTGATCAGCTCCCTGCACCTAGAGTGAACACTTGTACTTATTATTTAATACATCGAAATCATCATAACTTGATGAACACGCACAACTACTCCTAGGGGCTCATTCAGAAGCGCAAGCTAATGCAATCACGGCTACGATTTCGGATGCATCGCAGCTGCGAAAATATGCTAATGGTTGCAAAGCTTTCCCGAGCATAAGGACACCCATTGCTGCCTTCCCATATGCGTACGATGCCGCTTACCTGCATAAATATCGGTAACAACGACGCACATTGAGCAGCCATCTTGCCCTTGCGGCAGGTCTGACCTGTCGCAGCCTTTGGATCTCTTCTGACACGCAGAGCTGCGTATGTAATCACGTCCTCTTCAATATTGTGTCAGCCCACTGTGACTGTCCCCGCTGTGAGTAAACATTGAATAAACCAAACGTTCTATACATCTCCAAACTCAAAGTTATGGAGTATAGAAATAGACATTGTATGGGTTCTTGCTCTGCAGCACAGTCCAAATCTGGTTGGTAACAGTGAATCGTGGCACATGTATTCTAGGAAAAGACATTTCACAATATATCTGCTAAACTAAACCTGAAGAAGAAACGTCTGCCACGACTCGTGGTATTACAGCAAGTCCCATTAGAATGGATAAAGGTATTTAATGAGAAATACATAGCGACTAGATATGTGTGCAGTCCCCCGTGTTTTGGGTTTGGTTCCAAATCATTGTCGTATTTTGGGTTTGGCAAAACCACCCTCAAGTGTTTTTGTTCGGATTTGGTTTTCTTTAAATATTGATAAAAACAGCTAAAATCATGCAAGTTGGACCTGTTTTTGTTTCTATACTATTAACATCAATAGCATTAATTTCGGGTGTAGTAGGAATTACCGCCGGCCACATTGGCTGGCGGTTCAAATCCAGACAGCGGCAGCCCGGCAAGGCTGAAGATCCCAATCGTCCATAAGGTAAGTATCGCTAACCTAATTCTATCCCTTAATCCTCACCTCTCCTCTAAGTGCCTAACCCTAACCCCCCCTTCCCCTAGCCTAAACCTAACCCTCCCGGGGGGGGGTACCTAACCCAAAGTCCTCCCGTGAGCCCTAAACCTAACCCTGTCCGCATACCGAACGAAGGTAAGCCGGGCGTCGGTCTTCCGGCGTAAGGTTAATGACAGGCGTTGAGTTTTCGACGCCTGTCATTAGTACCATGCCGAGATTAGAGAGTCTGGAAGCCGGCGGTCGGCAATTAGACCGTCGGCTTCCAGACTACATCCCTTAAATTTCCAGTCAATTTTGACCACCTCACCACATGAAATCACGAGGGAGGGACTTCAATGCAATCCAAAACATGCAAGTTCCAGATTCTGTTTGACTCGGAACCCCAAAATTTGTGTGTGTTCTGTTTTCAGCAAAACAGAACAGCTCATCCCTAATAGATCCCAGCTTTGGTCACAGTGCCATACACAGTCTCGCTTACCTGCTCCACTAAAAGCTTTTCTGCAGATGTCTTATACAAAAAGAGGAGCCAGGGGAGACCTAGCTATCAGGAATAGAAAAAAAAAAAAAAAAACAGTCACTACCATCGGAACAAAAACATTGATGGTTAGTAACCATCGGATTCAGATATCCATCCCTATGCTGAACCTGCAGGTGGACTCAGGACCTGGTTCAGAGCCGCTCGTAAGCGGCCGCTCGTTCGCTCCGAGTGATGTTCGCACAACTGCGCATGCGTATGGGTTGTAATACGCATGCGGGAACCAGTCATTGCGGTCGGAAATTGTGTGCTCGCAAAATAGCGAATGCCTGCTAATTTGAGTAACAGAATGAGGCGTTTGTGGGTGGTAACAGGGGAAGGTGCTGAAAACAGGGAGTGGAGATCCGAACGCAGGCGAGCCAAACGGTCAAAACGGGTGTTTTAAGGGTGTGCATAATTAACAAAGCAGCGTCATCGACCACGTCACTTGGTTGTCTTTTAGCCTGAACTGCTCGCATGATTGCGGTAGGAAAATCCTACCACAAGCACTGCGAGCAGTTCATACGCCTTTCGATGTACTCGATTAATCTAATAAATAGCGGAGATGACGTAGGTTGCGAGCGGCCAGGGGGCGTTTTTTAAAAAACAACGAGCGCATGTTTCGTTCGCTTGTCCAGACATAGAGGCGTCAACAGACCGCAAAGAGCGAGCGCTCTATTTAAATATCCGGCCCCTTTTCCTTAACGAGCGAGCGCAAATAGCGTCCGTCTCTGAATCAGGCCCTCTGGCCACCACTCCTCCACCGTGAAGTGCTCATGCTCTACCACAAGCCCTCGGTGAACAGGAGGCACCTGCATGGGCTGTGGTGACACGACATAGGGTGTTATGAGATGCAGGGGGCTGTGACGAGATGAAATTGCTTTCGTGCGAATCCAGGGTAGGTCGCTAGTAAATTATATACATTAAATTTAGAAAATACAATAGTTTATAATCAGTGGTCAATAATCAGCATTTTGAAGGAAATGCTTCCCCTATACTGGTTTTGTTTTGATTTGCACCAATTCCTACAGGGGTATTCAAAACTGGCGATGTACTATGGGAACACTGGTTAATAACAACCATCATCGTCAATAGTCTATCGCACCCCATAGAGTTGCACAAATTAATTTGAGAAGTTAGGCTATTGCGATGTGTGCAGGCAAACATCATGGCCACATATCTTGGATAATTGAATACCCCCTTAGAGCAGGGCTCGACAAAACCCGGGGGGCCAGGTCGCCATGGCGACCAGATTTGGCTGCCTGGCGACCAGGTTTTCAGCAACCCCCGGGCCCTGTAGTGCAAACCGCGAGCGTGGTCCACACTACAGAGTAGCAAACATACAGCCATCAGCGGCGGCTGTAGGTTTGTTATAGCAGCCGAGGCACTGCATAGGGGGGATGGCTGCTACTGTAGGGACACTGCATAGGTGGGGGTAGCTGCTACTGTGGGGGCACTGCATAGGTGGAGGTGGCCGCTACTGTGGGGGCTACTACTAGGGGAAATGCATAGTGGGGTCACTACTGGGGGCAATGCATAGGGGGGGCACTTCTGGGGGCACTGATTAAAGAGGCACTACATAAGGGAACCACTACTGGGGGCACTGCAGAGGGGGGATTACTACTGGGGGCACTGCAGAGGGAGGATTACTACTGGGGGCACTGCAGAGGGGGGATTACTACTGGGGGCACTGCAGAGGGGGGATTACTACTGGAGGCACTGCAGAGGGAGGATTACTACTGGAGGCACTGCAGAGGGAGGATTACTACTGGAGGCACTGCAGAGGGAGGATTACTACTGGAGGCACTGCAGAGGGAGGATTACTACTGGGGGCACTGCAGAGGGGGGGGATTACTACTGGGGCACTGCAGAGGGGGGGATTACTACTGGGGCACTGCAGAGGGGGGGATTACTACTGGGGCACTGCAGAGGGGGGGATTACTACTGGGGGCACTGCAGAGGGGGGGATTACTACTGGGGGCACTGCAGAGGGGGGGGATTACTACTGGGGTGCCCCGTTAGTGGTGTGGCCGTGGGGGTTGGTTGTCAGGGGCGTAGGTGCTCAGTAATGCTTCCCCGGGGGAAGGGGTTGTCTGGCTCCTACACTTCCATCCTGGCTCCTAAGTTTTAGAAAAATTTGTCAAGCCCTGCCCTTAGAGTACAATATTTATTTGATTTCAACTCATTTTCCAAGTTTGCAGAAATTCATCAGGACTGCTGGCGCTTCACTCTACAACCCATAGTGCAATAGGTGTCAAACGACCCATATGGTAACACCAGCCAACCTATCGACCCATAGGGCAACAGGTCAATGAAAAGCAACACAACTGTGTCATAGAGATTCAATCTCTGAAAGCTCTGTACAATCAGGCTTTTCATATCAATCTAAACTCACACCAGGGAGCACGTCACCAGGACAAAATGATTCAGACATAGAGCCTGATTCGGCGTCGCACACAGCTCAGAATACGGCAGCATATAGAGCGCTTTAGCAAACTGCATGTGCAGCAGCGAATGTATACATCTCTGCCTATATCCGGGCAACTCGGAGTCTAGGCCAGATCTCTTTAGCCGAAAATTGGGTACTTCTGGCCAGCAATGTTGCACGTAAAAGAAGTCTGTTGGGAGCGTCATGGGTGCGCTATACTGAGGTGCGCAGACAGCGGCAGGAACAAATGCGAAGCTAGTAGGTGCAGGGAGTACGGCACCTACTATAGCTATAGCTAAGAATCCTCTGGAGGATCCAACTCCAGACCAGTCTATTGACACAATCCTACTGGAGACCTGGACACAGATGCAGCACCCAATATATGCCTACACACCTGCCCAATTTTGCAGCAGATCTCAGACAGTAGGTGCAGAGAATGGGGCTGCTATGGGGCCCAGGCCGCCTCTGAGTGTTGCTGCAGGGTATTTGCCGTCACTGGAACAGCTGCAGCTGCCTCCATCTCTCCTCATGATATGCTAATCACCATTCATTTAATCCTGCATGTCAACTAAGGCCCAAATTCAATTAGAGGCGAAAAGCCTCGATCGGCAAAAAAAGTTTTGCCGATGCGCTGTTTTCGCCACATTCCTGCTTAGTGCCCTATTCAATTCCGGAACGTTTTCGCATGTGTGAAAAGTCAATTGGCTAAAACAGGCGCAAAAGTTTCTCCACCCAAAGGCAGGAAGTGATGTCAGTAGGGCCGCCCTAAGGGAACGCCTGCGTTTGTGCAGCCACCCCCCTCCCCGCCTACAAAACGGGGCGAGCTGTCAACCATCGACAGCCGCCCCGTCTTGTAATGAGCCCCGAAGCGACGGAGCTGCCGTCGCTCACAGGAGCTCGCGCATGCGCAGTGGGGGAACATCGACCCGCTTGCGAGTGCTGAATCAGGCCCTTAATGCAAGATAAGACTATCAGCACAGACGAGGGGATCCAGGGGAAAGACAACCATTCAGTAAAGAAGAATACGTTTTTTGTACTACATTCAATTATCTATGAAACAATTCTGTGGTCCTTTTACAGCACCACATCGTCACAGGCACTCTAAGGGAGGAATACAATTGTTTTATCATGCCCGCAGCTCCTGTCTAAACTGACGGGCGATATTCAATAGTTGTGCAGCTGGGCGCAGGTGCTCATTACTTATCACGCATGTCGTGCCCAAATGCACTGGGAAGAGCCGCATAAAGCGGCTAAACCCGTGCAAACTACTGGGCATACTGAGTTTGGACACCCAAAAGCCGACTTTAAGAAAATCTCTGCTCGCTAAGCAGCAGACATCAGTTACCATATTGCAGTGTGTCCGGGGTAGTAATATATAGTAATTTAACTCTTAGGGGGCTATTCAATTCCTGACAATGTGCAATCACAATGTGCGGCTATGAACATACACCAGAATTATGGTACTGTAGCAGCGCACAGTCTCCTTGCACCTCTATAGCGTGCGATGATGATGGTCTTGATTTGCTGACATTGATAATTTTTGCGGTACTTCGCCACTAGCTGAATTTCACCATAACGGTCACATGAAAGGGGCATAAAAAGAATATACTTTTTACATGGATATACTTTGTGTGCAAGTCATGGAAAAAAGATAATTAGTATGCATGTGATGGCAAACCGTATACCCTGCACACAGTAGACCTAGTTGCCACCTTATAAACCTGCGTATTATACACCTCATGCCTATCATTTAATAGAGGAAGGATAACAACCCCAATACTACCAACACAAGAAAAAACAACATGTAGTGGTCCACTCCTCATTTTATGCAATACGCCAAGAAAGAAAGAAAGAAAGAAAGAAAAAAAAAAGAAAAAAAAAAAATCAGGACCTGGGGGACAGCCCAATTAAATCAATACATTTGGAAGTATATATACAAATACCCACGTGCGCACACACCCATATTAAATGCACTTACTAGAAGTCTATTATTTAAAAAATGTGATCAGTAGCTCAGTTCTATAAAGCAACCTGCAATAGGTTTCGTGGTCTCTCACAGAGCACAGTGCTGGAAAGGACCAGCTGTAAGCTGTAGTGGGTAAATCTACAATGGCTCTGTCCCTGCTGCCTGTAACAATGTTATCACTACCCCCTGACTCAGCAGAATGGTCACTCACTGGCAGCCAGTGCTGCACAGTCACAATGACGTCAAATCACTTAGCACTTTTACAGATGACAGTGCACATTCTACTGCCTTTTAGCGTGTGGTCGTATTTGTTTGCTAGTAGGAATATATGAACCTGTGAACCACACAGTGTTTAGCTGTTACAGCAAAGGACGTGTTAAACTAGTAACTCTATATAGTTCTGCCTTCTGCTAATATTTTGTATAAAGGGCATATATTTGTGATTGTAATGCAGTGTCGTATACAAGGCCAGCTCAAGGATCTGTTGATAGTCAAAAATTCCAGTTAGACACCTCATGGCCTAGGAGACCATTAAGAATCATTTGGGGCGTGTCGGCCACATTTTGCTATGGGCATCCTTCGACGAAGCTTCGCCGGCCTCGGCTGCGTGACAACACCAGCCATCCAGAGTAACCTGAAGTTCACTCAGATAGCAGATGCTCACGCCAGTGATCAGATGGCTGCGTTCTCTGATACAGCAGGGGATCGCAGGAGCCGACAGGAGACTTCTATTTACACAAGACGTGATAATACTCGTTGCATATAATAACTGGTGCTCAAGCCAGGTGCTCAAGCCAATCAGCTCCTGTCATTTTTCAAACAGATGAACAGATAACAGTTGGGAGCAGATTGGCTGGAGCACCATTATCATATGCAACGTGTTTTATCACTCGGTATTCATGATAAAACTTGTTGGTAAATGAGGCTCTGAATCAGGCCCATGGCCTCTTGGACAGTTATGCAAAACAACAAGATAAGAGTTGCCCAGTGGAGTGGGGAAATGGGAGTGTTGTGCAAGTTCTATTGACTACATCTACATGTTTTATGGTATTGCATATATATTATATGTCCATTATAGATCATTTCCATGTTGAATCAGTGCATTTGGGTGCCTTGGTTTTGAGAGGTGGAAAACTTATCTCAGAGAAGCTTGCATTTTTTTCACCTAAAGTACGCATATATATTTGGAACCACATTTGAAGGGCAAAATGGCATTATTGTAATGGTACATACACACGGTCAGAAATTCTCCAGATCTGAACGATAACGATTTAAAAAATCGTTCAATCGATCATATCTGAAGGAAACTCTGACATATCTGTCAGATGAACGATTTGAACGATGCGCGTTCCCGATGGTTAGATAACGATATCTGACATCTGATGTGTTTGCAATCAGACTTGGACGAGTCCATTAATTTTAATGCAGTCAAAAATCGTTCAAATCTTTGGTAAAATCGTTCATCTGACAGATCTGACCGTGTGTATGCTCCATTACTCTATGAGTACATAGGAGACATGGTGGAAAGGCATATCACCATATAACGGATATTTTTTTCTTCTTGTCTGACCATGCTATTGCCGCTGTTCGATCAGGACATTTATCCCGACATTTGTCTGCCAGCTATGGCCATACGCGTCTTTTGGTCGAGCCAAAAGCTCGGAATGGCTAATGTACTGTGTGAACCAGCTTTATATTTACTACAGCAAATTCCAGGTATGACGTTACTGTATTCTCTAGGTCAAGCGAATGCAGTCATAGTAAAGGGGTCTATCCATTAGCAGATAAGATGAACGATATATCGTTCATTATATCTGTTAATGGATAGGCCCTGAACGATGACAGATGCGCACTCCCGCGGTCGTTAATCGCATCTATCATCTCTCCAACATGTTGGTCAATTACCACATATAGCTGTACGATATTAGCAATATCGTGCAGTTTATATGCAGTTAACGACGAAAGATATTAGCAGCAGCTGCAGAAAAATCCACTCCCTGAATGAGGTAATACCATATCGTTCGTCGCTTGCCAAAATCTGTCATGTACATGACAGATATCGTCCAGCACAGCCACCGGAATTTTCAAGGGATATCTTGTCTTTCATCGCTCAGAAATACATCTGCTAATGGATAGGCCCCTTAATAGTGATCTACCCACCCGAAGGACAACACATTCACCTTAATCACAGAAATAAACTAAAGCAATACATATAATCAAAGAAAGACCCTTATCAGTAATAACATAGCAGCAGGTATTGTTAAAAAAAATTAAATTGTTGCAATCAGTTAAATAACAAATCAGTAAACAAAGCAGGAAGGATTAAGGAGGCCACAAGTGAAGTCAATGAGGGCCCCCTGTTGCCCATCATGGTCTGAAATTGTACTAACCGGCACAGAGGTAATAGGATCATAATCAAGTGTGTAGGAGAAAAGGAGAGCCCACAAAAAATTAGGAACTCCCTCCCCCCCCTAAAAAAAAGGACATGCTTCACCCCAGTGGTTCCCAAACTTTTTTGAATCACGGCACCCTGGAGTATCAGCATTGTTTTCACTGCACCTCTGTGTTTAAGTTTGTTATTGAGATATATATATATAACAAAAAAAAATTTAGTGAAGTAGTAAAGTGAAGTAAATTGTGCTTACATGTCATCCTTAGGTTCAGTTATGTGGTGGGTGACAGGTTTGCACGTCTGTTAGTCCACATATTTACACTACATAGACCATAAATAATTTGCTTTGGTGCTGGACCATCAACCTGAGGCACCCCTGCAAGTGTCCTAAGGCACCCCAGGGTGCCACAGCGCACAGTTTGGGAACCACTGCTTTACCCCTCAGCTGCCATGGCAACCTGCCGACTGTGATTTGTGCAACCCTAGCACAAGGGAGGTTGCACACAAAATAATACACACCGTCATTAAGTTATGTATAATAGTTGCATCATAATCTTCTCAACTCAAAACTCAAGCCAGTGTGCGGTTACCATGGGTAACAGCACATTTGCATTTTGTAAATAAATAACATCTATTGGAGGGTAAGTGGTTTCAGAACCGTACTCCATAGACATACACTGGGCAGCAGGTGACGGCCATCTACCACCAGATAAAACTTTCACAATGGCACGAACTCCAACTAGGAACCGGCTGGACAACATGTCATTTCAACTGACAAGCTAAAAGCTAGGAGCATCACACAGATGTTGGACACAAACAGGAAATACCTGCAGATCAGGGATGTTTCTACTACTAGCTCTTCATACGTGTTGGGAAAACTCAGCGACCATTACACGTCAACTCTTACACAATGCTCCTAAAAAGTATCCCACTGAAAATATAAGCCCCCCTAAATATCATGACAAAGCCGCTCGTTTAGTCTGCATCAGTTTCTGTACTGACTATCCTGAACCTTAATCACCACTGGAATCAAAGCATGCACCGCCATTTTCCCCAGAGACCTCAAGGGTGCTATTAAATGTGCATTTGATTAGACAGGCGCCATTTTTCAGAGACCACTCGCTATTGTCAATCCAGTGGCTCCACACCGCTCCAGCACCCGATGATCTATAAAAAAAATAATAATTAAAATACCTGCTGCGGTGCCAGTGACCATTTAAAATAAAAACAGGACAGTGGGCAAGGACCCTTCCCCATTATCAACCCCATAGGGGTTAATAATATGGAATGGTTGAATGATTGCAGGATTTTACCGTACATGCATTAACAGCAACACAACTCAAACAAAAAATGTCAAGAAATAAATAAAACAGAGAAAAGTGGTCCCTCAGGAGAACTCCTGAGAGAAGATGCACATTGTGTCATTTTATATTTGGTATACATTGGAAAATTCAGAAACAGCATGGTCCCTGCTACAAGCAGCACGCAGAGAATTTTACACTTCTATGGTAAAGTTCTTGAAATTGCAGGAAAATTGGATAATGTGATCTCTTTGGGAAGTTTTACTGTTGGGGATAATGTGTTCTTCCCAGGCAGCCTCATTCAAATAATATGCTCGTCGTGATGAAGTCTGCATAGCGGCAATATTGGAGACAGCGTTTAATGGAAAGCGCATGCATTTATCTTTTCCTGCTGTCAAATTGATAACGTATTTTACAATGCAAAAATGCTCCACTTTACGATGGTTGTGTTAAAACAGTATCTCTGTATGTAACAAAGACATGGAAGGGTTCACCACTCTGTACCTGGTATTCTGCCTTTGTGGCCGACACTCACAGACAATACATTTAAGAGGATTCATTATAAAAACTATCTTGTTATTATTTTTTTTGTCCCCAGTATAAAAGAAGTGTACGCCTAAAGCCGCGTATCCACTAGCCGATAAAATGAACGACTGAATGAGAGCGTTCATTATATCAGCCAGTGGATATGCCGACAACGACCAGCGATGCATGCTCCCGCTGATCGTTGACGATGTCGCTCATCGCCCGTAATTGCAGGGTAACCTGACAATAGTGTCAGGTTCTGCAAGTAAGGGGATGAGGGAGGGTGACGTCACTGAACGGTATAGTGACTGATGTCGTTCAGTGTGGGCGCTCAATGTCGTTAATGACACTGAGCACACCACTGCCGGGGACACACTACATGATATCGCTCAAGGAGCGAATCGTGTTGTGGATATGCACCTTAAGGCTGAGCAAGTCTATGTTGAAAAACAAAAAAATTGTTTTAGTGTACCTTTATTAAGTTGGGTACACACACACTTGTCCATTTCTCATCCAATCCAATGCTTCGCCGATAACTTAATTTTCGCCTGTTTTGGTTTTACTCCGTATTCAAATTTGAAAGACTTTCCGCCTAGGCGGAAAGTCAATGCCATGCAATAGGCGAAAAAGTTTCGCCTATGAATAGCAGGTGGTAAAAATGCAGAATTGGTGTTTTCGGGTGCAACGTTGCGGGAACCCCTGTGCAGCCTTCAGACAGTCCCCCAAAAGGTAAACTGTAAAAAAAAAAAAAAAAAAGTTTAAAAAACACTTAAGGACACCCCAAAAAAATCACTTTGAATTTGGGGGCGAAAAAAAAATGTTGAGGGACAAAGATAAAAACTAGCGAACTTGACTCTGGGGGGGGTCCCCATGTATTTTTTTCATTGCAGGGGCTTGCGGCAGGTGGATTTTTCACAATTTTTTCAACTTCACTTTAAAATATGCTGACCCCCATTTTCAAGTACCCGAAATTTGCTGGGATAAGTTATTTTCAGCAAAAAATACTCCTGAATACTTTTCTGCACCACTTATACAAAAACTCTATTTAGCAGCTATTGAGCCCGTTTAAAAACACCAAATACCTTCAGCAAGCCAAATCGGGGGGTACCATAGTGAAGCCACATGTCAGAGCATCTTTTGGGGGGTCTCAGGTAGATTTCCCCAAAACTGACAGTACTTTCCGCTTGTTTAAGTTTCGCCGGGTCCAGTTTTCACCTACTTTCAAATTGAATACGGCGATACTATTCCTGCAAAACAGGCAAAAAGTCCGGGAGGCGAAAAAGTATCGCGGCTGACCTCAAATTGAATACGGGCCTAACTGGTTGTTCAGGCATTGGTAGAGTGTGTACGCTCACAAGACCTCTGGTTTCAAAAAATCTTGGTCTTCTGGTCTTGTGAAAAGATTTTTAAACCTGCTGAAAAAGCAGGAGACCAAATCGCCAATCACCAGACCAATTTAGAAGGGTGTACACTCCTGAGACTGGTTTGTCCAATTATTCTCCCAATTCATCCTAGTGAGTGGCAGCCGGTCTGCCAAAGATTGGAAGAGTGTGTACAGTGTTCAATCCTTTCAGCAGATGCAGATTGGAGGTCTGCTGAAAAATTGAAGAAGTGTGTAGGCATAGATCGGATGTAGAATCTGCGACCAGATCTGGCAGAAGGATTGTATAAAACAGTCTGATCTCGTGAGGATTGTACAAGTGTGTACCCAGCTTTATTGTCTTGGTGTGCTTTATTATGTTGTTTTATTGTCAATTCATCACAGGTATTGTGCTACAAACAAAAACACAAATAAGTGCACAAAAAGTTATTGTTTATTACACTCTTATTTACACAACATATGCATTTATTTTAAGCATGATATTACTTTTAATCATTTATGTATGGCTGACAGACAATGTGACCAGACTATTTTAGATAGAATGTGTTTTGATTTGATGGCACCTCTTATATAGACTGGCAGCAATGACATTGAGTGTTGGCAAAGTGTTTTTTAGATATACATACAAAATCACACATCACATAAGTGACCAGCACAATAGAGCATGTTGCGATGTTGGGTTACAATTGTTAGCACTGATGTGGCCGGTCGCACATCACAACCACACCATTAATTCTAGTGAAGAGTCACACGAACCCAGAGTGATGATTTGTGCTTGTAATAGTGTTGCCTAATACAGGCTTAAGGCTTGGAACTGGCATGAATATTAAGCTGGGTACACACGATACCAGGAGGTTCCCAAACTCCGCCATTACAGTCCAGGTTTTAAGGATATTAATGCTTGAGCACATATGACTTCATTAATACCTCAGGCAATTTGATTTAACCATCTGGACTCAAGCTATCCTTACACGATATGTCGTTCTGACGCAGATCGGAACAATATATTGTACACATTGTATAGTGTTTACGCCTAATCAGTTGTTCAGCCTGACATTCATAGCATCGTGCTGTTCTGCACATCAGATGGAATGATGCAATCCGTTACGCAATGCTGTAACGATACAATGCGCCATTGTACACCGGATCAACCAGTGTGCACGGCTCGTGCTATGTACCATAACATCACATTATCGCATCGTTGGGTCGCACAGTCGTATGCTGTGTACCCAGCTTTATTTTTAAATTGAATCGATGTATTATTTATATTAGACTATAATAAACTAACAATAGCGCTATAATTGCTTTTTTTTGAATGGGGGCTGCAGTCCATTCCAATTTACCAAGATAGCTCCTCCGACAGCCAATGCCTTCTTGAGATGAAGTTAGACATTGCAGCCTATAGGCTACAACTAGAAAAAAAAAATTATGGCTGATGGTCCTGTATGCGCATTTTGTTGGACCTGCTCGTCTGCAGTGTTATGCTGGGTACACACTGGTCTATCAATTGATCGGCCAAAATATCTGCTGGCCGTCGACCAGTGTGTACAGACATTCCACATTGGCTGTGCTGCACAGCCGATGGACAGATATGTCAGCAGATATATCTGTCCATCGGCAACTGTGTCTGCAGACCACCCGTACACACACACAGCGGCAGCCATAGGGAGAGGGGGCGGCCCAGACCGGCCTCCCTGCCAGCGGGACCCGCGGCTGCCGGATAGAGGATGGCCGTTCAGTGTATATGAACGACCATCATCTAAAGATATATCTGCAGATCACTCGATCTGCAGATATTTTTCAGGTGCGTACCCACCTTTAGGCTCTCAGGTGCATACACACAAAGATTTTCTGTCCAACCATCCAAACTAGTTGATTGGTTGGAATGAAAATCTGGTAAGGTATGAAATCCAATGATAATCAGCAATTTCCTCCCAAATGCCGGAAAATGGACAAAAACGGTTGTTTGATCTAAACAATTTGGTCAAACAGTTAACAAACTTGTCAGACGACCATTGTCATCTGTTTTCTGCCATTTAGGAGCAAATTGCTGATCATCATTTACTCCCATATGTTTCCAGATTCTCATTCTAACCAATCAACTAGTTGGATGGTTGGACAGAAAAACTTTACGTGTATACCCAGCCTTAGAAAAAAAAGCATCAAGAGGAGGATTTTTCGCTGTGGATACAAAGTATTCCCAGATTGATAGATAGGGAGCAAACTACAATTTGTATCGCTATGATATGCAGCAATGCAGTATGCACAGACTGATCCACTAAAGGTAAATAGGTCCCCAAGCATGCTATCATGGACACAGACAGGTTTACAGAGTCAAGAAACAATAGCCCAGGACCACTGGACTGCATAATCCAGCTAAAACAGAGAGGGAAAAAAGGGTGTATGGGGTGGCCGTGTATATATTTAGAGATAATGTATCATCTCGCAAGATTAAGAAGTGTCAATTCTGATGTAAAACTGCACGTTACGGTTTACATTGTTTTACACCCAAATGAAGTTTAGGAGTACAATACAGACTGGTTTGTCGCTCGTTCTCCTGGCAGCTTAGTTTAGTACTGTGCCACTACAACGGTGTTACATCGGCTACGGAACTGGTAATTACATTTAAGTAGTGGCCCCTAGTATCAGACAACTACTTTCTTCAAATGGAGCATGGACACACACGTTGCATTACTGTAACACTGCATCAGTCCATGATAAGCAATAAACATAATTGCTTATTTGTGTCAATATGTAATGTCTGCATAATAAATCTGGCAGGCTTTGCATGTAAGGTTTATTCATAAAGAATGCTGGCATACCAGGATGTAGGTCACACTGAGGCAATTTACATAGCACTGAATGCAAGAGACATCCAGATCTTTATTTATGTTTTCCTACATGATAGATTGTGATGGTCAAAGCCAGCTTTCAGCTTCTGATAGATGAGCAAAATGCCCCTTTACACCACAGCTGCTGCAGCTGCGACTGCAAGTGTGATTATGGGCCTGATTCAGAGCCGGACGCTATTTGCGCTCGCTCGTTCAGAAAAAAAGGGGTGGCTATTCAAATGAACCGTTCGCTCTTTGCGGTCTATTCACGCCTCTAGGTCTGAACGAGCTAACAAAACTTGCGGTCGTTTTTTGGGAAACTACGCCCCCTTGCCGCTCGCATCCTACGTCATGTCCACTATTTATTAGATTAATCGAGTACATCGACCAGCGTATGAACTGCTCGCTATTCTTGTGGTTGGTTTTTCCTACCGCAATCTTGCGAGCAGTTCTGACTATAAAATAACCCAGAGACGTGGTCAATGACGCTGCTGTATTAAAAATGCACACCCATAAAACGCCCGTTTGACCTTTAAGCACGCCTGCGTTCGGATCTCTACTCCCCGTTTTCAAGCACCTTCCCCTGTGACCACCCACATACGCCTCCTCCTGTCACTCAAAATAGCAGGCACTCGCTATTTAGCAAACAAACGATTTTCGGCCACACTGACTGGTTCGCGCATGCGTATTACGATCCGTACGCATGCGCAGTTGTGCAAACATCGCTCGGAACGAATGAGCGGCCGTCTACAAGCCGCTCTGATTCAGAGCCGGCCGCTATTTGCGCTCGCTCGTTCAGAAAAAAGGGGTGGCTATTCAAATGAACCGTTCGCTCTTTGCGGTCTGTTCACGCCTCTATGTCTGATCGAGCTAACAAAACTTGCGGTCGTTTTTTGGGAAACTACGCCCCCTGGCCGCTCGCATCCTACGTCATGTCCGCTATTTATTAGATTAATCGAGTACATCGACCAGCGTATGAACTGCTCGCTATTCTTGTGGTTGGTTTTTCCTACCGCAATCTTGTGAGCAGTTCTGACTATAAAATAACCCAGTGACGTGGTCAATGATGCTGCTGTATTAATTATGCACACCCATAAAACGTCCGTTTTGACCTTTAAGCACGCCTGCGTTCGGATCTCCACTCCCCGTTTTCAAGCACCTTCCTTTACATTTTTTTCAGCCGCATCCCGGAGAGTCAGACGGCGTCTGGTTGCTTGGCAACCATGTGACGCAGATAGTCCAGGACACGGAGTGACGTCATCGAGAGGCGCCCTGGCGTGCACCAGGAACACGCTGACCTCCGGGATGGCGCGCTTTTCACAGTGGTGGGGATATAAGGTAAGCTGTTTATTTTATTCTTTTCTATACCATTATTGCATTTGACAGCCTGAGGACAGGACCCTGCGCGGTCCAGAAAAGTTGCTGATTGCTGTTCACATGATGACTTACATTTAATACAAGCTTCATTGAAATATACTGCAGTGTCGGGCACAGTGTGTTTGATTGTAATACACCTATCAGGACAATTAATAAATAAATAAATATATATATTTTTTTTATTTTTTTTAATTGCTTAATTCGGAAACTTCGATTAAAAAGAAAAGCAATCTACACACAATCTTAATGCTGCTATTCAAAAATCAGAGGTTACCTGAAAACCAAGGGTTAGCACATAGAATGAAACCAAAACAGCGCACGATTTTTCTTTGCGCTGTTCTGATTTTATTATATAAACTCCTGTTGCGACACTGGTTTCGGGCTTAGCGCATGCGCTAACAGCATCATTCCCGGCACTATTCAACATCGCACTGAACTGATTTGCCCCCTTTGTGTCTGAACCAATAATTAAAGTTTAGGGTCAATGATAGATTCTGTTATTTGACCAGCATATAGGCCTATTGGCACTGAAAGAACTTGGCACATTGTTTACATACATATGGTTATAGTATAATATTTATTAAACATTTTTAGTAATACTTCTACTTTCATAAGTGATATTTTCTCTTTTTATTGTATTCAGTTCCAAACAATTATTAAAAATGTGGTATGACATATCGGAAACCCAGTTTATATCCAGTTACAAAGTCTCTCTAGTGGGCAGACAACATGCATTAGAGGTGTAGCTTATGTTCACTCTACTCTAACTAACAGTATTAGTGTGTGTGTACAAACAAGATATTTTAATGACATAGGGCCCGATTCAGCAAGGATCGCAACTGAGATTACACGCGAATCGGACAATTGTTGAGTTTTGCGTATGCATCGCACTGTGCTTACAAACCACTGCGATCGGGAATTGCTACGCATACCCATCGCAGAGTGATTGACAGGAAGTACCGTGGTCGGCGAAACACAGGCGTGCCAGTGCGTTTGAATGCGCATAAATTAGCCACTGCAATGCCATACGCAGCCTGAGTACTCATAGCGTGCGATGAGGTTTAGCAATTTCTGAGTAAGGTCAGACCTTGTGCAAGTGTGCGTGAGGCTGCGATGGTACTCGATGTTACCAATGGCTTTGCAGTCTTGCTAAGTATTATGGATGTGTGTAAGGTAAGGTGGGTGTCCCAATGTTGTGCTGCAACGGCATAGCGATCGCAGAGGATTAGCATATCTTCGCAGTGAGACTGCGTGCGTAATCGCTATTGCATTCGCAGCTGCGATTCGTACTGAATCAGGCCCATAGTTAGGAAATCAGTGGGTAAGCTAATGCTCTCTGTTATCAGTCATTTTCTACAAAAGCTGGTTGCAGCACCTTTCAACAGAATTGTCAGAAAGTGCGCCATGCGCAAGGAACGTTTATCACGACTATCGTCCATTATTGTAAGCTTATCCCCCCCACCCCCACAAGTGTCTAACAGTGCTGTGTATATTTACCAGCTACTTCTACACTCAAAGTACATTAGGTTACACTGGATGATGGGAAAAACAGATAAAACGTACTTACAGAGCGAGGCGGACACCACACTGCGTCTCACACTACATCTCGCTGTGGGTAACCTTATTTTGCCTCTCACTGCCATGGTGTGGTCATATTCTACTTGACTGTAAAAAAATGATTCATTCACAGGGAGATAGCACGTGAAAGTGAATAATGCCAATCAGAGGTTTCCACAGCTTTCTCTATGACATCGCAATATCACCCAGCTTACAGTTCACTATGAATCACTGTATCACTTTAACAAGCTACACGTTGGGCACCACATGCCCAGGCCTGGATTCCTGCCTGAACTCAGTGCCAAGTCATGTGTACGTTATAAGACTCTGCATAATGACACATACACTTTCTAATGATCATTTTAGAATGAACACAAAGGTTTAATACAAGTAATGAGCAACTGGCGGCTCAGAGAGCCTTGACCTGTGGCCCCAACTTTACTTTACAACATAAAGCAGAGAATACATTAGAATGAGAAGAGCCGGATTCCATGTCATGTGTTCTGCTCTGCACAACGCGGGAAGGTTACGCAGCACACGTAATCAAAGGAGGCTGTGCAGTGTTATTCTGCAGGGTCTTCTTCCTCTGGGGGATAGAGACTGAAGGTAATCAATCTAGTGCAGTGGTCGCCAACCTTAAATGAGGTGTGAGCTACTTTAGTAAAATGAAACCTCCTGAAGAGCTACTAAAATTGTAGAAAAAAAAATCTGGCTAATAACCGAACAATTGAAGATCATTTAAGGAAAATTTTAAAAAATGGTTTCATAGACAACAATGCATTTAATTATTACAGTGATATTATTGTAGTTTGTAAATAAAATGTAAGCACAGGTACATTTCACTGTTAATTACCGGCTCCAATGAGGCACGAGCAGTAGAGGAGCAAAAGATACTGTATAGGCAGGGCTGCTGTGTGATTTTCCGGCAGGGCTGAGCCGGAGTCACTCGCTCTGCCGTAGCGTAGAACCACAGGGAAGCACAGCTGCGGCAATCGCCTGACATGCTACCCTGTGGCTCCACCCATGGCGTCGACAACACGTCAGAGGTCACTTCCTCCTAGTTTACTCGGCAGTACTGCAGCTAGGTGAGCTACCAAAATTAAGACCGCGAGCTACCACTAGCTTGCGAGATACAGGTTGGAGACCACTGATCTATGCCATTAATAAAAAAATTATATAATAATTAGTTACTACATAGCTAGGTTATGATAAATGAGGGGTTTAGGGTAGCGTGGACATTTAGTGAAAAGTGAGAGAAGTTTGGAGCGAGTGGGGGTCTGGGGGACATTATAGTATAAGAGATGTAGGGATGCTGATATCAATTTTAGGGCTGTTTTTTTTATTACTGTAATAAATGGGTAATCCCTTCCAAGATTAGAGGGCCAAACAGGCGCCCCTTGCAGTGCATCAGATTGCCCATTACTGGACTACATATATACTCTGAAGAACATGGATGGTCAGCTGATCCTAAAAGGAAGATAATAGATTGAAATAAATTTGTATAGAAAGGGGTCCTTGCACATGGACCTTGAAATTGGTATCATTGCGGCAGATGTATTAAGCTCTGGAAAGTGATACATTGGAGAGTGAAAAATGACATTTAGGAGCTGATTGATTTTTTTTTTATCAAAACACAGCCAGTAACACGACAGCTGAGTGGCTGGTAATTTGTCATTTTCTACAGCTTAATACATCTCCCCTATAGTTCCCTATTGTAAATGCAGAGTTCATGCAAAGCGCAATACTTTCCATTCCATGCTGCATCTTGCACTCTCTCTAAAACATCTTAGGATCTTCCGAACATTTTTTTTCTCTTAAATATGCAATTTCCTCGCCCCACTGTGCCAGTGGTGCTCCCTTCCTATAAACACTGCTGCTAGTATTTAGACCAAACTAAGGGGCTGATGTGAATGATTAGCGCTATGTAAATAAAAGGTTAATAATAAGTTACAGAAGAGCATGTACAAGCATGCATGCCAATAACGGAGGATCAGCTGAAGGTGGACAACCCTTTTCAAACCAGCAATTTATTGAGAGTCCCACAAATTTTACTGCGTGTTAAAATCAATATAATCACTTGTCAAAACATTTTTACTTACTGTTCTCTCCAAGAGATTGTTACTGAACAAGGGTCTCAAAAGCTAAGACTGCCTTTCAATTCTTCCATGAGATGCAGGCATGACATTTTAACATATATCCCTCACCCCCAATTAACTAAAGAATTGCATACGAGCCAGCTTACACATTAGGACTATAAGACCTATTCTTACAACACATTACATCCCTGATTCAGACTAAAGCTGGGTATACACTGAGCTATGGCCGGGCTGACATATCGGATCCTGGGTACACAATACAACAATGTAATGAAAGAAGGTACAATCCCTCGTTCCGTCCCTCATTAACATACATGGAGGCACGCAGCACATCAAACCAGACGTCATCACATGCGACATGCATACACACTGCACGAAATGTTATGATTTGGCCAGATCGTAACGACATTGTCTCAGTATGTACCCAGCTAAAAGGCAGATATAAGAATCGACAACTAATCCAAGGACGGCGCTAATCAAAAAGTACTAAATAAAAACAGGTGCAGCTGTTTAAAAGAAAGGTTGTGCAACACCTATCAACAAACAAAGCTAACAAGTATATACAATGCAACCAGAAAGTATTCACAGCGCTTCACTTATTCCACATTTTGTGATGTTACAGACTTATTCCAAAATGGAATAAATTCATTTTTGTCCTCAAAATTCTACACACAATAACCGATAATGATACCGTGCAAAGAGTTTATTTGAGATTTTTGCAAATGTAATTAATATATACCGGCCAGTTCAGACTTACTTGGTGTATTACGAGAGTCCGTAATGGGCTTTGTAAGCTGCGGTGTGGTCCGTACCGCAAGTGGGCTAATGTTCATGCAAATGAAGCCTTGCTGTAAATGCAGTCAACAGAAAACCATCTGTGAAGACTGTGGGGTCTATTTACTAAGCTGTGTTAGGAGATAAAGAGAACAGTGATAAGGTACCAGCCAATCAGCTCCTAACTGCAATTTTTCAAACACAGCCTGTGACATGACAGGAGCTGAATAGCTGGTACCTTATCACCATTCACTTTATCTCCTAACACAGCTTAGTAAATAGACCCCTGAGAGTGAAACACTGATGCTCGATTGGAAAAGGCTCTGGAGCTCAGTCAGAGTGATGCAAGGATCTCCCTGTGTAGTTAGCGGTAAGCCGTGCGCATAGGCTGTAAGCCCAAATACAGCGGATGGAGTTCCGGAGCTCAGAGGGCAGACCAGGCAGCTTCCACTGGACACCAAATCGTTGATTTGGAAACAGGTGCTCAACGCGTTTGTGTGTCACATGACACTTTCCTCCGGAGCAGTAGAATTAGTGCAAAGTACTACTGCTCCTGAGGAAAGGAGTCATGTAAAGGCCTCCAACCATCTGCGATCAACTGGGGCAATTCTATGTTTTGTAGAGGATTGTCCCCCCAAAAAAATATGAGATATGGTAAGAACTTACCCTTGTTATCTCTATTTCTACGAAGTCCATAGGGTTCCACAGGATACCCTGGGGTATAGGTGATGACGTCAGTCGCAGGGCACCAAAGAGTTAAGCTTTCAGCCTCCCAGGATGCACTAGGTCCCCCTCCTATACCCTGCCCCCGAGCCAAGACACCTCAGTTAGTTACCAAGCCATAGGCCGGAGGAGGAGAAGGAAGAGAGATAACAAAGATCTGGACACATACAAGAATCACATTCTCACCAGAGGGAGACGGAAAACCGGTGACCAGAGCAAAGCCCATCTGCAGCACAGGTGCGACAGGGCGGGAGTCCTGTGGAACCCTATGGACTTCGTAGAAATAGAGATAACAAGGGTAAGTTCTTACCATATCTCATATTTTCTACTTCAGGGTCCATAAGGTATCCACAGGATACCTTGGGGATGTCCCAAAGCAGTATCCTTTAAGGGTGGGGACGCTCCTGTGCAGAAAGGAGAATCCGCCGCCCGAAGGAAGCATCCTGAGAGGCGAAGGTGTCAAACCTGTAATACCTCACAAAGGTATGGACAGAGGACCACGTAGCAGCCTTGCAGATCTGGACTGCAGAGGCACCACGTCGAGCTGCCCACGAAGGACCCACAGACCTAGTGGAATGAGCCTTCAGAGAAGGAGGAACCGGTAGGCCTTCATGAAGATAAGCTTCAGAAATAGCCATACGGATCCAGGCTGCCAAAGTTTGCTTTGAAGCAGGCCAACCCTTTTTACGGAAGCCATAGAGGACAAACAAAGCGTCCGACTTCCTAAACGAAGAAGTGCGGTCAACATAAGTCCTTAAGGCCCGCACAACATCCAAAGAGGCCTCACCCACGGAAAGACCCGGTGAGTTAAAGGCCGGAACAACGATTTCCTCGTTAACATGAAACTGGGAAACAACTTTGGGAAGAAACTCGGGCCGAGTGCGGAGCACTGCCCTGTTCCCATGAAAAACCAAGAAAGGGGGTCTACAAGAAAGAGCCCCCAACTCAGAAACACGTCTGGCCGAAGCAATAGCCAGAAGGAAAACAGTCTTAGCTGTTAGCCATTTAAGATCCACTGATCACAGTGGTTCAAACGGCGGTCCTTGGAGAGCCCTCAGGACCACAGCCAAATCCCAAGGCGCCACAGGTGGAACAAAGGGCGGCTGAATGCGGACAACACCTTGCATAAAGGTGCGCACATCCGGGATTGTAGCAATCCTACGGTGAAACCAGACAGACAGGGCCGAAACCTGTACCTACAAAGAAGCAAGGCGAAGCCCATGATCTAGTCCCGCTTGCAGGAAGGCGAGAATCCGAGACAGACGAAACTCCCGCGGTGCATAACCTCTCGGTCGACACCACTGGAAGAACGTATGCCACACGCGATGGTATATCCTCGCGGAAGACTGTTTCCGAGCTCGCAACATGGTACGCACCACAGAGCAGGAAAACCCCCGGGACCTCAGCATGGCCGTCTCAACAGCCACGCCGTCAAAGACAGCCGAGTCAGGTCCGGGTGACGACAAGGACCCTGAGACAGGAGGTCCGGTCATAGCGGCAACCGCAGAGGACTGTCCACGGACAGACCCTGAAGGTCTGAGAATCAGTGCCGTCTGGGCCACGCGGGAGCTATCAACAGGAGCGTCCCTCCTTCCTGTTTGAATTTCCGGATTACCCATGGAAGAAGGGAGACCGGAGGGAACAGGTATGCGAACCGGAACGTCCACCGGACGGACAGAGCATCCACCAGAGACGCCCCTTCGTCTCTTGTGCGAGACCCGTACACCGGCAACTTGTTGTTGTGCCGGGACGCCATGAGGTCGATCTCTGGAAGACCCCATCTGTCCACCAGTAGTTGAAAAACGTCCGGGTGCAGGGACCATTCCCCCCGGATGAACGTCCTGGTGACTTAGAAAGTCCCGCCTCCCAATTGAGCACTCCCGGGATGAAGACCGCTGATATGGCCGGAAGATTGCGCTCCGCCCAAACCAGGATCCGAGACACCTCTACGAGAGCCGCCCGGCTTCGGGTTCCTCCTTGCCTGTTTATGTAGGCCACGGTGGTAGCGTTGTCCGACTGGACCTGTACCGGGTGACCCTGGAGAACCCGATGTGCCTGCTGGAGAGCATTGAAGACCGCACGGAGTTCCAAGATATTGATTGGAAGCTCCGCTTCTGTCGGCGTCCACCTGCCCTGGAACAGATGTGGACCCGAAACTGCTCCCCAGCCCCGAAGACTGGCGTCCGTTGTCAACAGGACCCAATTTGGAACCCAGAACGGACGTCCCTCGCTGAGGTGGGTCGTCTGTAACCACCAAGCAAGGGACAGGCGAACCTCCGGGGTGAGCACTATCGTCTGGGATGTTAGAGACTGAGGCAGCCCGTTCCACTTTGACAGGATCAGGTGCTGCAGAGGTCTGGAGTGAAACTGGGCATATTCCACCATGTCGAACACCGACACCATGGAGCCCAGTAACCTCATCGCCGAGTGTAGAGACACCCGGCGGCTGTGCAGACAACTGCGCACCCTTGACTGCAAAGCAGAGATCTTTTCCTCCGTCACGAAGATCTTTTACTGTCCCGAGTCCAATAAGGCTCCAAGATGCAGAATCCTCCGAGACGGGATTAGAGTGGACTTCTGCCAGTTGATTAGCCAGCCGTGCCGTTGCAGCAGGGCAATGGTCAGGTCCAAGTGGCGTAACAGGAGCTCTGGAGATCCCGCCACCAATAACAGGTTGTCCAAGTACGGCAACATGCGGACTCCCTGCAGCCGCAGAGAAGCCGCCATGACCGCCATCACCTTGGTGAAAACACGTGGTGCTGTCGCCAGGCCAAAGGGTAACGCCCGAAACTG
Organism: Taudactylus pleione; assembly: GCA_031769625.1. Lineage (NCBI taxonomy): Eukaryota > Metazoa > Chordata > Amphibia > Anura > Myobatrachidae > Taudactylus > Taudactylus pleione. The sequence continues at coordinate 25,788,400 of JAUIMM010000113.1, read as the reverse complement.
GAAGTGGTCGCCGCGGATTGCAAACCTGAGGAACTGTTGATGGCGCAAAAGAATAGGGACATGCAGGTAAGCGTCCTGTATGTCCAATGACACCATGTAGTCCCCAGGTTCCAGCGCCAGAATGATGGACCGTAGGGTCTCCATCCGAAACTTCGGTACCTGCAAAGACTTGTTGAGTGCTTTGAGGTTGAGAATCGGACGATACGACCCATTGGGTTTCTGTACCAAAAAAAGATTTGAATAGAAACCCTGGCCCCTCTGGGAGAATGGAACAGGCACTATAACTCCAGCCTGGAGCATAGTGTGCAATACCTTCCGCAGCTCCGTAGCCTTGTTCCGGTCTGATGGTAGACCCGTGGTGAAGAATCGAGCCGGGGGTCTGTGCCGGAAGGAGAGGGCGTACCCGTGGGAGACCACCTCCAGAACCCAAGTGTCTGTCGTAGTGACCGACCAACACTGGGCGAAGTGCAGCAGGCGGCCTCCTACCATGGGATCCCCCAAAGGGAAGCCCGGACCGTCAGGCCGCAGGCTTGTCATCTGGCTTGGGGGCCGGACGTCTGGTACTCCATGCCTGCTTCCGGGGCTTGACCGATTTCCTAGGGACCAGCCTGACGAGGAAACTACTGTGGTTTGGGCCTGCCCTGGGCCCTAGATGACCGAAAGGATGATGGTCCAGAACCAGAAGGAGCAGCGGCCGACGGGAGACAAGCCGATTTGACTGCCGCCAGCGTGGCCACAATCTTATCCAGATCCGGACCGAAGAGAACTTCTCCGGTAAACGGCAACGCTTCCAGACCCTTCTTGGAATCTGCGTCCGCCTTCCAGGATCGCAGCCACAAGGTGCGACGAGCAGCTACCGCTGCTGAAGAAATTCTAGACACCAGAGTACTAATGTCTAGAGCCGCCTTGTTGATGTAGGTGGCCGAATCACGGAGATTGCCAATCAACTCCGCCTGTTCGGCCGGACAGTCGGAATCAAAAGAGGCCTCTAATGAATCCGCCCAGCGCTCCATCGCTCTGGCAACCCAGCAAATGGCCATAGCCGGCCGTGCTGCCCCCCCCCGCAAGGGAATAAGCGGACTTCAGGCAGATTTCCACCTTGCGGTCCGTAGCATCCTTAAGGGAGGACATGGATGGCATCGGCAATGTGGCACTACGGACAAGACGGGTCACGTGAGAATCCACCTGGGGAGGGGATTCCCACTTAGCAAAATAATTATCCGCGAACGGATAAGCCACCGCCAGGCGTCTCTGCGGCTGGTATCTTTTGCCAGGCTGTTTCCACGCCTCCACTAAATGGTCCACCAACTGACCCGAAAGAGGAAAGACTGTGGCATCGCCCTTCACGTCTTTGAAAAAGGCATACTTAGATTTAGCCGCTGGGGGAACTTCGTCCTCAATCACCAAGGCTGTGCGGACCGCCCGAATAAGTCCAGGAATATATACTTTGGACTTCGCATCAGCGTCCTTAGTATGGAGAGGTTCCTGATCGTAAGGATCCAAAATCTCCCCATCATCAGACGTCCCTTCGTCATCCTCATAAGGAGCGGACAGAGACGCCACCGGCCGTTTATGAGGCCGCATCACAGACTCCCCTTGCAACACATCCGACAAGTGCTGTACAGAACTCGTCAGGGAGTTAACCCACGCTGGCTCCTGAGAAACCGAGAGCGGGGAAATAGGGAGACTGTGGGGTACCACCAATTGTCGTGGGAAACCCTGCATGGGTGACGACACCACAGACTGCTGGGACAAACCCATCGGAGTAAACGCGGGCTGCGGAGCTAACTGGCCCACTAAAGCTGTTAGCGCCTGAGCGAAACAAGCCCAGGGCGGCTCCTGTACCGGTGCTGCAACCGTAAGAGGCCGCGCCATGGACAAACACTGCCGGCAAAGGCCCTCCGCGCTACCCTCCCCCTCCGCTAACGGTACTTTACACGTGGTACACTGTAGCCGGAGGGGAAAATCACTTTCAGACATGACGGCACCACGTATGTGACCCCTCTCACCAATTATATATTAAATAGGCGAGAGACCACCCTGCAGCACCGCACCGTAAGGGCTTAGCAGAAAGAACAGGGACAGTAATAAAGCTGACAGGCTTGAGGAGAAAAGTTACAGGCAGCAGCGCTAGCAGTCACATAGCTGATCACTCAACTACACAGACACAGGGCCTGGTAGGACACAGCGCTGCATACACAGACCTGACCACAGCGGAGGAGAGGTATGCGGGGGGACCCAGACCACGATGCTTCCAATGCAGGCTTCCAGCAGCGTTCACCATGCTTCTGAAAAGACGGCCGCCGAGGAGCAGAGAGAAGGCTGGCCTGGGGGAGGAGCGCTGACACAGGGCCAGTCAGCACAGTGCAGAGAGGGCTGTGTGCAGCGGGGGAGGCGCCGGCTGTGAGACAGGGAAGGCGCGCTCCCCTGGCATGCATTTAACCCCTGGGACACCGCAGCGCTACCGCACTGCTGCGGTCCGCTGTCCCAGGGGGTAGTGGAAGCGCAGGTTGGTCGCCTGGCTCCACGCTGCAGCCAGTCCCCAGGGAGCCCCCTGCCTGGGGACTTAGGACCATGTGATCAGCGGGGACCCACCGCGGGACCCTGCTGCTTACCTCTGTCCCCCTTGAAGGAGAGGTATGCGGGGGACCCAGACCACGATGCCTCTGATGCCAGGCTTCCAGCAGCGTTCACCATGCGGTTGTAAGATGGCCGCCGAGGAGCTTAGAGGAGGCTGGCCTGGGGGAGGAGCACTGCTACAGAGCCAGTCAGCGTTGCAGAGAGGACTGTGCAGCAGGGGAGGCGACGGCTGTGAGACAGGGAAGGCGCACTCCCCTGGTATGCATTTAACCCCCGGGACGCCGCAGCGCTACCGCTCTGCTGCGGTCCGCTGCCCCAGGGGGGTAGTGGAAGCGCAGGTTAGATACCTGGCTCCACGCTGCAGCAAGTCCCCAGGGAGCCCCCTGCCTGGGGACTCTGGACCATGTGTTAAGCGGGGACCCACCGTGGGACCCCGCTGCTTACCTTGCTGTCCCCTTGAATCCGGCCATGGTCCGGAACATCTGGGGTCACCGCTAGCTGTGACCCCAGATGCCCACCAGCATCCCCGGATCAGTACCGGCGTTCTGGTACCGGTAGGGTGTAGGGAAGACAGCATGGACGTCAGGACTGACTGTCCATGCTGTTCATCCAGATGTGCAGCCACAGCTGCATGAAGAAAAAGCTTCAGGGGCTCTTCTAGCCCCCACTCCAACAGGTGCACCCGACTCCGGCCGGACACCAAACTAAACTGAGGTGCCTTGGCTCGGGGGCGGGGTATAGGAGGGGGACCTAGTGCATCCTGGGAGGCTGAAAGCTTAACTCTTTGGTGCCCTGCGACTGACGTCACACCTATACCCCAAGGTATCCTGTGGATACCCTATGGACCCTGAAGTAGAAATCAGCAATATGTGGAGATTCACAAATTGGTGACTCCGAACAAAAAGTGATCGGAATCACAAAATCAGATTGTCCAACAGGTTTAATTTCAGCAACCAATCGGGGATTTAGATTGCTAGTGTATGGCGTCTATTAGATAAATAAAAGGAGCAAACGAGCAATTTGCTCCTTGCAAAAAAAAAAAAAAAAAAAGTACAGAAATGGGCTTTTGGAGTGCAAACTTGCGGGAACCACCCTGCACCCTGGGAACAGCCCCCCAAAGGTAAACAGTGTGAAAAAAAATAAAAAATACTTAACACCCCAAAAAATTACTTTGAAAAAAAGGGGGCAAAAAAGTACAAAGTTGGGGGACAAACTTAAAAACTAGCGAAATAGACTCCCCACACTATGTCGTCTGATCCGGCGGATCGGATGAAATATCAGGCACATTGGCCAGTGTGTACCCGGCAATTTCACTGACGATGCACGCTACCGCGCGACATCGCCCTTCGGACCTGCACTATCGTTCGTGGTTGCGATATCGCCCCGGCAAGTGTGTACGCCCGATGCCAGATCCAGCCGCTAGTGTGTACTGGCCTTCAGCATTAAACCAAGAACCACCCCGACCCTTCCTGACTTGGGAAGGGGGGGGGGGGGATTCAATTCAACGCAGTATACAGGAATTAAAACTCTGGAAAGGAAAAGAAAGATGTTTGAGCTAAACTTCAATTAGTGAAATCTCCCATTTGTATTATGATCTGTACATAATCATTTAGGAAAGGAACAACCAGCCCTAGTGTGTTTATTATTCCTTTAAGTAAAACAAGTTTTGGTTTCCCATTCAAATTGATGAACTTGGAGAGCGGATGAGAAGTCAGACTAATCGACTATGTACCTGCTATGAAAACATTCATCCCACTAATCTCAGCTTCCTGTGTGAGGGAAAACAAATATAGACTGACTCATACCAGGGAGCGGTTAAACATTCTTCTGACATAACATGTTGACAGATAACCATGTACTTCAGCTGAAACGCAGTGCTACACCACCCCACGCTATAAATCATATGCTTGCCTTTTATTACGCTGAATAAAGCACAGGCAAACGTCACAGCACAAGGAGGGCGGCACATCAGTTTCATCTCCGGATAGACTGGTCCATGGGATAAATATTTGTAAAATCACCTATTAGCCCCTGGAAATCTGTCTTACATTTGTAACAATTTAAGCGCATTCTGCATTAAAAAGTTAGGGCGTAAATTGCACCAACAAAAAAAGGTTTGCAAACTTTGCTAAGCCACAGACATTTAAAGATGCATCTAGCTCTGCAATGGCACATATACGCCAGCTTAATGACGGGTAAGAACAATCCAGCTCTGCAAGGGCACATATACGCCAGCTTAGTGACAGGTAAAACCAATCCAGCTCTGTAAGGGCACATATATGCCAGCTTAATGATGGGTAAGAACAATCCAGCTCTGCAAGGGCACATATACGCCAGCTTAATGACAGGTAAGAACAATCCAGCTCTGCAAGGGCACATATACGCCAGCTTAATGACGGGTAAGAACAATCCAGCTCTGCAAGGGTACATATATGCCAGCTTAGTGACAGGTAAGGACAGCAGTATATGCAACAGGAATAAATAGTGACATATTTGCCTGGATTACACCAGGGATTGTGGTTTGATAGTGGTATCTGTAAATGCTTACACTACACAGTTCCTTAATTATCATACACATAAAACAGTCTGTGTCTGGACAGTTAATAAATAATACAATCACATTTACTTGTAAAACAAATAAAATAATTAAATTGGTAATGGTTGTCTTTCTCTTTAAAAACAAACAAACAAACAATGGAAATCCTGATGCAGACTGAATGCAAATGTCATGTAAATACTGAACAGATTGCAGCAGCCATACTTATAATTTATATAGTGTCAGTGGGAGGGATCAAAACGCATCCACTCAGCCAATCAGGAGCTACCGCTTTAGACAGAAGCAGGTCTGAAGTCACTGGCATGACTTTTGATATCAAACCCATTGATGTCTGGCAGATGACACGGAAGTGGGTGCACAGGACACGGTGTGATCCAGAGAACGGCCTTGTACATATACAGTTACCATTCTGAGCATGGCTATAACTCCATCTGGGCTCCAGTGATGGGATATACTGCCCTCCTGATTAAAGGCTCAAGATAAGGACCCAAATCAATACAGAGGGCGAAAAGCTAAGTGTTTCCCAGCTTCTGGGAGCAGAGATTATTACCTTACAAAGTAGAAGGACAAGTTGTGGATATACTGTAATGAAGTTGGGATGTCTTGTCCTCCCCCCCAGCACAGCTATGCCCTCTTCCAATGATGCAAGATAAACAAAGGGCTTACATTAAGCACATTAGCAGAATATTAACTCATTGCAGCATGATAGAGGTTAGCTAAGAAATGAAAAGCAGGTTATAGGGCAAGAGACAGATTCATTCAGGACGAAGACCTCCTATCTAACCAGGCCCACCAATCAAACATAGCTATGCATAACCCTGCTACGTAAGTTGCCATCTTCAGCATTTATCTCACTTGTTAGACAAAGTTAAGTCCCTAACTTTGTCATACTTGCTGACATTTAAGCTGTCACCTCCAAGAGGGGTGCAGGTGGGTAGTGCCGTAATAATCACTGTGAAACCACCCCTGCTATGCAAAACCGCCATCCATGGCACGGTGATTCAACGTGAATTATGTCATCAAGCCACCCAGACTGTCACGTCACTCAGGAATGGGTGCAGTGAGCTGCATGGGGGGACACCGGCCTACTCTTCCCGATGTCCAGAGAGCCACGCCAAACTGAGAAGCCTTCCGGGTGACAAAGGAAGTATGACCTGTTTGTCTTTCACACGTAATATAGATGTTTGAGTTGGATTTGTGAAGGAACATTTTAGCCGTGTCTACTAAGCTCATTTTAATTGTCTAAATGGATACAAATGGTGTATGAAATGGGAGATGCTTATTCCATATGCAGAATGGAGAATGGACAAATGGATTAAATGGGGGCAGTTAGATTGAGCGCGATGTTGAAAAGCCACGGGAAGGAGTTCCCGGAGCTATTCAATTGACCGCGCCGATAAGTCCGACTGCAGGATTTCCTCAGGAGGGTGCGAACAGAAATCAGACTTAGTACTGCGCAAAGCTGGAAAACAGCATTGTGGCCGGCAGCTAACTGCTTCGCGGCCGGCACTTTAGTCGGAGAATGCCGGTCAGTACCATTAAACACCCAGCTTAAGCCGCGGTAACCGGCATTCTCCAACTTAAGTCGTTCTAGTCTGACTTAACAGTGCGATCAATTGAATACCTCCAGGAACTACTTTCCGGGGCTATTCTACATCAAGCTGAATTGAATCGCCCTCAATGAACACACATGACGGAACATGTAGGGGACATGCTCTACCTTTCAATCGCTCAAATGTGGAAGACTTTCATTTTGGATAGGAGATAATGCATACCAGCTTACAATGAACGGTTAGTCCTCATGCTAAGAATTTGCACTGTCACAAAAATGTAGCTACGCATACAAGTCTGAGTTATTTCGGGCAGATATCTCGCAGGCCTTTTTTGTGTTAAACGTTTAGAATAATGACTGAATTATGATCACATTTGAGGCTTCAGATTAAATGTGGCCACACATCCATGTCGGACAATCAGCCCCGATATCAGCAATATTTGTGGCCCCGAAAATTAGCAGCAAGAGTGAGAATTATTCAATGAAAATTAATCAGATCACCACAGAGCTTGAAAAATAAAAATGACGGCAATAGGCCACGGTGTATATAGTTACATTCTGACTAAACTAACAAATCCCAGCGGAAGCCGGAAGTGTTTGAGCACTAACATCCACAAGTTAGGCCATTTAGGACAGATCCAGCTATTCAACTCAATGGAAGAGTGACTGATTCGGGCAGTGTGCGACCACCATAAGACTTCAGCTGTGACACAACTAGACACTTTCCTCAACTTATAGGGGCAGATTCAATTCTGCAATATGGCCCGTGATGTGCCATGCTGGACCAGTCATGGCTAACAACTTAGCAAGTTTGTCCTCGCTTCCATAGAGTCGCGGTGCATAGCCTACGGTAAAATGATAGTGCACACACAGCCAAACATTACATAATGTTTGGCGGCATATCACACAAAACGCTAAAATTGGATGCTAAAAGTATGGTTGCTATGGAAAATGTTCCTGTAACTAATGATTATTTGTTTAAAAAAAAAAAATATATATAATGAACTTTATTTTATAAGTTAGTAAATTGACATGTTGAATGGGTGATACATAGGGACAGATTCAATTAGAAAAAGTGAGCTATCACATGACTGCAAATATGGTCTCCGATTTCTGCTCCCACCTACACTGCGAGCAAAAAAACAGCCAGACACACATCCGGCGAAGCTGCGGGAAGCCATTCTGGCAGCTCACAGGTAATTGAATCAGCGTCATAGACCATTGTTGTTATGATTTTTGGGGGATATTCATTCCAAGAAAGCATCCTAGAAAAAAATAGTGTTACGTAATGCTAAACTTCATCTGTTATAGAAACCTCAAAGTCATTATTGGCAACACTCCTCTTATCGGTCATTTTAATCAAAGTCATAATCACTTTGCTATTATACATATAAGCGTGGAATCAAAGCACACACAAAAAAAAGAGATTTCTGGACATTTTGCCCTGTAACGGGTTTGTTAGCACACAGTGTTAATAATAGGACTAATTAAGTTTTGTAGCGGTATAATTAATAGGATTTACCTTTTAACTTTTCATGAGTGTCTGACAGTTATGTCTCCTTTCCACAAACAATTAGTAATCAGTTATCAGGATGAAACCTAAGAAGATTAAAACAAGAGATATATCATTCAAAACATGAATACAGCTGTAAAACAACATTATCCAGATATAAACCAGTACCTAAATACAACACTGATAGAAAATAACATTGTGCACCAACAACATTCCAGTTTTTATTCTTCAGGTCAGGGATGGGGAACCTCAGGCCCGGGGGCCATATAAGGCCCTCGGAATAAGTTGGCCTGGCCCTTGGAGCTTTTTCTGCTAGCCTCATCTGGATACCAGGGTGCCTATAATGACACCCTGCGGCCAGAATCTATGCAGCAGTGCCGCCTGGAGCATCCTTAGGTCGCTGCCCTTACAGCTCCCCTGCTGCAATCACCAGCGATTGTGGCCCCTGTCCCGTGTGACGTCACATTGAGGGAGCGTGGGCCTGCACCGGGCCCGCGAATAATGTTATATACAGTCAGGTGCATAAATATTGGGACAGTGTCAGAATTTTCATATTTTGGCCTCTATTCACCACCACAATGGCTTTGAAATGAAACAAACAAGATGTGCTTTAACTGCAGACTTTCAGATTTAATTTGAGGGTAATTACATCCAAATCAGGTGAACGGTGTAGGAATTACAATGGTTTCTATATGTGCCTCCCACTTTTTAAAGGGGCCAAAAGTAATGGGACCATCAACTCAAAAGCTATTTCATGGACAGGTGTGGGCTATTCCCTAGTTATTTCATTACCAATTAAGCAGGTAAAAGGTCTGGAGTTGATTCTAGGTGTGACATTTGCATTTGGAATCAGTTGCTGTCGACTCTCAATATGAGATCCAAGGAGCTGTCACTATCAGTGAAGCAAGCCATCATTAGGCTGAGAAATCAAAACAAACCCATCAGAGAGATAGGAAAAACATTAGGTATGTCCAAATCAACTGTTTGGAACAGTCTTAAAAAGAAAGAACGCACCGGAGAGCTCAGCAACACCAAATGACCCGGAAGACCACGGAAAACAACTGTGGTGGATGACAGAAGAATTATTTCCCTGGTGGAGAAAAACCCCTTCACAACAGCTGGCCCATTCAGGAACACTCTCCAGGAGGTAAGTGTATATGTGTCAAAGTCATCAATCAAGAGAAGACATCACAAGAGTGAATATAGAGGGTTCACCACAAGATGTAAACCATTGGTGAGCCTCAAAAACAGGAAGACCAGATTAGAGTTTGCCAAACATCATCTAAAAAGGCCATTACAGTTCTAGAACAACATCCTATGGACAGATGAGACAAAGATCAACTTGTACCAGAGTGATGGGAAGAGAAGAGTATGGAGAAGGAAAGGAACTGCTCATGATCCAAAACATACCACCTCATCAGTGAAGCATGGTGGTGGTAGTGTCAGGGCGTGGGCATGTATGGCTGCCAATGGAACTGGTTCCCTTGTATTTACTGATGATGTGACTGCTGACAAAAGCAGTAGAATGAATTCTAAAGTGTTTCAGGCAATATTATATGCTCATATTTAGTCAAATGCTTCAGAACTCATTGGACGGCGCTTCACAGTGCAGATGGACAATGACCCGAAGCATACTGCAAAAGCAACCAAAGAGTTTAAGGCTAAAAAGTGGAATGTTATGCAATGGCCAAGTCAATCCCCTGACATGAATCCGATTGAGCATGCATTTCACTTGATGAAGACAAAACTGAAGGGAAAATGCCCCAAGAACAAGCAGCAACTGAAGACATTTGCAGTAGAGGCCTGGCAGAGCATCACCAGGGATGAAACCCAGCGTCTGGTGATGTCCATGTGTTCCAGACTTCAGGCTGTAATTGCCTGCAAAGGATTTGCAACAAAGCATTAAAAAGTGAAAGTTAGATTTAGGATTGTTTAGTTTGTCCCATTACTTTTGGCCCCTTAATTCCTACACCGTTCACCCGATTTGGATGTAATTACCCTCAAATTAAATCTGAAAGTCTGCAGTTAAAGCACATCTTGTTTGTTTCATTTCAAAGCCATTGTGGTGGTGACTAGAGGCCAAAATATGAAAATTCTGACAATGTCCCAATATTTATGGACCTGACTGTATATCTAAATGGCCCTTGGCAGAAAAAAGGTTCCCCACTCCTGCTTTAGGTTATAACTGAATGAGTTTGGGATTCAGTCAACATCAGTTTAAGCTTTGTTTTGTTTGCTTTCTTCTATTTTGATTTCACTTAATATGACACTGGTGATCTCACTCAAGGAGAGAGGTATCAAGCCTTGGGGAGAGATAAAATGGAGACATTGCCTTAAGCAACTAATCAGCTTCTGTCATTTCAAAGACTGTGCTTGATAAATGACAAATCAGTTGGGGGCCCATTTATCAAAGTTAATTTGAGGTCAATTCCCCGAAAACACCTGTTTTCGTGGGTTTACCTCAAATACTAAGTATCCCCCGGATGTATGAAAGAGGGACGGCAGCAGGTATCGGAGATACCTGCTGCGATCCCTCCATTGCTGCCCACAGCCGCCTGCCCCATAGGTTTCTATGGGGGATGCGATGCTGCCAAATGTATCAATATCGGGAATGCGAAGCATTCCCGGTATTGGCCCCAGCAGCTAACGCTATCTGAAGATAGCGTTAGCCGCTGTAGCCTATGGGGACTTACCGCATTTCAGCCGGCCGAGGGATCTCCCAGATCCCTCCACCGGCAATGGACGCCGCTCATGTGAAGTCCGCGCATGCACAGTAGTCCCGCATGCACTCCGGCCTTTCGGAGCCTGTCTCCCTGCATGTGCCGGTACATACATTCAGCCGGTATGATCGCATTTTGCAATGCGATCATGGGCGGTACTGGATGCCCTGATCGCATTGCAAAATGCGATCATTAATTAATGGGCCCCTTGGTTACTTTGGTCAACTACTCCACATTATCTCTCTCCAAGGGTTGATACATCTCCCCCCGACTGGTTATGGCTTCAAATTGTACTTTGCACACGAGTATACAAGACAAGATGAGGTGCTGCAGTGACACAGAAACAATAGGCCAAGGACATGATGGCTTATTTTTTTCCTAATCAAATTTACCAACCAGTACATTGTGTATAGATCACATTTTGCCCGGAGGGGACCAGTAAGACTGGAGTGGAGACCTACGGCACATGTTAACAGAAATATACATATTTATACATCCAATACAAATACACACACACTTTACCCCTGGGTATTAACATTACGTCATACAAGCAACTTGCCAATGTTCAAAGTTGATACTCTGTTATAATTCAATGACAACTGATAGGTTATTCCTTGTAATACTGCTGTATAAACACGCTTTGATCAATGGAGTGGCTTACCTATGCCAGTTGTTCTCAACTCCAGTCCTTAAGTACCCCCAACAAGTCATGTTTTCTGGATTTCTTTAACAGACGAGTTAATCTATTTACCTTGGTCAGATGGAAATCGTGAAAACATGACCTGTTGAGAGTACTTGAGGACTGGGGAACCACTGACCTATGCCATTAACACAGAGCCATGCTCTCAAATGAAAGCCAAGACATTAAACCAACAAAAGTGCCATGCCTTCTGTAGCTAAGATTTAGTTGCATCGTCCCCTCACCATAAACTAGTTGTGAGTCCGTCTTAAAACACGATGAGCCTGCATAAAAATAGCATCCTTCCACGAACAGCAAGGGGTTAATTGTGTCACTTGGCTACACAATCTATTCTTACAACCCGCAATATTCCCGTAATACATTGACCTTGGAACTAGTTTCACTGCAACTCTCAAAAGTTGAATTATTTGCTTTGCTCTGATTAATGATTAATTAATGTCTTCAGCTCTTACTAGCTAATGCAAGCTCTAAGGCTTTGGGAGAGATAAAACCTCTTTCGCTAATTAGCCCTGAAACCCAATTAAAAGATCCACTGTAGAGACGACTTGGAGCAATTTCAGAATTTGTTTAGTTTTCTGTATGACGTGCTTATAGGTTTCACTTCCAAATCAAGCAGCGTTTTTTCATGTGATATTTACCCCCTTGGGACTGCAAGACGGGTTTGTTTAATAGCAAGTGCAGGTCTTGCACACAGATTTATTACAACAAAGCTGGACATCCCTCATGCTTTAGCCCAAGACTCCAAGCCTTCTAACAAATCCATTACAGTGTCTCTGAGCCAAAAGCATTTGGCTCTGCGCCTCTACAATTAGTCACTAGCAATTACGAGTGCTCTCTTCTCTTGCAGAATCTTCATTTAATTTACATTAAAAGCGACTTCTCATCAACATATAAATAACCCTCATTTTATTCCCTATTTTCCTTTGAGATCTTTAACATATGTTTGGGGTGCACTAAAACATGTTCTCTTCATTTTCGTGCAGGTTATTGCAGTTTCGCCTTCACGTCTGGCAGCCGATGGATCATAATTTGCTGAAAATAACCAGAAGTTGGGAGCTAGGAGACAACAGTTTCCACGCTGCAACGTGTGAGAGACGGTGACGGAATATAAGCGGATAATAAATACCCCATTTAAAAGGTTAGACTCAGAATCTTATCAATCGTTAATTACATGGTAGATATGAAGTATAATTCACTTTGTCTAGAGGAGATTGTGCAGGCTGTGGTCCTGCCAGCCAATTTACCATCAAATTATAGTCTACAAAAGGATGAAAATGACAACAGACAGTGGACCTCATTCCGAGTCGGTCGCAAGCGCTGAGCGCTCGCAACCAGGTCGATATTTAGGCCCTGCGCACGCGCAGCGGCCACACTGCGCGTGCACAAGCCCCAGAGAGAGAGAGAAAATCTCTCGCTCCGAAGCTCACTACAAAAGGGGCAGCTGTCGATGTTGATCGACAGCTCGGCCCGTTTTGTAGGCGGGGCGGTTTCTACACATGACGGAGCGCTTGCAGTTTTGTGGGCGGCCGCACTGACATCAGCAGTGATGTCAGTGGGGAGTTTCCTGCTCGATCAGAGCAGGAAGCTCCCTAGGGCTTGCGGCTGTCGAGACCCAATCTTAGGGTCTTGTCGCAAGCCCCGATGGTCGCGATGGTCTTGACCATCGCGACCATCAACCTGGTCAGTCGCTAAGCTGTGGGTGGTCACCCACAGCTTAACTAATGACCAGGAGGACACAGAAAAAAAAGAAGCGCCCGCCCTCAAACAGAGAGAGCGATCGCTTCTTGCGACCGCCTCTGAATGAGGGCCAGTGTTCCATCTCCGATTGGCTCAATCAGACATTTGATTGGGACTGTCGGCAAAATGTGGTGGGCGAATGAACCGTGATCTGTGTGTGGAGACATCTCCTAAATGCGCACAGAGGTGCTGATGTACATATGAAAGTATGACTGTTGACTGAGGGTATCTTGCAGTTTTTGCCCTGCACGTGCTCTGGAACAATACGGGCAGGTTTGGGTGATGCAGGGTCATTAGCATTTTAAAATCGTATCTACAGTTATGACTAAAGAAGCATAAATGGGCTGTCGACAGAACTTTGGGACAGGGTGACATAAGCAAAAATACTGTACGTCTGTTTGGGGGTGTATCATCTGCACCTAGTATTGTGCACCAATAACGACGACTAGTTGCAAGTCATGCTCGAGGAGGTGATCGCAAAGCAGATTGCATACAGGCGAATATACACTTTTTTTTTCTGTGCATGCATCTTTGGAGCAACACACACATTGTTTACTTCCAATGCTGCGTCAGGCCTGATCTAGCTAAATCCGCCCAAGTATATGCAACTATAAGCTCCCTTACCAAGATGCACATCCCACATGGCTTTGATTACACTGGCCTTAATTTGTATCAATCCAATGGTTCTCTACCTCAACCCTCCAGTTTTCCCCAACAGGTCATATTCTGAGGATTTCGGTCTATGGAAGCAGGTGGGATAATTACTGATCAAGATAAATGCTTGATTAAAGAAATCCACAAAACATGCTCTGTTAGCGGTACTTGAGGACTGGAATTGAGAACACCTGCACTAAAAAAAATGAGATATGGTAAGAACTTACCTTTGTTATCTCTATTTCTACGAAGTCCATAGGGTTCCACAGGATACCTTTGGGGTATAGGTGATGACGTCAGGCATCGGGCACCATAGAGTTAAGTTTTCAGTCCTCCCAGGATGCACTAGGGTCCCCCTCCTATACCCCGCCCCCGAGCCAAGGCACCTCAGTTAGTTACCAAGCCATAGGCCGGAGGAGGAGAAGGAAGAGAGAGGAAAAAAAAGATCTGGACACACACAAGAATCACATTCTCACCAGAGGGAGACGGAAAAACCGGTGACCAGAGTAAAGCCCATCTGCAGCACAGGTGCGACAGGGCGGGAGTCCTGTGGAACCCTATGGACTTCGTAGAAATAGAGATAACAAAGGTAAGTTCTTACCATCTCATATTTTCTACTTCAGGGTACATAGGGTATCCACAGGATACCTTGGGGATGTCCCAAAGCAGTATCCTTCAAGGGTGGGGACGCTCCTGTGCTGAAAGGAGAATCCGCCGCCCGAAGGAAGCATCCTGAGAGGCGAAGGTGTCAAACCTGGAATACGAAGGTATGGACAGAGGACCACGTAGCAGCCTTACAAATCTGGACTGCAGAGGCACCACGTCGAGCTGCCCACGAAGGACCCACAGACCTAGTGGAATGAGCCTTCACAGAAGGAGGAACCGGCAGGTCTTCATGAAGATAAGCTTCAGAAATTGCCATACGGATCCAGCCTGCCAAAGTTTGCTTTGAAGCAGGCCAACCCTTTTTACGGAAGCCATAGAGGACAAACAAGGCGTCCGACTTCCTAAACGAAGAAGTGCGGTCAACATAAGTCCTTAAGGCCCGCACAACATCCAAAGAGGCCTCACCCACGGAAAGACCAGGTGAGTTAAAAGCCGGAACAACTATTTCCTCATTAACATGAAACTGGGAAACAACTTTAGGCAGAAATTCAGGACGAGTGCGTAGCACTGCCCTGTTCCCATGAAAAATCAAGAAAGGGGGTCTACAAGAGAGAGCCCCTAAATCAGAAACACGTCTGGCCGAAGCTATGGCCAGAAGGAAAACAGTCTTAGCTGTTAGCCATTTAAGATCCACTGAGCCTAGTGGTTCAAACGGCGGTCCTTGGAGAGCCCTCAGGACCACAGTCAAGTCCCAAGGCGCAACAGGTGGAACAAAAGGCGGCTGAATACGCAGAATGCCCTGCATAAAGGTGCGCACATCAGGAAATGTAGCAATCCTACGATGAAACCAGACAGACAGGGCCGAAACCTGCACCTTCAAAGAAGCAAGGCGAAGCCCATGGTCTAGTCCCGCTTGTAGGAAGGCGAGTACCCGAGACAGACGAAACTCCCGCGGTGCATAACCTCTCGGTCGACACCACTGGAAGAACGTATGCCACACGCGATGGTATATTCTCGCGGAAGACTGTTTCCGAGCTCTTAGCATGGTACGTACTACAGAGCTTGAAAACCCCTGGACCTTAACATGGCCGTCTCAACAGCCACGCCGTCAAAGACAGCCGAGTCAAGTCCGGGTTAAGACAAGGATCCTGTGACAGAAGGTCCGGTCGGAGCGGTAACTGCAGAGGAATGTCCACGGACAGACCCTGAAGGTCTGAGAACCAGTGCCGTCTGGGCCATGTGGGAGCTATCAACAGGAGCGTCCCTCCTTCCTGTTTGAATTTCCGGATTACCCGTGGAAGAAGGGAAACCGGAGGAAAGAGATAAGCAAACCGGAACGTCCACTGGACGGACAGAGCATCCACCAGAGACGCCTCTTCGTCTCTTGTGCGAGACCCGTACACCGGCAACTTGTTGTTGTGCCGGGACGCCATAAGGTCGATCTCTGGAAGACCCCACCTGTCCACCAGCAGTTGAAAAATGTCCGGGTGCAGGGACCATTCCCCCGGATGAACGTCCTGGCGACTGAGAAAGTCTGCCTCCCAGTTTAGCACTCCCGGAATGAAGACAGCTGATATGGCCGGAAGATTGCGCTCCGCCCATACCAGGATCCGAGACACCTCTACGAGAGCCGCCCGACTTCGGGTTCCTCCTTGCCGGTTTATGTAGGCCACGGTGGTAGCGTTGTCCGACTGGACCTGCACTGGGTGACCTTGGAGAACCCGATGTGCCTGCTGGAGAGCATTGAAAACCGCTCGGAGTTCCAAGATGTTTATTGGAAGCTCTGCTTCTGCCGGAGTCCACCTGCCCTGGAACAAGCGTGAACCCGAAACTGCTCCCCAGCCCCGAAGACTGGCGTCCGTTGTCAACAGGACCCGATTCGCCACCCAGAACGGACGACCCTTGTTGAGATGGGTCGTCTGCAACCACCAGGCAAGGGACAGGCGAACCTCCGGAGTGAGCACTATCGTCTGGGATGTTAGAGACTGAGGCAGTCCATTCCACTTGGACAGGATCAGGTGCTGCAGAGGTCTGGAGTGAAACTGGGCATATTCCACCATGTCGAATACCGACACCATGGAGCCCAGTAACCTCAACGCCGAGTGTAGAGACACCCGGCGGCTCTGCAGACAACTGCGCACCCTCGACTGTAAGGGAGAGATCTTTTCCCCCGTCACAAAGATCCTTTGCTGTCCCGAGTCCAATAAGGCTCCGAGGTGCAGAATCCGCTGAGACGGGATCAGGGTAGACTTCTGCCAGTTTATCAACCAGCCGTGCCATTGCAGTAGCGCAATGGTCAGGTCCAAGTGGCGCAGAAGGAGCCCCGGAGATCCTGCCACTAAGAGAAGGTCGTCCAAGTACGGCAACATGCGGACTCCCTGCAGCCGCAGGGAAGCCGCCATGACCGCCATCACCTTGGTGAAAACACGTGGTGCTGTCGCCAGGCCAAAAGGTAACGCCCGGAACTGAAAGTGGTCGCTGCGGATTGCAAACCTGAGGAACTGCTGATGGCGCAAAAGAATAGGGACATGCAGGTAAGCGTCCTGTATGTCCAATGACACCATGTAGTCCCCAAGTTCCAGCGCCAGAATGATGGACCGCAGGGTCTCCATCCGAAACTTCAGCACCCGCAAAGACTTGTTGAGAGCTTTGAGGTTGAGAATCGAACGAAACGACCCATTGGGTTTCTGCACCAAAAAGAGATTGGAATAGAAACCCTGGCCCCTCTGGGAGAATGGAACAGGCACTATAACTCCAGCTTGGAGCATAGTGTGCAAGACCTTCCGCAGCTCCGTGGCTTTGTTCCGGTCTGATGGTAGACCCGTGGTGAAGAATCGAGCCGGGGGTCTGTGCCAGAAGGAGAGGGCATACCTGTGTGAGACCACCTCGAGGACCCAAGTGTCTGTCGTGGTGACCGACCAACACTGAGCGAACTGCAGCAGGCGGCCTCCCACTTTGGGATCCCCCAAAGGGAGGCCCGGACCGTCAGGCCGCAGGCTTGCCATCTGGCTTAGGGGCCGGACGTCTGGTACTCCAGGCCTGCTTCCGGGGCTTGGCCGATTTCTTGGGGCCAGCCTGACGGGGAAAGGACTGTGTCTTAGGCCTACCCTGGGCCCTATAAGACCGACAGGACGATATACCTGAACCAGAAGGAACAGCAGCCGACGGGAGACATGCTGATTTAGCTGCCGCCAGCGTAGCTATAATCTTGTCCAGGTCCGGACCGAAGAGAACCTATCCGTTAAAAGGCAATGCCTCCAAACCCTTTTTGGAATCAGCGTCCGCCTTCCAGGATCGCAACCACAAGGTGCGACGAGCAGCCACCGCTGCCGAAGAAATTCGAGACGCCAGGGTACTAATATCTAAGGCCGCTTCGTTGATATAAGTGGCCGAATCCCGGAGATTGCCGATAAACTCCGTCTGCTCAGCCGAACAGTCGGGATCGAAGGACGCCTCCAACGTATCAGCCCAGCGCTCCATAGCTCTGGCAACCCAGCAAATGGCCATAGCTGGCCGTGCTGTCCCCCCTGCAAGGGAATAGACGGACTTCAGGCAGATCTCTACCTTGCGGTCCGTAGCATCCTTAAGGGAGGACATGGATGGCATGGGCAATGTGGCACTACGGACAATGCGTGTCACATGAGAATCCACCTGTGGAGGGGATTCCCACTTGTCAAAATAATTGTCCGCAAACGGATACGCCACTGCTAAACGCCTTTGAGGCTGATATCGTTTGTCTGGCTGTTTCCACGCTTCCTCTAGGTTGTCAACTAATTGTCCCGAAAGAGGAAACACTGTGGTATCTCCTTTAACATCCTTGAAAAAGGCGTATTTGGACTTTGATACCGGAGGTTCCTCATCCTCAATAACTAAAGCAGTCCGGACTGCACGAATAAGGCCAGGTATATACACCTTAGACTTAGCGTCCGACTCTTTAGGACGGGGAGGTTCCTGGTCAGAAAGATCCAGAATTTCCCCATCATCGGACGTCCCGTCGCCATCCTCATAAGGAGCGGACTGAGACGTCACCGGCCGCTTGTGGGGCCGCATCACAGACTCCCCCTGCAACACGTCTGACAACTGCTGTACAGAGCTTGTTAACGAATTAACCCACGCAGGCTCATGAGAGACCTGAGGAGGGGAAATAGGGAGACCGTGGGGTATCATTAATTGTCTCGGGAAACCCTGCATGGGTGACGACACCACTGACTGCTGGGACAATCCCATCTGAGTGAACGGAGGCTGCAGAGCTAACAGGCCCACGAGGGTTGCAAGCGCCTTGGCGAAACAAGCCCAGGGCGGCTCCTGTACCGGTGGTGTGACCGTAATAGGCCGCGCCAATAAATAACACGGTCGGCATAGCCCTTCCGCGCTACCCTCCCCCTCCACTATAGGTGCCTTGCACGTAGTACACCGAAGCTGTAGAGGGAAGTCACTCTCAGACATAATGGTAAATATGTGACCCATCTCAACAATACTTGTCCGTATAGTGAGAGACCACCCTGCAGCACCGCACCACAAGGGCTTTAGCAGAAAGACAGGGACAGTAATAAGGCTGACAGTTAAGAAGTAAAGTACAGGCAGCAGCGCTAGCACAGTCACATACAATGCAAAGAAAAATCAATTCCTGCACTATCAGCGCTGATTCTCAACTACCCAGACACAGAGTCTGGTAGGACACAGCGCTGCATACACAGACCTGACCCAAATCGGAGGAGAGGTATGCGGGGGACCCAGACCACGATGCCTCTGATGCCAGGCTTCCAGCAGCGTTCACCATGCGGTTGTAAGATGGCCGCCGAGGAGCTTAGAGGAGGCTGGCCTGGGGGAGGAGCACTGCTACAGAGCCAGTCAGCGTTGCAGAGAGGACTGTGCAGCAGGGGAGGCGACGGCTGTGGGACAGGGAAGGCGCACTCCCCTGGCATGCATTTAACCCCCGGGACGCCGCAGCGCTACCGCTCTGCTGCGGTCCGCTGCCCCAGGGGGGTAGTGGAAGCGCAGGTTAGATACCTGGCTCCACGCTGCAGCAAGTCCCCAGGGAGCCCCCTGCCTGGGGACTCTGGACCATGTGTTAAGCGGGGACCCACCGTGGGACCCCGCTGCTTACCTTGCTGTCCCCTTGAATCCGGCCATGGTCCCAAACATCTGGGGTCACCGCTAGCTGTGACCCCAGATGCTCACCAGCATCCCCGGATCGGTACCGGCGTTCTGGTACCGGCGGGGGTGGAGGGAAGACGGCATGGACGTCAGTACTGACTGTCCATGCTGTACTTCCAGATGTGCAGCCACAGCTGCTTGAAGAAAACTTCAGGGGCTCTTCTTAGCACCCACTCCAACAGGTGCATCCGACTCCAGCCGGGCACCAAACTAAACTGAGGTGCCTTGGCTCGGGGGCGGGGTATAGGAGGGAGACCCTAGTGCATCCTGGGAGGACTGAAAACTTAACTCTATGGTGCCCGATGCCTGACGTCATCACCTATACCCCAAGGTATCCTGTGGATACCCTATGGACCCTGAAGTAGAAAGTTGCACCTGTTAATTATAAAGGATATCAGAAATCATCCCAGGGTGGGTTTGCTGACCATAGATGTGAGACACATAGCCACAGAGAAAGGTGACACCACGACACAGGATTTGTAAGCCCTGGCCCAGATCTTCATGACAGTCATATGCTGTTTCTCATTCTATCAAACTGTACCTTCAGTATCTGTTTCTCTAGATCAGACCTGGCCAACCTTTGGCTCTCCAGCTGTTGTGAAACTACAAGTCTCCCTCTGATCAGCTGGTAAAGCATGCTGTTTCACAACAGCCGGAGAGCCACAGGTTGGCCAGACCTGCTCTAGATCATCTGCTCTCTGCTTCCTCCATCAGTTGTAGAGCCATAAAGCTGCATACACATGTAAAGATTTTCTGTCTAACCATCCAACTAGTTGATTGGTTGGAATGAAAATCTGGTAAGGTATGAAAGCAAATGACAATCAGCAATTTGCTCCCAAATGCCAGAAAATGGACAAAAACTGTTTGTTAAATGTTTGATCTAAACAATTTGTTCAAACTTGTCTGACGACCATTTTCATCTGTGTTCTGGCATTTAGGAGCAAATTGCTGATCATCAGTTACTCCCATACATTACCAGATTTTCATTCCAACCAATCAACTAGTTGGATGGTTGGACAGAAAATCTTTAAGTGTGTATGCACCTTTAGACCGGGACATCTGATCTATCTACAGCACTTGGAAAACAAATAAACTCCTTCAGGTTTTAGTATCACATCTATGCAGATGACACCCGAAAGTATCCATCTCTCCAGACAAAAAGTGCCATCCGCAAGGCAGTTTTCCGGCTTAGCTCGGCGCTAACAACTTCGCGGCCGGCACTTTAGTCGGAGAATGCCGGTTCTCGCAACTAAACACCCAAGTTAAGTAGCGAGAACCGGTATTCTCTGACTTAACTTGTAAATGTCGGGCTAAACAGCTCCCTCTCAACGCTATCAACAGTGCACTGAATTGAATCGGCCCCCAAGTGACCCACTGCTGCTCCGCTGTTAAATCTCTACATTGGTTGGAACGGAATCCAACATAAAACACTATTAATGTGCAAAGTCATCAACAAAACTGCAAAATGAAAGATAACTAGCATCATTGTCTCCTAACTCTATCTTTCCGCTACGCATAGTATCTGACCCGGTCATCCTCACTCAATACTTCATACCACTCCCAATTACAGGGCTTTATTTGGGCTGCACCCACGCTGTGGAGTTCTCTCCCTTGCACTACAAGACTTTCCGACAACTCTCAAGACTTCTAAAATATCAATCGCCATTTTACCCTTATTAAGATACACTACCACATTGCCACTCGTCCGTTCAAAATTAATTTTATTCTTTTTCCATCCGCAAACACCTACTCACTACCAAACAAGCATTGCAGTATGACTATTATATAACCACTTTTTCCCATTGCAGTAATATGCACTTAACTCATGTATCAAACATCTATATTACCATAGATTGCACAAAGGACCCTCTTACCACTTTGTCTGTTATACCCAAACATGCCTTTCTTCCAAATGCAAAGTGCTGGCACTTAAAAATAAATTATTATTAATAATATGTTCAAAATTGCAGTGAGTATGTTCTTATATTATTCAAAAGGTACCAACCTATTTGGTCTAGAGTACTTGTAATTATCCAGTAACCCTCCAAGAGCTCCTGAAACTGCCACAGTTACATTTGAAATAATTTTTTAATCGAATCATATAAAATCCTTCTAATTTCAGTCACTGGCCTTGCATATATAACAGTAACGCATTTAAAGGTCAACACCCAGTTCAGAACCAAGATTCCATACACTAAGGCTGGGTACACACGTAAAGATTTTCTGTCCAACCATCCAACTAGTTGATTGGTTGGAATGAAAATCTGGTAACGTATGGGAGTAACTGATGATCAGCAATTTGCTCCTAAATGCCAGAAAACAGATGAAAATGGTCGTCAGACAAGTTTGTTAAATGTTTGATCTAAACAAATTTGTTCAAACAACAGTTTTTGTCCATTTTCCGGTGTTTGGCAGCAAATTGATGATTGTCATTTGCTTTCATACCTTACCAGATTTTAATTCCAACCCATCAACTAGTTGGACAGAAAATCTTTATGTGTGTATGCAGCTTAAATCTCGAGATGGAATTATAGAACAGGCTTCAGATTAGAGCTCTGAGGAAGTGACGCGAGTCTTGGCTGCTGCAGAGTAAAGCTGGTCAAGTCCTGAGGCAAAACACAAAAAGTAGATTATGATGGGTTTTAGAGATACTGAAGCAATCCATTGCACATGGAAGGTAAATGCACAGGAATAAAAGGTAGTTGTGTGGAACGGGCACTATATTGTTCCCTGCTCCTGTCACAACCGGTTGTCGCTCTCTGCTGTGGTGCTTCTAGCACACTCAGCTGATGCAACAAACGACTGAGATACAGACCAGAGTGTGCTAGAAGCAGCAGAGCGCAACACCCCAGGCAGGAAAGAGGAACTGCACAGGTTGTGGCAGGTGCAGGGTGCTAGAATGAACACTAGGCAAATATGTGCAAAGATCACTTTCACAATCTGCTGAACTGGATGCAGAGCATCAACGAAGATACCAAGTGCTGCAGATTAACAAATTGCTGGGAATTATTGGAACACCAGGATTAAAAAAAAGATGGTATACAAAATATTTTACAAGTATGGCAAAATTAAGGTTCAAATCCTGTCCAGAGAACCTATACACCTTGAGTCAGTAATTTCTAATAATTTGTCCAAGAGTTCACAACATTCCATCTGAAAAGTAAATGCACTGTGTTTTCATATGGTTACCATTTACAATTTAACCTGAACTTGTAACCTTGTCTGTACTTCCTATTAGGATACCGGATAAAACAATGCACTTCCTATCCAGTCGAGAGTGACATCACTCACTAAGGAGTAATTAATGGGAAACTTTAGGCACAGCTGGCAGGAAACCCTAAAAGCCACAAGAAACATGCGATACAGCCCAGCAATAGATAAGGTGAAGCACTCCAAGAAGCATTTGTGGTTATAATAGACTGTAAATACCACCAAGTTAATCAGGAAGGTTAATGTAGCTAGCAGGTGCAACGTAACAGGTTGCAAACAAGGAACACAATTCCCCTAATTCTGTATAAAACAGTTATTCTGTTTAATAATTTCCATCTCTCCATTTTCCAGTGTGTTAGTAAATGAATAGCATCAGTAATGAGGACTGCACCACTTTGGTTAAGTGCAATATCTGTCATCACACAGTGAGAGAGAAAAATTAATTTGTTCGGTTCAACCAGTCCAGATTTAATCACAGTTTATATGAGAGAGGTGTGCAGGTACCCGTTTTAGACATATGTCTGTTCATACCCACACAGCTAAATCAGTATTTGACAACCTGTGTCCATTGCATTACTACAAGCATCAGTATTCCCAACCTGCTAACATGTAGATTGGTAATACCTACTGAGTACATTCTATGAGCAACTGTGGCATTCAAGAGGGCTACCAACTCAGCTAAATCAGTATTTGACAACCTGTGTCCATTGCATTACTACAAGCATCAGTATTCCCAACCTGCTAACATGTAGATTGGTAATACCTACTGAGTACATTCTATGAGCAACTGTGGCATTCAAGAGGGCTACCAACTCATTTTAAATACAAACATAGCAACACTGTGGCAAAAGTGGCTTAATCTTTCCAAAGTGATTGAAAGCTTTAAGGTGCATATCCACTAGGCCAGAGGTTCCCAAAGTCCACCATTACAGTCCACGTTTTAGGGATATCCATGCTTGAGCACAGGTGACTTAATTAGTACCTCAATCAACTTGATTTAACCATCTGGACTCAAGCTTGGATATCCCTAAAACGTGGACTGTAATGGCGGACTTTGGGAACCTCTGCACTAGGCGATTAAACAGGCAGATTGAACGATAACAATATCGTTCAATCGCTTGCTAATCGTCCGCTGGTCGTTTTTGACATCCATCATCGCCCATACATTCTGGTCAGGTTCAGCATGTACGGGGATGATGATGTGCCTACACTGAACGACTAGATGTTCAGTGTAGGCACATCACAGACTGTGAAACGACAGTATGATTACAGTGTCGTATTCGTGCTCTCGTTTCACAGTCGGAAGTGGATACGCGCCTTTAGAATTAACATCTTGTAAGAAAATACATATTGTTCTTTCACAGTCTACTGTACACAACCAGACTGGAGAACAGAGGGCAGATAGAGGAAGAGGAAACACGAACTGTGAACCAATACCTGTATGCATTTTAACTGTCCTTCACCCTTTATCTCAGTGATAGGCAACCCGATTCCCTTTGGGGAACCTTCAAAAGGGCAGCACATTACATTACTGTTTGTAGTAAGTTACATGGGGGTCATTCCGTGTCAAGTGGAGCAATTTTGAAAATCGTTCCCACGTGACCATCTCCGATTTTGTTGAATTTTTGCATGAAGGTTGGTATATATGTAGAACTAACTTTGGTACAGTTTCAGTTCACAGTATGTAATAGTAGTAGAGTTGTGGTCCTGTTAGTGGAGGTAGGTGAAACCGTCACCGACTCAGCGGTGCACAATCAGCAATGTTCAAGTAATTGCTGTGGCAGATCTATGAGAGCAGAAGGTGTGAAAGTGCACAGGCTTATACAACTTTGATGCAGATTTCAAAAATTGCAGCCTTAAGTCTTACAAAAAAGTACTTTTTTTACAGTAGGGGGACAAATTTTTTCTGGAATTCAGCTGCCCATATCTCCAAAAGGAAAACATTATTTTTGTATGACATTAGTATAGCTAACTATCCAAGTGGACACCATCACAATCATAAAATAACAGACTTTAAAGTTACTTCGTTCCAGTGATAATGTCGTCTAAAAATTGCTTTCACAAATTGCGCGTTCAATTTTCCACCATCTTTGAAGTCCAATAGCAAAAAAGCAGCATAACCGATTTTCCTGAAACAACATTCATTAAAAAGAGCAGACTTTAAACTACAACATATATTTTTTCTGGATAGGCGTTTTGCCTCAGAAGGGACAAAACAGGCTTTAAAGTCAGGTCGCTTTCGGCTTACGCAGTACTTAATGTTATGGACACCGAGGCATGTTTAAATGGCTCTCACTATAAGGCAATAAGACTTTGAATCTTGTAATTAGGCACAGCTATACAACTTTTAGTACTCATTTGAAAAAAATATTTGGACTAATAAAGACTAAATATTTTTTTTGTTAAATTAAGATGAAAGTTATCCACATTCCACCTAAAAATGTGGCATCTTTAAATGAGAAACCTCAGTCAACAGTCTGAGAGCTCTGAATTATGGGGAAGACTTCACAACACAAAGTACAAACTGTATAGTCCACACAGGATAAAAGTCAGTAGGATAAATCCCTGCCCTTATAGTACCACTTAGATACTCCTACTCCAAGCCTGTGAGTTTGGTTATTAAAACGCCTTCTCTATTATGTCTTGCTTTGAAAATATATTCTAAAAGCATTATCACAACATAAAAATATTCTAAAAAAAATTAAATATATTTCTTCCATTTCCATACAGCACCATTTGTTAGACATTTGTGATTCAGCCTCTGCTCTCTCCTGTGAGAATGGAGGCTTTCCATTATAATCTGGTCTTCCTTTACACTGCCCATACTTGTCTACATTTTAGTATACCTCCTGAGAGAAGTTTAGTCTTTTTTAAATGCTTTGATGCTTCAAATAAGCTCCTAAAAAGCCCTCTCCATTTATTTGAACGGGATTAAAAAAAAAAAAAAGGACCATTTACCAATGAGCACTTTCTCAGAGTGGAAACTGGGACAGGTCTCCTTACATTGTGGTGGGAGAGAGACAGACACAGACATAGGACACAGTAAAGGTGCCCTTCCACTAGACAATTAAGATGAGCGATTGAACGATAACGATCGTTCATAAATCATTTGCAAAAATGTCTAAAACGACCAGCGATGCGCGTGCCCGCTGGGCGTTTAGACATCTATCATCGTGCAAGCATGCTGGTCATCCTGGTTGAGCATGTTTGCAGATGATTGATGAACCTGCACTGAACGACTGCTCGTTCAGTGCAGGCTCATCACAGACTGACAAACAACTGCACGATTACAATGTCATAATCGTGCAGTCGTTTTCATGTCTGCTAGTGGATGGGCACTTTAAGAGAAAAAAGGAGGATAAGTGTCACATAAAAACAAAGAAGAAAATTAAAAAAAGTATGTCTGAACGGACTACGTGCAATATCCTGGCACATGGGATTTCGGGGGTCAGAATGCCGGCACCGGAACCCTGAAGATAAGCAGTTGGATTAGGGGTGTGGCACTAGGGGGAGGGTAAGGTTCAGGCACCGGGGAGAGTGTTAGGGTAGGGAGAGGGGGAGGATTAGCACACCGACCGCCAGGTGTCAGTATGCTAACCCTGTCGGGATGCTGGCGTCAGGATTTTGACCACCAGGATCCCGTACCTATTCCTGTCTGAATGTAGCCTGAATTTGTTAATTTTATAACCAGATAACATAGAAATTTACAGCTCTCTAATTAGTGAACTCGTGAGTCTTGTGATCAGTTAAGTCACAGTGCTTATCAATAAATGCAAGACTGAGAGAGTCCTAAAGAAGCTCAGTGATGTTTAATCTACAGGTTGCATTGAAACTGGCTCTTACTGTTAATTTGCTAAACAATTAAAAGACAAAACAAAAATTTTTATTGGATATATATCATCAATAAATCAGATAATACCTGCCTGGGAAGAAGTTGGAGGCATTCTGTTGTTCCATGAAGAGGGCTTCATGGAACAATGCATAGTCCTAACAGTCTTTGGTTCGGCCTCTCTAGCTTTAATCCCTGACACAATGCTTCCTGTAATAATGCTAAATGTCACGTGTGGTTTCAAAACTGCAAGCTAAAAGCATTTATACAAGTGATACTTTTACACAAAGCTCCAGGAAACCATCATGTGACTGGGAGACTCGTTTTCTTTGCTTTCTTTTTCTAATTTACATTTTGAATATCTATAGATTTTGATCTATAAGTGAAGAAAAAAGCCCGTTTAAATACATTTCACAAAACAATAAAAAATTGTCAAGAGAAAAAAAAAAAGAAAATCCTTCCGAAATGCTCGTATGGAATTGTACAATTATATTAAAAAAAAGTAGTAAATATTAAAAAAAAAAAAGAAAACAAAAAAAAAGGAAAATTATAAGTTTGTTCTGGACATCCCTCCCCATGATTTATGAATAGTACATACCTAAATAAAACAAAATCTGTGGTCCACATTCCAGCCAGTGTGTCACGTTTCAGGACTTTATAGTTGCCCTAATCTCTATTATTAAGCAGGGCTCGACAATTTTTTCTAAAATCCAGGAGCCAGACCACAAATGGACCCCCCCCCCCCTCAACACACACACAAAAAAAAAATTACACGATTAAAAGTGTGTTATGCAGCTGTTACATGGGGTAGTGGTTACCTGCTTGCTTTTGCTGGGAGCCTCAGCGGGGTCACTGTTGCAGCTCCATCCTCTCTGCAGTGTCCACCTTCCCTGCCTCCTTCGTGCACAGAGATCAGCGCTGCTTAAGGAGCCCGTAATACAGGTGCCGTGGAGATTATTAGCAGGGGGTGACACCGCGCGGTGATTGGCTGGGGGGAGGTGCCGCGCGGTGATTGGCTTGCTAGACACTGTGCGGTGATTGGCTTGGGGGAGGTGTTGCTGCGCGGTGATTGACTTGCTAGACACCGTGCGGTGATTGGCTGGGGGGGGACACAGTGCTGCGCGGTGAATGGTCGGGGAGACGCTGCCGCCGCCACCAAGCCAGCGGGTCCTACAGGTAACAGGACCAGACTAAAACTGTGATCACTGGGCTGGCATACTGTGAATGAAATCATTGCAATAATCTCCGCTTGGGCTGATAAATCTGCTTCTTCCCTCCCTGTAAAATCTGGTCACCATGGCGACCTGGCCCCCGGGATTTGTCGAGCCCTGGATTAAGTATATGTTTCTTTCAGATGAAAAATTAAAGGGGGGAGGGATTAAATTCTGAGCCATGTACTGCCCATCGTCACCGTGCGGTCTGGCTGCGCACATTACAGTTTAATATGGTACACAGGGCCCGATTCAGCAAGGATCGTAATTACAAAGCTGCACGCAGGCTATAGATATATGATGTATGCACGCAGGCAGCTTTGCAATTGTGATACCTGCAGATATAGTAATGCAGCAGGAGACATCACACCTCCTGTGCATTACTTATCCGAGCTGTGGTGTTCAACGCATCATCGGATAACCTGCGTAACATCGGTCGGCTAAGGCCACGCAGCTGGCAGCCTCAGTTAAGAGGAAGAGGCCAGGTAATGTCCATCATTAGACGGAGATCCTGGCCTCTTCCCTTCCCTCCCATCTCCCCCCCCCCCCCCCACCAATGGCGTCAACACACCTCCATTTCCATTTCTGGACACGGAGGTCATCGCCGCCCCCTCCCCGCCCACAAACAACAGTAGACTGTCAATCATTGACAGTCTGCGAGCGGGATCACATACCTGTTCTGCAAATGCTCAAAATGGGTCATGCGCCTGCACAGATTCCCAAACATCGGGAATCTGGATCAGCAGGGCAGTAGTGTACACTGCTGAATCAGGCCCATAATCTCCAGTAATGTTTGTAGCACCAATGTGGTTATCTTGAAAAATATTTTCTACGGGACACTTTCTTCGCAGGACCTGAAAGACAGTCTGTGTACGTGTGAATGTTTCATCCAGTTTTATTGCTTGTTCGTACTTTGTTTGAAATGTTTTTAAAGAGGAAGAAGCAGATTTTCCTGTATTCTATTTCATGCATGTGTTTCAAATTTCATTTAAAGAATAAAAATGCCATACAAACAAACAATCCTTTTTTCACACAGATTTGATCATTTTTTTCATGCAGATTTTATATGACCTAAATTCTCAACAGAAGACATTTATAAAAGTGCTGTATATCGATCCATCACCTTGACACGTAACACTACACAAGGTAACTACTGGTGACTGGGCTGTTTAAGGACACATGCACCTACTATATGGATAATGGTTGTTTAAAACATTTGAAAATTAAGGTATAGAACATAGCAACCAATCATAGCTATCATTTATCTATAACAGTTTACAAAATGACAACTGGAATCCGATTGGCTGCGATAGTCAACACCTACACAGACACTGCCTATTGCTTTCTAAAGTAACAGAGAGCTAATATAGGAGCTCCAGAAGAACCTCGACTAGTCTCCATTACTTGCAAGTGTAATAGTGCGCATATACTAGCATTTTATTTATGTTAAATACATTTTCCATTTATTCACATGGAATTAAAAACCAACCTACAAACACATGAAAGAAAAAAAAAAAAAAAAAGACAAAACGTGGCATGCATTTTCAGTCAAATGATATACTTCCGGCTTATTCAGACAAGTGCATTCTTCAAAAAAAATTTAACTGTAAGGTTAGCTGGGAAAAACAAGCTAGGAGCATAGAGATGACAGCTATGAGGGTGTAGAGAGCCGATAGGCTTTGGAGGAACACGTGCATTTTGTGTACTTGAAGCAGAGAAGGCTGGTGGTCCGTCCAATACCATCTGGTAAACGGTGATAGGGGTGAGAGGTCTTCCCTCAATTAAGGTAGAGTTCTGTTAGGAATTTTTTTTCAGACCAATTATAAATACCTTTCATAAACTTATAATAGCAGTGCATTGCATACATGTTATTGTTAAATCGATATATGCTCTCACTATATATATTCAATGTGTAAAAATCTCAGGGCACTGTTTATTACAAAGTATCTTATGTGGTGATGAATATCACTCCTGATAAATAATTATGTTGCCATTACTGGATGTATCTAATGTGTTACAATGACAGAACACTGCTTTATCAAAATTACATTAACTATAAATAACATGATTTATGTACATATTAGGGAGTTATAATAATTTTTTTTGAGAGAGGATTATAATTATTGAGCAGAACCATTAAATATTGTTTTTTTATAAGAACAATTATTTTCCTTTCTCCTGATAAATGACAAGGGTTAATTATGAGGGTGTGATTAATTTGCAGCATATTAACCACTCCTATATACGTATTATGATACTGGGAATGTATATTTAACATATAAGGATTTTTTTGTAGATTTAATTATATGTTAAAAGACCTAACAATTGGCAATAATACACATGCTACGAATTGATATAGGACAGATTGTGTCAGTGGTTTAAATATTTCACTTTATTGTTCAAAGTAAAAAATGTATTGAGCCATACATATATTTTTTTCAATAGAAAGAATATTTTTTCTTCTTTAAGTAATTGTCTACATATATGTGCGTATATTGTCTACATATATGTTGTGTTTTGTATGTATAAAATAAGAATTCTTTAAATAAAGTAAAGTTATATTTTAAACAAAATTAATTTTTCTCATATAAGAGTTCACCAACCCAAGGAAAATTCCTTATGTTGAGTCATTTCTATGTGATTCGACACTCTACATATAAGGCTGGTGGTATACAGACTTAGATAGCGTGGACTGATAATCTTGGCTGAGGGAGTAGGAATAGGCAGTCAATGCAGAGGCCAGGTGACAGTCAGTGAGAGACAAGGGGTGAGTGTGTTCAAAAAACTTCACGCACCTCTCCTTCCTTCACCTGAAGATTAGGGTGAGGGGTTTAAACTGGAGAAGGGGAGCCAGTGAAGGAGTTGACAGAGGGGAGAGGTCAACTCAGGACGACGGCAAGCGGCAGCACTGAGGATAGATGTAAATGGGTAGAGTCAACGAGAGATAATGCCCAATTTTCAGAGAGATCGCTTATGAAGCCTTGCATTTGGAAGGCAGTGAACACATTTTCTGAACAAACCATTAAGAATGAATGGTTCCACAGAGCGCTGAGTTTTTATTTGTTCACAAACTGTGTGCAGTACACGGAGAAAAAAAACAGAACACAGTAGATGTCACATAAGTACATCCATGCCCTAACGCCTCCTCTACTGCAGAGCCTGGTGGGGGGGGTGGGGGAGGACACGAGGAACCGGTATGGTTTACCGCCGGGCATGGAATCCCGCCAGTGGCATCCCGGTAGAGGAGGAAATCCCAATCTAACCTAATTCTACCCCCTAACCCTCCCTTAGGGGTGCCTAACCCTAACCTTCCCCCCCAGTGCCTAAACCTAACCCCCCCTTCCCCACCGCCTAAACCTAAGTCCCCCGGGAGGGTGGTGGGGGGGTATTGGAGATAGTGCCTAACCCTAACCTCCCCTAGGGGGTGCCTAACCCTAGCCCTCCCTCCCCCTAGCCTAACCCCAAGTCCCCCCCCCCCCGAAGCTCCTAACCCTCACCCCCACGCGGCTGTCCGCACCCGGCATCACTTCAATTGGGATGCCGTGCGCCGGTCTCAGTAAAATGAAAGGCATCTAGATTTAGACGCCTGTCATTTAACCCTCACCGGGATTAAGCAGTCGGGAAGCCGGCTGTCGGATTTAGGTCCGCCGGCTTCCAGACTGCATACCAGTCACGACAGTCTAATTTCATCATTCAGGGCCTGAAGAGTCAAGTCTGCGTATGCGTCCGAGTGCACTTCACATGCATACAGATAGTTACTGCCGAGAGCCGCAAAACTAGGGTTTTTCAGTGGGTTTTCCTGGGAGGTAGCAGGTGGTAGCTAAAGAGACACGGGTGTGTTGTGGTCAGCAACCACGCCTAGAGACGCATTTGGACTGACACAGACGCCAATGGTCAGACGGATAATCTCTGCCTCCATAAGTTTAGTGCTATGCTGGACGGTGCGTTTAACTATGCACATGAGTGGATTAGCGCTGCAGCTAATGGGCGTCTCTGCGCGAACAACATTGTCTGTGGACTAAGTTATGCTGCGGCAAAAGAAGCAGTCACGGCTGCAATAGCGTGCACCTCTGAATTAGGCCCTAAGGGCCCAATTCTTAACGAAGCCAAACACCAGTGGCATTTTCCATTTAGTATTGCAGTAATACAAACAAAAAAGCAGCTAGTATTTACCAATACTTACCCCTCCGGTCGAGGTCCAGCGAAGTCCTCCTCATCGGCGATATCCTCAGCTCAGCTGCTGGCTTCTATGTCATGTGTATGCGCAACAGTCTGTCTGTGCATGTGCATTACACGTTCCCCCGGCAGGGACCCAGCAGTGCCTGGAAGGCTTCACTGAAGTCGGAGAGGCAGCGCTGGGTCCCCATTGCCATCAATGGGGACCACATCGCTCTCGCCATCTGAAGATGGAGAGAACGTAGCTGTGGCAAACAGCGATAATCTTAGATTACCACGGTTTGTTGAATACAGAAAGGATGACATAACCCCTTTAGTTATCGTTGATAAATGGGGTCCTAAATATGCCAAGATTACCAAAGAATATATTGCAGTTTCTTCCATAGATCTGTTAATATGTATGGAAGCATGCATGTTTCCTGAACAAATTAAATAGGAAACCAAAACCAATTTACCTCACAGAATCTAACGGGAATATCAAATTAAGATTTTGTTTAATTTAAAACTTTAACATGCCAAAGCCAAATGAAAACCACATACTTTCCATAGTTGGTCTAATTCATCTTGAAAACCTGTAGAATGTAATAGTTTGTGTACAGGGGCACTTCCTGCCAAACCTGCAAACAATTACGTTTAATGGCATAATTCCTCACCTGTCACTTAAAGAAAAAAAAGAAAAGAAAAAAAAAAAACTTTGTAAAGATAATATGTGCTAATGATAATCAAAATGCCCTAAAAAGGGGGAGGGAACGTAAAGGTTCCCATACAGCAATGATTAGTACTACAGCTGGAACGCCAAAGTCTACTAACAACTTCTGTAGGCTCTAAATTGTTAAATTCTCTCTTGCCTATGACACATCACAGGTCTCAAAGGGGGAATTTAATTAAGCAGGAGTTTGTTAAACTCCCGGGATGAGTGGCCGGCGTTATTAAACTGCCTGAGCCGTAAACCTGCGACTTGCGTATTTTTGCTTGCTTCCACCTGAGGTGTGAGCAGAAATACGCACTAATTAGTACGGTAACAGCCTTCCTTAAGCCCGGAACTTAAGTTGGAATATGCAGTTTACCATGACTAAATGCCACGCATTAGCCGCAGTAAACCGCATCTCCTAATTTAAGTGGATTTACACAACACTCATCCGGGGAGCCTATCAAACTCGCGCTGAATTGAATTCCCCCCAAAGGGGAGAAATCAATTAGCATCGCATGGTTGCAGCATCTGGGTTAAGTGCCCGGAACTATTCAATTCCTCACACGCAACTAGCGGATTCTGCAAGCACCCTCCTGAAGGTGCGAGCAGAAATCCGCGCTAACTAGTGCCTACGGGATAGTCGCTGTGTTAGCGCGTGTGGTAGCAGCATCGAGCTCAGAACTTTACCACAACTAAGTCCCGTGCATTAGTTACTGTAAAGTGCGTCACCTGGGTTAAGTGCCGGACGCGATACAGTCAATTGAACAGCTCCAGAGACTTAATCCGAGAACTACGTCCCCGTGATGCTAATTGAATTCCCCCCAAAAATAGGTCAATAGAAAACCAGTTGTAGAGATCATGCGGCTTCCTTTTGGTCAGCAGAATCACAACTCCGGTCTGGCAGACATGTTTGGTACTTGAAAAAGTCTACTTCTGCATGCATTTGCGTGCTATGTTTAAGGGAAGAGGGGATGGAGAGCAAGCACATGAAAAGACCCCTGCAAAACTAACCATACCACTGTAAATAGCCACACTCTCTCCAGTACTTTGGGGGGGAACCCATAATGGGTATCATGCAGGGCCGTGTGGGGAGGGGGGGGGGGGGGCAATTTGCAGACAGAATAATCAACATGACAAGCACAGACCATGACCATACAGCATTGGACGGCCACATGGTGGCTTTATTAATAAATATTAGTGACTGATGTAGACAACTACAGGAAGGATGATGGCAGGGTAAAGTCTGTACTATATAACGATAACCAGGGTCCAGCAAAATGTGCAAACAATTTTTGGGGTATTTTAACCATAACTGGACAGATTTCTGACAAAAGTAAATGCAGCATAATTATAAGCTTTCATAATTGTGCCTTTCCGCAGTGCCCGAATAATTCCAATATCTTGCTAGGTGCAATGTGTGGCGGTGAGAAGCTAAACATGGAAATGATGACGGAATGAATGAATGTCAATGCAGGACAAAAGTTTTTACATTTTGATTGACGTAAACTGTGTAAATGAAATGTAGCTTTCTAGCATTCGGTTCCGTCTTAATAAAATGTTTAAAAGGGAGCTGCCAGTAACACTTAGGCAATAAGCCACTGGCAGATTCAGGTGCTATTTAGGGACCTTAGATCGTACATTGCAATTACACATTTGACTTCACTACTCATCTGATTTAATAGTCTTTTGTAATTGCTTTCAAACTTCTATTTAACATTAACAAGCCTTATGGTTTTTATATTTAGCTGTGAGTTTGCTTGGATGCACTATAGCACAGGTTCTCAAACTCGGTCCTCAGGACCCCAAACAGAGCATGTTTTCCAGGTATCCTCAAAGAATCACAAGTGAAATAATTAGCTCCACCTGTGGAACTTTTAAAATGTGTCAGTGAGTAATGAATACACTTGCGCACCTGCTGGGTGAACTGGAAAACGTTAACTGTGTGGGGTCCTGAGGACAGAGTTTGAGAACCACTGCACTATAGGAAACACAACCAATTATTCAATGCACTTCCATGCAATCAACAAGTTACAACGAACATCAACAGGTCTCATACAATAAACGTAATCAACACAGTCTACATCGTATACAAATGTGGCAATTTATTTATTTTTGCTTTGTTGGTATGAACGGAAGAAAAAAAAAAAAAAAAAAAAGTTCTCATTTATAGCGTCACAGAACCCAGATGGACATTACTTATGAGGAAATTCAATGAGCAGAATTTTCGCCAAACAATATGTTTAACTGTTCCCAAGAGCAAATAAGAAAACAGACCGCAGAGCTTACACATGCCGAAACCCAATTTCTCACTCATCCTTCATTGGTTACATTAACCACATGAGGGGAATCTGACATAGATCCCGTTAGACACAATTCAATAGCCGCAATGGGTCGATGCAGATATGGAAGGTTGAATAAAGGAAATTTGAGGGCAAAGTATTATCCTGCCAGAACATGCCAGGAGCAATGAGTGGGCTACCTGCATGCATTTCATTCAGGATTGGCGGATCACAAGGTCTGAGAAGGAAACATTAATGGTAGGATTCTATGTGGAACAAGCTGATTTGTTAGGTGACCACATGTGAATCAATTCCAGGGGCATTACCACACCCAAGTTTTGCAGCTGTATTCTACACGCAAGTACACAATATTTCAAGCCTGCGACAAATACAACTTACATTTCAAAAGTAATATAGTCTCATCCTTTTCTGACCTCTATGTTGGATCGAGAACTGAAAAAAGAATAAAAAAAAATTTGTTGACACCAAAAAGGCAGCCACTAACAGTGAGGGATAAAAAGGCCATGGTCTTCCTGTGTAAGCCAATGGGAGATCTTATATTCTGGCACTTCATAAGCAATGCACCAATGGCTAGATGCTAATGAGATCACTGCAAGCATTGATGATCAAAGTGACATATATTCTCTTGATTTACCGGTGCCCATTTATACTTCCCATGCTCATAATCAGCATTGCCATGTTTTTCTAAAGCCCACAGAAGAAACATGGCTCTGCTGTCATATGAAGTGACAGAATAAGTGAATTGCAGTACTGCCCCTGTGGGATTTCGAACCATTTATCTATAGGAATAAACTCACCCTAAACATACAACCCTTATTATATTGGCGAGACCTACCGTCCAGCGGTAATGATAAAGGAGCTAACAGTCTTTAGTACTGGACATCCAGTCCAGTAGTGCTGGTACAAGGTGCATGCACTAAAGGACTACAGTATAAATTAAAAATATATAAAAGATTGTGCTGATTCGAAAGTCATCTAAAATCGAAGCAGAGGATGAACTGTACATAGATGGTCGTGAGAAGTTTAGGATAATTGGGAAACCTTGTTGGAAGATCATCAATCATTAGTCAAACAAAGTTGTGAATAAGTTGTCTATCTAAAGGCAAGCCAATTACATGCATAGGGAGAAAGTATGAGTTATGGGTGCTTTTTAGACAACTGGCAAAGCTGGCGACCATTGGTGCATGGGGAGCTGGCCAATGCAGTCAGCTAATAATTTTCAGGAAGCTCCGAAGAGCTTACCCACAGTGGCCAGGAGACTGCTGGCTGGGAATCTCATCTGTCTTGTCCTGGAGCCCAGATTCGGTAGCCAAGTCCCTCTTAGCAGATTCCTTGAAGTAAGTTTTTGAAGGAAGATTTTTTTTTTTTTTTAATCCCAGGACGTGATAGTGCCTGGAAGGTGGGCTCAGGTACAGAGGTGTGACCATTCCCCACTGTCCAGTAAAGAACAAAGTTAAAGGTAAGCATGCCTTGGGCATGCAAAGGCACATACATTTAATTTGATTGGGTAAAAACAACAGGGTAGACTTACCATAACATAAAAAAAGCCTGCGAGTGTATCTTTTTGGATATCAAGAAGGAATTAACTGCTGTAACTTCTGTATGCTGTGATACCCTCAAGGGGAAGAGTCTTTTTGAAGACTATTTGACGTCTTGCCTTTACAATGACTGCATCTAAATCCTGCAACAACAAAATTGCGCCAAACGCTATTCCGTTCTCCAGCTTTTCTGGATTGAGCCCAGTGTCTCCAAGCTCAAACTCTCTGCAAGCTACCGTGCAGTGCCCGGTCCATTGCAACGGATCAGTGGGTATCAGCCAACACCAATCAGGGGGGGTGGTGGCTGCTTGTCTATGCAGAGGTGGTTCCATGTGCTGATGTAGGAGCCTGGGTGTACGTAAGAAGCAGTTCCAAACGCCGATAATAGGAGTTTGGTGGTGGCAGCGTGTTGCCCGTCCACTGCGTAGTGGGCGGAGTCAGTAACAGGCAGTAAGAGGAAATCTCTAATACCCCAAGATCCAGTGGGATCAAAAACGAATCTGTGATCGCGTGGTGAGGCAAGGTCATCTGGTCAGTTTGCAAAATATCTGTCATGTTACTCATGTACAGACACTCTGCCTTAGGAGGACCATTTCTAGATCGCATTGCTCCACTGCCTGGTTGATTGCTGGTGCTATTTGCACAAGATGCAGTTAAGATGCTGGCGGAAAAAATCCTTGCACTGCAATACCGACCCGTGTGTCGAACACTGATGCCAGAATACAGACATCACTTGAGATGCCGGCACCAGAATCCCAACAGCGGACATCCCGAACATATACAGTATAGCGGGGTGGGTTAGGTTTAGGCACCAGGGTTAGGATGCAGGAAGGGAGGGTTAGAGGGCGAAGGGGGGCAAGGTTAGCACACTCCTCGAGCACCTGTCGGGATTCTGAGCATCGGGATGCCTCTGCCGGACTTCTGACCGCCGGCATCCCGACTGCAGGTCTCCATACTGTCAACCTCCCGTATGTATTCCATTTTCACCACGGAACTCGCAGATGTGCACTGTCTGTTCCAATGAGAGGTCTGTGCAGAATGGCCGGCGGTTCAAATCCTGACAGCGCAAGCCCGGCAGGGGTGAAGATCCAGACTTCCAATTTAGGTAAGTATCGCTAACCTTAATCCCCCAAATGCCTAAATCTACCCCCCCTCTTCCCCGCAGCCAGACCAAAGTCTCCCTAAACCCAAATCAGCGTAAACCCAAGTCAGCCTAAGCCCCCCCTTCCCCTAGCCTAACCCACCCGGGGGCTGCCTGACCCTAAATCCCCCCCGGGAGCCCCTAATCTAACACTCTCCTCCCCCCCCTGCCCCCCACAGCTGTCCATGCCCGGCTTACCTTCGATCAGGATGCCGGGCTCCTGGTGTAGGTCTAATGACAGGCGTCGGGATTTCGACGCCTGTCATTAGACCTTTGCCGGGATTAGACAGTCGGGATGCCGACTGCACACCGTGTCTGCACTGCTACCAAACTGATATTCTGTACTGTGGACCTTTTCAATTAAATGGGGCTACAAGTTGAAATATGAAGTCAAATTACCTGAATGTACATCTACCATGATCCACAAAGTATGTGTTTCCATCCACTCCTGCCCTGGGCTGCTAAAGTATTTCCCCTCTAGTTCCATGCTGACCTCACCTTAGCCACAATTCCTCCAATATGCAACACTTGTATATCTATGTTCAACCGAGTCCCTGAACCTTTACACGAAGTGCTACAATGTAGCAGCCGCAGATTTTTTTCATACCATGTTCCGTTGTGGTTCACATACAGACTCAGGTGCACACAGATATACAAGTGTCACATATCAAATTAATCAGCACAGTCTGCTGGCATGTCCTAGTCCCATCGCATTGCTTTTTTTTCCACCAAAAATGCATCCAAGTTGCAGACGCCCAACGCTAGCAGAGTAGCATGGGAACTGGCAGCTCACTCACGCCAGGCAAGTTGCGCTGCGTGGCGTATTGAGGCTAGATGTATGAGGACACACCTGTACTGAACCCAGCACTAATTTATTAATTGCATGCCTAAGATGCAGAGAAAGTATCATTGATACCCTGGTGATTACGAAAATGATTTATTTACTTACAAATGACTCAGCAAATGTGACCGTTAGGAATGTTGGTTATACAACATGTATACTATGACACTGCATGTTTTTTTATTGAGGTTACTAACAATTTCAAAATAAATGAATCATGAAAGTAGACTTAAATATACAGTGATGTTATTAGTGGCATGGACTGTAGAGGCAGTGGGTGATATCCATGCTATGAGCTTGGTGATGATAATGTATAAAAATTGAATCTGGATCACAAGTATACACTAAATACCACACTGGGCAAGTAACAGGCCAATAAATACAAAATAAGGAGGGTGTTCAACTTGTTAAAACTCCCGGGATTGCCTGGAGCTCTTCAATTGCCCGTGCTGTGAACGGGTTAGCTACAGGATGCTGGCGCTCAAAATCCTGATGCTAACATACAGACAGTGTTAGAATACAGACACCTGCAGGTAAGTATGCTAACCCTTCCACTACCCCTATACCTCCCTCCCTGCAGCCTAACCCTATCTCCACCCCCTCCTACAGGCATCCAGACAATCGGGATATGAACTACAGCCCCTGTAAACCCACGACTAGTGGATTTCTGCACGCACCTGCCTGACTAGTGCCTTGGGCCTAGTCGCAGCATTATCGCGTCCAGTCCTCAAGTCGGAAAACAGGATTTTGGTACTTACCGATAATTCCCTTTCTCCGAATCCACAGGGGACACTGGAGGCTTCATGACAGTGGGGTATAGATGTGTGCTAACCGGGAGCTGGCACTTTAAATTTAGAAAGTGTGACTAGCTCCTCTCCCTCTATAACCCCCTACAAGCCAGTCTTGGGAAACTGTGCCAGAGGACAGCTGGAAAGAAACTGCAGAGGAGGAGGTGAAGCAAGTACACATAATGACAAACAACGTGTAAAAAGGTTCTAAAAAAACAGTAGAACAAAGAAAAAAGTCATAACGTAGGATGACAACCAACCATGGCAGGAAGGAACAGCGCCGGGTGGCAGTTCTGTGTCCCCTGTGGAATCGGAGAAAGCTATTTATCAGTAAGTACCAAAATCCTGTTTTCTCCTTCATCCACTAGGGGACACTGGAGGCTTCATGACAGTGGGGACGTCCCAGAGCTCCCATCCCGGGCTGAAGAGCGCTGAGAACTCTGCAAACAGCACGCCCATATTGGAGGGGCAGAGGCCACGAACGTATCAAAACAATAAAATGGGTCAACGGTATGTTGGCCTGACGAAGTAGCCGCTCGACAAAGTTGAGCCATGCAAACCCCGCGGGCAGCCACCCACAAGGGACCCACTGGGCACGTGGAATGTGCTGTGCTGGAAGCCAGAGGTTCCTTGGAGGAGATAACATAGGCCTGCCTGATGGTCAGACAGGCCCAGTGTGCAATAGTCTGCTTGGAAGCCGGCCAACCAGGACGAGCAACATCATACCGGACAAACAGGGAATCTGTTTTCCGTAGAGATGCGGTCCTACCCACGTAGATCCCGAGGGCTCCAAAGACATCAGGGATCTGGAAGCTGATGAGTCCTCTGGAAGAACCGGAATCACAAGAGGCTGGTTTATGTGGAACGCAGAGACCACTTTAGGAAGGAATGCCATCGGCGTACGGAGTTCAGCCCTATCCGCATAGAATACCAAGTAAGGAGGACGACAGGAAAGAGCCCCGTGTTCCGACACTTGCCTGACCAGAGCCAGGGCTAGGAGAAGTACCACCTTCCACGAGAGGTACTTAAACTCAACTGTCTGTAATGGTTCAAATAGCGAAGACTGCAAGAAAGAGAGGACGAGATCCAAATCCCACGGAGCCGTGGGAGGGACAAAGGGTGGTTGCAAACGGATAACCCCCTGCTAAAAAGTCTGAACATGGACAGTGCGGAAACCTGAACCTTCAGGGATCCAAGATGTAGGCCCACTGAGAACAGTGCCTGCAGGAAAAGGAGGAGCCTGGACATCTTGAACGTTGTAGAGGGCGATCCCCGCCGTTCACACCAGATCACATAAGCCTTCCAGATACGGTAGTAGTGTCTGGAAATAACTTCCTTCCGGGCCCAAAGCATAGTAGGGATTACAGTAGATGGGATCCTCTTTCGTCTTAAGATTGCCCTTTCAACAGCCACGCCGTAAAATCTAGATGCCTTAAGTCAGGATGGACAAACGGACCCTGCTGCAGGAGATCCTCTCGCAGAGGTTGAGGCCGCGGATCATTCATCAGCAGTAGACGCAGGTTGGAATACAAAGTTCTGCGGGGCCAATCTGGAGCCACTAACAGAACCCTGGCCCTTTCTATCTTGATGCGTTGCAGAAGCCGAGGCAGAAGAGGAATTGGCAGAAACAGATAGACAAATCAGAACCACCAGTGTGTTGTGAGTGCATCCACTGCCCAGAGAAGACTGCGGCTTACCTCCTTCATTGCTGCCCGACTTCTGGTGCCGCCTTGTCGATTTATGTACGCCACGGCGTTGTCAGACTGGACTGACGACTTGACCCCGCAACAGGTGGTGCGCTAGTTGAGCATAAAACACTGCCCATAATTCCAAGATGTTTATGGGCAGTCTAGCAGCCGTTCTCCAGAGTCACTGCCCTCCACCCCCTCAGACTCGCGTCTGTGGTGAGGAAAATCCAATCCCACACTCCGAACCTCTTACCCTCCAACGGGTGAGATGAATTCAGAGTTCTGGGGGCCAGCTTCACTCGTTGGTGAAGGAATAGATGGGATCCAGAACACTGGGAGAAGAGGTCCAGCTGAAAAGGTCTGGAGTGGAAGCGGCAATATGGAATGGCTTCGAAGGTTGCAACCATCTTCCCGAGGAGTCGTCGATGTTGTAAGATCAGCCGCACCATCTCCTGAATGGAAATTGCTATTTCCTGAGGAAGAAAGACCTTCTGACATACCGTATCCAGAATCATCCCCAGAAATTGAAGAATCTGTGTTGGCTGCAGATGGGACTTGGGAAAGTTCAGGATTCACCCGTGTCGTATGAGGAGCCTGTGAGTAACCAGTATGTTTTGTAATAATTGGTTCCTGGAAGTAGCTTTCAGGAGAAGATCGTCCAGGTAAGGGGCAATCGTGACTACCTGAGTCCAAAGGAGAGCCATCATCACTGCCATTACCTTGGAGAAAACCCTGGGAGCCAAAGATAGGCTGAAGGGTAAGGCCTGGAATTGAAAATGTAAGTTCCGAATTGCGAATCATAGGAATGCTTGGTGAAGCGGCCAGATGGGAATGTGTAGGTAGGCATCCTTTATGTCCAAAGACAACAAACTAGTTTTCCTCGAGCCCCGCAATGACAGATTGAAGGGACTCCATCTTGAACTTTAATACTCTCAGATAGGGATTGAGATCCTTCAGGTTCAGAATAAGTTTGACCGGCTTCGGAACCACGAACAAGCTGGAGTAAAACCCTTGTTTTAATTGAGGTTTGGGAACCTTTACCAACACTCGAGCATTCAGAAATTTGTCTATAGCTTCTTGCATCACGACCCGCCAGTCGTTGGAAACTGGCAAACCTGTGGTGAAAAACTGAGGTGGTGGTTGGATCTGGAAATTGAGTTTGTACCCCTGGGTGATGAGGTCCCAAACCCAGGCAACGGGACAAGATTGTGTCCACACTGCCCTGAAATCTCGAAGATGAGCTGCCACCCTGGGGTCCCCCATGTGAGAAGGAAACCAGTCATGCACTGGGTTTGGTGGAGGGCTTATAGTCCTGGTGTGTAGAGGTTGCTGCGGTTCTACCCCTACTTCTGGAACCATGAGAAGTGGTAGGTCCTCCTCTGGAATGGCCTTTAAATCTTCCTGGGGCACAAAAAAGACGGCTTACGGGAAGCCGAAGCAGCTGAGGGGAGAGAAGTAGATTTACCCCCATAGCCTGGGAGATCCATTTGTCCAGTTCTGGTCCGAACAGGACGTCACCAGTGAATGGAAGTGCTTCCACCGCCCTCTTTGAATGCGACAGTGACAGGCTGATGCAGAATCAAAGAGCTCTGCGGGATGATATTGCTAGAGCGGAAGACCTAGAAGTGAGATTACATACCACTTTAGAAGCCTCGTCAAGATAAGCAGCCGACTCCCCAATCTGTTCTGCTAAAGGAATAAGATCCTCAGCTGGGGAGTCTTTAAGTAATCCTTCGGATAGTTTCCCAGGCTTCAATCGCCTTATTGACCCAGCAGCCCACTAGCGCAGGGCGAAGAATCACGCATGCTACTGTGTAAATGGAATTGAGGGTGTTCTCCAACTTTGCCGGAAGTCTCTTTTAAGGAAATGGCCCCTGGTGCTGGCAGAACCATCTTTCTGGACACACGAGACACTGATGGATGGGTGGAGTCTCACTTAGCTTCCTGCTTTCTGTAGGGAAAGGGTAGGAGGACAAAGGTCGATGGGATACCTGGAATTTTTTATCCGGGTGTTTCCAGGCAGTGGTCGGGATAGAATCCAGCTCCTCTGATGCTGGAAAGGAGGCAGCCTGTCTTTGCTTTTACTAAAGATAGACGGCCAAGCAGAACCTTGGTCCTCTTCCTCCATGTTTACTACCTGACGTTTTGCTAAAATCAGAGCTTCTATCCCCTGGGACAATAGGTTACGGATCTTCCGGGACCTGTTCTTCTCCAAAATCATGAAACTCGCCCTCCTCTAGTGGGGGCATATCCTCATCCTCAGAGTCATTTTACTGTAGGCCTGAGGGTAACAGTCTCCTCTTGGGTGTCACAGTTGGTGCTAGTGAGTTACCTGTATCAGGTGATGAACTGTAATCACTGGAGGCCGGCTGGACTGGAACCATGGGGAACA
Organism: Taudactylus pleione; assembly: GCA_031769625.1. NCBI lineage: Eukaryota > Metazoa > Chordata > Amphibia > Anura > Myobatrachidae > Taudactylus > Taudactylus pleione. Next base: position 25,744,819 of record JAUIMM010000113.1, on the reverse strand, counting down.
TGAATAGCTCTTTTAATAAAAGAAGTGGGTAGCAGTGAGAACTGCCTCTGGTGATGAGTGACTGGAACTGGAAACTTGAGACGTTGGAATGAGACCAGAAGGAACTTGGAGGGACCGGTAGGTAGGCTGACTGAGCTGGTTGGGGTACCAGTAGATGAGCTTGCAGATGGATGGTAGCTGGGTAGCTACGTGGAGCGGCTGGATAGCCGTGGGTAGACGCTGGTAGCTGGGTGGCTACGTGGAGCAGCCGGATAGACGTGGGTAGACGCTGGTAGCTGGGTGGCTACGTGGAGCGGCCGGATAGCCGTGTGGAGAAGCTGGTAGCGTGGAAGATACTTGGAGCGGCCTGGGAGCCGTAGGTGAGAGCCTGGTAGCGTGGATAGCTGAACGCAGCAGGCTTACGGATAGCACTGGTCTAGGAACCAGCAGGAGCCTGGGACATGCTGGTACACAGAGGTACAGCTATAGCACAAGTAGTACACCATGGAACGTAACAAGATGTTCAAGCACTGAGTGCTATTAGAGGAGGATCTATATATCTAGAGTCTGGCAGCGATTGGTGGATACAGACAGGTGGTCTGGCAGTGGCATTCTGAGTGGAGCAAGGCACAACATGCAGAGGGAGTAATCATCTCTGCAGCCCTTGAGAATCAGGACCACACCTGTGATTCCAATTAAGACTAGCAATGCTCACAGACAGAGCAGGGTCCAGGTGTTTAATCAGTGTGGGGGGAGAGCAGTCTGCACACACAGAGATGTTACAGCCAGCATGATTCAGCCAGAGCAGATGTCCCAGGAGAATTACAAACACAGATCCATGGAGCAGCTGGCAGGGGTAAGTCACAAAAGGTAAAAACTAGCCAGGATTGTGACAGTGGGAACCTGTGGGTGAAGTCCCCGCGGAAGGGGAGCGGGATGTGGTCATGGCTTTTGTGAGCCCCTCCACCGACTTAGCTAGGGAATGATCCCAGGCTGGTTTAGGGGGTGAGAGAGTAGAACTCTTGAGATCTGGAAACCTCTCTATCCTTACGAGAGGCCTCCATTTCTGCAGACAGGTGTGACATAACAGAAGTGAACTGCGCCACCCAAGACAGAAGTTCCTGTGTCTGGGGTGATCCTTGAGCCTGCTGCTCTGAATCACAATTGTCACACAACAGGGAGCTAGATGATTGTCCCTTAGTAAATCTTTCTGCGCACTTTGTGCAAGAAAAAGTTTTCTGTGATCCTCTTCCAGCCATGGTACACAACACTGACATACAAACAATAAAGTAGTATAGTGGACAGTGTAAGAGTAGAGACTGAGAAATATAGCAGGAGATAAGGGAAGAGACGGAGGAGAGCCACACCCGCCCAAACAGCGCCGTTAGCAGTGCCAAAAGCGCTATGCATAAATCACAGCAATAATATAACAGTGCTCCTATAAAGCCTAACCTCCGTGTTAGGCTCCGCCCCTCCGCTATGGCACCAGTTTTAAATACTGTATATGGCGCCCACGGACTTCAGCTGCTAGTACACACCACCTTTTTTGTGCCTGGCAACCCCGTTAATCAGGGAGCCAGGGTACTACGCACAGTAAATGTCGAGGCTGCCGGTGAGGCTAATGGGGGATAGTGACATGCGCCGCATGCAGCGCTTCCTGATACTACCCCAGAGACAGTGGTCTCTGTAGCAGAGGACCCGTGCGCGAGCCGCAAACAGCTGTTATAGGGTGCCCCCGGCAGCTCCATTGTCACAGACAGGCAGGGGTAACCAGCTGCCTGTCATGTCCTCAATGCTTGATTCAGCATCTTCTTTAACTATCTATTAATCTAAACTATGCCCTGAGGAGAAGCTCAAAGTATGACCAGCTCCCTTGGGCACAATACTAAGACTGGCTTATAGGGAGGCTATAGAGGGGGAGGAGCTTGTCACACTTTGTAAATTTAAAGTGCCAGCTCCCAGTTAGCACACATCTATACCCCATTGTCATGAAGCTTCCAGTGTCCCCTAGTGGATGAAGGAGAAAACGCAACTTACAGCGACTAAGCCTAAGGCATTAGATGCGGTAAACTGCATCTCCCAACTTCCATGCCAGGTGCGATGCGGGCAACTGAATAGCGACGGGCACTTATCCCAGGAGCTTAAACTCGCACTGAACTAAATACCCCCCATAGAATACACTAAGTCAAACACTGGCTCTCCAGCTATTGTGAAACTACAAGCCCCAGCATGCTCTACCAGCTGATTGGTGGGAAGGTATTCTGGGACTTGTAGTTTTACAACAGCTGGAGAGCCACAGGTTGGCCAGGCCCGCACTATATTAATATAACACACATCTGGATGCACTGTCTTGGTTGTATATCCTGCTTTAGTTTGTTTATAAAAGCTATAATGCGTGCGGTGTGATATTACAATTTTTAGCTTTTTTTGTTTCCCTCCCATTTGCCAAACTTCAAAATCTGATTTACTCCCAAAGTGTCTGCCTAGTCAGATTTTAACATTCTACTTTATTAGCACGTAAAGCCACTATTCAAATTATATATATATATATATATATATATATATATATGGTAAGAACTTACCCTTGTTATCTCTATTTCTAATTTCTACGAAGTCCATAGGGTTCCACAGGATACCTTGGGGTATAGGTGATGACAGGCATCGGGTACCATAGAGTTAAGTTTTCAGTCCTCCCAGGATGCACTAGGGTCCCCCTCTTATACCCCGCCCCCAAGCCAAGGCATCTCAGTTACGTACCAAGCCATAGGCCGGAGGAGGAGAAGGAAGAGAGAGAAAAAAAATGTGGTTCTTGTGTGTGTCCAGATCATCACCAGAGGGAGACGGAAAAACCGGTGACCAGAGTAAAGCCCATCTGCAGCACAGGTGCGACAGGGCGGGAGTCCTATGGAACCCTATGGATTTCGTAGAAATAGAGATAACAAGGGTAAGTTCTTACCATATCTCATATTTTCTACTTCAGGGTCCATAGGGTATCCACAGGATACCTTGGGGATGTCCCAAAGCAGTATCCTTCAAGGGTGGGGACGCTCCTGTGCTGAAAGGAGAATCCACCGCCCGAAGGAAGCATCCTGAGAGGCAAAGGTGTCAAACACGTAATACCTCACAAATGTATGGACCGAGGACCACGTGGAAGCTTTGCAGACCTGGACTGCAGAGGCACCACGTCGGGCTGCCCACGAAGGACCCACAGACCTAGTGGAATGAGCCCTCACAGAGGATGGAACCGGCAGGCCTTCATGGAAATAAGCTTCTGAAATGGCCATACGGATCCAAGCTGCCAAAGTTTGTTTTGAAGCAGGCCAACCATTTTTACGGAAGCCATAGAAAACAAACAAGGCGTCCGACTTCCTAAACGAAGAAGTGCGGTCAACATAAATCCTTAAGGCCCGCACTACATCCAAAGTGGCCTCACCCACCGACAGGTCAGGTGAGTTAAAAGTCGGCACAACTATTTCCTCATTGATATGAAAACGGGAAACAACTTTGGGAAGAAAATCAGGACGAGTGCGCAGCACCGCCCAGTTCCCATGAAAAATCAAGAAAGGGGGTCTACAAGAGAGCCCCTAAATCAGAAACACGTCTGGCTGAAACGATGGCCAGAAGGAAAATTGTTTTAGCTGTCAGCCATTTAAGATCCACTGAGCCCAGTGGTTCAAACGGCGGTCCCTGGAGAGCCCTCAGCCCTCAGGACCACAGCTAAATCCCAAGGCGCCACCGGTGGAACAAATGGCGGCTGAATTCAAAGAACACCTTGCATAAAGGTGCGCACATCAGGGATTGTAGCAATCCTACGATGGAACCAGACAGACAGGGCAGACACCTGCACCTTCAAAGAAGCAAGGCGAAGCCCATGGTCTAGTCCCGCCTGTAGGAAGGCTAGCACTCTAGACAGACGGAACTCCCGAGGTGCATAACCTCTCAGTCGACACCATTGGAAGAACGTATGCCACGCACGATGGTATATTCTTGCAGAAGACGGTTTCCAAGCTCTCAGCATAGTGCGTATTACAGAGCTGGAAAACCCCCTGGACCTTAACATGGCCGTCTCAACAGCCACGCCGTCAAAGACAGCAAAGTCAGGTACGGGTGAAGACAAGAACCCTGTGACAGTAGGCCGGTCGTAGCGGCAACCGTAGAGAGATGTCCACGAACAGACCCTGAAGGTCTAAGAACCAGTGCAGTCTGGGCCACGCGGGAGCCATCAACAGGAGCGTCCCTCCTTCCTGTTTGAATTTCCGGATTACCCATGGAAGAAGGGAAAACGGAGGAGAGAGATAGGCAAACCGGAATGTCCACTGGACGGACAGAGCATCCACCAGAGACGACTTTTCGTCTCTTGTGCGAGACCTGTACACCGGCAACTTGTTGTTGTGCCGTGACGCCATGAGGTCGATCTCTGGAAGACCCCACCTGTCCACCAGAAGTTGAAAGACGTCCTGGTGCAGAGACCATTCCCCCGGATGAACGTCCTGGCGACTGAGAAAGTCGGCCTCCCAGTTGAGAACTCCCGGGATGAATACCGCTGATCTGGGCGGAGCGCAATCTCCCGGCCATATCAGGATGCGGGACACCTCTACAAGTGCCGCCCGACTTCGGGTTCCTCCTTGCCGATTTATGTAGGCCACGGTGGGGGCGTTGTCTGACTGGACCTGCACGGGATGACCGTGGAGAACCCGATGGGCCTGCTGGAGAGCATTGAAAACGGCGCGGAGTTCCAAGATGTTTATCGGAAGCTCCTTTTCCGCCTGACCCGAGACCGCTCCCCAGCCCCGAAGACTGGCGTCCATCGTCAATAGGACACAATTCGCCACCCAAAACGGACGACCCTTGTTGAGATGGGTCGTCTGCAACCACCAGGCAAGGGACAGGCGAACCTCCGGAGTGAGCACCATCGTCTGGGACTTGAGACTCTGAGGCAGTCCATTCCATTTGGACAGGATCAATTGCTGCAGAGGTCTGGAGTGAAACTGGGCATATTCCACCATGTCGAATACAGACACCATGGAACCCAGTAACCTCATTGCTGAGTGCAGAGACACACGGCGGCTCTGCAGACAACTGCGCACCCTCAACTGCAAGGCAGATATCTTTTCCCCCGTCACAAAGATCCTCTGCTGACTGGAGTCCAACAAGGCTCCGAGGTGCAGAATCCTCTGAGACGGGATCTCCTTAGCGCCCCCTCTAAACAGGTGCATCAGACTCCAAACCGGGCACCAATGAAACTGAGATGCCTTGGCTCAGGGGCGGGGTATAGGAGGGGGACCTTAGTGCATCCTGGGAGGCTGAAAGCTTTAACTCTATGGTGCCCGATGCCTGACATCACCACCTATACCCCAAGGTATCCTGTGGATACCCTATGGACTCAGAAGTAGAAATATACACACATATATACACACACATACACACACACACACACACACACACACGGTAGACAATAGTGCACGCCCTGTGCAAGAAAAATGCATACCATGCATTACACACGAGTTCCAAATGGTGGTTTCGACAAGAACATGGTTTTATCAGGACGACAATGCCACAAGTCATGTTCCTATACAGAAAATTCAGTAACCTGGATGGATAGGCCGGCTCAGACTCCAGATCTTAAGCCCATTGAGAACTTCTGGGACAAGGAAGGGGGCCTCGTATGCACCCACCCATCATACATTCTGCAGACGGCACCACCTTTCCAGTGACGTATTTGGAAAGATTGGCACTCTGGATCTTTGGAACATATGCAAAGTCTTTGCTATCTCTTGTGCAGGAGCAATCGCTGGAAAGATGGAGTGACAGGCAGAAGGTAATGTGGTGACCAGCACACGGCACAGCATGTCTGTTCTGGGCGCAGACTGAGTGCCTGGTGCACCCACCTGAACTATGGGTATGGGATCCTGGCGGTCGGGATGCCGGTGGTCAGACTACAGATAGCGGCATCCCAACCGTCAGAACACCTTGAAGGTAAGTATACTAACCCCCCCCCCAAAGCCTAACCCTATGCCCCCCCCTCCCGCCACAGCATGACCCTAATATTTACTATCAGGATGCTGGCGGCCAGGATTACGGTGCTGGTATTCTGAGCATCGGCATTCCAAACGCCAGGATGTGTACCTATTATAGGCACATCACTTTAACATGAAATAACGAAGCGTTTATAGATACGTTCCCCATGCTCTGTGACTTATCTGCAACAATTTTCCATTTTCTGATTGAGACGTTTCTCTAAAAGAGCAGACACAGGGGGACTAAAAACGTGTCAGCTTGGCTTTGAATAACTACTCTGTGGATTGGATGATTTGTATATACAAGGCAGCATCGCATTATCTTAAATGACATCTTTTTCAGCTTTTTGCTCTGTTACAGCTACCACTAGAACACTGTCCTAAAAATGTAGTAGGGACATCGTATATCTAACCAAGTGGGAGGTAAAACTTTTTAAACAAAGCTGCCGCAGAAAAGTCATTAACATTGCACAATGTATCTTCCTTAATTATCTGCCCATTTAAATATTGAGAGTTTAGCAGTCTCTTAATTAGGTGGGTGGTAAAAATGTATGATTATGAAAGAGAAAAAAAATACTATTCTGCAGGATTGCCATATGAGCTCCACATTAACGACCTCTTTCATCAAATGGTGCTAATATTAGTGACAATAACAAAAGGGATAATATAAAATTGTCTAGATACAATCCATCAAAAGCTATCAGCCTGATTTCACAACTGTCTCCCCTACACCCGCTCTCCAGAGGGCACAAGGGAGATTTATTACGTGGCAGCTCTGTACAGCCTTTTGCTGGAAAATAAGAGACATTTTTATATTTTAATGTGTGAAAACATCGATGACACGCAACAGAATATTTTTTTTTTTCCTTGAGTTTTTCATTTGCTAACAACCTTGATTAATGTATTCGAAAAAATATTTGCGCAAAATGCTAAAAAATTTTAAAAAAAGGCACTAATTTGTAAAAGGAGTTTTTTTATTTAAACTGGGGGGTTGAGACGTTGTTTAGTTTGAGTCCCTTCACTTATATCATAGGGTCCACAAGCATGAACACTGATGACAATAAATCACTACTAATAGTTTTTAAAAATAAAAGCTGCAGACTATTCAGGTAGCAATATTCACACAGTTAGATACATCAGGTGCAACTGTACTGCCTTAAGCTAAAGGGCCGCATACATCAGGCAGCCGTTTCAGCGATTCTCCGATCTGTCCGGAACTGCTGATCCACTGGCCGGAAACGCCAACTGGCAGCGATCAAAGATAGTCGATCCATAGGGAATTGGTGACATTCTTCATGGTAAAACTCCTGGATTTGCTGATCACGGCAAACCAGGTAAATCCAGCCCCAGCCCTGGAGTCTGGATAATTGTCCCAATACATTGCAGATGGATGGGGGCCTTTAAGGGCCCCATGCATCAGACGGCCATTTCTCTGTTTCCATGATCCGACTGGCACCACCGATCTGCGGCCATCAATGATTGCTGATCAGTCAGGCAATCAATAGGGCAGATTCAATTCAGTGTGCTTTTGCTAGTTCTTTGAGGGAGCTCCCAGAGATATTCAAATCAGCGCGCTGTTAGGGTGACGAAATTATTTCTTCTTGCAAAGAGAAATCAAACTAAAGTTCCGCCCACTAGGCTGTTTTTCGATTAGCGCGGCGTTAACCTCACAACCAGTACTTTAGTTGGAAAATGGAGGTTCTCGCAGTAAAAAACACTCTGCTTTAGACGCGAGAACCGGCATTCTCCGACTTAAGTCAGGCTACTCAGACTAAACTGCGAGGTGAATTGCATAGCTCCGAGACCAACAACCCGATGCTATTCAATTCACTCTTGACTGAATAGCCCCCAGTGAAATTCTTCATGTTAAAAATCCCTGAGTTGCGGATCACGGACATATTTTTATAGTGATCGGCAAATCAGGGAAATGCAACATGGTAGATTTCACCCATGCCCATACCCCGGTGGATTGGTGAATTGCGACAATCCCTTGCTGGTGTATAGAGTCCATTAGTCTAGGCAATCTGTGGCTGTACAGTTGGTGTGGAACTACAAACACCAGCATACTGTGATCCTGGATATTATGGCCAGATCTGGTCTATAAATTCACTGTCTTTTTGAAAATTCTTTAAATCTGTTTGATTGACACCTTTAATACTTACATGGAAGAGAGAGAATGTCCGCCAGTACTTTAATGACAGTGATTTTGTGTCATTCCATTTAGGACCAGAATAAGGTGCAGATGTAAAGGATGTGGAAAATGCTAACAGATGGGTCATTTTTACATATAGCTGGTGAGATGAGGAACAGTCCTTGCAGGGAGTGCTTAGAACAACATTTTCAGGTCAGAAATGAAATCTTTGTGAACTAACAGCTGCCTGCTAAGAGGTGAATGTTGCTTATTGGGACAGCCCAGTTCACCCCCTATTGTGAGCATTTATCACTATTTGAAGTCCTTCTGGTCTTGCGAATGCACCTGGATGGTTTTTATCTTATGAGAATGTTTTTAATCTATGCGCCAATATTATAGCTTCTTACTTTATGTAACACTTATCAACTAGCCCTTTAATCAATATACACTGTATTTAATTATATTTATATTAATTGTATTTATTTTTTTCACAGCTCATATATTTGAATATTTTATCCTGTACAGCTTTTCACGCAATCTCTTGCAGCAAGGTACATCCATTTATTTGTATCCGAATATTGATGCTATTAGTGCTCTCAAATACCTGGTATTTTCATTACCAACTGTTACAATAGCTGAACAGTTCGTTTTGCTCCAGTATGAAAACCGATATACCAGTCCCCCTGCATAGGTGCGCATGTGGACTTGCAGTGTATGGACAATCATACATAAGGTGGAAACGTGTCAACTAGGAGAGGGATCCGGTCATAATACCGACAGTTGGCATGCCGGCGCCAAAATCTTGACTGCAGACATCATGATGGCTACTGGGTTTAGGGGGGAGGGTTGGGGTTAGGCAATAGGGTGAGGGTTAGGGGTTTTAGGTTTAGGCAGAAGGGAGGGTTGGAATACTGACCGACAGGTGTTGGTATCCTAACCGCGGGATGCCGGCGGGGTCCCGAGTGCCAGCATCAAGTACCCAACCCCTAGGAGACAATGCTCATTATCGTTCATTTTTTGTTGCCTACCAACCCTCAAACGACCGGCGATGCGCAGGCACATATGGACGATATCGACCTATCAACCGTGCATGCAGGCCAACCTGGTCGATATTGACCAGGTTATATATGGACCCATGATCAGTCAGCGATATAGTTATCGCTGACTGATCGTACCGGTGTGTACGCACCATAACGATCATTCCATTGATAACATTTGAAACAATAAAACGCTCCTACATCCACCATCAGAAACGTCCTCCTCCTAGATGACTAACATCGTATACTTTTACAGTACAGCATAATGGCGACTTTCCGCGAGTCAAAAGTTTTCCGAAGCCCAGCTTCTAGTTTCATTTTGCAGCTACTCTTGTTCATTTACCAAGAACCTGAGTCATAATCATAAAGCATGAGTTAAACATGATTACACATGGTACTGTAGATAATTGAAAACACAAATAGCTCACAATTACTATTAGAATACCCATTGGCTTTATCATCCAAGGCATCTTAAGTAGCCTGACCGCAACAGAGAGGGAAAATATGCTGTAACAAGAAGTATGTATATCAGGGGAGAAAGACATATGCAATTCATTTATACATTGGATATCACATACCCAGAACTCAATTTCTATTGTGGGGGGGGGCTGTCTAAATTGCAGTGAACTTGTCAACCAGAGATTGAGTTGATTGTGCAGTGGGATAAAACCCCTGCAACAATCAGTAGCTACATTCATACTGAGCTTACACCTGGATAACATTTATTTAAAAGGGTAGATGATAGATTATGTGTAGGAGCCAGTGTTTATGTGAACGGATTCTGCAGAGAAGTTAATTTCTGCTAATATTCACTTTTTAATATAAAAGAGAGACTGGTCCTTGCTTATACCTGACATAACAGATTATCAGTCACAAACAGGTACAACAATGTGGTGGATGAAGCAAATGGACAAGCTCTGAACAAAGATCTGACTGTCCAGCACAACCAGAGCAATGCTATGTATAGCCAAACAGCTAATTCATGTCTATGCCCAGTGGTCATTCCAACCATAAGCACAGCAACACTCTAATAATGAGTGAACACTTAATTATTGTCTTTTTTAAATTGCAATTAAGAAATAAACCTAAGAGTTATTTATATTCGACATTACATTTTGTGGTGATCAGTGGTAAGAATTCTGAACAAATGCTGGCAGACAAAACGTATCCACCTTGACAATAAATTAATTAGAACTTGGCCAGTCCTCCAGGGATAAACACACTGGGAAAGTATGACCAAATACAATGTACATTATATTTCTCTGTGTAGATCGCAAAATATCTATATTTATACACACACACTTTACACGTATATAACTTCTCCAAGGTGTCACTAGCTAGAGAACTGGGCAGTAACCGTTCCAGCAGATTATGTATATATCAGAACTTGAAAAATCCCAAAATGTAACGTTGCTATGACTCCTAGCTCCTGGGACATGTGTCCGTCTCAGAAAAAGCATTCGGAAAAGTCTCTGCAAGTGCCTGCTACTGCTGAGATCTCTACACCGAAGATTGAAGTGGGATTAGAGAAGGCATACGAATACGAAGAGAAAATAAAGAAATTATTAGGATGAAAGCAGGGTGGGAGGCTATGTCTATGGTATATATACTGTATATTTTACATATACACATGTGTATGTGTATTATATATATTAATCCTTCTGCGCAGAGTTTATTTTGGCATGTTTGGGGCTAGTCACATTTCATCATCAATGTTATTATTCAGTACCTAAACAAAATAATATCTTGTTTTAGGTTTTTGTTTTTTCAGAACGTTTTGAATTACCAGAACAGAATTTATTGACTTATTTCTCCTCACATGACAGAAACTTGCTAGAATGTGAACTAAAAGCAAAAAACTTTAGTGATGCCAGGATGGGGAGATCTGGGCCCCTCCCCCTTCTTCAATTTCTGTTCTTCAGAAGACTTTCTGTAGTATAGGATGTTATTGTCTGGCGATCCCTACACAGTCAAGTCACATTATTATGACCACCAGCTAATAGCCAGAGTAACCGCCATGTGCAGCATGGACAGAAGCTAAACGGGCTGGGAGTGACTCAATAAAGGTGCTGGTAGGTTGGCACAGGTATCTGGAGCCATGCTGACTGCAGTGCATCCCACAGCTGCTGGAGGGTGCGTGGTGGAGCATCCATAGAGCAAATGCAACAATCGAGGTGGTCCCACGGATGCTCAATTGGGTTCAAGTCCAAGGAATTAGGGGGGCAGGTAAGTACTCTGAAGACTTGGTCGTGCTCGTCCATCCACTGTCGGACATTTCTAGGCGTGTGACTTGCTGCATTGTCTTACTGGAAGATCTCATCCGGACTCAGGGAAGACAATCGGCATGTATGGGTGTACGTGCTCTGCAAGGATGGATTCATAAAGAAATTGGTTGAGGGTGCCTTTCACATGGATGAGTGGGCCCAGTGAATGCCATGAAAACATTCCCCAGACCATACCGCAGGCAGGCACCACCAGCTTGTGTTCTTCCAGCAATGGTTGCAGGGTGTTTGGAGTGTCAGGTGAGAAACATCGGAGGACAAAGTCCAACCATTCAATGAAGCAGAAAACGTTACTCATCGGGGAAGGCAACCCTTCGTCACTCAGCGGAGGTCCAATTTCAATACAGGCATGAATTTGAAGCCTTTTCCGCCGATGCACCTTCGTTAACAGAGGTGCAGTGACCATACGTTTACTTCGGAGCCCCATATGCAGCAGGTTTTCGCAGAACTGTCGTTTTAAACACATGTCTGGGCAGCACAGACGGTGTAATGGTTAGCATTACTGCCTCACAGCACTGAGGTCGTTGGTTCGATACCCACTACGGCCCTAACTGTGTGGAGTTTGTATATTCTCCCTGTGCTTGCGTGGGTTTCCTCCGGGTACTCCGGTTTCCTCCCACACTCCAAAAATATACTGGTAGGTTAATTGGCTCCTAACAAAATTACCCCTAGTGTGTGTATGTGTGTGTGTGCGCATGTGGTAGGGAATATAGATTGTAAGCTCCACTGGGCAGGGACGGATGTGAATGGCCGAATATTCTCTGTAAAGCGCTGCGGAATATGTGTGCGCTATATAAATAACTGGTAATAATAATAATGTCTGGTGACCCCGGGTTAATTTTGAGTGAGCTGCTTCACTGTAGCGTCAGTTGGCCCTCACACATCTTCATAGCCGGCGTTCCCCTGCCACATCAATGGCACGTGGTGCTCTGCAGTTTCTACGTCGGTTATTCGCAATGGTGCCATTTGTCCAGTCATGATTCACCTTCACCACAGCAGCATGCCAACAGTTCACAAACTGCGCTGTTTCAGAAATACTGCCACCCTTGCCCCGAAAGCCAATAATCATCCCTTTCGGCAACCCGGATAAATAGCTTCTTAGACCCATGACAGCAACGAGTGATGTGTGCAGACGCTCTATCGCACACCTTATATATACATCCAAACAAAGCACGGCACGTGACGTACTTCATGGGCTACGCGCTGCTGACATCAAATGTAGGAGGTGGTCATAACAATGTGGACTCGACTGTGTAGTAATAGGGCACATTGTTTGAAAAAGGTGACTCTCGAACTTCAGGGGTGATCATATGATCACCTTTTTCAAATGAATGTACCAGAGTCTGTGGGTGCCAGTGTAGGAGAGAAGTGCTGTTTCTGGACTTGTAAATATTTCTGCAGAGTTTTGCCTGGACAGGACTGGGCTTATAATGTCAAGGAGTCCCAAGTGTGATGACATTATCAAGCCCCATCCCCTCACAGGTCCAAGTGACAGCAACTTTACAGGGTGGGATTTTTATTAAAGTTTGCCACCCCATTTGCACCCCTCTAGTGCTTTGGATGAGTCCCACTTATCCTTAGCAGTGAAGGGCTTAAACACTTTCTTGGTCACTAAGAAGCCTAAACCAAGCACTGTCTTCAAGCTAGACAAGTTCAGGTATTATGCATAAAGTAGAAAGAAAATAAGCTAAAATCACACCTATAATAATTTCATTTAAAAAAAAAATGTTTATATATATTTTGTTTACATATAGCATCCAGTAGCTGCAAACACAAGCACTGGCAACTGGCATAATATACGCGGTTGTTGGGTTATAAGTAGTAAGAGCCTTGGGGGGAGATTAAATCAAAGCTTGGATAAAGAACCATTCAATCAGCTTCTGACATTTTACTGGCTGTGTTTGAAAAATGACAGTTAGGAGCTAATTGGTCGGTAGGTACTTTTTCTGTCTCCAAGCTTTAATACGTCTCCCCCAAAGTACAAAGGAAGCAGCTCCCAACCGTCACTTTCAAATACATAAGTCTATGTGTAGATTTGCGTTACAGAATTCCTACTTATTAAAGCCATAGATCGCATCGAACTGATTCGATCTATAGAGATAAGTAGGAATTCATGTATCCTGACCTATTTTGCGAAGCGGTGCGATCTAGCTTGTTGCTGTGGTCCTATCTTATTGACGGGGCACTGGCAGGGGCAGCAAGCAGTGAGGTGACCCGGCATATGCCAGGTCATCTTACTATAGCAGCAGCAGGTGCTGTAGGACAGAGCGAGAGGGCACTGAGGCAGCAGGCAGGCAGTCAGGAGGAGGTGACCCGGCATATGCCAGGTCACCTTACTTAAATATAGCGGCGGGTACTGCGGGACAGAGCCAAAGTCACTGGGCAGCGAGCAGGCATATGCTGGGTCACCTTACTAATATATAGCAGCGGCGGGTACTGTGGGTCAGAGCGAGGGTCACTGGGCAGCAGGCAGTCAGGACTCCAAGGAGGTGACCCGGCATATGCCCTGGGCTTCTCCTCTGGCTGCTGGCACAGAAGGGAGTGGAGAGAATAGGGAGAAGGCACAGAGACAGCCATCCTCATAGCTCCTCTTCTCTAACAAGCACCGTTATGCCACCTTGGATTTTGTGAAGCGAAATGGAAAGCAGAGCGTGCTTCTATGAATTGCTCTCCCCATACTAGTGTAAGGGGAAGTGATAGCTGCACTAACCAGGGGAAGCGATGGAGCAATCTGAGATTTATCCACTGTAACCCCTTCTATGAATAGGACGAAGCAGTGAAAAGCCCTATTACTGATAAAGGGCTTTTCACTGCTACATGACTAGACCCCACAGTCTGTAAAATAACAGTTAGAAGCTAATTGGTTCGTATGTTCTCTCTCTCCAACCTTCACTAAATCTCCCCCAATACTTGGCTTGCAGCACTAAATGGAAACAGCTCATTGATTGTCAGGGCATTGTGAAAGCAATCAGGTGACATCATGAGTGTGTGCATCTTCACTACCTCTGTGTCCGTAAAAATAAACCACATTAAACGGAATGAAGCCTGTAAAATACACTTCTCAGATGGTGGCAGAGTAAGACGAGTTACGCTGCTGGCACTTCCTGATACATCTGATAAACTGCAGAGTTTGCAAACAAGGCAGGAAGTGGTGTTATACTTCACGACTGATGGAAATAGGACGGCATCTGAATTAGTACAGAGCCTCAATTAACTCCACCATGTTGGTGGCAAATAAGTAAATACATTTTATGGCAGTGCTGCTTGCTAGATGTACAACCCCCTATTTGCTGCCAGACCATATACTGCACAATTATTTATTTAAAAAAGTATCAGTGTCCTATACAGTGCTCCAATATTTGTGCAAATACAGACAGTTTACTAGGAATTAGTGACCTCACTAGGTATAAGCTGCTAGTGAACAGATTGGCTATAATACAATAAATATTGTTTCAATACAAAACATCTGTTTCCACTAGGTTTAAGTGACAGGAACACTAACATGTTAATAGAATAAAATAGTCATGACATTGCTTTTACTTAAAAACACAGCATGTGTACGTTCCATGCAGCCCCAAAACTGATTTTACTCCAAATTTACATTCTCAGCATTGCTCAAATTTAAAATAAAAACAATCAGGGGCTCATTGGTTATATAATAACTAAAAGCTGCATTGCATTGTGTGTGCTTGTGGAGGTACTCCTAAATAGAAACAAACCTTTCACCTCTAGTAGAGCATCAAGCCATAAAATCTAATAAGAAAGGGTGCTGCGTTTGTAAAAAAAAATACACCCTTTTATGTCTGTTTTATACATCCTAACATGGTTCACTATTGAATGATGATGATATGTATGCACATGTTTTTTTATTATTATATCACCTAATGTGACAACAACAATATTGATCATAAAAACGCTACTGTTATGGAGAATAAAATTGATGCATTTTATTTTTATAAATACACAAGTGTGTCCTGGCAATTTTATTATTGAATTAATTACATTTAAAAAAAAACCCTATAAGCGGAGCACCACTTATCAAATTTAAAAGAACAATAAAATCAAGAGTAAGAGTTAAATACTGAACTAAATCTGGTATCTATGTCACTTATTTATGTAATAGCTTATCAACGTGTTTTCTAGTTATGCAGGTTGGTATCTGTCGTCTTTGAAATATGTGCCCCAATTGCACAGCGCTATGTAAGGGTTCTGTCTGGAGTTTAGATGTACAATGGTAATAGCAGAGCACAATATACACAACTGATTTTAAATGCAATAAGGTGCTTTAGTATCTGAACGATCATATGGCAGGGCCAACATCAGACATAATTCAGATGACCACAGATATGCGACAAGACCATAACATGTCTTTGTCCCTCTGCTGACCCTGAATCTATTCCCCAGTAACGTCCTGATGTCTACAGACAATTCAATTTAGTCAATAAATGTGAAAGAACAATGCGGTTTCTTTCCAGCTGGTCATTTCTGAGTACACTAGTGAAAACGGAATATCCCAGTTTAAACTGCTAGCTTAAAGCACAGGCCATAATTGGCATAGGGAAAAAAGGTGGCATTATAAAATGTGCAATATATTAGAATAAAGGTTAATGCCCTTTGGAAAAGGTACGAATGCAGGCTGTATGCAATAGGCTAACCTATATTTATACAAGATGCTGCTAGTACAGCAGTACAGATGTGTCCTCATACAGCTAACCTCAATACCCAACACGGCGCGATCTCCCTAGCGTTAGTGAGCAGCGCGAGCAGTGGATCATCTTTTTTGCTCAAATGTGCATCTCAGTCAACGCGTTGCGACAAAACCTCTTCACGATACTGCACTGATTAATTTGATACGCAACACACGCATATCTGTGCGCCACTGTGTCTGAATCTGTACAACGGAACTGGGCGTGAAATAAAGCTGCGGCATCCTGGTGGCACTAAGTATACAGATTCAGACGCACACAGATATACAAGTGCTGCATATCAAATGAATCAGTGCAGTCTCATCACGTTGCACTAAGGCGCAGATTCAAGTGAGACAGACACTTGGCGCAAGCAGAGTTGCACGGGACCTGGCGCGCAGAGTAGTGCTGTTTGGTGAGACTGCGGAAATCGTGTATGAGGACACATCTGTCCCACACAGAGTGACAGTATCCCTGCCCAACACAGCCACACACATGGGAAGGCCCAGACTTCCACCTCTTATTATTATTTCTGTGTCTGGCGTTCATATAAAAGGCCCGTGGGATGCTAGTGGTCATCTCTTAACTGAGTTTCCACACGACTAACCAATTAATCCTTTTTCACCTATTGCACAATAGCCTCATATAAAAATAGCTTCAATATTCAGAAAGCCGCTCTTTATGCAATCAGAATGTAGGATGGCAACGACTGAAATGCAGTAGTACAATACCCTGTGTACATGTTTACACAAACAAAATAAAAAATTACAACACACAAAAAAACAAACAAGAAAAAAAACAAACACACTTTAAGAACAAGTTGGTCCAAGGGAGGAATGTTCCTGACGTATTGAGTTGCAAATAGTCTGCTTTACCTCTCCAAGCCTACTAAACATGCCGATCACATCTCAGCTTAAACCACACAAAAATAAACACATTTTGAAACCTCATGTAAACGAAGAGCAATTTGCTGCCAAAACAGCAGTTTGCTTATTATTAAGCCACGACCACACATTTGGATGGGATTCGCCCATTCAGTGCTTGATCCAAAACCACTTGTGGTGTGACTGAGGCCTGCTAGTGTAGTTGGAAGATGAGACTACACACAAGCCTGCAGAAATCGGCTTCCAACTGCATTTACCAATGTACCTAAAAATCAGGAGCACAGCAAGGAGCCAGGGGACTTGGACTGTGCTTCCCTACAGATTCAATATTTCACCAGACACTCTCTCTCCCTATTTCCAGTACTTTACTTAAGGACTTCTCGCCGGCTGCACTCATTTTTTTCATTCCCCACTTCCTGGCTCACTTAAACATAGTTGTAAAGGCAAAGCAGTGCCTAATGGAGCCAGGAAGAGGAAAAAGAATAAGATAAAAAAAAAAAAATAGAAAGAAAGAAAGAAAGAAAGAAAGAAAGAAAGAAAGAAAGAAAGAAAGAAAGAAAGAAAGAAAGAAAGAAAGAAAGAAAGAAAGAAAGAAAGAAAGAAAGAAAAAAAAAAGAAAGAAAGAAAGAAAAAAAGAAAGAAAGAAAGAAAGAAAGAAAAAGAAAAAAAGAAAGAAAGAAAGAAAAAGAAAAAAAGAAAGAAAGAAAGAAAGAAAGAAAGAAAAAGAAAAAAAGAAAGAAAGAAAGAAAGAAAGAAAGAAAAAGAAAGAAAGAAAGAAAAAGAAAAAAAGAAAGAAAAAGAAAAAAAGAAAGAAAGAAAAAAAAAAGAAAGAAAGAAAGAAAGAAAGAAAAAGAAAGAAAGAAAGAAAGAAAGAAAGAAAGAAAAAAAGAAAGAAAGAAAAAGAAAAAAAGAAAGAAAGAAAGAAAAAGAAAAAGAAAGAAAGAAAGAAAAAGAAAAAAAGAAAGAAAGAAAGAAAGAAAGAAAGAAAGAAAGAAAGAAAAAGAAAAAAAGAAAGAAAGAAAGAAAGAAAGAAAGAAAGAAAAAGAAAAAAAGAAAGAAAAAGAAAAAAAGAAAGAAAAAGAAAAAAAGAAAGAAAAAGAAAAAAAAGAAAGAAAGAAAGAAAGAAAGAAAAAGAAAAAGAAAGAAAAAGAAAGAAAGAAAGAAAAAGAAAAAGAAAGAAAAAGAAAGAAAGCACCTCAGTAGTATGTCTGGGGGAGATCATTTGCTTTTACTGCCCCTGTTTGGGGATATAGATGCTATGATATGGAGTCAACTGCCCAAACTCATATGCAATATCAGTCTGTGTGACCAATTTCAAGCTTCTATTCCCCCTGCTACACAGCTGGATTTCCAAGGGTTTTGCCATAAGTTTTGATATCCAACGTTATGTACTGTGCAAACAATAGATACCCTAATAAAGTTTGATTTTACAAATTCAAAAAAGAAAAAAAAAAAGTGTGGATCTTAATTTTTTTGCTAGGAAACTAGCCAGGGCCTTATCCTTCTTAAATAATAAATGAAAAGTGCAATTAGAGCAGAGGTCTCTCCCATTTGTCCTATGTCAACAGGCTATGAGGTTTGGCTGGGACACTGCAGTCCGCACTGTTGCCTTCACTAATGGATAATGCATTATCCATTAATATTGCAGAAAGTCAATAGAAAGCAGTCTCAGGTGGGTTGTAGAGCACAGGTCATGAATGGGGAAACCTCACAGCCACCATTTTTACCAACTACAATATACAGTCCATTCATGTATTTCAAGGTCCAGATCTGGCAATTTTATTTCAGGTATCTGTGCTCACAAAGTAAATTGAGAATTCAGAATAGTCAGCAACATACACACACATCTGTGTTTCCTATATGAAGTGTAATAATACATTATATATAACAGACTGTGTACGACAGAGCTTAGTAATATTCATTATGTTTCAACCTAACTAATTCCATAACGCCCCCTTCTGCAGCTGGCTGTCATTTTAGGCGGAAGGCAGGTCATTACAGGAGACGTGGCCAAATCATGGAGGCAGGGGCGGAAATTTATGTAAAAAAAAACTATACGTACTGTCATAAAGCAAAACTGCCCCAAATGGAGACATTTGTCCCTCTCGGCAGCTGGCCCAGGTCCTAACCGATCCCCTCTAACATGCCCGGGTAATTTGCATCAGTCTCTCTGAGCCCGTTAGCAGGGCACACAATGATTGGCAGAGGTGCAGAAAGTCTGTGTGGATTGGCAGATTCATACACAGGGGCAGAGAGTTCACGGTGGCCAAAATATCTGCAGTATCAGCTTTTTGACCTAGATGCCATTGGGACACCATCCTAATGATGTGTAAATAAATACAGCTGTCACTAATGGAGTAGGGATATTAGGCTTTATTTTTAAGAGTGCTGAAAAGGTAACGTTAACAATTAACAATGAACTTCATTTCCTCTCTTTTTTATTTTATTTGTCTTTCTCCTTTTTTCTTCTTATACTTCTCCTCTCCCCCCCCCCCTCCCCAATACCCATCTACTTTCTTCCCCCTTCATTTCTTCTATTATGGTTGAAGTCACTATAACATTTTACTGTTTAATTTTCTATTGATTGGTAAAGAGAAAAAATTGTTGCAAAATTATTACCTCAAACCACAAGTGAACTGTATGCTATAAATTGTGACTATGTCATTGTTTCTTGTCATATTTGCTTGTGTACCAGAGTGTATTTGATGACTTCAATAAAAACATTTAAAAAAAAAAAAAAAAAATTTAAATTTGAAGTGCAATGGTCCCATAATAAGTACAGGTAATTCCCAGGAAGTATGGGGATACACAGGGGTTATTTTTAAATGCAATGCAGTATATTTTATTATGGTGCTCCAAATTGCCAAAAAAAAACCAAAACAACGAAATCTTCATATATAATAGCATATGCCATTTCCTAAACGTCTAATCCATTAACAATAAAAAGTTTAGAATTATAGCTGCCATTACCATTATTTTTTTTATTTTTATTTTTTTAAAAAGACCAAAAGTATTAGGCTGTCTTCCCACATCCTCACAACTTACCTGACGAAGTGGGTGTAGCAGGACATGATTTGTAGCGAATAACAGAACAGCATTGGCGGATTGCGGACTCACCTCTGATGGCCATTTTCCTCATTGCTTTTCTGTATATTACATAATTTTGTGAGCGGTAATATATATTTTTTGGTTCTTTGTCATTTCATACAATGCTGTATTGTAAAGCTTTTTTTTCCCACATTAAAAACAAACCTAATAGTAACTGTTTTGGTCTGGTAAAACAAATGTAAACTTTTTTTGTACTCAAGTAGTTGGGTGTAAGTTTGCCGGATACCCGCCTGACACAAAGCTGGCGCATACATGCTACTTGTACAGAGTAAACTGCATCTTAATAAGAAAAAAAAAAAACTCTTACTTATGAGCCGCTAATGCCTATGTAAAACATATTAGATAAAATAAAAAGGATGGCTAAAAAGAGAAAAAAAGGTTATTCCTTCCTAATAAAATAAAATTTAATTTTTTATTTTTTATTTAAATACATAGAGTAGGCTGCATATTTCTCTGCCGTGTGCAAATAAACGGTGGGGCCCCCAGCAATGGAATTAAATTATAATATTCATCAGGTGAATGGTCTGCTCACTTGAATTCAAATCTTCAAGCATGCTAGATTTCAAAAGGCAGAGAACAAAGTGTGTGGTGAGAGAATGCAGGGGCGTGTGAATGAGCCTCTCTCCCGTACTGTGTAATGGTCACTGTCAATCACAGGCAGCGAACAAGGGCCTTGGCCGATTTTCACATGGACGATGGTATGAGTGAAGAGAATAAGAGAATGATGCACGTATGCACACACATTTACCACAAACATGGCTCTTATTTATGTCTGTATACCTTTATATGGAGTGTGTAACTCTGCTACAATGTAAACTTTAGGTTTCGGATGAATTAAAAAAAAAAATTAAAGTGAAAAAAGTGATGGTAACTATAATATGCTAAAAATTCAGTTATGGAAACAGTATGGTTTCAGTCTATGTCAAAGAAGACTGGTATATGTCGTTTTAAAATCAATATCGAATTACCCAAGATACGTAAAGGCTGTTCAGTATGTGCCATGGGAAATGTAAGTGAAGTGCTGCTCTCTTATTATACAGAAAAAAAAAATGATATCAAATGAATCTAAAGAGAAAAACCTGTTTCACCAACAAAACTTGGAGGGGAAAAAAAAAAAAAAAAAAAAAAGTAAAAATAATATAATATATATATATATAATGTTTGCAGCTGAAAAGCAAAACGACAGCCCCGGTGTATTCTGTGCGTCTATGGCAGTCTTGTCAGGTCAGCTGAATGCAAAGTAGAAGAAATGAGTAGCTGCCAGTCTCACCACACAATATGCACATTGTGATTAAACAGTGCAGAAATATGTTATATTAAGTCAATTCTCTTTTTATGCAGATTTCTCCAATGCAAACAGACTACACAAAGTTACTTTTAGCCATTTTAAATAAACAGTGGACAGGGTGGAGTCCAACCAACCCTAGAGTTGGTATGTCCGTTTCCCCTGCTACAGAGAGACGGGCAGCACCCAAGGGGACAGGCCAGCCTAAAGTGAGCAATGGGGTCCTGCTATATACAACAAATGCTGGAGATGGCAGGGGACAAAACACAACAACAAAATACTTAGAACAAGAGGGAGCTTTTGTACAAGGGTTATTTAAAGTGGAAATCCCCATTAATAAACAATAAAGCTACTATTTTACATATACATACAAAGATAGATATATATATAGAGATATAGATATATATATATATCACTCTGTCCCATCTTATATATAAAATTCATTGGTCTGTTTGTTTGCTTATTTATTTGTTTGTCTGGTTATGCATTCGTACACCCCTGCACCGATTGGGATGAAACCAACGTGAGGTGGTCAAGTTGGAACCTGGCCAAGTTTTAGGGGGGTTAGGGTCCCAGTTGGACCTCCCATTGGTGTATGCTGGGCAGAACGTTGACCTAGGGAGCCCCTTCTGGGCCTTTCATTGGATGGATTTGGACGACAACCCATAATTTGTATGAAAACTTCAAAGTGGTAACATTGGATCCCAGAAGACATACTAGGGGGTTGAGGTTCTGGTCAGACCTCTCGTTGGTGTACGTTGGGCAGAACTTTGACCCGGGGAGCCTGTTCTGGGCCTTCCACTAGATGGCATCAAATAAAGCTTAATGCTGGGTACGTCAGCTAGCAATTACTATCTCTTTGATGCATACCTGGCAGGTGGGCATGTTGGGGAGGGTAGGAAAGGGGGTAGTTTTAGGATGGCATCAATATAGAAAGATACCAGTGCTTCCGACTGACAATTTGGCCAGTACCCCACAAAGAGCATTAAAGGACTTATTCCCACATATGTGTTGGGAAAATGGCTACAAATTCATGTAAACTGTGATTTTTTCCCCCTACATTTCGAAACATTTTTCATACTGTTTCATGCATTGTACTTTGACCAGCACATTAAATTGCTTGATGGGTATTACATTCTGAATGCAATGTTACCACTTTACAATGCAATGGTGGAAAGAAAAACTAAAAATCACTGCTTATTTATTCCGTGTGTGTGTGTAAGGTGCATTAACTGCAGACAGATGTGAAGGAGCCCTAAAACAAGCTTATACATGTATACATTTATTTATAACAAACATAGTATTTAAATATTGCACTATAACACACAAAACAAACCAAGAAACACTTGGAAAGGTGTCACATTTCCTGCTAACAAGCAAGATTCTTGCAAGAACGCAATCGGCTGACAAGAACATGTATGTGTGGGCCCAGGAGAAACTGCTGTATTACCCAGAAAAATAATATATGCTTCCACACATCCCAAAGGATAATGAGCCTGAACAGACAAATAGACCCCACTGAGACTTATCTAAACAAAGAAATGTTTTCATTTATTAATTATTTAATTGGGGAAAAGCGTTATAATGAAGAAAATAAGAGGAACACATATATAGAAGTATGTCAGAATCAAGCAGGGAAATAAACCTGCAGAACTGTAAGAGGTCCCATCAAGATTTTATCATTTTCTTTTTTTTTTTTAGGTTACAATTTTTTTCCACATTGAAAGAACAGAACATCATACAGGTCACAAAGCACATTAGGGGGCTGCAGGAAGTGAGGTCATAAACAGAATGCAGAAGCCTTTCTGCCTTACGTGATACGGTTAGTTCCTGGGGAATGGATTATCATATTATGGTTTAAACACACATATAACGTCTTTCTCTGCTGCTGCTGCTGACAGGTGACAGATCCACTCTAGTAAGTGGTGGCGCCACCTCATAAAGCCATTCTGTGATTAAGCATTAATACAATTAGCAGGTAGGACACACAAACAGCCCCCTTACAGGTTACCCCACACATTTGTATCAGGTTAGGGTCGCCGTCTCCAGGGGTAAACAGTTAGTACCACACCAGTCCAGGGCCTTGGTACAAGCATCCGCAGCTAGTTTTATTTGTGAGCACAAAACCTAAAGATAAATTCTAGCCTGTCCGACTAACAAACATACAATTACACTCTCTCAGGATGGAAAGACCTAGGCTCTGATTCAGAGCCGGACGCTCTGATCAGAGCGCTCGCTCTGAATCAGGGCCCACCACCATAAATATGGAACGTCCTCAACATCGACAGCACGCCCCCTTTAATCAGACACAACGAGCGAAGGAAAGTCCTTCGCTCGTCGCGTCTCGCGCATGCGCACGACGGAGCTCCCTCCGTCGTGCGCATGCGCAGTGCACACCATCGACCCACTTGCGAACGGACAGCCGCTCGCGAGTGGGTCTGAATGAGGCCCCTAGTATCCAACTCACACAACAGGATTTAGCACAGCACTTACAATCACAAACAATGGTTTGTCTCTGTCTGTTCACCTCAATCGGCCCCCCAGACAGTGACAGACTAGAGAAACTGACCCACCTGTTATCAGTCTCACAGAGGTGATCTGGCACTCAAAGACACCAATTACCTAACTGTCTACCAGACAGAAGCTATGTACCTGTGCTTTTGTCACACACACATTATTTATATTTACTCACTCAGGACCCGATTCACTACCGATCGCAACTGTGATTGCAATAGCGATTACGCACAGTTCCACTGCAATAGTATGCTAATCCATTGCGATCACTATGCCGCTGCAGCACACATAAGGACGCCCCCTTTAGCTTACACACATCCGTACTGTTTGGCAAGACTGCAAAACCATCGGTACAATCAAATACCATGTAAGGCTCACGCACACTTGCACAAGCTCTGATCTTACTCCTAACTTCATTGCACGCTATGAGTCCTCAGGCTGCGTATGGCATCGCATTGGATAATTTATGCTCGCCCATGCAACTGCGTTCAAATGCACTGGCACGCCTGCGTTTCCACGACCACCCCTCCAAGTCACTTACCGCAAACGCCACTGTCAATGACTCTGCGATGGGTCAGCGTGGTCACTGTCGGCCGATTGTGTGCGTAATCGCAGTTTCGATCTGTAATTAATCAGGCCCTCTGCCTGATCACAGAAATCTAATGGTGCGTACACACGGTACGATCAGTCGCCCTGCACCTTCCCGATGTGCTGGATGATTGTTATCATTCAACCAGCACACAACCAACAACAGGCCAGCGACCAACGATCGCGGGTCCCTATGGTTGATATCAACCAGGTTCGTCTACATGCACGGGTGATGGTTGATATTATCGTCCATACGTGCCCGCACATCGCTAGACGTTGGGCACCCAAAAAAATGAATGATCTGAATGATAACGATATGGTCGATATCGTACATTTTTATAGTACAGTGTGTAATTTAATGCACTTCTACACAAGTCCTCTGAGAATACGGTTAATGCCATAATAATGAACCATACACAGAAACAGATGTTTGTATCATAAAGAAACAAGACAGGTGTGATGTTTTATACATATGGGAATTCAAAAGAACAAAAAAAAAATGTAGCTGTTTCAATTAAACCTTATGTCATCCCCCCCCATCTATACATCGCAGCCTATAAAACCGTATTTGAAGCAAGTACACGCAAAGCATAGCATCACAGGCAACACGTTCAGCTATATAAATGGGCACTAGAAAATTGACATACAATTCCATTCTCCTGGTATACAATAATGCCCAAGCTTTCTATACCAGGAGTATGGAATTGTATGTGAATTATCTAGTGTCCATTTAATTTGATGAATGTGTTGCTTTTTGTGTATAATATTACACTACAAAGGGTTTTTCTTTGTTTTATTTATTTATTTATTTTTGGGTTGGTCAGAAAGTCAATAGACTCTAAGGGCTCAGTCAGATGATCATAAAGGTCTGTGGATTATTGTACATACACAATTTTATCGCGTATATGTATGGATGGGGGATATTTATGTCATTTCTTTGGGCCTGTGTGCCGTTCCTAACCAAGCTTTCAAGGCACAACTAAACCACACACACACACACAAATGTGGCTTGGGAGTCAGCAGGTATAGCCACCATGGTAACATTGTAGCGATATGAACATCCCAGATTCATCAATCCTATTAATGTGTGTATATCACTGTACTATATATTCTCAAAGGAAGGACAGCTTAAGTGGAGTCACCCATCTTTTCTATAGAACATGCTGTTTTTCTGAGAGCAGATGGCATGTAGTAAAAAAAAAAATAAAAAAAAAAATACCCCTTTTATTTTATCATTTAGAACGTGCATCAGGCACTATGGGGGACTTCAATATTTTTTAGAGCACCTTGTCTAATGTTAAGGCAGCCGATGGAGCAATTTGGGGGCGCTAACATTTATGCTCGCAGCCCCCTGAGGTGGAGAGCATAAAATTGCAAAAAGTGGATCGGGCACCCTAATGGCCCGTACACACGGGATGATCAGACAACGATCAGATATCGTTGTCTGATCGTCCTACATGTGATGGATGTTCGATATCGAACATCTAGCAACATGCACCAACCCCCAAACGACGTAGCGATCGATTGCGGGTCCCCATAGTAAACAGGCTAACCTGGTCGATATCGGCCAGGTTGGCCTACATGCATGGGCGATGGTCGATATCAACCATCCGTGGCCGCGCATCGACCATCGTTTGGTTGTTGGAGGGGTTAAAAGAAAAGGATGATAAAGGATCAAACGATAAACCATATCATTAGCGTTTATATCTGAACGTGTCTATGCACCATTAGCAGGACTTTTGACGGGTTTAGTCACTTTACACGGCTAAATCTGGTACTTTTGGGCACAACAAGTCCGATAATTAATGGACGCTCAAAACAATTGAATTGCTCAGTCGGGTGCCCATTATTAACAATTGATTTCACCCCTATAGAAGAAAAATGATTTCCTCAAGTGACAGGTTCTCATTAATGCAGTAATGAAAACAGGTTCTGTAGGGCTCATCCACACTGGGTAAAACATCTGCAGCTAATTTGTAGCTAATGACCTGCGGCCATGGTGGATGCAGCTAAAACACCTGTCTTTTTCTATGGTCACTGCTTCTTTTGTACTTGCTGAAAAGCAAGATGCACAAAGAAACATAGTACAAGCTGCATTTTGGTGAGTACAGAGGACATACCATAAAAGTCAATGATCTCCATAATGCTAGGTACTCCAGTTTCGATACAGCCAACTGCATAACAGACAAGTTGCAATTGGTTTACCTAGTTTATATTAGCCCTAAACCGTGCACAGGAGGAGACCAGCATACAAAATAAGGAAGTTGCAAGAGAAATACACTTTTAGCCACAGCAGCATTGCAAAATACTCAAAGGAAATGCTAATCCAATAAATACAATATTGTTCTGTGAAGACTATGAGGCGGTATTCAATTGTTTTAGCGCGCCCGATCTCACGTCTCAATTGATGCCGATCTTCACATCCAAAGAAGTCGGGGTTTAGCCGCGTAAAACTGCTACACCCTGACCAAAGTGTTGAGCGTGATCGCGAAAAAAATGCAGTTTGGGCGCCCAAACGGGTCACTTTATGCATTTCAGCTCGCACCCCCTGGGGGCTGCCATCGCCGGCAGCTGAACGCGCCCGACATTAGCAACAATTGAATAGCTGTCGCGCACGAAGGGGGGTTGAAAGAATTGAATTCCACCCTATGAGCACATTAAGAGTTTGTGACTCTGTCCATTTTTACTGCTCAGACATGTTGGAAGTTCACCCGACATTGGCCATGGTATGGAATGATGTCCTTGGCAAACATTTAGGTCATACCCATCTTGGCAATGAGGCAAGTCCTTAAACTAAAATACGGTAAAAAGAAACCGGACTTCTAAGAGAAGTGCTTTCAGGGATAGTAAGAGGATTATGGGACAGAGACAAAAAAACAATGGCTCTATATTGGAATTTCAGCATGCATTATACTACAAAATCTTAATCTTTAATGTGTACTTTATTTCAATGTATATGAAGATCTGGTAAGTGTTACCTACACACCCTTATGGCCTTTCAGTCTGACTAACCTACCGTACAGTTCACCTCTCATGCCATTTTTAAAAATTTTACATATTGTGAATTTCCTATACAGCGATGGCCACAAAGTGCCTCCAACACGGTCTGCCGAATGCATCTCAGGACCAGAGCCTTAATTAATTTTCCCCACAGAGGTGTGAGGAAAATTTAGCAAATACTTTGTACCGTAATTGACAATAATACGCGCAAACGATCATCGCAGTGATGTCTGGTAGCACATTGCTATGAATTAAAGCCCCTCCTTCCCCCTGAACATAGAGCCTGGATAACAGTTTAAGAATAATGTATATTTATTCTGGAGAAAACAAACGATGCCCCTGGGTTTGACTGACAAGTTTATAAAAGTTACTGAAGCATTATCTTATTACAAAGAAAATAAATAAAATAAGCAATATCTAATATTGGGGGTTTTTTAAATAAAATTGGCAAAGTGAGTTTCTCAGGAACATAGGGCCTGATTCAGACCCGCTCACGAGCGCTCGCAAGCCGGTCGATGTTTCCCAAGTGCGCATGCGCGCGACTGAGGCGGCTCCATCGTCCGCATCGCGAGACCCGAATAACGACGGCCAAGCAGTCGTTACGGGTCTCGCACCAAAGGGGGCGTGCTGTCGATGTTGATTGGCAGCACGCCCCATTTGGTGGGCGTGCCGAGGCGTGGCTGCCCAGACGGAGGCGTTCCCATGGGAACGCCTGCCGTCTGGGGCCGGCCCCACTGACATCACTAGTGATGTCAGTGGGAGTGCTTTTGGCTCTGGTAGAGCCAAAAGCACTCCAGGGCTTGCGGCAGCGAGACCCTACCACAAGGGTCTCATCGCAAGCCCGATGGACGCGATGGTCTTGACCATCGTGACCATCATTTTGGCCGCTCGCTATAGCTGTGGGTGGTCATCCACAGCTATGCGAGCAGCCAGGAGGCCGCTCCAAATAGTAAGAGGGCCGGCCCAGATTCAGAGCGAGCGCTCTGTCAGAGCGTCCGGCTCTGAATCAAGGCCATAGTGTATAGGATGTTCACAAATATTTCATTGAAAGAAGATAAATTTAAAATAAAGTATAGCAGTACCCAGCAAATGCAGCATGAATTTATATCTTGAGCGGGATGCAGGACGCATTGGTAATGCCGGTATGCATGACCAGCACCGCAAAGGACCGCTCTCTCGTAAGAGGGGGGACTTTCGGATGTATGACCCAGAAGACCCTCTGGCGTCCTTCTGCAAGGACGCACGCACCGCAGAGGGTGCTGGGAGGGATCTGATTGGATCCCTGTCAGAGCACTATCCTGATAGAAGCCCATAGGCTTCTATTGGTAACAGCATCAGCAAGACGGCGTTACCCACCAGAACAAAGCCCCGGAGTGCATCACATTTTGGGGCTTGGTGCATATGAGAAATGCGGTTAAACCTGCATTTTGGGGTTTGACCCCAATTCTCAGGTTGCTGCATCCCATCCCCTTGTGTGTACAGATATCGGTTTATAGCTGAACTATGATCATAGGTAAAGATTTCACTAACATGCCCCTTCCCTTTAGCCAAAGTCGCATTGATCGATCAGTGCAGCCATGTTTCCCAGGGTCCTATGCGTGTGTCTCATACAACCAGATGAAAAACATGGGGGAGGCTGAGCACAAGGTGGCTTACGATTGGTTCCCCAGATCACACTCCATATGTTACCGCCATTATTTAAACTGATTTGTGTTGCAGAACCGGAAGAGGCCTGGGGGTAACCGATTTGTTGGCAAAAAAGGACTCTATTTGGGACACTATAGGCAACAATCTACACATTCCTGTTTGGATGGATTATACAAGGGTTAACAGAGGCCCTGTGTTTTATGTGTAGAAGGTAGCCCGATAGATAGCGCCTAGAAACATCTCCATTTCCTTTGTATTGTAGGCTGCATGTACGAGTGGCAGTGCTGCCATAATGTACAGTTGCGAGCAGATCCGCTGTAGAAGAAAGTCTATTTTCATCCTTTCTGCATTCTGTACTCTATGATTAGGCATTAAACAATTTTCTATATAAAAGTCAGAATAAAATACAGATTACAAAACTACCTGATGGTTTGGAGCGAGATAACCTTGCTGCTGATCCCACTGTTCAGTCACATGAAAAACACCAAATTGCTGTGTGTGGCCACTAACTTGTGTGGTGATTACAAAAAAATAAATAAAAATTAGACATATAAAGACCCCTGAGAGACCTGAACGTGTAACAAAGGCCAAGTTCTAAAATTCCTTACAAGGCCTGTTAGCTGAAATAGGTCATGCTGGGATTTATAGTCCTGCAACATCTGAAGAACCACGGGTTTCCAACAGAAAAGTAAATCTCTTCATGAAGTATTTATTCATTGCAAGGCGATAAGCCATTCAGCCGTCTGACTATACCACTACACCCACACAGGCACACTTGCTGGAGTACAGCTTCTGTATTTGGGCAGCTGGTAAGAGGAATGACATCACAATGTACAGTGCTCAGGAATGGCACAAAATCACAGCCCGTTATCCGCACGGATCTGTCCGCTGTACACATTAGGCCCAGCCACTATAGCAAGCTGCGAATCACTGACTCTGCCTGTAACCGGACCCCTCTGCTCTTACAGCCAGCCCTTCTCATTTTTAGGTGCTGAAGCGAAAATTATCCTACAAACTCATTTGCTGTCAGAAGAGAGTGCTGGGCCTGGGGCAGAAGTTTAGGAGGAAGGAAGAAAGCAAGAAATAAAGAAAGAAAGAACACTGCAGCTCCTGCTGCATAATTACATTGTACTTTGGGGACAATTCGCTTAAAACAAGGAAATCAGCTGCTGTCACCATTTCATATTAACTTACTTACTTCAAAACAGCATACATCTTCAAGGTATACAATGATTAAACCCACCCTTGCAGCCCCTACAAAGTAAAAGGAGTTAAAATAATAATAAAAATAAATCTGAACATTCTATTGTATTTATCTGATTACATTAAACTAATACAAATGTTGAATTTCAGCACCAAAATGTGGCCCGCTAGATAACGCTGAAAAGACTGCCACGTGTTTAGGCCACAACTTATAAGCGTCTTACAGCATTCATCATTGTCATCATGAAAGTACTCCTCAAATTACCTGAGGTTACAGTTCTAGGGGATATACATAGAAGCTGAGAAGTCTATCACTGTGCCTAGAACGTATTAAAGCGGCTAAGGGGGGACTGGTTTTTACCCACGGTGCACCTAGCATTCCTCTTCTTAGAGATTGTTTAGCATGTGGTCCTCTCAGGGAGTAAAGGAGAAACACGGCTGTCAAACATGCTCATGTTATGAATAGAGCTTTAGGGGTAGATTTACTAAAGCTTCTAAAACAGACAAGTGGTGATGTTGCCCATAGAAACCAGATTCTAGCTATTATTTTTCCTATTGCATTCTAGAAAATGATACACAGAATCTGATTAGTTGCTATAGGCAACACCACCACTCATGTGTTTTAGAATCTTTAGTAAATGGGATGTAGTCAGGATGCTGACGGCCGAAATGCCGACTGCCAGAATCCCGACACTGAAAGCCCGGCAATGGAATAAAGATAGGCGTCTAAGTACCGATGCCTATCTATAGCCGGGCGTCGCGATGTGTTGGCTGCAGGGCAGGGGGGGAGGGGGTGTTAGGGTCAGGCACCCTCCCTGGAGGGTTAAGCTAGGGGAAGGGGGGTGTTAGGCACCACCGGGGGGAGGTCAGGGTTAGGCACCCCCCGGTAGGGTTAGGTTTAAGGTGCAGGGAGGGGGGTTAGGCACAACAGGGGGTGGGGACTTTGGGTTAGGCATCCCCAAGGGAAGGTTAAAGATACTTACGAGGCGGCGACAGAAGTTTCATCGGTCAGGCTTCTCATGTCAGGATTTGAACCGGCGGCTTGTAACCAACCTTAGTAAACATACCCCAAAGTGCCTGAAACATGCGTGTATGTGTCCCAGCCATGGGACTTAAGGGGCACATCCACTAGACGGTCTTCTCCCTGTCCAATCTCTAAACGATTTTCCCTTGATTTTTTCCCTTGAAATTTTATCTTTCAGTCTGAACGATTTGCAAATGATCAAACGATCAGCGGGAGCGTGCATCGTTGATCGTTAACGACCAAACACTGCACGATTTATAAACGATTGAACGATAATGACATCGAAATCATTCAATCGCCTGCTAAAATCGTGTAGTGGATGCCCCCCTTGAGTGTACATTTATTTTTTAATTACCCTCCGCTTAATACAGGAAGTTAATTTTACCCCTTCTACTGGATGGGATAATGGGGGTATATTTAATAATGTACGGGTTTATAGTGGAGATGTTACCCATAGCAACCAATCAGATTCTAGCTATTATCTTCTAGAAGATGCTAGATAAATAAGCAGAACTGATTGGTTGCTGTGGACAACATCTCCCCTTCTACAAACCCCCAGTTTTGTAAATACACCCGAGTCTCTAGACACAGGAGGTCCCTTTCTTTCAATACATTCCCTGGTCACTGATCAACATGGAAAATGCTCAGATTCTTAGTTGTGTGAAACGTACCACGGGAGTAAGCTGCAGCGGATTTGAATTCTCTTTCCACTTGTGCAAGAAACTGAACAGGAGATGGATACACACAGTAGGAGTGAGTTGATTCATGCAGTTGGTGGGGGGTACCGAACCCAGTCAACCTCCTGCGTACCCTTCCATCCATTGCCCGGTGGACTCTGGGCAGGAGAGGGGTAGGCTGCGAGTATGCAATGCCCACAGCCTGTCTCCAGTGCAGAGTGGGCCGGGGCATCCCTCTGGTTGGGGCAACTTCGCTCAGTGAGCACTTCCACTGCCACTGCACTCTGCAAGCCAGGCCAGCTTCGGGTGTTGTAAAAAATATGTCAGGCGGTATGCCCATCAAAAAGGCCCCAGGGAGAACATTGTCCTCTGAGCTTTTTGCATAGCAAAATGCATTTGCAATTCAATTCAATTCCAAACTTGCACTAAATTTTCCTAGCAAATTCATGCTTTTTTAGTTCAACGCCCATTTCAGATGGTTAAAAGATAGAATTTTTTTTTTCCTAAGGTAAAATGTTGGGACATGGGGCCTGATTCAGAGCCGGACGCTCTGAAAGAGCACTCGCTCTGAATCAGGGCATTTTGGTTTTTTTTGGGAGCGGCCTCCTGGCCGCTCGCATAGCTGTTGATGGTCGTGATCGCGACGAGACCCTTGTGATAGGGTCTTGTGGCCGCAAGCCCCAGAGAGCTTTCGGCTCTAACAGAGCCGGAAGCTCTCCCACTGACATCACTGGTGATGTCAGTGGGGCCGCCCCCAAACAGCAAGCGTTCCGTCGGGAACGGCTCAGTTTGGCCGGCCACCCCCCCCACCAAGCGGGGCGAGCTGTCACTCACCATCGACAGCTCGCCCCCTTTGGTGCGAGACCCGGAGCGACGGAGCACCTGTCGCTAGCCGGTCTCGCGCATGCGCACGACGGAGCCGTCTCCGTCGTGCGCATGCCCAGTGGGCAAACATCGACCCGTTTGCGAGCGCTCAGCACTTTCGATCGGGTCTGAATCAGGCCCATAGTTCAGAACCTGAGAGACCCCTCCCAATGAATAATCATGCACTTGTAAGGGTTTACGGGGCATATGTATCAAAGCTTGATGTGAGATAAAATTGTGAGATATATATCACCAACCAATCAGCTTCTAACTTACAGTTTGCAGGCTGTGTTTAAGAAATGATAGTTTGGAGCTGATTGGTTGGTGATCTATATTTCACAATTTTATCTCACATCAAGCTTTGATACATATGCCCCTAAAACTTTAAATTAGTTTAATATGGCCAATAAGAACATTTCAGTTTTCAGGTGAATTTCTCCAAACAGCTCAATAACACGTTACAATGATGTTGGACAGCCCCATAAAGTTTACTTTGCTAATAACCCATGCTTTTTGTAAATGCCAAAAAGGGTAAAACAACTAAATACGTCTAGATTAGAGGTATTCAAATATTCTACCTTTTAGCATGCCCCAATAGCAAACTGTGGCAGGACATGCTGGGATGGCTAGTTCCACAGCGGCGGGAGGGCCGCAAGTTGAACACCACAGGTCTAGACTGTCTATTGTTAATAGCCATATTATTCTAGGTACATCAGAGGTATTTAGGGTCATATTTATCAAGCTTTTTTTCATATAATTATGTAGAAACTGCAGTTTCTGCATAATTTTATGAATTGGTGCTATGTACTAAGAGCACAATGCAGAAGATTTCACAGAAATTATCAATGGGGACATATGGTGCATACACACGGTCAGATTTTTCCTTCAGATATGAACGATAACGATTTAAAAATCGTTCAGTCGTTCATATCTGAAGGAAAATCTGACATATCTGACATATCTGTCAGATGAACGATTTCAATGATGCGCGTTCCCGATGGTCAGATAACGATTTCTGACATCTGATGTGTTTGCAGTCAGACTTGGACGATTCCATTCATTTTAATGCAGTCAAAAATCGTTCAATCGTTCAAAACTTTGGTAAAATCGTTCAATTGTTCATCTGACAAATCTGACCGTGTGTATGCTCCATAAAGCTGCATACACACAACGATTTTCTTACCAACAATTTTATGAACGATTTTCTGTCAGATTTTTTAAAGTGTAATGAACGATTTTTTTGAACGACAAACGATTTTTGCATGTTCCCTTAACGAAAATCGTTGAGTTGACAAGTCTGACTGAACTACAAATGTAAACGCGCATGAACGATAACCGTTCATCGTTTGACTCAGAAAGTGAACGATTTTTTCAAACGATGATCGTTCAAAAAATCGTTGTGTGTGTATGCAGCTTAAGAACTAAGAGGCTTATGAGCACGACTCTGATCAGCACGCATATGCCATCGCAGCTGCAATCTCGCACGGATCGCAAACTACAAAAAATATGCTAATGACTAACTGTCCAGTCATTACAGACGCCCACTGAAAGCATCTCACATCCACCGCTCATGCAGAAAACCTGAAACATCGGATACATCGAATGCGGATCAGACGGCCATCAGCTTCCTGAGTAAGTTTAAGCTGTTGCAGACATAGCGTGTTTTCAGACTGCTGCAAACAAGGACACAGTGGCTAATTTATGCATGCCCAGAAAAGTGTTTTAGGGCTACAGACACACTTGCGTTTCTCTAGTAAGCGTTCAGTGTAGGCACATCAGACAGTGTAGGCACATCAGACTGTGAAACGACTGCACAATTACAATGTCATAATCGTGTACTCGTTTCTATGTTTATTAGTGGATACGCATCTTAAGGTCCCATTTGTTTACACCATCTTCAGATGGCGTGAACGGCTTTAAGCCTATGGAGGCTTACATGCAGGAGAGAGATCTTCCGATCTCTCCCGCTCACAGTGACAGCTTCCCTAGGAGGAGTCTTCACAAAGGTGAAAGAATTCTACAAAATACCAGAGATATTATTTTAGTACATAACGGGGATAGTTTAATTAAAGATTTAAATATCTAATTCAGAACGGATGCTTAATAATCACGGCAGTTCCGCAATTATTAATACATAGGCACCTTAACATCAACATTGAGAATTAAATATAGTTTCAGGTACAACAGAAAAAAAAAAAACTCCAAATAACAAACAGACAGGCCTAATGTATAGAATACATGTTATTGTATCCTGTGGACTTCTTCCTGAATTCAAATGTAATTCTCCTATCTAATGAGAAAATTTAAACGCTTTTAAGTAGAAAATGTTTTGCCATGAAAGTCTTATATCATTGGTCAAATATATTGAGGAGGACAGACAACAGATAACTGTGAAAAAACAAAAGATATACGGATATTTTTGGTATAAAATGTTCGGCCTTTTTTCCTGCAAAGTTCCTCATACAGTTCCTACAATATGACAAGTCTTCTGCTCAGCTTCTGGCTGATACAACAGCTTTATAACGATCGCAGCCGAATGTGTGCTCACCAGGGAATACACTCAGACTTATTTTCTTTTTGGGTTAATTGAGCAGTTGAGTTGAAATCCCTTTCAGATAATATATTTTAACATATGTTGTAATAGGTCATAAGTGAAAAAGAAATAAAGCATTTTGTAATGATTTAAATTCCCACCTCAGGTAACAGATTTGTCAAGGTTTCCACCAACAGAGCAGAACTGCGGAAACGTACATGTTACTTCTTATAACCACAAACTTCAGTTCACCTATATCCTGTTCACCAAGTGAATATTTTAAAAATAAAACTGTAGCGATATTTTCTTTTTAGATGCAATTATCTCAATTACTACCAACAATCCCTTTTTATTACATAATGTAGTTCTGCTTGTTCTACCACAGATACCAAGGGGAACCAATTTCCCAAGAACTGTTACTTTGTGGCTTGCAAAAACTGCACCATGACAATGTTCTCTGCTAGGTGAAAGGTTGGAATACTATGGGCGGAATTCAATTGTTTTCGCGGCCCGGATCTCCCGTCTAAAGTGACTGGAGATTGCGGGCCGCTATTCAAATGTTCCAGCTTTTCGCGCTGATCGCGCCCAAAGTGGTTGGTTTAGCCGCGTAAATCGGCTAACCCCGACCAAAGTGCTGGGTGCGATCGCAAATAGTGCCGATTGGGCTCCCAAACAGGTCACTTTTTGCCAATTTCAGCTCGCACCCCTCCGGGGCTGTGAGATGAAATGGAGCGCTGGCAGCTGATCGCGCCCGACAGGAGCAACAATTGAATAGCTCCATCGGGCGCGATGGGGGCTGGAAACAATTGAATTCCGCCCTATAAGTGTGTTTAGCATGGACACCGACTGCAAACACAAAACTACTCAAAGAAAATATAAATCGTAGCTGAAAATCACTGCTACACACTATCACAACAACCTAAAGCAGGGATTCCCAACCTCGGTCCTTAAGGCACACTAACAGTCCTGGTTTTAGTGATATCCATGCTAAAGCACAGATGGCTAAATCAAAATAAGCGAGGTAATAATTAAGTCACCTGTGCTCAAGTATGGATATCCTTAAAACCTGGACTGTTAGCGTGCCTTGAGGATAGTGGTTGGGAATCCCTGACGTAAAAGGATGAAGTTAAACTTGTGTACAGTGACAGCACACCTGGGCCTGGTCTATATTTCATATAAATACACAATTTTCAGAATTGGATACTCTCTAGGCACAGAGACATCATCTTTAGCCCACAACCTATAGATAACCAATCTTCTAAATTACCAATAGCTGCAACTTGGCAAAAATATTTAGACAAATTTTAAAAATGCACAACGAACACATTCCAGTAGGAATAATGGCACTGAAGCTATGGTTAATAATAAAAAAAAAAAAGGATTAACACCATATAAGTGCACAGGGAGGCCGGTGACTGTGCATCGTACAACTGTACCCAGATCACAACTTGTTACATCGATCATCCCTTTAGTACATCCCTAATATGTAATTATACACCCACATACACACACTAAACCATTAATACATACATATGCACTTGCAGCTAACATGTAACCTGCCAGCAGCTGCCATGTCGCACAGCTTTGACGATCCTAAACAAAACACAACTTCAGGCTGACACATGCACTGTCGCAGTTACACACACGGACCTGTGCTGTCGCACATCGCACACACAGAAACGCACGCGATAAGAAGACGCAGCGCCGGGTGTGCACACACAGACACGCATCTCCGTACGCACAGTGCAGCAGCCGCCGCCCCTCCATGTGCCCCTGTCGCCGGGCAGAAGGTGGGGGGGAAGGCTGTCGCTGTTTTGTCCCCTACTACAGAGCTGGTAGGAAGCGAGGGCATCAGAATACGGTCCCCCCACGGCACCGAGTGTAACCGGGAACTGCGTCTGAGCTTACCGGTTAATGCATGGCAGAGAGCGCTGGCCGGGATTCCCTGGGGAAGAGCAGATGCAGAGCCGCCATGTTCCCTCATCCAGCAGGAGAGTCAGGCTTGTTTATCCTGGGATCCTCCTCCTACCAACCAAACCACCCTCCAACAACTGGATCCCCTCCTCCACCTCCTGGGAGGGCGCCGCCTCCTCTAACCACAGCCATATCCTCTGTTGCATCTCCTCCTGCTGCTGCTGCTGCTGGTAGCATCCTGCCACTGATCTGTCTTATACTCTGCCTAGCCTCACATTACCTACATTATATCATATACAGTATGCTGCATTTCATAAACACTATATACCTCTGCTGCATCTCCTCCAGCTACTGGTAACACAGCATCCTTCCAGCACAGTCACTGATCTGTCTTATACTCTGCCTAGCCTCACATTACCTACATTATATCATATACAGTATGCTGCATTTCATAAACACTATATACATCTGCTGCATCTCCTCCAGCTACTGGTAACACAGCATCCTGCCAGCACTGTCACTGATCTGTCTTATACCCTGCATAGCCTCACATTACCTACATTATATCATATACAGTATGCTGCATTTCATAAACACTATATACCTCTGCTGCATCTCCTCCAGCTACTGGTAACACAGCATCCTTCCAGCACAGTCACTGATCTGTCTTATACTCTGCCTAGCCTCACATTACCTACATTATATCATATACAGTATGCTGCATTTCATAAACACTATATACATCTGCTGCATCTCCTCCAGCTACTGGTAACACAGCATCCTGCCAGCACTGTCACTGATCTGTCTTATACCCTGCATAGCCTCACATTACCTACATTATATCATATACAGTATGCTGCATTTCATAAACACTATATACCTCTGCTGCATCTCCTCCAGCTACTGGTAACACAGCATCCTTCCAGCACAGTCACTGATCTGTCTTATACTCTGCCTAGCCTCACATTACCTACATTATATCATATACAGTATGCTGCATTTCATAAACACTATATACATCTGCTGCATCTCCTCCAGCTACTGGTAACACAGCATCCTGCCAGCACTGTCACTGATCTGTCTTATACCCTGCATAGCCTCACATTACCTACATTATATCATATACAGTATGCTGCATTTCATAAACACTATATACCTCTGCTGCATCTCCTCCAGCTACTGGTAACACAGCATCCTGCCAGCACTGTCACTGATCTGTCTTATACCCTACATAGCCTCACATTACCTACATTATATCATATACAGTATGCTGCATTTCATAAACACTATATACCTCTGTTGCATCTCCTCCAGCTACTGGTAACAGCATCCTTCCAGCACAGTCACTGATCTGTCTCATATACCCTGCATAGCCTCACATTACCTACATTATATCATATACAGTATGCTGCATTTCATAAACACTATATACATCTGCTGCATCTCCTCCAGCTACTGGTAACACAGCATCCTTCCAGCACTGCCACTGATATGTCTCATATACCCTGACTGGCCCTCACATAATCTACATTATATCATATACAGTATGCTGCATTTCATAAACACTATATACCTCTGCTGCATCTCCTCCAGCTACTGGTAACACAGCATCCTGCCAGCACTGTCACTGATCTGTCTTATACCCTGCATAGCCTCACATTACCTACATTATATCATATACAGTATGCTGCATTTCATAAACACTATATACCTCTGCTGCATCTCCTCCAGCTACTGGTAACAGTATCCTGCCAGCACTGTCACTGATCTGTCTTATACCCTGCATAGCCTCACATTACCTACATTATATCATATACAGTATGCTGCATTTCATAAACACTATATACCTCTGCTGCATCTCCTCCAGCTACTGGTAACACAGCATCCTGCCAGCACTGTCACTGATCTGTCTTATACCCTGCATAGCCTCACATTACCTACATTATATCATATACAGTATGCTGCATTTCATAAACACTATATACCTCTGCTGCATCTCCTCCAGCTACTGGTAACAGTATCCTGCCAGCACAGTCACTGATCTGTCTTATACCCTGCCTAGCCTCACATTACCTACATTATATCATATACAGTATGCTGCATTTCATAAACACTATATACCTCTGCTGCATCTCCTCCAGCTACTGGTAACAGTATCCTGCCAGCACAGTCACTGATCTGTCTTATACCCTGCCTAGCCTCACATTACCTACATTATATCATATACAGTATGCTGCATTTCATAAACACTATATACCTCTGCTGCATCTCCTCCAGCCACTGGTAACACAGCATCCTGCCAGCACTGTCACTGATCTGTCTCATATACCCTGACTGGCCCTCACATAATCTACATTGTATTATATAAGCTGTATGCCATAAACACTATTTCCTGTGCTTCATCTCTTTCTACTGCTGGTAATACAGCAACCTGCAGCAATGACACTGGTCTGTCTCTTATGTCCTGAATATTCTTATGTTATCTACATTATATTATATATGCTGTATGTCATATACAGTATATCATGTTACTGCTGGTGGTAACACAGCATTCTCCCAGCATTGAAACTGCTCTGTCTCTTATATCCTGACTAGCCTTATATTATCTACAGTATATTATATATACCCCTGCTGCCTCTCCTCCTGCTGCTGGTAGCATCCTGCAGCAATGACACTGGTCTGTCTCTTATATCCTGACTAGCCTCACAAGTATATATTCCGGCATGTAATCCTGCAAATATATGAATAAAAGATAAGCCACAAAAGTGAGCTTTTTTTTTACACTATACAATTATGTTGATGACGATATCGGTACATATATGCAGAGGCCATAGAGAAAGGTGTTTATTCTAAGATGGCTGTCTCATGTGTATGCTTAATTAATATTAATTATTGGGATTGATGACCCAAAACAGCCACCTTTCCCTTGTATTATATTTCAGGGTCTCTGTATTTTATGCTATTTATACCTCTGTATTATGATGATGGTATCCATAAAGCGGTTTGAGTCTTATTGGAGAAATACGCTATACAGTATAAATAACATTATTATTATTACATTATATAATATATACAGGTTGAGTCTCCCATATCCAAATAATCCGAAATACGGAATACTTTTGGCATGACTGAGATAATAAAACCTTTGATTTTTGATGGTTCAATGTACACAAACTTTGTCTAAGGCACAAATTATTAAATATATTGTATAAAATTACCTTCAGGCTTTGTGTATAAGGTGTAAATGAAACATAAATTAATTTCATGTATGTACACAAACTTTGCTTGAGCCACATAATTATTGAAAATATTGTATAAAATGATCTGCAGGCTGTGTGTATAAGGTGTATATAACACATAAATGCATTCTGTGTGTATAAGGTGTATATAACACATAAATGCATTCTGTGTTTAGATATGGGTCCCATTCCCAAAATATCTCATTATGATATGCAAATATTTCAAAATACGAAATATTCCGTTATCCAAAATACCGCTGGTCCCGAGCATTTGGGATATGGGAGACTCAACCTGTACTGCATGCCATATACACTATATCATCTGCGCATGTAATGGAGCGTACACACGGTCAGATTTGTCAGACTTGTCAGATTTGTCAGATGAACGACTGAACGATTAAACGATTTGAACGATTTGGACGATTTGACCAAAGTTTTGAACGATTTGAACGATTTTTGACTGCATTAAAATGAATGGAATCGTCCAAGTCTGACTGCAAACCCATCAGATGTCAGATATCGTTATCTGACAAACGGGAACGCGCATCGTTGATCGTCCATCGTTCAGGCATGTCAGATATGAACGATTTTCCATCAGATATGAACGACTGAACGATTTTTAAATCGTTATCGTCCATATCTGAAGAAAAAATCTGATCGTGTGTATGCACCATAACTCAGCATCCCGCCAGTAGTGACACTGATGTGTGTGTGTTGTATCCATATTTGCCAACTCTTCCTGAAGGTCCAGGAGAGTCTGGAATTTGATGAGCTCTCCCAGCCTAGACAGAGTTGGCTAATCTCCAGGTGCTGCCTACTTCCGAACTAAATTAAGGTAGCGTTGCTGCTTTACAGCACTGGGGTCATGGGTTAATTTCCAACCAGAACCCTGTCTGTGTGGAAATTGTAAGCTTTCCCTTCATTTGTGTGGATTTCTGCATAATATGTAACCGCTATATAAAAACGTTAATGTGTGTACAAGAACAGGCCTTTTTTTTTTATACATGCAAAAAATAGCATTTTTACCCCTTAGCATAAATTGTCCATGCACCATTTAGCTTGGATTGCTCCTCACAATAATTGAGGCCTCCGGTGTGGAACTGTATCTACTAGATATATCTGGCTGTACGTGGTGTGTATGTACGGTTTGCTGGCCATCTGGCTGTACTTAGTGGGAATGTATAGTATGGGGGTGTTGCTGTCTGGCTGTATGTGTATGTTGTGCTGGCGGTCTGACTTTATGTGGTTGGTATATACAGTGTGCTGCTCATATGGCTGTATGTACAATAGTTGGTAATGTACGGTGTGCTAGAGTGCTGACTACAGGCGGTGGGTACTGTCTGTTGAACATCTGACTGTGGTGGCTATGTATGATGTTGCTAGTCATTGACTGTGTGGTGGGATTATACTGTGTAATGGGCAACCTGACTGTATGTTTTGGGTATGTACAGTTTGTTGGGCTGTCTGTATGTGGTGGATACCTGCGGTGTGCTTGCCATCTGACAGTATGTGATGGGTGTTGACTATGTTGACGGTACAAACAATGTGCTAGCTGTCTGACTGTATGTGGTGTGACTGTACATATGGCGTGATGACCAACTGATTGTACAGTATGTGGTGTGCTGGCTGTCTTGACTGCATGTATTGGGTGCATACGGTGTGCTGGCCGTCTGTATGTAGTGTGTACGTACAGTGTGCTGGCCGTCTGACTATCAGGTGGGCAATAAGCGGCCCTCCAGCTGTTGTTGAACTACAAATCCCAGCATGCCTTGCAAGTTTTAGCATGGTCAAATAACAAAATTTGCAAGACATGCTGGGATGTGTAGTTCTACAACAGCAAGGGGGACGCTAATTGTCCACCCCTAGACTAGGTGATGTGTGCTAGTGCACATACAGTCCTTCTGACTGTATGTGAGGTGTTGTGCGTACAGTGTCCTGGCCGTGTGACTGTATGTGGTGGGTACATATGGTGTGCTTGCGCGTCTATATGTGGTGGATGGGTACTGTGTGCTGTCTGTCTGACTGTGTTGGATAGTTTGGTGTACCAAGTGTTTATGGTTTTGCCTTTTAGTGTGTGGGGTTACTCTTTTTTTGACAATCCGTACATAGGACATGATTCAGACCCGGTCGCAAGCGCTGAGCGCTCGCAACCGGGTCGATGGTGGCCCAGAGCGCATGCGCACGACAGCCGGCTCCGTCGTGCGCATGCGCGAGACCCGGATAGCGACGGGCAATCCTTCGGTCCGGGTCTCGCACCAAAGGGGCGTGCTGTCGATGTTGAGTGACAGCGCGCCTCCTTTGGTGGGCGGGTCGGGGGGGGTGGCTGCCCAGACGGAGGCATTCCCATGGGAACGCCTACAGTTTGGGGGCGGCCCCACTGACATCACAAGTGATGTCAGTGGGAGAGCTTTCGGCTCTGTTTGAGCCAAAAGCTCTCTGGGACTTGCGGCCACGAGACCCTACCACAAGGGTCTCGTCGCAAGCTCGATGGTCACGATTATCTTGACCATCGCAACCATCATCCTGGCCGCTCGCATTAGCTGTGGGTGGCAACCCACAGCAATGTGAGCGGCCTGGAGGCCGCTCCATAAAAAAAAAAAAAAGACGCCCTGATTCAGAGCGAGTGCTCTGTCAGAGCGTCCGGCTCTGAATCAGGGCCATAGTGCTGCACATACAGTCAGGTCCATAAATATTGGGACATTGACAGAATTTTCATATTTTGTCCTCTATTCACCACCACAATGGCTTTGAAATGAAACAAACAAGATGTGATTTAACTGCAGACTTTCAGATTTAATTTGAGGGTAATTACATCCAAATCAGGTGAACGGTGTAGGAATTACAACAGTTTCAATATGTGCCTCCCACTTTTTAAGGGGCCAAAAGTAATGGGACAAACTAAACAATACTAAATCTAACTTTCACTTTTTAATACTTTGTTGCAAATCCTTTGCAGGCAATTACAGCCTGAAGTCTGGAACGCATAGACATCACCAGATGCTGGGTTTCATCCCTGGTGATGCTCTGCCAGGCCTCTACTGCAAATGTCTTCAGTTCCTGCTTGTTCTTGGGGCATTTTCCCTTCAGTTTTGTCTTC
Source organism: Taudactylus pleione (assembly GCA_031769625.1). Lineage (NCBI taxonomy): Eukaryota > Metazoa > Chordata > Amphibia > Anura > Myobatrachidae > Taudactylus > Taudactylus pleione. The sequence goes on along the minus strand of JAUIMM010000113.1, from coordinate 25,701,111 downwards.
ATCAAGTGAAATGCATGCTCAATTGGATTCAGGTCAGGGGATTGACTTGGCCATTGCATAACATTCCACTTTTTAGCCTTAAAAAACTCTTTGGTTGCTTTTGCAGTATGCTTCGGGTCATTGTCCATCTGCACTGTGAAGCGCTGTCCAATGAGTTCTGAAGCATTTGACTGAATATGAGCATATAATATTGCCCGAAACACTTCAGAATTCATTCTGCTGCTTTTGTCAGCAGTCACATCATCAATAAATACAAGGGAACCAGTTCCATTGGCAGCCATACATGCCCACGCCATGACATTACCACCACCATGCTTCACTGATGAGGTGGTATGTTTTGGATCATGAGCAGTTCCTTTCCTTCTCTTCTCTTCCCATCACTCTGGTACAGGTTGATCTTTTTCTCATCTGTCAATAGGATGTTGATCCAGAACTGTAATGGCTTCTTTAGATGTTGTTTGGCAAACTCTAATCTGGTCTTCCTGTTTTTGTGGCTCACCAATGGTTTGCATCTTGTGGTGAACCCTCTATATTCACTCTTGTGAAGTCTTCTCTTGATTGTTGACTTTGATACATATACATCTACCTCCTGGAGAGTGTTCTTGATTTGGCCAACTGTTGTGAAGGGGTTTTTCTTCACCAGGCAAATAATTCTTTTGTCATCCACCACAGTTGTTTTCCGTGGTCTTCCGTGTCTTTTGGTGTTGCTGAGCTCTCCGGTGCGTTCTTTCTGTTTAAGAATGTTCCAAACAGTTGATTTGGCCACACCTAATGATTTTGCTATCTCTCTGATGGGTTTGTTTTGATTTTTCAGCCTAATGATGGCTTGCTTCACTGATAGTGACAGCTCTTTGGATCTCATATTGAAAGTTGACAGCAACTTATTCCAAATGCAAATGTCACACCTAGAATCAACTCCAGACCTTTTACCTGCTTAATTGGTAATGAAATAACGAGGGAATAGCCCACACCTGTCCATGAAATTTACGAGTTGATAGTCCCATTACTTTTGGCCCCTTAAAAAGTGGGAGGCACATATTGAAACTGTTGTAATTCCTACACCGTTCACCCAATTTGGATGTAATTACCCTCAAATTAAATCTGAAAGTCTGCAGTTAAAGCACATCTTGTTTGTTTCATTTCAAAACCATTGTGGCGGTGAATAGAGGCCAAAATCTGAAAATTCTGTCAATGTCCCAATATTTATGGACCTGACTGTATATAGTCTGTTGGAACCCTCCTTGATGAGGTTTGCAGAAAGAGGCAAAAGAGGAATCTTTATCATCTTTTTTTGTTTACATTTTTTTAATTAAAATGTGCACATGACACCACAATTAGAATCCCAAATATAATGGTTTAGCAAAGAGTGTTAAAAACACTATAGCAGTGATTCAGCATTGGACAAAATTGCAGAGCTGCACGCAGGCTATAGATATATGATGTATGCACGCAGGCAGCTTTGCAATTCCGTCCTTGCTAATATGCAATTCAACAGGTGTATGAGACCCCCTGCTGCATTTGCGATCCCAGCACTGCGACCGAGGTCACAGGCTGGGATCACCATGGTGGATGCCGCTGGCCAGCTGAGTAAGGTTCAGCTTACTCAGGCTGTCCGGCATGCTAGGCCAGATAACTGCATCCGTCGACGCAGTGCCTGGCCTTGCCATGGGGCGGACACACCCCCGTTTCCAGGAACATCGGCCAGCCCCTTAGATTCCTCTGCCTATCAATCAGGCAGAGGCATTGAAGGGGCTGCATGCATCTATACAGGATCCATTCTGCACACTCGCAGAATGGGTCCTGCGCATGTGCAAATTCCCTATAATCGAGGAATCTGCGTACAATGCTGAATCATCCCCTATATCCATAAAAAGAAAAGATACCGAGGTTACCAGAGAAGGAAGAATCTCTGCAGGAGGAAACCAATTTGCTGTCTTTCTGCTGAGACAGAGTGAGACATTTTTTGGCAAGACATCAAAATCTTTCATTTCGCACTATGTACTGTATATTACATGGTTTCATGGATTATTAAGCTGTGTACATTTGGCACACACATATGCATAAGGATCTGCTATATATACTTCAGATCCTTTTAAGATTTCTTACTTGTTTGTTAAACAAGTAATCTTTCCCTGATGCCTGGCATCATTTCTAACAGGACCAAAGCCTTAGGAATAAGTTATTCAATATTTTGACACTCAAATTCCGATCACCTTGGGCTGCACAAAGGTAGAATTACATGTACCTGGTGCTTGCTGACAAGGGGTGACATTTTAACAAAATCGTTTCAATAGTGCAGCTTCTCTTGCATGTTTTGTAAAACGTTCTGTATGCCATTTTGTCGAAGACTTGCATGTGCAGAGATCTTCCAAGGGTATGTACTCCAAATGTTTTAGTTTATCTTATCCACCCCTCTTAAAGCCAACCAATGGAAAATGTGGATTGGACTTTGATTTTATTTGCTTTAGATTTTCTAAAAAATACTAAACTATAATAATTTAATTCAACTTAGTGATAAAGGTACAATACATACATAAAATGTGTGGATATCAACTTAAGCCATAGTTATGAATATCTACATATTTTCATATGTAGTCTACACTACACATAATATATAGAAATATTGATTGTAGTTGGTTATGTGCCAAGTAAGTATTAGTAGATATATTCCTGATGACATCTATATGTGAAACACGTGTCAGGTATATTGAGCAGCATATACTGTATGTGCACAGTGCACACATTGTTTTTAGAACTTCTAAGTGCTCGAAGTTACAATATTTCTATTCCTTGTGAGTGATATATAACGTGATGTGACAACTTGATTATAGATGTGAATATTATTGACGCTGGTAAATTTCTCATTTACCCATTTAATTTCTGTCCTTTGTTGGCAACATTTTGCATGATGTGTAAAACGTTTGGAATATAGATAACTGCACTTACATACCTTTTTGTACTTTTCTGCATATTTATTATAGAAGATGCTCACCCAGTTAATGGTGTTATTTTTATTTCTCCAATTTTAAATGTCAGTATTACAGATATACCGAGATAATAGCAAAACACTGAAGTGAGCACAGAGAAAAAAAATAATAAATATACAGTACTTATATTCATACCACACCATTACTGATGGAAGATTTCTCCTGGGCACACAATTGATGTGGATTTGAAGCTACATTTGGAGCTTTAGTCTTTTCATGAATTTGTGGAGCAATTGTCTCATTCTGACACACTGTATTCATGGTCACGTTTTTGGGACATTGTTCTCTGTATGAATCTGTGGAGTAATTTGTCCAATTTTGATTGTACCCCTGAAGAAGTCCCATGCTGGGGACGAAACGCATAAGGTCTGTCTTGGTGCCAAAATCCATCCGCCACCAGTGAGGTTTTCAACCATAGAGCTCACACCCTTTGGGGTGATGGTGTGAAGTTACATCTACCCCGCATAGGCATTGGGTATTGGTCACCATTTTATTGGATGTAAGCAAATTCACATTTTTGAAAAACTTTTTATCAAAAATAAACAAATTGGTATTTTACCAGGCCATTTAAGAGGCCATTCTGCCATTTTTCGGGTGATTTCTTTGGTGAGAGGGTCTAATTCCAGGGAGTTTCATTTAATCCATTGATGGAATATTCCTGGAACTAACACAAGAAGACTCAACTCTCATTGGTTCCAGGAACCAGAATTAATTAAAGACGTGTTCACCACATCAAGGAACTAATTGACTAATCATACAGTTAAGAAACTGGGACTACATTTATATATCTGCACCTTTCTAGCACCCTCAGATCGGTTTGATTGTATATATACATACATACATACATTATATACATATACACACAGTTATTTATATAGCGTACACATATTTTGCTGCGCTTTACAGAGAATATCTGGCCATTCACATAAGTCCCTGCCCCAGTGGAGCTTACAATCGATATTCCCTCCTTCTACATGCATTGCAGTACACACTTTTAATGGGCTTAATTAAAGGTAAGTCCTAGATAAATTATTTAATGTGTCAGGATTGGGGATTTTAGGGACCCAGTTTACCTTGACATTTTAGATGGGCAAACATCTTTGGCTAAACATGTACTAAGAAACCTTACTTTAAAAACCATGTTGATTGTTGGAGTTTATTATAAATATTTTGATCATTAGAAGTCTTAGACACTAGGATTAATTTTTGTTGGGGGCCAATTAACCTACCAGTACATTTTTGGAGTGTGGGAAGAAACTTGCCCAGTAATGGGCCCGGGTGCACAACCAACAGCAATAGACATGTAATCTCTTGTCAATATGGAACAGAAAACTGCACAGCTTTGCAACGTTTTGGTTTATTATTTAAACAGTCAGGCATATACATAACAAACAAGGCTTACCTTGACATCCGGCGCACAGTATATGTATGTAGATCTGTATATAACTACATAAATATATGTAAACATATATACAGAACTGTAACAGAGCTTGCGTGCAGCCTGTGCCGGCCCCACTCCAGTCCATATAAACCTATACTCAAATCTCATTAAATAGCCACAGACTTTTCGATATGACCATGCCAAGTGTCTCTCCAGAGACTTTTTCCCAAAATATGCATATTATTCACATCACCAATTAGACAAAAGTACAATGTACCCTAAATGCTGATACTGGCATTTCATGTAGATACTGTATGCGACTCATGGCGAGTACCCACTAGGATGATGGATTGGTCAGCATACACATTTACCAATTGGCCGCTTGATGTGTCTGGACTGACATCGCAACTAGACGGGCATATAAATTTACTCACCCAATTGAGATATATGTAAGTGTTTGCGTTCCCTGCAGCCAGTGTACAGGTGGTCGGTGGGTCACCCGTACACACATGCACTGATACAGCTTTCAGATAATTCGGCATCGGCTGTGCTGCATGGCCAAACTGATATATCTGTGTACATTGCCATTCACAGACATATCGGGTGTACACACTCACCGATGAACTACAGATATATAATTTGTCGATCGAACAAACAATGTGTACCCAGCATTAGTATCTAATCTGAGTAAAAAGACAAAGGTCTGATACAAATGACCCATGCCATGCCTCACACCACGCATCGGTGTGCTAATAATGTGACTTTCTACCAATTCCTTTGCAACAAAAATACCAAACAGGGAAGCCAATCCCAAATCATTTTTTCAATCCCAGAATTCGGGGGTTGAAAAAAATCTCAATCCCGGGATTGACTTGAGCAATGAAAATATCATTATTAAAATAAAACTTTCATGGCTCCCCCGTGTTATTTTATTCCTGTAGTGCAGTGGTTCTCAAACTCGGTCCTCAGGACCCCACACAGTTCATGTTTTGCAGGTCACTCAGCAGGTGCACAGGCAGGGCTGCCATCAGAAATCGTGGGGCCCGGTACTGACAAAGACGGCAGGGCCCCCCCGGGGGATGGCGCAGAGGTGGGAGGAGCTGTGTTATAATGTGGGTGGAGCTACACAGGGGGGGGGGGCGTCAATTAGTGCATCACCCAGTTTAAAAATTCTCAAAGTTTGGGGTGGGGAAGACAGGATGGGAGTGGGTGGCACAGGGCTGGGAAGGCTGGACTGGGAGGGCACAGGGAAGGTTGGACTGGGGGTGCACAAGGCAGGGAAGGCTGGACCTTAATTGGGGGTCACAGGGCAGAGAAAGCTGGCTGGCCTAGGGGGGGGGGTAGGAAAGGCTAGGTACACTAGTGGGGAGGCACAGGGCAGAGAAGGTTGGACTGGGGTGGGGGACAGGGCAGGGAAGACTGGCTGGATTAGGGGGGGCACAGGGCAGGGAAGGCTGGCTAGACTAGGGGAGCATGGGGCAGGGAAGGCTGGCTGGACTAGGGGAGCAAGGGGCAGGGAAGGCTGGCTGGACTAGGGGAGCATGGGGCAGGGAAGGCTGGCTGGAGTAGAGCATTAGGGCAGGGAAGGCTTGCTGGTTTCTTGCAGTAGGTGGAGCGGAGGGGCACAGGGCAGGGACTCTTCCTACCTTGTTTCTTCAGAGGGCCCGGGCCGGGAGACAGCAGTGCAGAATATATGAATCGGCAGCCGTGTAGACACATGGCAGCCAGCGGTAATTGAAATACGACGCTGCCCGCGAGCCAATCACAGCTCGCGGACCGGCAGCTTCCTGTTTTCTGAAGTGACCAGAACCCGGCTGCGGAAAGCTTCAGCTCCCACACCCTGACCAAATGATCAACTGTCTGCTCGCAAATGCAGCAAGGAGTTGTCTGACATCTCCTTCTGCATTTGCATTAAGATGGACGGAATTGTATAGCTGCTTGTGTGCGGCTCTACAATTCTGTCTATCTCTGAATCAGGCCCTATAAGCGAATATGTATACAGCTGCAATGCGAACAAGATGCAAAATTCAGGAACAAGTTAGAAAGTACAGTACAGGATCGCTACCCCATGGCGGAGGAGCATCTAAATCACGCCAAGCATCTCGCTCCATTTGTAACAAAAAAAGCTATTTGAATGAGGACACATTTGCAGTGTTCTCCCCAGGCTGTTTTCTGCGGGCGCATCGCCCAGCAGAAACAGCCCACCGCCCGGCACTTCCTCCCGCCACATTCCCGGTCACCCTCCGCCTCCTGGTGTGGAACGCTGGCCTCTGAAGCGACCAGAGGCTAAAGAAGCCTCCGATCGCTTCAGAGGCAAGCGTTCCCAGTGATGGACTGTGCAGGTGACGTCATGACGTGAAGAGCTTACCCTGCACGCCTGCTAGATACAGTCACAGTGAGGCAGCGGGAGTGGGAGCTCCGCCGCTGAGCATGTTCAGGTAAGTTCTGGGCTGGGACCAGTCTGGGGGCACTGCATATGGGGCCAGTCAGTCTGGGGGCACTGCATATGGGGCCAGTCAGTCTGGGGGCACTGCATATGGGGCCAGTCAGTCTGGGGGCACTGCATATGGGGCCAGTCAGTCTGGGGGCACTGCATATGGGGCCAGTCAGTCTGGGGGCACTGCATATGGGGCCAGTCAGTCTGGGGGCACTGCATATTTCAAGTTTAAATCATTATAAGGTCAGGGTTTAAAACATTTTATTATTGCAAAGGCCCCACCCGGGTGGAAACATTTTCTGGGGAGAACACGGATTTGTATGTAAAAGAATTTAATTTTAAATTTAGATCATCTCAAGCTCTCTTACTTATTCCTTAAACAAGCATTCTGTCTTGGATACCTTTTATTTCTACCAGTACTAAAGGTTTAACGTACGGAAATCAATATTTTGTCACTCACCATGCAATAACCCTGGACTTTGGAAGTGTTTGTAAAGCTGGATAAGCAGGTGTTATTGGTGTATGCTATGTTTGGACGCCCTCTTTTGGTTGACTGTATTCATAGTATACTACACTATTTTCCTAGACAATGGAGTGGAGAGACGTTCTCATTTACTTCTATATTACACAAACACCTACATAATTCAGCACCTAAGCAGACAATGGCAGAAATTCCTGTAAGGTGAATAAGCAGTATCTGAAGTTTTAGGTATAAAAAGTTGCGGATTAGTGGTTACTTTACTGACAAAATGGAAAGATATTGGGCACTCCTACAGCTCACCGAAGCAGCACATTAAATATTATAAATCTTACACTAGACAGGCATTTTAGAAATATTCTATTGACTAAGATATACCCTATGGGTTACCGACTACATGTTGGGGACACAAAAGCAAAGTCATAGAACTTGAACTCTGGACTGAAAGTGATTACATTGGGATAAGGGAAAGAATAAATTAAGGTGCTGTTTATATAGTTGCTGAAGCTAGCGGAAGAGTAGCTTAATGTATAAGAAGCTTATATAGGCTGTCTGCTAAAGAGGATGTGGAAATTATTAGTGGTGTACCCCAAGAAGTAGTACTGGGCCAAGTTCTTTATAATATTGTGTGGTAGAACGAAGCTAGGTGGTGATAGTGAACCACTGATTCATTGTGGGGAAGGAGAGATCTGACCACACCTGAGGGCTACCAGATACAACCCAGACGGGGTTGTGGCAGTCAAGTAGTCCAGTGAGCCTGGAAGCCAAGCAGTGCCCAGACCTGCAAAGTAAGCAGGACTGAGACTTTACATGCAGTTGTAGCAGCTAAGCCAGGCCCAGAGGCTGCAAGAAGCCGGGGGGAACGAGACTAGCTGCCCTGTTAGGTAAGGTTGAAGAAGTGAGGTAGTGCCCTGCAGGACGGCTAGGTGGTTGTTTTTTTTTTTTTTTTTTAATTGTCTTTGCTTTGTGCTGACAACAGTAAAGCCGGCTTTAGTTGTTTAACCCGAACAAGCTGTGTGGTGATCCTTATTTTGAGTACCTAGACACTGCACAACTCTACTGAGCTAAAATACCCAGAACATTACATTATGGTGGAGAATTGGCTAGCACATGAGATGTACACAGAAATATGTAGATTGCAGCAGCTTAACAGAAAAATGTGGTTGCATTCTGCACAATGACAGGATAATGGAGATAACAGAACTCACTTGCATGAAAAAGCCTATTATACTGTGTTATTTAAGCAGAAAATTACCTGCATATGTGTGTTAAGTGGACACTTCTATCTTTGGAGAGGAGAGTTGTTGCTGCAAATGAAAGAAAGTGTGTGAAGTATACAGTCAAAAAAGGGGTATAATATAGGAAAACCCAAGTATATTTCTGTTGAGGAAAACAATTGTTTTATGCTCCTCATTAGAGCTAGGCGTGGTGCAGAGATACCTTTTGCAAAGACAATTAAAAATATGAGATATGGTAAGAACTTACCCTTGTTATCTCTATTTCTACGAAGTCCATAGGGTTCAACAGGATACCTTGGGGTATAGGTGTGACGTCAGTCGCAGGGCACCAAAGAGTTAAGCTTTCAGCCTCCCAGGATTCACTAGGTCCCCCTCCTATACCCCGCCCCCGGGCCAAGGCACCTCAGTTAGTTACCAAGCCATAGGCCGGAGGAGGAGAAGGAAGAGAGAGAACAAAGATCTGGACACATACAAGAATCACATTCTCACCAGAGGGAGACGGAAAACCGGTGACCAGAGCAAAGCCCATCTGCAGCACAGGTACGACAGGGCGGGAGTCCTGTGGAACCCTATGGACTTCGTAGAAATAGAGATAACAAGGGTAAGTTCTTACCATATCTCATATTTTCTACTTCAGGGTCCATAGGGTATCCACAGGATACCTTGGGGATGTCCCAAAGCAGTATCCTTTAAGGGTGGGGACGCTCCTGTGCAGAAAGGAGAATCCGCCGCCCGAAGGAAGCATCCTGAGAGGCGAAGGTGTCAAACCTGTAATACCTCACGAAGGTATGGACAGAGGACCACGTAGCAGCCTTGCAGATCTGAACTGCCGAGGCACCACGTCGAGCTGCCCACGAAGGACCCACAGACCTAGTGGAATGAGCCTTCAGAGAAGGAGGGACCGGTAGGCCTTCATGAAGATAAGCTTCAGAAATAGCCATACGGATCCAGGCTGCCAAAGTTTGCTTTGAAGCAGGCCAACCCTTTTTACGGAAGCCATAGAGGACAAACAAAGCGTCCGACTTCCTAAACGAAGAAGTGCGGTCAACATAAGTCCTTAAGGCCCGCACAACATCCAAAGAGGCCTCACCCATGGAAAGACCAGGTGAGTTAAAGGCCGGAACAACGATTTCCTCGTTAACATGAAACTGGGAAACAACTTTGGGAAGAAACTCGGGCCGAGTGCGTAGCACTGCCCTGTTCCCATGAAAAACCAAGAAAGGGGGTCTACAAGAAAGAGCCCCTAACTCAGAAACACGTCTGGCCGAAGCAATGGCCAGAAGGAAAACAGTCTTAGCTGTTAGCCATTTAATATCCACTGAGCCCAGTGGTTCAAACGGCGGTCCTTGGAGAGCCCTCAGGACCACAGCCAAATCCCAAGGCACCACAGGTGGAACAAAGGGCGGCTGAATACGGAGAACACCTTGCATAAAGGTGCGCACATCCGGGATTGTAGCAATCCTACGGTGAAACCAGACAGATAGGGCCGAAACCTGTACCTTCAAAGAAGCAAGGCGAAGCCCATGATCTAGTCCCGCTTGCAGGAAGGCGAGAATCCGAGACAGACGAAACTCCCGCGGTGCATAACCTCTCGGTCGACACCACTGGAAGAACGTATGCCACACGCGATGGTATATCCTCGCGGAAGACGGTTTCCGAGCTCGTAACATGGTACGCACCACAGAGCTGGAAAACCCCCGGGACCTCAGCATGGCCGTCTCAACAGCCACGCCGTCAAAGACAGCCGAGTCAGGTCCGGGTGAAGACAAGGACCCTGAGACAGAAGGTCCGGTCGTAGCGGCAACCGCAGAGGACTGTCCACGGACAGACCCTGAAGGTCTGAGAACCAGTGCCGTCTGGGCCACGCGGGAGCTATCAACAGGAGCGTCCCTCCTTCCTGTTTGAATTTCCGGATTACCCGTGGAAGAAGGGAGACCGGAGGGAACAGGTATGCGAACCGTAACGTCCACCGGACGGACAGAGCATCCACCAGAGACGCCCCTTCGTCTCTTGTGCGAGACCCGTACACCGGCAACTTGTTGTTGTGCCGGGACGCCATGAGGTCGATTTCTGGAAGACCCCACCTGTCCACCAGTAGTTGAAAAACGTCCGGGTGCAGGGACCATTCCCCTGGATGAACGTCCTGGCGACTTAGAAAGTCTGCCTCCCAATTTAGCACTCCCGGGATGAAGACCGCTGATATGGCCGGAAGATTGCGCTCCGCCCAAACCAGGATCCGAGAGACCTCTACGAGAGCCGCCCGACTGCGAGTTCCTCCTTGCCTGTTTATGTAGGCCACGGTGGTAGCGTTGTCCGACTGGACCTGCACCGGGTGACCCTGGAGAAACCGCTGTGCCTGCAGGAGAGCATTGAAGACCGCACGGAGTTCCAAGATATTTATTGGAAGATCGGCTTCTGTCGGCGTCCACCTGCCCTGGAACAAGTGTGGACCCGAAACTGCTCCCCAGCCCCGAAGACTGGCGTCCGTTGTCAACAGGACCCAATTTGGAACCCAGAACGGACGTCCCTTGTTGAGGTGGATCGTCTGTAACCACCACGCAAGGGACAGGCGAACCTCCGGGGTGAGCACAATCGTCTGGAACTTCAGAGACTGAGGCAGCCCGTTCCACTTGGACAGGATCAGGTGCTGCAGAGGTCTGGAGTGAAACTGGGCGTATTCCACCATGTCGAACACCGACACCATGGAGCCCAGTAACCTCATCGCCGAGTGTAAGGACACCCGGCGGCTGTGCAGACAACTGCGCACCCTTGACTGTAAAGCAGAGATCTTGTCCTCCATCACGAAGATCCTTTGCTGTCCCGAGTCCAATAAGGCTCCAAGATGCAGAATCCTCCGAGACGGGATTAGAGTGGACTTCTGCCAGTTGATTAGCCAGCCGTGCCGTTGCAGCAGTGCAATGGTCAGGTCCAAGTGGTGTAACAGGAGCTCTGGAGATCCTGCCACCAATAACAGGTCGTCCAAGTACGGCAACATGCGGACTCCTTGCAGCCGCAGAGAAGCCGCCATGACCGCCATCACCTTGGTGAAAACACGTGGTGCTGTCACCAGGCCAAAAGGTAACGCCCGAAACTGGAAGTGGTCGCTGCGGATTGCAAACCGAAGGAACTCTTGATGGCGCAAAAGAATAGGGACATGCAGGTAAGCGTCCTGTATGTCCAATGACACCATGTAGTCCCCAGGTTCCAGCGCCAGAATGATGGACCGTAGGGTCTCCATCCGAAACTTCGGGACCCGCAAAGACTTGTTGAGTGCTTTGAGGTTGAGAATCGGACGATATGACCCATTGGGTTTCTGTACCAAAAATAGATTTGAATAGAAACCCTGGCCCCTTTGGGAGAATGGAACAGGCACTATAACTCCAGCCTGGAGCATAGTGTGCAATACCTTCCGCAGCTCCGTAGCCTTGTTCCGGTCTGATGGTAGACCCGTGGTGAAGAATCGAGCCGGGGGTCTGTGCCGGAAGGAGAGGGCGTACCCGTGGGAGACCACCTCCAGAACCCAAGTGTCTGTCGTAGTGAACGACCAACACCGGAAGAACTGCAGCAGGCGGCCTTCCACCCTGGGATCCCCCAAGGGGAGACCCGGACCGTCAGGCCGCAGGCTTGTCATCTGGCTTGGGGGCCGGACGTCTGGTACTCCATGCCTGTTTCCGGGGCTTGACCGATTTCTTAGGGCCAGCCTGTCGAGGAAACTACTGTGGTTTGGGCCTGCCCTGGGCCCTAGATGACCGAAAGGACGATGGTCCAGAACCAGAAGGAGCAGCAGCCGACGGGAGACAAGCAGATTTGGCTGCCGCCAGCGTGGCCACAATCTTATCCAGATCCGGACCGAAGAGAACTTCTCCGGTAAACGGCAACGCTTCCAGACCTTTCTTGGAATCTGCGTCCGCCTTCCAGGATCGCAGCCACAAGGTGCGACGAGCAGCTGCCGCTGCTGAAGAAATTCTAGACACCAGAGTACTAATGTCTAGAGCCGCCTCGTTGATGTAGGTGGCCGAATCACGGAGATTGCCAATCAACTCCGCCTGTTCGGCCGGACAGTCGGATTCAAAAGAAGCCTCTAATGAATCCGCCCAGCGCTCCATCGCTCTGGCAACCCAGCAAATGGCCATAGCCGCATGGGAATAAGCGGACTTCAGGCAGATTTCTACCTTGCGGTCCGTAGCATCCTTAAGGGAGGACATGGATGGCATCGGCAATGTGGCACTACGGACAAGACGGGTCACGTGAGAATCCACCTGTGGAGGGGATTCCCACTTAGCAAAATAATTATCCGCGAACGGATAAGCCACCGCCAGGCGTCTCTGCGGCTGGTATCTTTTGCCAGGTTGTTTCCACGCCTCCTCTACATGGTCCACCAACTGACCCGAAAGAGGAAAGACTGTGGCATCGCCCTTCACATCTTTGAAAAAGGCATACTTAGATTTAGCCGCTGGGGGAACTTCGTCCTCAATCACCAAGGCTGTGCGGACCGCCCGAATAAGTCCAGGAATATATACTTTGGACTTAGCATCAGCGTCCTTAGTATGGAGAGGTTCTTGATCGTAAGGATCCAGAATCTCCCCATCATCAGACGTCCCTTCGTCATCCTCATAAGGAGCGGACAGAGACGCCACCGGCCTTTTATGAGGCCGCATCACAGACTCCCCTTGCAACACATCCGACAAGTGCTGTACAGAACTCGTCAGGGAGTTAACCCACGCTGGCTCCTGAGAACCCGGGAGCGGGGAAATAGGGAGACTGTGGGGTACCACCAATTGTCGTGGGAACCCCTGCATGGGTGACGACACCACAGACTGCTGGGACAAACCCATCGGAGTAAACGCGGGCTGCGGAGCTAACTGGCCCACTAAAGCTGTTAGCGCCTGAGCGAAACAAGCCCAGGGCGGCTCCTGTACCGGTGCTGTAACCGTAATAGGCCGCGCCATGGATGAACACTGCCGGCAAAGGCCCTCCGCGCTACCCTCCCCCTCCGCTAACGGTACTTTGCACGTGGTACACTGTAGCCGGAGGGGAAAATCACTTTCAGACATGATGGCACCACGTATGTGACCTCTCTCACCAATTAAGTATTAAATAGGCGAGAGACCACCCTGCAGCACCGCAAGGGCTTTAGCAGAAAGAACAGGGACAGTAATAAAGCTGACAGTTTAGAGAAGAAAAGTTACAGGCAGCGCTAGCACAGTCACATACAATGCAGAGAAATAACAATTCCTGCACTAACAGCGCTGATCACTCAACTACACAGACACAGGGCCTGGTAGGACACAGCGCTGCATACACAGACCTGAGCCACAGCGGAGGAGAGGTATGCGGGGGGACCCAGACCACGATGCTTCCTTCCAGACTTCCAGCAGCGTTCACCATGCGTTGCAGAGAAGATGGCCGCCGAGGAGCAGAGAGAAGCTGGCCTGGGGGAGGAGCGCTGACACAGGACCAGTCAGCACAGTGCAGAGAGGGCTGTGTGCAGCGGGGGAGGCGCCGGCTGTGAGACAGGGAAGGCGCGCTCCCCTGGCATGCATTTAACCCCTGGGACGCCGCAGCGCTACCGCTCTGCTGCGGTCCGCTGTCCCAGGGGGTAGTGGAAAGCGCAGGTTCAGTACCTGGCTCCACGCTGCAGCCAGTCCCCAGGGAGCCCCCTGCCTGGGGACTTAGGACCATGTGACCAGCGGGGACCCACCGCGGGACCCCGCTGCTTACCTTTGTCCCCCTTGGATCCGGCATGGTCCGGAACATCTGGGGTCACCGCTAGCTGTGACCCCAGATGCTCACCAGCATCCCCGGATCGGTACCGGCGTTCTGGTACCGGCGGGGGTGTAGGGAAGACAGCATGGACGTCAGGACTGACTGTCCATGCTGTACATCCAGATGTGCAGCCACAGCTGCACTGAAGAAAGCTTCAGGGGCTCTTCTAGCCCCCACTCCGACAGGTGCACCCGACGCCGGCCGGGCACCAAACTAAACTGAGGTGCCTTGGCCCGGGGGCGGGGTATAGGAGGGGGACCTAGTGCATCCTGGGAGGCTGAAAGCTTAACTCTTTGGTGCCCTGCGACTGACGTCACACCTATACCCCAAGGTATCCTGTGGATACCCTATGGACCCTGAAGTAGAAAGAGACAGTTTCGGTGATACATGCTGGTAGTTATAGTACCACAGCTGCAGTGTCAAGTAAAGGGGTTTGCTGGTTGAGAATACTTTCGAAAACGTGATAGTAAAAAAAAATAAAAAAAAATTCCTGTATATGCTGCGTACAGATAAATATGGGAATAAAAAGAAGCATGCTACTAGAAAAGGCAGATTGTCTTCAGCAATTGTTTAGCCTCAATCTGGAGAGTTGCAAATCCAGGACTGGCGGCCACAGTTTGGAAGTAAAGCAAATAAGATGCAAGGAGACAATTTAAAGTTTTTTTGCTCCTCTATAACATTATGGAGGATGACTCTTTTCAAGATGATGTGGTGCAAAGTGATGTTCCAGAGAAAGCAGAGCAAAACTTGACAGTGGGACCATATCTATTAGGAAGTCAGAGTTGTTGAATTGCGTTGGATGGTCCTGTAGCCTATGCATTCTTCACCACATGGTAGATCTGTTCAAGTCCGGAGCTCCCACTTTTCTGAAGTGTAGTCTTGGCTACTGATAATTCCATTCTCCAGGAGTCTTGGTAAACTGTGTGATATTATCAGATTACATTTTATAGAATACTGGGCTAGTGTTGTAGATCATTTGGATTGTTCATCCGATTTACCCTAACAATTGAAGTAGTTAAGCTTCATTTATTCTATTTTAGCACACACACACACACACACACACACACACACACCTCATTTTCAACTTCAAGTAGAATTTTAAATTACTACACTATAAGCGCCTTCATTTTTATTTTTTTTTGTTTTAGAGCTGTTGTTGGCTGAAGGATCCAACAGGGAGAGCTGTTTTTAATCTACATATTGCTATTATATAATGTGTATATTTGTATTTTAACAGCACATTAAGGGTTTGTTTTTCTCTCTCTAGCAGCAAAGAATATTCATACATAAGCCATCAATTATTGACGGTTTATTTTGATTTGTAATTGTTAGTTTAGGTTGTCTTACATATTTGTCTCTGGTTTGTTTGTTTTTTTTCTTATGGCTTTATAAAATTCTAAGAAACTGTACTTTGCCAATAGTACACAAACACTTAATTGTACATAAACTAACCTTCAGTTGTTATAGTATTCTTGGGGAATCTGTCAGTATTGCTGTTGGGTATTTTTTTTTTTAGCTTAAAACATTGACATTTAACAAAATATGGTTTTTAAAGACAGATTTCTATGACTGAATACCTGTCTGTATTAAAATTGTACGGGTCCGTCTCTCAGAGAACCGACAACAATCAAATTTAGGGGTTCTAAGTAGAACAGAGTCAGTTCAGAATCACTTTGGGGTACCAATTCAAACAGAGTCCCGGTTCCGATCTTGCCGCGTTTCGGAACTCGAATTTTAAAAAACTAACTCGGGTTTTGTATTGCACACTAACACGTAAAAATTACGTAATTTTAGCGTTATTTTTTTTTTATTTTTTATAACCAATCCAAACCCTAAATGCTAGCGACATTTTTCCGCTCTCGTCAGTCTACCTCTGCTGCCCCTCTCGGCCAGTAACTCCACTGGCTTCCTATTACACTCAGAATTAAATTCATGCTCCTCTCTCACCTACAACCTCACTCATCCTCATTTGCTCAAAACAGTATTTCTCAACTCCAGTTCTAAGGGACCCCTAACAGTGCATGTTTACCAGATCTGCTCAGTATCACAAGTGAAATAATTAGCTCCACCTGTGGATCTTTTAAAATGTGTCAGCCAGTAATGTAGGGCACCTGAGCACCAACTAAGAGATATGTAAAACATGAACTGTTAGGGGTTGACGCAGACAGGAGTTGGAAAACACGGTCTCACACACTCCCTACCGCTCTCTTTGCTCTGTTGATTGTGGCCGCTCTTTATTTCGGACTTTCATCAAACTGCCCAGTGTACCCTTAAAACTAATTTCTTTAGTCCAGCCCTCCGAATAATTCAGCAGTCTCTGTTCTCTTCCCCCCCATTGTGTCTTCCCACATCCACTACAGATTGGATCTCATCCTCTCCCATTTATCTTTTCTACATAATTATGGTAACTGCACATTGTAACTATGTATCTGTGAATTTATAGACTGTCTGTACTTCTGTGTCTTGTCAGTTTTATTCCTTTGTACAGTAAATTTTTTGCTAAATTAACCTATATTCAGAATGAAAACCAACAGTAGTGGATGGGAAAAACAATGACATTTAAAAAGGTACTAGATTACGAAGAAAATAAATACACATGCAGCTTCAAAATCAAAATGATACATTGATTGGAGGCAGATGTACTAAGCTCTTGGTAGTGATAAATTGGAGTTATAAACTACCAACCAATCAGTTCCTAACTGTAATTTTTCAAAATCAGCCTGTAACATGACTTAGCAGCTGAGTCACCAGAGCTTAGTACATACAGTGCATCCGGAAAGTATTCCCAGCGCTTCACTTTTTCCACATGTTGTTATGTTACAGCCGTATTCAAAAATGGAATAAATACATTTTTGTCCTCAAAATTCTACACACAATACCCCATAATGACAACATGTAAAAAGTTTTTTTGAGATTTTTTTTTTAATTAAATTTGAAAAAAAACAAAACAAGAGATCACATGTACATACAGTAGCTTTTTTGTCATATTACAACCTGTGATTTTATTTATTTATCTGAATTTTATGTGATGGATCTGCACAAAATAGTTTAATTTGGTGAAGTGAAATGAGAAAAATATATATAAAAAAGAATCTTTATAAAATTCTGAAAATTGGTATGTGCATATTTAATCACCCCCTTTGCTATGAAGCCCCTCAAAAGTTCTGGTGCAACCAATTACCTTTAGTAGTTACATTAGTGAAATGAAGTCCACCTGTGTGAAATCTAAGTGTCACATGATTTGTCAGTATAAACACACCTTTTCTGAAAGGCCCCAGAGGCTGCACCAGCACTAAGCAAGAGGCATCACACCATGAAGACCAAGGAGCTCTACAAACAAGTCAGGGACAAAGTTGTTGAGAAGTACAATTCTTGGTTGGTTATAAAAAAAATATCCAAATCTTTAATGATCCCCCAAAGCACCATCAAATCCATCATCATCAAATGGAAAGAACATGGTACCACAACAAACCTGCCAAGAGAGGGCCGCCCACCAAAACACTCAGATCGGGCAAGGAGGGCATTAATCAGAGAGGCAGCACAGAGACCAAAAGGTAACCCTGAAGGAGCTGCAGAGTTCCACAGCAGAGACTGGTGTATCTGTGCATGTGACCACAATAGGCCATACACTCCATAGAGCTGGGCTTTATGGAAGAATGGCCAGAAAAAAGTCATTACGTAGTGATAAAAATAAGAAGACACGATTTGAGTTTGCCAAAAGGCATGTGGGAGACTCCCCAAATGTATGGAAGGAAGGTCCTCTGGTCAGATGAGACCAAAATTGAACTTTTCGGCCACCGCTGTGTCTTGGGCAAAACCAACACATCCCCATCACCCCAAGAACACCATCCCCACAGTGAAACATGGTGGTGGCAGGATCATGCTGTGAGCATATTTTTCAGCAGCAGGGACTGGGAAACCGATTCAAGTCGAGGGAAAGATGGATAGTGCTAAATGCAGGGATATTCTTGAGCAAAACCTGTTTCAGTCTGCCTGTGATTTGAGACTGGGACGGAGGTTCACCTTCCAGCTGGACAATGACCCGAAGCATACTGCTAAAGCAACACTCGAGTGGTTTAAGGGGAAACATTTAAATGTGTTGGAATGGCCTAGTCAAAGCCCAGATCTCAATCCAATTGAGAATCTGTGGGCAGACTTGAAGATTGCTGTTCACAAGCGGAAACCATCCAACATGAAGGAGCTGGAGCAGTTTTGCCTTGAGGAATGGGCAAAAATCCCATGGGCAAGCTCATAGAGACTTGTGACTTGCAGCTGTAATTGGCGCAAAAGGTGGCTCGACAAAGTACTGACTTTAGGGGGGTGAATAGTTATGCATGCTGAAGTTTTCTGTTATGTTGTCCTAAATGTTGTTTGATTCACAATATAAAAAACAACAACTTCACAGTTGTAGAGGCATGTTCTGTGAATGAAATGATGCATACCTTCAAACAATCCAGTTTAATTCCAGGTTGTGAGGCAAGAAAACATGAAAAATGCTAAGGGGGTGAATACTTTTGCAAGACACTAAGTATTCACAGCCTTTGCCATGAAGTTCAAAATTGAGCTCAGGTTCCTCCGGTTTCCACTGATAATCCTTGAGATGTTCCTACAGCTTAATTGGAGTCCACCTGTGGTAAAATCAGTTGATTGGACATGATTCTGAAAGCCATACACCTGTCTATATAAAAGGTCCCACACTTGACAGTGCATGTCAGAGCACAAACCAAGCATGAAGTCCAAGGAATTGTCTGTATACCTCCGAGACAGGCACAAATCTGGGGAAGGGTACAGAAAAATATCTGCTGCTTTGAAGGTCTCAATGAGCACAGTGGCCTCCATCATCCGTAAATGGAAGAAGTTCGGAAACCACCAGGACTCTTCCTAGAGTTGACCGGCCGTCTAAACTGAGTGATCGTGGGAGAAGGGCCCTAGTCAGAGAGGTGACCAAGAACCCGAAGGTCACTCCGTCAGAGCTACAGCACTCCTCTGTGAAGAGAGGAGAACCTTCCAGAAGGACAACCATCTCTGAATCAATCCACCAATCAGGCCTTTATGGTAGAGTGGCCAGACGGAAGCCACTCCTTCGTAAAAAGCACATGGCAGCCTGCCTGGAGTTTGCCAAAATGCACCTGAAGAACTCTCAGGCCACGAGAAACAAACTTCTCTTGTATGATGAGACAAAGATTGAACTCTTTGGCATCAATGCCGAGCGTTATGTTTGGAGGAAACCAGGCACCGCTCATCACCAGGCCAATACCATCCCTACAGTGAAGCATGGTGGTGGCAGCATCATGTTGTGGGGATGTTTTTCAGCGGCAGGAACTGGGTGACTAGTCCGGATAGAGGGAAAGATGAATGCAACAATGTACAGAGACATCCTCGATGAAAACCTGCTCCAGAGCGCTCTTGACCTCAGACTGGGGCGACTGTTCATCTTTCAGCAGGACAACAACCCTAAGCACACAGCCAAGAGATCAAAGGAGTGGCTTCAGGACAACTCCGTGAATGTCCTTGAGTGGCCCACCCAGAGCCCAGACTTGAATCCGATTGAGAGATCTGAAAATGGCTGTGCACCGACGCTTCCCACCCAACCTGATGGAGGTTGAGAGGTGCGGCAAAGAGGAATGGGTGAAACTGCCCAAAGATAGATGTGCCAAGCTTGTGGCGGCATCATATTCAAAAAGACTTGAGGCTGTAATTGCTGCCGAAGGTGCATCAACAAAGTATTTTGCAAAGGCTGTGAATACTTACTGTATGTACATGTGATTTCTTAGTTTTATTTTTATTTTTTTTATTAAATTTGCAAAGATCTCAAAAAAAAAACAACAACTTGACATGTTGTCATTATGGGGTATTGTGTGTAGAATTTTGAGGACAAAAATTAATTTATTCCATTTTGGAATAAGGCTATAACATAACAAAATGTGGAAAAAGTGAAGCGCTGTGAATACTTTCTGGATGCACTGTATCCTCATTGGAGTTTTAGATCGTCACCTAAAAATACATGAATTGAGACAAAACAGTGAAAACAAACACCAACATCAGTTTCTATAAAGTTACACGCTTGTGGGAAGTTTTCCAGATTTGAACAAGTAAACCATACACATTCTAAAAGACTAAGTACATACAGCATATCCATTTACCAGGAAAATTATAGTAATCACTGTGTTATTTTCAGTTAAGGTCACCTTTAATATTACACCTCTGAAAGATTATTAATATAGACATGTTGCAAGAGTATCTGTTTTTGGGAAAGTACATATATTGAAATAGTTCTGGCACAGTACAAAGAAGTGTTATAGCAATATTTTGTAACCTAGATCCCTGGAAGACTTCATTTGAGAAATCCTTAATTCCCACTGTAATGGTTATTTTCACAGTAGCAAAGTGGCAGTTTTCAAACTAAATAGTTTTATCATAAGCCGGCTACTGTTGCAACGCTGAAAGCTGGACACACTGTGAGACTGGGAGGTCTTATCTATTCCCAAACTCCCCCCCAGAAAGATCACCAAAAAATTGGGACAGATTAACTAAAACCAACCCAATGCAGACCAAAACTTGATTCTTCATGGATATAAGTAAATGATAAATACAAATTTATTGATAATGCATGTATTTTTTACATCGTGATGAATTTATTTATATTTGACTGTATAATAAAAGATATACTACAGATGTACACTAGAACATTGCACTAAGTGCTTTATTGCCTTGTAATGTGCATACATACAAATCACACATTGGTTACGCTCCGGTCTGTCCGATGCAGGATCCTTTATCATAGAGACATGAAGTTTTCATAGAAAATCATACAGGTATCTAACAATGTCGAAGCTCACAGTCCTGTAGATATGGAGGGAAAAAAAAATAAACCTCAACTTATATCATATACAAGCGATAAAACATACTAACACGGATGGTGTAATGGTTAGACTTGCTACCTCAGCACCGAAGGTCCTGGGATCGATTCCCACCATGGCCCTAACTGTATATTCTCCCTGTGTTTGTATGGGTTTCCTCTGGGTACTCAGATTTCCTCCCACAATCTAAACTTATACTGGATGGTTAATTGGCTCCAGACAAAAATTAGCCCTAGTGTGTATGACTACGTCCATGTGATACGGAAAAGAGATTGTGAGCTCCACTGGGGCAGGGACTGATATGAACAACCTCTAATTAAGGGTTCTGGATGCTCTAGGCGAATATACCGCCGGTTGCTCATAACACACAAGTAGAACTTGTAAAGGAGCGAACCCCAACCACACATGCAGTTTTCTTCCTGCCTGTTAGTTACGCTCACGTTACATATAGTTCCTGACAATTGTGCTTTTTTTTTTTTCTCCAATCTCCACCTTTTAATAATACCCAGCAAAAGTTCTCTTTCTTACTCTCTTCAGCAAGTTTACAGCAGCATTTGTCAAGTCATTCTATTAAATGATCGGTACAAGCTAATTGCCTGCTATGGAAAACTTCTCCTCTGGTCTACTTCTCCGATCTTTTCACCGCTTGATACAGTTACTTCCTCCTCCTCCTCCTCTAAGAGGCAGATAGGGCCCTTAGAACAGGTCTGTAAACAGTTTTTATCACATGGCAGGGAACAAAGTAGTCAATAGTTGTTAATTTTTTTTTATTCCTGCCCCGGCTTCACACAAAAGGCTCCTGTATTACAATGACATCCCACATTCTGCAATTCAGAGGCCACAAAAAAAGAATATTCAGCCAACTGCCCGGATGAGGTGAGTACCAGCTTAATCCTACCCTCAGGACTGTTATGTGCTGGATCTGATGACCATGCCTTGCCAACAAAAAGTGACTTCTCTGTAACGATTTGCCTGTCATGATAGCTAGACGTAGTTTAGTTGCTATGGGCAACTTTACAAGTCCTCTTTAGGACATCTAGTACTCACTAAGTCCTAACCTTCTGTAAAGCTCATCTGTAATAAATAAGTCATAAATGATGTTACTTTGTCGTTTCTTCCCAACAAATAGGACGATAAGATGAAGAAGCCATGTGTGGGATGTGAGGGACATATTTGTGCAGCTTCCACATTTATGCAGAAGCTAATGAGGGCCAGGAGTCGCTTAACAGTTGAACCTTATTATCTTATCAGGAAGTGCCACCACCTGTATACGAGAGCAGAACATTGGGCAGTTTGGTCACTCAGGTTTGTGTTACATCATGCCAATGAAAATAAAACATCTACAATGATCTCAGAGATGTAAAACAGTAAAGGTTATTTGACTACCATCAGGAAAAAAGACTGGACCAGTGAGGCCTACATTGAAGTGTGACCAGGTGAAATTCCTTCCTCACTAGCCAAACGCATACTGCAGAACACATTACTTTAAAAATCTAAAATATTTACAAACATTTACACAAACTTAATTAATTGTCTCAGGGATGGCACAAAGACTTTGTTCAATGTATAAACAAGTACAGACACCTGTTAATCCAACACACATGTAATATTAGCTGTATTGCAGTTTGCACAAATTGTAGGTTTCAGTGAGTCTCTAAGTTGAAACAAGGTAACTACTTATGCAGATTACAAATCTAAACATATACCTCTGCATGTCTAATGCACAATTACTGTCAATTTAAATTAAGCAAGAAGAAAACAATTCTGGAGTTGAATAAATACTCTGACCCTTCTCACTGGTCTGGAAGTTGTACCATGAGCTCTTTTAAAGCAGCTGACTGAGGAACTTGAAGATGAGGGGAATTGATGTTTGCAAAGCAGACTGAGGATATATTATACATAAGACAACACATATCTAAGGGATGCAGTCGGGAAGCCGATGGACGGAATCCCGACCGCCGGCTTCCCGACTGTCTAATCCCGGCAAGACATAGGTTTAGGCAGCGGGGAAGAGGTTAGGCACAGGCACCCCTACGGAAGGGTTAGGGGAGGGGTTAGGTTAGTTTATACTTACCTGTAGCGCAGTCGGGATCTTCACCTCTGCCGAGCTTCCGCTGTCGGAATTTGAACCGCCGGCCATGAGGCCAGCGGTAAATCATACCGATCTCCTTTAGCTTCTGATCACTGCTGTTGGTCCTTGTCCAGGATCCTTAGTGCCTGTTAAGCAGACTTGTTACTTCAGCGGCCAGGCTGAAAGTGGTTCACCTAATGGTTTTGCCACAATATCAGTAATAGTCAATGCTCCCTGTCTTACTTTAAATATGGACAAGTATTCAATTGAATGCAGATTGCCATATCCTGTTAGAGGGAGGGGAGCCTATCCCACCCTGATGGATGATCTGTGTCTGATTATATAGTAGCTGGCTGGATCAATCACCAGCCTGACAAGTGCATTTTGGGGAAGTAGGTATAACCATAAATACTTAGTTGTGTGACAAACACACTACATGGGTGCAATTACCCTATGTATCAATTGTTTTTGATAGTGTGTTTGGTTGTTGTACTGGGAACCATGAATATTTGTTGCTATGTAATTTGCTTTCCACAGTGATGTTCAAATACGATTAATGGTCCTAACCTACGTGGCTGATGAGGTCTTCTGGCATATTGCATGGCTATTGTAATCATACATACCCTTTCTGCCAACAATTAAAGTACTTACAGGGATGAAGGACTAAAGGTTTTGGAGTGGGCTTCAAAGTTCTCGGAAAAACGGAATAAGTATGAAGCCCCGACGCCGGCAGCCCGAAGGGAGAAGATCCCGACAGGGCAGGTGAGTACCCTTACCCCTCTCCCCCCCCTAACCCTTCCATAGTAGTGCCTAATTCTAACCTCCCCCCCCCTAGTGCCCAACCCTAACCTCTTCCCGGATACCTAACCCCCCCCTTACCGCACCCTAAACCTAACCCTACCAGGGGGGTGCCTAATCCTAACCTCCCTCCCATGAGGGTGCCTAATCCAAGCCCTTCCCCCTAGGGGTGCCTAACTCTAACACCCCCCCCCCCCCCAAAAAAAAAATCCAGTTTTAATTAAGATAGGCATCAGTATTTCGACACCTGTCTTAACTCCCTTGCCAGGATTCAGATGTCGGTATTGAGACCTCTCATAACTACATCCCATTAAAAACACGTAGAATGCAAATATACCTAATAATATTTCCAAGCTATACAAGTTCTGCAATGAAGAGTGGAGAACAATCCTGGAGCAACAATAGAAAGACTCATAGTTGAAACTGTGATTTTAGCCAAATGAGACGCTGATAAATACTGACTTGCAGGGTGCACAAAGTTTTGCCAAACGTCATTGTTGAGATTTTATTTTTTCAATCTTGATAAACTTAGCAAATACTATAACACTAACGGCTCCAGGGGTCACAATGACCTCTACCGTCAATGTTTCTTCAATAGCAATGTCAGATCCTCCGCGGTTCTATTAAACTATTCAGAAATATGTTGTTGTACCCTGCAGAGAATGAAACATGCAATTTGACCCAAGACACCCAGACATTTACATGCAACTGTATAACACAAAACACACACATCATACACACATACCTTGCCACGGCTCGGATAAAGTCCAAAGACACTGTACATTTGTACTTTGGCCCATCAAGTTGATCATCATGACCCACCAGAGTTAACAGTTGAAGTGTCACAAGAGAAGAGATCTAATAAAGAAATAATTATCATTGGCAGCAGAATCAGATCTTTATATGGACAGTGTTATGCAATAGCGAAGTTTATCAGCCTCTCACATTGCTTAGGGCAGTGGTTCCCAAACTTTTTTGAACCGCGTTGCCCTAGTGCAGTGGTTCTCAAACTCGGTCCTCAGGACCCCACACAGGTCATGTTTTGTAGGTCACCCAGCAGGTGCACAGGTGTATTCATTACTCACTGACACATTTTAAAAGATCCACAGGTGCAGCTAACTATTTCACTAGTAATTATGTGAGGAGACCTGCAAAACATGCACTGTTTGGGGTCCTGAGGACCGAGTTTGAGAACCTGTGCCCTGGAGTATCAGAATTGTTTTCACGGCACCCCTAAGCCAAAAGTAATTGATGAATTCAGAAAAAAAATGTAAAGTAGTAAAATGAAGTGAATTGTGCTTTTACCTGTCATCCTTAGGTTCAGTTATGTGGTGGTGGACAGGTTTGCACTTCTGTTTGTTCACATATTTACATTACATTGACCAAATTGATTTAGTGCTGGACCACCAACCTGAGGCACCCCTGCAAGTGTCCCAAGGCACCCCAGGGTGCCACGGCGCACAGTTTGGGAACCACTGCAGTACCACAAATTGTCTTAGCCTGGTCTATACACATGATGATACAGCCAAACACGGATGTTACGCAATTCTATGCACAGACTGTCAGGATACTGCGCACTAATTACCTGGGAGAAGATATTTGCAGTGGGTGCAACTCTGCTGTCCACAATGCTGTACAGTATGGCCAACAGTCTATCCAAGGGAAATGGCTTGGGACCAAGAAGATGATTGCTAGTCTGCAAAGGAACATGATGAGAATCCAGAGACACAAATGACAGGCAGCATAAGATATCAGTGATAATGTGTTGCCCCAATTACAAATGCCACAATTTACAGTTTTGGAGGACTATATGAAACTCAATAAAACTTATTTTCAGCGTCATATATGGAAATGTATTTAAAAATATTGCATAGGGCATATTTCACCCCAAAACCAAAATTTGTAATAGGGAAAGCTCAAAATTCAAACTGCTACAAATGTGGAACTCCAGATGCAGACGTCCTGCATTGTTTGTGGTCCTGTTCTCAAGTCCAGTTATTTTGGAAAACTCTCCATACTTACATTACTAAATTCTTTGAACATAGAGTTTACAATCAATAGGGAATGGGCATTTTGGGGTATATATCCAAACTGTACTGAGTGTAAATTAACTAAGTGTGATCGCTTTATGCTTATTAAATTGGCAGCTGCTGCAAAAACAACTACCCTGTCACAATGGATCTCAACAGAACCCATTCCTATAAATTTATTTCATGCCAAATTTTCTCTCTTATTCTTTGTGGATTGGACTGAAACCTCCTTATATAAAGAGAAAATTATAGGAAGTGTTTTTGATATTTGGCTTCCATATGTTTCTACAGTTTCAGACGTAATAAAGGATGCTTTGAGAAATATGTTTCGGTTTAACAACCTGGTACAATTTGGAAATGTTAACCACTGGTGTGCCTTTCTAATAGGCATAATTGGTTATATATAACTTTTTCAGCAATATATCATTGCTATAAATTTGTGGTGTGTTATGTATATTACCTGACATTGTACTATTTATTATAAAGTATTTTTGTCAATCTGTCAATAAAATTTGTTGATAAAAAAACCCTAAAAAAGTATATCATCTGCTAAATATGGGAAACTAAAATGGTGAATGGCCTACAACATAGAACTCATCAGGAGAGACTAAAAGATCTTAATATGTATAGTTTGGAGCAGAGAAGGGAAAGGGGCACATGATAAAACCATTGTTATATTTGAAAGTTTATAAGTTAACAAGGTACAGGAGAGAGACATTCTTTAAAAGAAGAGTAAAGTGTTAGAACACAAGGACATGCACTAACGCTGGAGGGAGGTTCAAAGAAATTTGAGGAAAAATTACTTCACAGAAAGAGTAGTGGATAAGTGGTATAGCTTCCCATCAGAGGTGGTAGAGGCTAAGACAGTAGAGGAATTTAAACATGCTTGGGATAGGCACAAGAATATCCTTACAAAGGATCAAACAAAAGGTTTAAAAAAAAAAAAAAAGGACAGACTAGATGGGCCAAAGTGGTTCTTTTATCTGCCGTCAAATTCTAGGTTTCTAAATATTTCAGTGATCATAAAGGTTGGTGCTGCTGGCAAGGGGATGATAGCACCTCTACTGCTCCCAAATCAAGTCCACCAACAGGTCAGGTTTTGAAGATTTTGGTCAGAGATGACAGGTGGGAAATTCCAGTAAAATTGATATAAAATTGAAAAAATAAAAAAATAAAACCTTAAAACCATGACCGGTCGTGGGTTCTCGAGTACTGGAGTTGGGAAACATTTATGTAAACAACCCAATTTAAAAAAAAAAAAAACTACGGGTAAAACAAGGGAATTCATAAGAATATATGGACATTTTTCTTATCATAAGAACCAAAAAGGTATTACTACAGATGTGTCCTTATACATATTTGCTGCAGTCGCGCTAAAAAGCTCATCTCGGGTCCCATGAGACTGCTTGCACCAGGCATCTTTGTTTGCCAAAAATGCATTTTAAGCTGGCTACACACCGAACAATTTGTACCCAGCACGTTGTTGTTCGCTGCGGGACCCGGCAGGGGTGCCGGCATCAACAAGTGCATATACTTTCAATCGCTGCCGGCATTCGCACGATGGCGTGGGGCCATGCTCCATCCGGCAGCATGGTCACCGCTGATAAGTCGGTGACGCACGGAAACGCGCATAGTCAGCGATTTAGTGGGTACACACTGACCGATGTACCCGATATGTTGTCTGATGCAACGGGTCGGACGACTTATCGTTTAGTGTGTACCCAGCATAAATCGCATTGTAATGAGAGTAGGATACACCATTTATTGTATATCTGGTGTGCGACTGAGGCCCATATTCAATTAGCCAGAATAAGTCAGTTTCTGTGGAAAAGTATCGCGAGTGACGTCATTTCGCCATGTATAAAGTTTTCTCCGTATTCAATTCCAAATTCTTTTCGCTGATGCGGAAACTCAATGTAATGGGATCTGCAAAAACAAGAGATATGGTAAGAACTTACCTTTGTTATCTCTGTTTCTACGAAGTCCATAGGGTCCACAGGGCGACCTTGGGGTATAGCTGGATCCTGGATCCTCGGGCACCACGGAGTTAAAGCTTTCAGCTGCTCCCAGGATGCACTTGGGTCCATCCTCCTCTATACCCCACCCCCGAGCCACAGGCACCTCAGTTGGTAAGCAGCCCAGGCCAGAGGAGGAGACGAAACAGAGAGAAGGAAGACTGGAACACACAAGAACCATACTCACAAAAATGGGAGACGGAAAACCGGTGACCAGTCACAGAGCCCATATGAAGCCAGGTGCGTCAGGGCGGGTGCCCTGTGGACCCTATGGACTTCGTAGAAACAGAGATAACAAAGGTAAGTTCTTACCATATCTCTTGTTTTCTACTTCAGGGTCCATAGAGGTCCACAGGGTGACCTTGGGGATGTCCCAAAGCAGTCCAACTAAGGGCGGGGACGCTCCTGTGCTGATAGGAGAACCCGGCGCCCAAAGGATGCATCCTGAGAGGCAAAGGTGTCAAACGCATAGAACCTCAAAAAGGTCTGAATGGAAGACCAGGTGGCCACCTTACACAGCTGAACAGCAGAGGCGCCATGGCTAGCAGCCCAAGAAGGGCCCACAGACCGAGTGGAATGAGCCTTAACAGAGGCTGGAACAGGTAAACCCTCCTGCATATAAGCCTCAATAATAACAGAACGAAGCCAACGGGCTAGAGTCCGTTTGTTGGCAGGCCAACCCCTCTTGTGAAAACCGAAGAGGACAAACAATGAATGAGACTTCCTCACAGAACTAGTCCTGTCCACATAAACCTGGAGTGCATGGACAACGTCTAAGGAAGCCTCCCCAGCCGAAAGATCAGGCGACTGAAAGGCTGGTAAAACAATTTCCTGATTAATGTGGAACCTGGAAAACACCTTAGGCAGGAAATCAGGACGAGTGCGAAGCACCGCTCTGTCCTGATGAAAAACCAGAAAAGGGGAAGACAGGAAAGCGCCCCGAAATCCGAAACCCTCCTGGCAGAAGCAATTTCCAAGAGGAAAACCGTCTTAAAAGTTAGCCACTTGAGCTCCACTGACTCCAAGGGCTCAAAAGAAGGACCCTGTAAGACCCGAAGAACCACCGCCAAATCCCACGGGGCCACAGGTGGCACAAAGGGAGGATGGATTCTTAAAACACCCTGGAAAAAGGTGTGTACGTCCGGCATAGCAGCAATCCTGCGCTGGAACCACACCGACAGAGCAGACACGTGCACCTTCAGTGAGGAAAGACGTAATCCTAAATCCAAACCCGACTGAAGGAAAGCCAGAATACGTGAAACCCAGAACACCTGGGGATCATATCTTCTGGCCTCGCACCACTGAAAGTAAGTGTGCCACACACTGTGGTAGATCCTCGCGAAAGCAGGCTTGCGCGCCCTCAGCAGGGTGGTAATAACGGAGCTAGAAAAACCCAGAGACCTCAGGACGGCTGTCTCAAGAGCCACGCCGTCAAAGATAGTCGACCCAGATCCGGGTGAAGACAGGGCCCCTGAGACAACAGGTCCCGTCGTTGAGGTAGGAGGTACGGAGCGTTGATGGACAGGCTCCGCAGATCGGAGTACCACGGCCTTCTGGGCCACGCTGGGGCCACCAGGATCAGTGTGCCTCCGTCCTGCTTGAACTTGCGCAGGACCCGAGGCAGCAGAGATATTGGAGGAAACAAGTAAGCCAGGCGAAACAGCCATTTCACCAACAGCGCGTCTATCAGACTTGCGCCTGCGTCCCTTGTCCTTGACCCATACATGGGCAGCTTGTGATTGTGACGGGACGCCATCAGGTCCAGCTCTGGCAGCCCCCACTTGTCCACGAGTAGTTGGAATACCTCTGGATGAAGCGACCATACCCCGGGATGCACGTCGTAACGGCTGAGGAAGTCTGCCTCCCAATTGAGGACTCCCGGGATGAAGATTGCCGAGAGAGCTGGAAGATAGCGCTCCGCCCAAGCCAGGATGCGGGACACCTCCGACATCGCAGCTCGACTGAGTCCCTCCCTGGTGATTGATGTACGCCACCGTGGTGGCGTTGTCTGACTGCACCTGAACGGCCCTTCCGTGAAGAGCGGTGCCAGACGACTGCAGGGCTCTGTACACTGCCCGCAGTTCCAGGATGTTGATGGGAAGAATCGCTTCCTCCGCCGACCAACGACCCTGAAGTGACAAGGAGCCTGTCACCGCCCCCCAACCCCGGAGACTGGCATCTGTCGTGAGCAGAACCCACTCCGGGATCCAAAAGGGGCGCCCCTCGAGGAGATGAGCAGTCTGTAGCCACCAGGCCAGGGACAGACGCACCTCCGAGGACAACACCAGCATCTGAGAGCGGATCCTGTGTGGCAATCCGTTCCATTCCGAAAGAATCAGCCTCTGCAGGGGCCTGGAATGGAACTGGCCAAACTCCACCATGTCGAATGCCGACACCATGGACCCCAAAACTCTCATCGCTGAGTGCACCGACACTCTGCCCCTGCTCAGACAACTGTGAATCCGCAGCTGTAAGGAGGAGACCTTCTCTGGAGTCAGAAAAAGCCGTTGCTGACGAGAGTCCAGAAGGGCCCCCAAATGAACCATCCGCTGTGATGGGATGAGGGAGGACTTCTTCCAGTTGATCAACCACCCGTGCGCCTGTAGACAAGCGACCGTCAGGTGGAGATGCTGGATCAGTACCTCCGGGGAGCTTGCCAGCAAGAGGAGGTCGTCTAGATACGGTAGCAACCGTATCCTCTGGCTCCGAAGGTGAGCCGCCATGACCGCCATCACCTTGGTAAATACCCTTGGTTCCGTGGAGAGGCCAAAAGGGTAGAGCCCTGAATTGGTAGTGGTTGTGGAGAATAGCAAACCGCAGAAACCGTTGGTGTGATGTTGCTATAGGCACATGGAGGTAGGCGTCCTGGATATCCAGGGAGACCATATAATCCCCCGGTTCCATCGCCAGAATGATGGAACGCAAAGTTTCCATCCTGAATTTGGGAACCCTGAGAAATCTGTTCAGGGACTTCAAATTGAGGATGGGGCGATGAGAGCCATTGGGTTTCTGCACCAGAAACAGCGTAGAGTAATACCCCATCCCACGTTGAGATTGTGGCACGGGTATAATGACCCCCGCCGTCAGCAAGGCCTCTATGGCTTCCTGAACCTGCAAGGCATTGGTTTTGTCCTGAGAAGGACTCGTGCAAAAAAACTGGCGAGGCGGCCTGTGCCGAAAAGACAGGGCGTACCCCTGGGAGACCACTTCTCGCACCCAGGCATCCGTGGTGGTATAGTGCCAGCACTGGGCGAATTGAAGAAGTCGGCCTCCCACTCTGAGGTTCCCCAGAGGGAGGCCCACCCCATCATGCCGAAGGCTTATCTTCTTGCTTGGAAGAAGGGCGCCTAGCACTCCAGGCTTGCTTCTTTGGCTTTGAGGCGGTCTTGGTTGCGGACTGCCTCGGGAAGGACTGACCTTTTGCCTTGCCCTGAACCCGAAAGGAGCGAAAGGCCGAGCTCCGGACCTTAGCAGGTGTCGTAGCTGAAGGGAGGAAGGCTGACTTGGACTTTGCCAGGGTATCGACTATTTTGTCCAGGTCCGGACCAAATAGTAACTCTCCATTAAAAGGTAAGGCCTCCAAGCCTTTCTTTGAATCAGCGTCTGCTCTCCAAGACCTCAACCACAAGGATCTGCGAGCAGACACTGCTGCCGCCGAAACCCTAGAAGTCAGCAAGCTAGCATCCAAAGATGCTTCTCCAATGTAGGAAGCGGCATCTCTCATCTGTCCTAACAACGCCCTCTGGACATCCGGATCTTCATCCGTAAACGTATCCTCCAAGGCGTTGGCCCAACCCTCAATGGCCTTGGCCACCCAGGAGATGGCCATGGACGGCCGGGCTACAGCCCCTGAGAGAGAGTAAATAGACTTTAGACAAGTCTCCACCTTCCTGTCCGTAGGATCCTTCAGCGAGGATATAGACGGCAATGGCAAAGTAGCACTCCTGATGAGGCGTGTTACATGGGAATCAACCGCAGGCGGAGTTTCCCATTTCTTACAATGCGCCTCCGGAAACGGAAAATTGGACGCCAACCGCTTCTGTGGCAGGAATCGCTTACTGGGCGTCTGCCAGGCCACCGCCATGTGATCCGTCAACTGATCAGACAAAAGGAACGCTGCAGAAGTAATCTTAGCTTTTTTAAAACTAGGATACCTCGACTTGGGAGCGGGAGCCTCATCCTCAATCAGAAGAATGGCCCGCACCGCCCTAACCAGAGCCCGCACATTGATGGAAGACTTAGTGTCTACCTCCTGGACTGAGTCATCCTGCACCTCGCCATCATCCGAGGACCCCTCAGAGTCTGAAAAATGCGCAGCCTGCGCCATAACTGTGCATTTAGACGCCCTGGAGGGCACGTCACTGCGCAAAATCGACTGAAAATCCGAAGATGCTGCCGCCAAATCTTGGACAGTGTGGGAAAGCGCATCCACCCAGGGTGGAGGAGCTGCCACAAGAGCCTGAAACGGCACCACAGCCTGCTGCGCCACCGGGGTGGACTGTATATACATTGGCAACCCCGCATAGGGACCAACAGGCTGAGACCCCGGGGGAGTCTGCAATAATTGTGGGACACCCGGGGAAAGGGGGATGGGTAGGCTGGGGCAACGCCCTAGTAGGGACGGCAGTCGGGACCGACAGACGGTCCGCGATGGACACCAGCACCTGGGAAAACATCGCCCATGGTGGCTCCTGCGACATAGGAGGTTTAGAAGTACCAGGGATCGCCTGGCACAGTCCTCACAGGCCGTCCTGTTACAAATCCTCCCTATCCACTCCTGCAGAACAGCGCCTGCAGGAGAACAAAACCGGAGCCACGGAGTGCTCAATCTCCTCCTCAGACATGACCGACTATATAATTAAATATACAGTTATGACATAGGAAGAAAACGTGCGCACTCACCAGTGTGCTGGACAACAGCCCACAATATGGTACTGTGAAGCACACAACCGTATGTGACGGACCTCACAAATACGTGATCTATATAAGTGAGGTCAGTAGAAACACCCTTCCCCCGCACACCTGTAGGGCTTGTAGGAGAAGGAAAGGGATAGGTATAAGCTGACAGTAAGTAGAAATTAGCACAGACAGGCAGCACTAGCAAAAGTTACATACCATGCAGGAAGATATACTCACTGCACCTTTCCACTACAATCAACCTGCCCAGATTCAGTGTCTGGGAGGGCTATAGTGCTGTGTACACTGTCCTTGTCAGGGGAGAGGTACACAGGGGGACCGGTCCGCGTGCTCCCCGAGTGTTTCTGCGCTGCCACAGAGAAAATGGCTGCTGGAGACCTCAGAGGAGGAGTGGCCGTGTAACTGCAGCTCAGCGACGCCAGACTACGAGCTGAAAAGGCACGCTGAGCTGAGGGGAGGAGCCGCTAGACAGGGAAGGCTTCCTCCCCTGGCTAGCATATTAACCCCCAAGGTTGCCGGCATCCCGCTTTATTCACCCTGGTGGTCTAGTGGTCTGGCGGGGTATGCCTCCACTGGATGGGGGGCCCGCCGCCACCGCCCCCGGTCTGTCCCCTAGACCGGGGGCATGGGACTGCATTTTTAAAATGAACCCGCGCACCAACCGCTAATCAGCGGTGCGCGGCTTACCTGGATCTCCCCGGCGTCTCAGGCAGCAGTCCAGGGGGAAACCAGAGTCCGGCTAGTACAGACTCTGGCTTCCCCCGCCGCGATCCCCAGTTCAGTGCTGGTGTCGCGGCGCCAGCAGGGAGAAGGAGCGGCAGCGTGGGCGTCTGTACAGACAACCCATCGCTGCCGATCTGGAGAAAAACTGTTATTAAAAATAAATGTAACTAAGTTAAATAAAAATTAAAAGCTTTAGGGGGCTGCTCCTGCAGCCCCCCCCCCCGCAGGGTGACCCGACTCCGGCCGGGCACCATCTTAAACTGAGGTGCCTGTGGCTCGGGGGCGGGGTATAGAGGAGGATGGACCCAAGTGCATCCTGGGAGCAGCTGAAAGCTTTAACTCCGTGGTGCCCGAGGATCCAGGATCTAGCTATACCCCAAGGTCACCCTGTGGACCCCTATGGACCCTGAAGTAGAATAAAAAGATTCGCCTATGAATAGGTGTCGAAAAAAAGTGCAGAATTGAAGTTTTGGGGTGCAAAGCTGCGGGAACCACCCTGCACCCTTGGGACAGTCCCCCAACAGTGATCTGCATCAAAAAAAGTTTAAAAAAGTATTTTGAACACCCTCAAAAAGTACTTTCGATTTTGGGGGGCGAAAAACTTCAAAGTTGGGGGACAAACTTAAAAACTAGCGAAATAGACTCCAGGGGGGTCCCCAAGTATGCCCCAGGTGTTTTTAAGTTTGCAGGTGCTTGCGGCAGGTGGATTAACGATTTTAAAAAGTTCATTTTAGCAACTTAAAAATATGCTAACACCCATTTTCAGCTACCCCAATTTTGCTGGGACTAGTTATTTTGAGGAAAAAAACATGGTAAATGCTATTCACCACTTCTGCAAAGACGCAAAATAGAAGCTATTAAGAATATTTCAGTACTCCAAATACCTTCAGCAGGTCTATTTGGGGGTATCTACAGTGATCCCCAATGTCAGTCCATCTTTTGGGGGGTATCAGGCACATTTCCCCAAAACTGACTTTTCGCATATTACAGTTTTGCCGGCACCCGTCTTTGCCGATTTCTAATTGAATACAGCGGAAAGTGGGCATGCGCGCAATACTTTTCCGCATTGAAAACCAGCGAAGTGGTCGAAAAGTACGGGACTTTTCGCTTGGAATTGAATATGGCCCAGAGTCTCTGAATCTGTACACGAAGTGAACAATGTAGCGGCCGCAGTCTTTTTCATTTCGATTTCCGTTGTGGTTCATATACATACTTGGGTGCACACATTATGTTAAGGCGGCTGTAATTCGCTCAAACTTTCTGTATTCATCTACAGGTCGATTACCATTGCGGACTTGTGCAATCGAGCCAGTTACTCCCTGGACTCATTGTGTTCAGGCTGCTACACTGTGTTTCATGGACTAGCTACAATGGTCACGGACCCCCCCCCCCCCATCTCTATGGTTGGTCACCATCCTGGGCGGTCGAGGTCCTTATTTCTTGGGACACATTGTAATTACTGCATTTTTTGCTTTGCGGACTTGTTACCTTCCAGCTTTGGTACACCTCCCGTCAAGTACATGGACAGGTAAACATCCATTTGGCTTAATTATACTATATAGTGGCTCCTGTCGTGGATCATGGATGATTGAGCCATTTCTACATGGGGCAATCCATCTACCAAGATTGAAACAATAGGCTGTGGAGACATCTCCTCATTATGGATGCTACATCTGGTTCAGCCTCTTACTATTTGGAAGTATCCCTACTGATAAACAGTGTTCCTCATTCCATGAGTCATCAGTGCATTTGAGACTTTTAAATTAATTTATTTCAGCTAGTGTCACATTGTTACTTTGTGGTTTTATTTTTTGTTATTATTTTATATCCATTTTTATATAAGTAGAATAAACTTAAGATATACGATTCCCAGTAGCAAATATTCCATTTATTGCATTATTCTTAGCTAGTGTGACTGAAGGATTAGCTGTGCTGCCCGTTTTCTCTCTTTATTTATTGGTGAGTTTCTGTGAGTTAAAGGATATTTCACTATATATTGGTTTTGTATTTATCTGTATAGTCTGGATATATATGTGACAGAGAATTTCAGGATTGACGACATTCATTATGTTGACATGTTCAAAATGTCGACAGATGACATGTTGACACTGGCTTAATGACAATATTTTTAATGTTGACAGTCACAATGCCTACTTATAAGTAACCTAACTGGCTTCACTTACTGTAAAAAGTCACCAACTCTAACCACAAATGCTGTCCTCATAGCCTCACATGGCAGGCGGAATAACTATCAGACGCCCTTATCTAGGAGGGTGATAATCTTATACATGCATCACTTCAAGCACTCATAAGCAGTCCAGATTCCATACTCTGAGTTTGGTTCTGACTGTTCGGATAGTCCTAAACGTCAAGTCAATTTGGTCGAGAACAACAAAACCGATGGACGGGTCTATAAGCGTTAATTGTTAAAAAAAAAAAAAATTTCTTCTTAAAAATGTAATGTAAGCACAACAGTACACCTATGGAAAAAAAAAAAATCACACCTATATGGCGGCATAAAACAGTTCATACAGGTTATCAACTTGCTTGTACTGTATAAGGTATATTGTACCTTCACTGACAGACACTTCCTACATTGGAACAATGTGTCCTGCGGCTACTCCAAATTGAAGTAGAACTTTACAGGAGTGAGATCACCAATTACTAAATGTAAGTAAGTGATGGGACCATGTCTCACTGAGCAGAAGGAAATTATTTTGTAATGCTTATTTTACACATATTCATGACAGTATATTTCAAACATTATTTTCTACCTTTTCATGTTTTTTCAGAAAATCGGTTTTCTTAATTTTCCCGTGATGCTAAAAGGAAACCAAAAATAGAAAAAAAAAAAAAAACACTTAAAAAGGAGTTTCAGAAAATGTGACAACTATCAGAAGTATATACAACCTACAGCACATTCAAAATATCTAAAAGATTGAAAATAAAATAAACTATACTTCGTTTTTGTTTGTATATGTAACCTTCTGTTTTTAGTTTTAAAAAAATATATATATTTCCACACAATATTCTTAAAATATTATTTTGACTGCTATTCAACCCAACCATGTAAAGTAGAGTACAGAGGGAAATTGATATTGCAATAGAACATGGTATATAGCAAAAGCCCAGGATGCAAAGAGTCAACTAACATCATAGATAGGTGCAACAAAAGATAAATACATACCTTTAGGAAAAACCTTTTGTCAGTCCTGGCAGGATTGTAGGAGGCTAAGTATCCAGCAATGAGCAGAAATTTGGAGTAATATGGCAATTCCACATGAGCGTGTGCTGATAGTCCTAAGACGAACAACAATGTCATTTGACTACATACAAAAACCCAATCCATGGCTTTAGCCTACCGCTGCCCATTATGCAGTATTTGTACAGCAAACTGGTAGTTTTAGAACAAAGTGCGCCAAACAAATGTAATAATCAGAGGATTCAGCCACTGAGCTAGAGTTCCAGACACCAAGGTCTTCAAACTGAGTCGTACAAGGTCAAATTGGACACCTAACCCTATACCGTACATGGACAACCAATAAAGCTGGGAAAACACTGTACGATACAGCATTCCAACGCAGATCGGAATCATAACGTGCACATTGTATAGTGTAAACGTCCGATCCGTCGTCAACGATGGTCGTTGATCATATCGTCCCATCTGCTGTTCTGCATGGCCTATGGGATGATGCAATGAACGACATGGTGCTGTTACATGCAGCATATAACACATCGCGCCATCGTACACTAGATCCTGCAGTGTGTACGGCTTACCCGATGTATCGTTACATCACATCATATATCATGTACACAGCTTCAGGCCATTAGGCTGACTGTATAGGACATGTACTGCTGCTAACACTTGTTTCTCACCTTGGGTACACTAATGAGGCTTTCAGTGCAGTTGAGACCTAAATACAATGAGAATAATGGCACACACTAGTAACGTCTATGAGAGAATATAGACCTTTCAGCTGGGACACTTCTCTGTCTTCTTGCTGAATCCTTTCCCATTGTGAACTGCAGAGAAAAAAACAAAAACAAAATATATATATCTATTTATCTATCTACTCCTCCCTTAGAACAGTTCCAAGTAATAATGTTCATCTACAACACTCATTTATTAAACTAAATTTACTCTAATTTTCCTAGATAGTGGAATGGGATTCTCACATTCTGGAATAATGACATGAACGTCAATCAGTCAGATGCTGAAGTCAAAAAAACTATCCATTAATAACCAGAATGATCCATTCAGAGTATGGTTAGCCCATGCAGAAGCCGCAACTCACAATTAGGAGAGCGTAATTAGACTGAGAGAAAAGTTAGGGGCCCAGGTTCATACCCTGCGGTTGGCGCTTTCTTACATTGGATCGTTCCTTTCACACAGTTTCTGGCAAAACCTGAATATATCGTTCTCCCTTTTGTATCTGAATGAACTACTGCATGCCTATAAAATTCTATAGATTAACATACAGCTGACCACACACACACAGATTACCATATGATAACTTAACTAGATCACTAGTCAAAAAAAAAAAAAAGATTGCTACATATACTTTGCCAGCAGAAAAACCATGTGTAGTGTATGTTTATCATAAGAACAATGTGGATTGTATACTTAAAATTTAGGATTAAAATACGCACATTTCAAATTTCTTCAATATCATCTGTTTAAATTACATATATGGCACGAAAAAGGGTCGCATTATATATAGGTTTAGCCATCTAATGGTTTTATTATATGCCATGCATGGACAATTTGAGAAAATTTACATATATATATTTATTTTTCCCCCAGTAATCCAGCACTCTCAGTAAAGCAATATTCACTTGGCCAGGTGCCACCACATAATAGCAAGTACTCACTTGGTGAGAGTTTCAACATTTCAATTTCTAAGATAAATCCTGAAGACAATTTACCTTATAAATTGAAACGTTGAAACTCTCACCATACTTGTGTCATTCATATGAAGCCTGTGTGCCGCACTTCTGTAGGGATTATATATATATATATATATATATATATATATATATATATATATATATATATATAAAATCTCCAATTGGATTCTCATTGACACATACAGTATGTGATGGCTGAATACCATACATCAGCCAAAAGTGCTCATTAGACAAGTTCTGTACCATTGCTGGCCAGTAATTGAGGAGCTATCCTGACACCAGTATACTGACACAGCAAGAAGCTACAGCAGCACATGTTAATCTCCCTGTAATGCTTGCTTATGATAACATGCAGCGATCATCCATTTTTGAAACTGCTTGCAAAATGTAAAGTGCTTTGAATCCCATGAAAGATTTAGGTTTTAGGTGTTAATATTGTTATAATCACCATCATAGATGTAACTGAAGCCTCATTACCACACAAATAACAATCACGTCTTACAATATGGGTACCTTGATATCTCCCGGAGATAAACAGTCTGCATCGCCCTCTTCAGATGTGGCTCAATGTTTCGCCACAGTTTATGAGAGTCACTTTCCTTTGCTGTAAACAAATATATAAATGGGATAAACACACAGAATCATTTCCTAGCAGAAATAGGACTAGGATTTGTTGTTAGTGGAAGGTATAAATAAATTAATACATTTCACAGTGAAATCCTATTCAAACCTACCTTCTCCTTTAACCACTGGTTCACAAAACTTTGGGAAGTTGAGTGCAGCCTACAGGAAACACAAAATAAATCATATATAATACACAGTAAACAGCAACGTTACACAAAAGGGTAAATGAAGCTAAGTGAACACTGAGAACACAATAGAGTTCATCACAGCAGATCCCATCAATTGTTACAAAAAAAAAAAATGACATTCACAGATGTGTTATTGTTGCTGCAGTCGTGTTACAGTTCTTATAGTTGCGCCTAGTCCCGTGTGAGGTTACACATGCCAAGCGTCTTTTGTGCATCTTATTCGCAATGTGACGTAAATAAGACGCCCAAGCAGACCTTCCTATACAGAAACAGCAGCTGTTATCCACATCACGTGATGTTACAGACTCGGTCGCACACAGGATATAGACATGCCGCATATCATTTTAATCAGCAAAGTCTGCTTGTGCGTCTTATTTGCATCACATTAAAAAAGACGCACGGGAGCAGTCAGCTCTCGTGCGCCCTGTGTAATGAGACTCAAAGCAGAAAGGACAGACAAAGGACATATCTTTAGGAACTGTGTAGGTGATTCAGCTTAAGACGGAATTGCAAAGCTGCACGCAAGTAAATGCAGCAGGTTGTGTATGACAGCTCCTGCTGCATTTGCGATCCCAGCACTGCGAACGGGCCACCATGCAGCTGAGTAAGCCTCAGCTTACTCAGACTGACCGGCTTGCAGGGCCAGGAAACTGCATCCGTGGACGCAACCCCTGGCCTTGCCACACCCGGTAAACAGAACCGAAGCGCCCCCACTTTTGGGAACACCGTCTGTCCCCGCCTCCGCACCGCCCCTTAAATGCCTCTGCCTGTCAATCAGGCAGAAACATAGCAGGGGCTGCGTGCGATCACACAGGACCTGTTCTGCACATTCGCAGAAGGGGTCCAGCGCACGCGCAGATTCCCAATAATCGTGAATCTGCGTTCAGCATTGCACGTAACTGAATCAGACTGTTTTCCAAGATTAGCAACTGGAAGCCCAGTTATGTATACACAAGAAATGTGCTAATGATCGGCCTCTTTTCTGTTTACAAATCCCAGTTCAGTGTTATTATCTACATTCCTCAGGCACAAAACATGTTACCAGCCACAGATCAAATACACCAGCGTTTCTGTGAAGGAGATTTACTGTATACTCTCAGCAGACTAACCATCCTCATAGTATTGGCTGACAAACTACATGGGCTCATGTAAACCAATAAGACACAATTGAGCACGCCAAGTACTCCATCAGACACCCCTGACCTAAACCAGCCTGGGCTTACTACTGCAAATCTCTATATATCTAACAAAATGAAAGTTTGAGGTTATTAGTTAAAATTTTGATCAAAACATTTAAGCCTGCGGAAAGCATGACTGTGCCTCATTATTTGTAAGTCATATAGGATCATCTCTGCTTCGAACACTGAAAAGAATTTAAAAACTAAATCCTTGAACTAAAAACAAACCAAACCTACCAAAACCAATGCAACTTTTAAACTTTGCCTCATAAGAAAATTAAACCCAATCATCAAAAAATGGCCTTTCAGAGGTGGGGTATAGTATATGTCCGTACGCCACCTAACAAAGCCAGAGAATAAAGGAGCACACTGTATACAAAAGGGCAACAGACTCATTTGAGAGAATGGGTATGAGATGCCGGTGGCTGAAAAGCTGCCAGTTGAAATACAGGCGTGGGAAGACAGATTATGGATGATCCCTACTAAGGAAGGCAAGTACCCTAACCCTCCCCTCTCCCCCCCCTAACCCTCCTTTACTGGCGCCTAACCCTAACCTCCTCCCGGTGGTGCCCAACTCTAACCACCCCTTCCCGCATCCTAACCCTAACCTCCCCCCCAGTGGTGCCTAACCTGAACCCCACCTCCCCGTAACCTAATGCTCTCCAATGGGTGCCCAACCACCCCTTCCCACCTCCTACACCTAACCCTCCCGGGAGGGGGGTCTAACCTTAACCTTCCCCAGTGGTGCCTAACCCTAACCCCACCTCCCCATAGCCTAACTCTCCCCGATGGGTGCCTAACCGTAAGGCCCTCCGGGGGTGTCTAAACCTCTCCTCCCCCGCGGGTGAAGCTAATACTTACCGGTGTTTGAATGTTCGGGATGCAGACACTGGTATCCCGATGTCCTTCGGAAAATCGGCTTCAGCATTATATCAGGCGGTGGGATGCTAGCATCGGTATTTCGGCGGGCGGCATCTGGTCCGCTGGCAATTTGACTACATCCCCATTGTCTCAAATCACAGTGACATTGCAAAGTTGTGTTTTCTTCATGCAACCTGACACTGTCCCTGGCAATTCTCACTACAGCGCTGTGCAATACTGTGTGCGCAGTGTAAAAAAAAATAAACAAAGAGTGTATAAAGCCAGACACACACTATGCAACAACTGGGCCAAACAACAAGAGATATGGTAAGAACTTACCTTTGTTATCTCTGTTTCTACGAAGTCCATAGGGTCCACAGGGTTGACCTTGGGGTTATAGCTGGAACAGGATCCATAGGCACCACACAGTTAAGCTTTTAGCTCCCAGGATGCACTTGGGTCCTCCTCTATACCACGCCCCCGAGCCACAGGCACCTCAGTTGGTAAGCAGCCTAGGCCGGAGGAGAATATGGAACAGAGAGAAGGAAGACTGGAACACACAAGAAACCATACTCACAGCAATAGGAGACGGAAAACCGGTGACCAGCCACACAGCCCATTTGAAGCCAGGTGCGTCAGGGCGGGCGCCCTGTGGACCCTATGGACTTCGTAGAAACAGAGATAACAAAGGTAAGTTCTTACCATCTCTCTTGTTTTCTACTTCAGGGTCCATAGGGGGTCCACAGGGTTGACCTTGGGGATGTCCCAAAGCAGTTCAACTAAGGGCGGGGACGCTCCTGTGCTGAAAGGAGCACCCGGCGCCCAAAGGAAGCATCCTGAGAGGCGAAGGTGTCAAACGCATAGAACCTCAAAAACGTTTGAATAGAAGACCAAGTGGCCGCCTTACACAGCTGAACAGCAGAAGCGCCACGTCTAGCAGCCCAAGAGGGACCCACAGAACGAGTGGAATGAGCCTTAACAGAGGCTGGCACAGGTAAACCCTCTTGTGCATAAGCCTCACAAATAACGGAACGAAGCCAACGGGCTAATGTTTGTTTGTTGGCAGGCCAACCCCTCTTGTGAAAACCAAAGAGGATAAACAAGGAATCGGACTTCCTAACCGAAGCCATCCGGTCTACATAAATTCTAAGCGCCCGGACCACATCTAAGGAAGTCTCACCAGCTGAAAGACCAGGGGACTGAAAAGCTGGCACAACAAGTTCCTGATTAATGTGGAACTTCGAGACCACTTTGGGCAAAAACTCAGGACGAGTGCGGAGCACCGCTCTGTCCTGGTGAAAAATCAGGAAAGGAGGGCGACAGGAAAGCGCCCCCAATTCAGACACCCTCCTGGCCGAAGCAATTGCCA
The DNA here is from genome assembly GCA_031769625.1 of Taudactylus pleione. Lineage (NCBI taxonomy): Eukaryota > Metazoa > Chordata > Amphibia > Anura > Myobatrachidae > Taudactylus > Taudactylus pleione. The sequence continues at coordinate 25,658,282 of JAUIMM010000113.1, read as the reverse complement.
GGAGAAAAACCGTCTTAAATGTCAGCCACTTGAGCTCCACCGCCTCAAGAGGCTCAAACGGAGGACCCTGCAGGACCCGTAGCACCACCGCCAAGTCCCAAGGAGCCACAAAGGGAGGCTGGATCCTGAGAACACCCTGGAAAAAGGTGTGAACGTCTGGTAGTATTGCAATCCGCCGTTGAAACCACATGGACAAGGCGGACACATGAACCTTCAGAGATGCAAGGCGTAAGCCGAGATCCAATCCTGACTGAAGAAATTCCAAGATCCTAGAAACTCGGAACACCTGAGGATCATAATGTCTGGACTCACACCACTGAAAGTAAGTGTGCCACACTCTGTGATAAATCCGTGCTGAAGCAGGCTTGCGTGCCCGGAGCATGGTACCAATAACCGAACTGGAGAAGCCCCGAGACCTCAAGACGGCTGTCTCAAGAGCCACGCCATCAAAGACAGCCGACCCAGATCCGGGTAAAGGCAGGGCCCCTGAGACAACAGGTCCCGACGCTGAGGAAAAAGGTACGGAGCGTCGATGGAGAGGCTCCTGAGATCGGAGTACCAAGGACGTCTGGGCCACGCCGAAGCTACCAGCACGAGCATGCCGCCGTCCTGCTTGAATTTCCGCAGAACCCGAGGAAGCAGGGATAGCGGAGGAAACAGATACGCCAGGTGAAATGTCCATTTCACCGACAGCGCGTCCACCAGACTTGCGCCTGCGTCTCTTGTCCTTGACCCGTAAACGGGCAACTTGTGATTGTGACGGGAGGCCATCAAGTCCAGCTCCGGCAGTCCCCACCTGTCCACGAGTAGCTGAAACACCTCTGGGTGAAGCGACCATTCCCCGGGATGCACGTCGTGACGGCTGAGGAAGTCCGCCTCCCAATTGAGGACTCCGGGGATGAAGACCGCCGAGATCGCCGGAATGTGACCCTCCGCCCAAGTCAGGATACGAGACACCTCCGACATCGCTGCCTGACTGCGAGTTCCGCCTTGGTGGTTGATATACGCCACCGTGGTGGCGTTGTCAGACTGCACCTGTACCACCCTTCCGTGAAGAGCGGGGCCGGACGACTGCAGGGCCCTGTATACTGCCCGCAGTTCCAGGATGTTGATGGGGAGAAGTGCTTCTTCCGCTGACCAACGACCCTGAAGCGACAAAGAGCCGGTCACTGCCCCCCAACCCCGGAGACTGGCATCCGTCGTGAGCAGGACCCAGTCCGGGATCCAAAATGGGCGCCCCTCGACCAGATGAGCTGTCTGAAGCCACCAAGCCAAAGATTGCCGAACGTCCGGAGACAACACCAGCATCTGAGAGCGGATCCGGTAAGGTAACCCGTTCCATTCTGATAGAATCAGCCCCTGCAGGGGCCGGGAATGGAACTGGGCAAATTCCACCATGTCGAATGTCGACACCATGGACCCCAGAACTCTCATAGCCGAATGGACCGACAGGCGGCAACGGCTCAGGCAACTGTGTATCCGCAGCTGTAGGGAGGCGACCTTCTCCGGAGTCAGGAAGATCCTTTGCTGACGCGAATCCAGCAGGGCTCCCAAATGAACCATCCGCTGAGATGGAATCAGGGAGGACTTTTTCCAATTTATCAACCACCCGTGTGCTTGCAGGCAAGCGATCGTCAGGTGGAGATGTTGAAGCAGTACCTCCGGGGAGCTCGCCAGCAACAGGAGGTCGTCCAGATACGGCAGCAGCCGTACATTCTGGTTCCGAAGATGTGCGGCCATGACCGCCATAATCTTCGTGAACACCCTCGGTGCAGTGGAGAGACCAAAGGGTAGCGCCCGGAACTGATAGTGGTGTTGAAGGATAGCGAACCTCAGATACCGCTGGTGTGAAGATGCTATCGGAACATGGAGGTAGGCGTCCTGGATGTCCAGGGACACCATGTAATCCCCCGGTTCCATCGCCAGAATGATGGAACGTAACGTTTCCATCCTGAACTTGGGAACTCTGAGGAATCTGTTCAGAGACTTCAAGTTGAGGATAGGGCGATGAGAACCATTGGGTTTCTGCACCAGAAACAGAGACGAATAATACCCCGTCCCTCGTTGTGATAGAGGAACGGGAACAATGACCCCTGCTTTCAGCAAGGACTCTATAGCCTCCTGAACCTGTAACGCCTTGGTCTTGTCCTGAGAAGGACTTGTGCAGAAAAACTGGTGGGGTGGTCTGTGCCGAAAAGACAGGGCGTACCCCTGGGAGACCACTTCTCGAACCCAGGCATCCGTGGTGGTATTGTGCCAGCACTGGGCAAATAGAAGTTGGCCTCCCACTCTGAGGTCCCCCAGAGGGAGGCCCGTCCCATCAGGCCGCAGGTTTATCTTCCTGCTTGGAAGAAGGGCGCCGAGCACTCCAGACTTGCTTCTTGGGTTTAGAGGCAGTCTTACTCGCAGACTGTGTCGGGAAGGACTGACCTTTCGCCTTACCCTGAACCCGAAAGGAACGAAAAGCCGAACTCCGAACCTTAGCAGGCAGTGCCGCCGAAGGGAGGAAGGCCGACTTGGATTTAGCCAGGGTGTCCACTATTTTGTCCAAGTCCGGACCAAATAGTAATTCACCATTGAAAGGTAAGGCCTCCAGACCCTTCTTTGAATCAGAGTCCGCTCTCCAGGACCGCAACCACAAGGATCGGCGGCCAGACACCGCTGCAGCCGATACCCGCAAGGTCAGCAGACTAGCATCTAAAGAAGCTTCAGCAATTTAAGAAGCAGCGTCCCTCATTTGTCCCAACAACGCCCGCTGGACATCCGGAGCGTCGTCTGGGAAGGTATCTTCCAATGCATTGGCCCACCCCTCAATGGCCTTGGCCACCCAGGAGATGGCCATGGACGGTCGGGCCACCGCCCCGGAGAGGGAGTAAATAGACTTTAAGCAAGTCTCAACTTTCCTGTCCGTGGGATCCTTCAGCGAGGATATCGACGGTAATGGTAAGGTGGCGCCCCGAGTTAAACGGGTGACATGGGAATCCACCGCCGGTCGAGTTTCCCATTTTTTACAATGTGCCTCAGGGAAGGGGTAATTAGAAGCCAACCGCTTCTGAGGAAGGAATCTCTTACTGGGCGCCTGCCAAGCTACCGCCATATGATCCGTCAACTGATCCGACAGGGGAAACACCGCAGAAGCCACCTTAGTTTTTTTGAAACTAGGAAACTTCGACTTAGGAACCGGTGCCTCATCCTCTATAAGAAGAATAGCTCGCACCGCCCTAACTAGTGCTCGCACATTAATGGACGACTTGGTATCCATTTCCTGGACCGAGGCGTCCGAGTCAGTGTCATCAGGGACCTCCCCATCATCTGAGGAACCCTCTGAGTCCGATACCTGAGCAGCCCGTGTCATGAGTGGGCGTTTAGAAATCCTAGAAGGCATGTCAGTCTGCAACATTGACTGAAAAGCAGAGGAAGCGGCCGCCAAATTTTGCACGGAGTTGGAGAGCACATCCACCCATGGTGGAGGCGTCGCCATAGGGGCCTGAAAAGGTACCACAGGCTGCTGCGGCACAGGGGAAGCCTGTATATACATAGGCAACCCCGCATAGGGACCAACTGAATGAGACCCAGGAGGACTCCGCAATAACTGCGGGACACCCGGGGAATGGGGGATGGTCGGCTGGGGCACCGCCCTAGTAGGGAGAGCAGTCGGGACCGACAGACGGTCCGCAATAGACACCAGCACTTGAGAAAACATCGCCCACGGTGGTTCCTGCGCCAGAGAAGGTCTGGATGGGCCAGGAGCCACCTGGCATCAACTACACAGGCCATCCTGTGACAAATCCTCCCTATCTACTCCTGCAGAACAGCGTCCGCAGGAGGCCAACACCGGAGCCACTGAGCGCTCAACCTCCTCGTCTGACATGACAGAATATATTATATATCTGGCACCAGGGTAGAAGTAAAACGCACTCACCGGTGTGCTGAACAACAGCCCACAATATGGCACTGAGTAGCACACAACTGTATGTGACGGACCTCACAAATACGTGATCTATATAAGTGAGGTCAGTAGAAACGCCCCTCCCCCACACACCTGTAGGGCTTGTAGGAGAAGTAAAGGGATAGGTATAAGCTGACAGTAAGCGGAAAATAAGCACAGACAGGCAGCACTAGCAAAAGTCACATACCATGCAGGAAGATATACTCACTGCACCTTTACACTACAATCAACCTGCCCAGATTCAGTGTCTGGGAGGGCTATAGTGCTGTGTACGCTGTCCTTAATCAGGGGAGAGGTACACAGGGGGACCGGTCCGCGTGCTCCCTGAGATCTGCGCTGCCACTGGGAAAATGGCCGCTGGAGACCTCAGAGGAGGAGTGGCCGTGTAACTGCAGCTCAGCGACGCCAGACTGCGTGCTGAAGGCGCGCTGAGCTGAGGGGAGGAGCCGCTGAACAGGGAAGGCTTCCTCCCCTGGCTGGCCATAACCCCAGGGATGCTGGCTTCCCGCTTGCCCCTTTATCCCTGGTGGTCTAGTGGTCCCACGGGTTATGGGGGGGGCCCGCCGCCACTGCCAGCAGCCTCCGGTCTGTCCCCCGGACCGGAGGCTAAAGGACTGCATTTAAGGCATTCCGCGCGCCGCCGCTAGCCAGCGACGCGCGGCTTACCTGAATCCCCGGCGACTCCGGCAGCAGTCCTGGGAGGTAGACAGAGTCCGGCTAGTACGGACTCTGCCCTCCCGCCGCGATCCCCAGATCAGTACTGGCGTCGCGGCACCAGTCGGGGATCAGAGCGGCAGCGTGGGCGTCTGTACAGACAGCCCTTCGCTGCCGTCTGAAGTAAAAAGAGATTAAAAATAAATAAAATCTAACTTAAAATAAAAAGCTTCTGGGGGCTGCTCCTGCAGCCCCCCTGCGCGGTGACCGACTCCGGCCGGGCACCAGCTTACACTGAGGTGCCTGTGGCTCGGGGGCGGGGTATAGAGGAGGACCCAAGTGCATCCTGGGAGCTAAAAGCTTAACTGTGTGGTGCCCATGGATCCTGTTCCAGCTATAACCCCAAGGTCAACCCTGTGGACCCCCTATGGACCCTGAAGTAGAAAGATAATTTTCAGCTGCTCGGCCCGACATTTGCGCAGGGTGTACACAGGCTTGAATCAATGCCGGATAAATAAAATATGTCTCTATACACACACCTTATGGCTGCTGCCCTTTTATAAAAACACAACAGTTTGGCGTTGCTTATGTCAGGGAAGACATACAAAAAACATACCACACACCGAGAAGACCTAAGACTACCCGTTTGTGCCAAATGGTCATACACATTCTACAGAAAAAGCATGGCTATTGCAGTAACACAACGTCATATCAAATGCATTAACAAATACAAAAACCAAAGCAATCTGAAACATACAGTACATGAGCACATATTTTCTGTGGTAAGCTACAGTAAGAGTTACATTAGTCTTAGACACTTTGTACAAGAGCTCTCACCAAATGCCTAAGCTCCTTTATGTCCCGGCACGCCGTGTAGAAGACGCCCAGCAGGATATTGATGTAGGATGCATAGAACTCAGGGGAGTGCTCCTCAGGGTAATCGCTGGACAGGATCTTATGAAGTTCTGCTACAAAAAAGACAAACTGGATTTATGAACTTGGTTTCATAGAGTGGTGTTTATTACTGGAAATTACCAGCATATTTTTTGAAGGACCCAACTAATACCACTATCTAACCTGCGCTGTCCTGCTTAGCTCCACCCACCTTCCCACACAATCCCATTGCTTCAGGAGCCGCATCCTCCCACTCACAGGAGAGGAGGCAAAAGCGCTCTACACAAAAACACTTCCCCTTACATACATATCCCTTCCTAAAACTAATCTATAGGGGTCGCTGCACTGATTCGTGCCTATATTTGCTGATCAAGATCATTGCAGTTCCCGATAAATATACAACACATGACGTGAAAGTTTGGTTTCAGAAGGGGAAAACACTGTGCACTAGAAGACAATTAAATCCATCCGGTAAAATAAAATACATCACATAGTAACAACCAGTTACTGCAGGATACACTTATGCTGGGCATACACTATACCAGTCGTTCACAAACTGTGCGTCTAGACACCCTGGGGTGCTTGCAGGGGTGTCTCAGGTTGTTGGTCCAGCACCAAGTCAAATTATGTATGGTCAATGTAATGCAAATATGCGGACAAGCAGAAGCGCAAACCTGTCTACCACCACATAACTGAGCCTAAAGCTGAATACACATACACACACGACGCAGTGATCGCGGTGAGCGACAAAATTTGTGGGACCCACCACTTTAAAAAAATGGGGTCCTACCTGACCATTTCTGGGTCCCATCATAATTTATGCTTTAGAGCTCCCCATATGCCTCAGACCTCCCCACATGCCACCACACATCCCCACATTCCCCTAAAATGCAGATCTGATACCCCCAACAGCATCAGATATCCCCACAAGCCTCTTAAATGCATGTTTTAATGCCTCCATGATCTTTCAGGTAATATGACTTTCCACCTGTGCAGTGCCCCCAGGAGCGCTCCCCCTGTGCAGTGCCCCCAGGAGAGGTCCCCCCTGTGCAGTGCCCCCAGGAGAGGTCCCCCCTGTGCAGTGCCCCCAGGAGAGGTCCCCCCTGTGCAGTGCCCCCAGGAGAGGTCCCCCCTGTGCAGTGCCCCCAGGAGAGGTCCCCCCTGTGCAGTGCCCCCAGGAGAGGTCCCCCCTGTGCAGTGCCCCCAGGAGAGGTCCCCCCTGTGCAGTGCCCCCAGGAGAGGTCCCCCCTGTGCAGTGCCCCCAGGAGAGGTCCCCCTGTGCAGTGCCCCCAGGAGAGGTCCCCCTGTGTAGTGCGCAGTTCAATGAAGGTATCTGCCCCCCTAATAGGTGTGAGTGACCTGGGCATTAGGCCCAAGCCACTAAAGGGCAAATACGTGGGCACTCTAGTGGCCTGGGCCTAATGCCCAAGTCACACACCTATTTGGGGGGCATATACCTTCAATTGGGCCTAATGCCCCCTATGTTGCCCGGGCCTTGTGCCCGCCTAGAGACCCACAGGCCTATTGTCTGAATTCATCCCACGGGCCTAGTGCCCGACAACCCTGGTGGTCTAGGAAGGAGTGAAAAAAGACCGATGGCCCAAGGCCGCCTACCGCAGTCCTCTTCGGTCCTCAGCTTCAGTCTTCTGCCGCTGGCCCGTCCTGGCCAGCGGCACCGCCTCTTCCTTCTTGAATGCGCCGTCTCCTGGCCTCTTGCGCGGCCGCCGGAACTGTTGACGTGCCGCTCTTCTCTTCGGGAGGTCTTCACTCCTCCCCTCCGCCGACGGACTAATCGTGTTCCCGCTCAGCAGCGTAAGACGCCGCAAGTGGGCGGGGCAATGACGCGGCAAGCCGCGATTGGCTCGTCGCGTCTGCCTCCTATTGGGTGCTGGACCGCGAGCCAAAGCTCACGGCCAGTGCCAAACCACTGCCGCCGCTACTTGGCTTCCGGGCAGCGAGCTCCGCTCAGCTCGCGCCCGGAGCAAAGCTTCTCCCGCCACCACTGGTGGAAGGGACCAGGCGGTCCCTTCCACCAGGTACCCGCCGCGGTGGCTTACCCGGCGCTGGGAACAAACACTGTCCCAGCGCCGGGCACGGACGCTGTGCCGATGCTGGGATCAGACACTTGATCCCAGCACGGCTTTCTACAGCAGCAGCCAATGAGAGTCTATCTGACTCTCATTGGCTGCTCTAACAGACAGCGTTGTGTCCGTTACTGCAGGGGGACGCGCTGTGCTGCCGCCAGCTGTCAGGGATTGGCCACAGCGCAGCGCGTCCAAAAAAGTGGGTCCCCAGTCCCCGATATGGGTATTTGCGAACACTGCAACGATTTTGTTAGCAACGATTTTATGAACGATTTTCTGTCAGATTATCTGACAGATATTTTTTTTAAGTGTAATGAACGATTTTTTTGAACAAACGATTTTTGTATATTCCCTTAATGAAAATCGTTCAGTTGGTCAGACTGACTAAACTACAAACGTGAACGCGCATGAATGAACGATAATCGTTCATCGTTTTAACTCAGAAAGTGAACGATTTTTTTTCAACGATTAATAATAATAATAATAATAATCGTTCAAAAAATCTGGTGTGTGTGTATGCACCTTAAGGATGACAGGTCAGCACAATTTACTTCACTACATTTTCGGAATTTCAGAACAAATTTTTGGCTTAGGGGTGCCGTGAAAACAGTGCTGATACTCTAGGGCACCGTGATTTAGAAAAGTTTGGGAACCACTGCACTATACAATTATCTGTCAGATATCTGTCCAATCTGGCTGGTTGGAATGAAAACCTGGTAATGTATGGGAGCAAATGACAGTCACTGGAAAACGGACAAAAAACAATTGTTCAAATTGGTTTCATTTGTGTGTTTTAACCAATTTGTCTGAATGACCATTTTTGTCTGTTTTCCAGTGTTTGTGAGCAAATGGATGATCATATTTCCTCCCATACATTACCAGGTTTTCATTCCAACCAGCCAGTTTGGACAGATAATTGCATAGTGTATGCTCAACTTAAGAGTTATGGTTTATAACTGGGTGTAACATTTCTAAATACAGCAGTGTCTGCACCTGACCCTGCCTACAAGAATTTTAAGAAAATTAAATTCTATTTCTCAATAAAATTATTAAACAAAAGTGAAAACTGCTTGTAAGTGAATTAGTGAGAACAGATCAAAAAATACCTTTACTGTAGTCTGCAAAGTATATGGTTAATGGCTCCAGACAGCCAGTGTTTGGCCGAAACGTCTCCCAAACTATTTCAGTCAAGAATATCACAGTAACGTTACTACTGGTCTGTAATGTTAAAGAGCATAAAGTAAGAAAAAAATCCTGGAAAACAATGGTTTTTAAAAGCAGGTACCTTCAATTGTATAATAAGGTTTGGTTTAAAAAAAAAATAAATTATTATTTTTATTATATATATTTATCAATTACACACACTCAACCAGGTATATTATCTTGCAGCAGATATTGCACACATATCCTACCACCCACTAGAGAGTGGGAGGACAGTTACACAGAGAAAGAATACTGCGAAGCTACCGCCTTAAAGTTTGAGCTGAATCATAAATAACATGAAGACACTTCTCTCTTGGGGGTATATTTACTACAGTGCGGGTTTTAGAACTGGAGATGTTGCCCATAGCAACCAATCAGATTCTACTTAACATGTACAGTATATAGCCCCTTCTAGAAGAGAATAGCTAGAATCTGATTGGTTGCTTTGGGTAACATCTCCACTTCTAATAACCTGCACTTTAGCAAATATACCTCTTGGAAAGGAGACTGTGCAGAAAATGGTATCTTGGAAAATGGAATCCTGATGTCAGAACCATGTGTTTGATTTGCGCCATATGAAACTCGCCTCTTTCAAAGGTTGGGGTCTAAGGTAGACTGCAAACACAGTCGACTTCAAATATCGTTATCTGACATGCGTGCACACGCATCGTCGGTCGACGCATGCCAAACATGTCATAGATATGAACGATAGAATAAGTTTCAATATCGTTAATATCGACTACAAAGTTGGACCATGTGTATGCACCAGTAATCACACAATACTACCGTCTTTCCCCGATAATAAGACACTGTCTTATTATTTTTTTGGTTCCAAAAAACACCATAGGGTTTATTTTCGGGGTAGGTCTTATTTTAACTAACATTGACAGCACCTTATGCAGGCTCCCCTTATGCAGTGCCCCTTATGCAGCCCCCCCCTGTAGCAGTGCCCCTTATGCAGGCCCCCCCCTGTAGCAGTGCCCCTTATGCAGCCTCCCTTGTGTAGCAGTGCCCCTTATGCACGCCCCCCCCCCCCTGTAGCAGTGTCCTTTATGCAGGCCCCCTTATTGCAGTGCAAGTACGGTACTTACCCGAGTCACCGCCGTCCGGGATGTCCCTTTCACTTGCGCGCTGACTGGATCTAATATGATCCAGCAGGCGCGGCCGCACAGGATCCTCAGCGTGCGGGTGACGTCATGACGTCACCCACGCACTGCATGACTGGGAACGCTGGTCTCTGCAGCGTTCCCAGCTCAAAAAGAAAAAAGGTAGGTCTTATTTTCGGGGTAGGGCTTATTTTAGATCGGGCTACAAAAGTAAGGGTAGGGCTTATTTTCAGGGTAAGTCTTATTATCGGGGAAACACGGTAGAGGCATACAGAAACCAGAGCTCTTACCACCTTAATAACTTCTATCATATCACCCATGTTAAAACCAGCTAGCTTAACCGCTACAATCATCATCCTTAAAGGTGCAGCAATAACTGGAGGTCATTTATCAGAAAGGACACATGACTTAAGCCATCAGTTATTAAACTCCACTAAGATTCATACATCATGAAACAAGTCTATCTACATATCAGTCACATTTATTTATATTTCACAGAAAAATACTTCAATCAAGTTCTTTATTTAAGCCAAAGGGTTTGAACAACTTAAATTCTAAAATCCAATAAGTGCCTCATTAATGGAACCCTCTTTAACCTTGTACCAACCTTGTGCATCTGATTTAAGGTTCTCTATTGTTGTACACTACTCATTAACCCATGAAGGTATGCTTAAAACCGTGTGCTAACGGTTCTCCTCTACCCCTGCAATTTCACTCTACGGTTTACAGAAGCAGTAAATCCATATAGATTGTATTATTATTCTTTATGTAAGTTTTAAGAAACCATGGCAGGATCTATATATCACACAAGACCTTTGGTAAATAATATATGTACGAGCTTAATCCTATTAGGTGCGTGTTTGTCAATAAGAGTTTGTTTCATGAAACTTGCAGACAACGCGTGAACGCACGCACCAGAAATATTCGAGATCCAATTCGAAATTTACATTAGTCGCAGCGGGGAAGTTCATGGAAATGTGGGGAAACCATCCTGGACCCCAAAAAAGTGAGAGTTGAGATAGCAGGACCATATTGAAGGCAGGTGTGGTATAAAATATCGACAGTGTCTAGATAGACAGTAAAATGATCGACACGGTCAAATGGCAGACACTTTTTTTTTCGTCTTAACCCACCCCCTAGTGTCCAACCCTAAAGCTCCACCTGGTGCCTATCACTCACTGTCCCATTCTGCAGTCTTAACTCCATCCCTCTGCCCAAGTGCCTAAACCTAACCCCCATCCTAAATATTATGAAAAACCATGTGTTGACCTTTTGACCCTGTTGACCACTTGGTGTCGACCTATTAACCGTTTAGATTCTAGACACTGTAGATCTTACATGCGAATACGATAGAAGGCTGCTGGCGTCTATAAGGAAAGTACTGTAGGTTTTTAAAAGGTGTCCAATGGCTGATTTGTGCACTTTTTATTAAGGGTTGAAACATTATGGAAAGTGTTTTTCATCAAATTAATGTCTTTCCAGCATTTTGGGGTACAGAAAGGAGGTCTGTATAGTAGATTGTGTTTTATACAAGTTTGTAAAAAGACGGAATAAACGCTTTTACCTCCCATCGGCAAGTTCAAAAACCCTTCTCCCATCAATACAACACCCCCACATCATTTACACCTCCACGTACCTGTCCCACATCATTTACGCCTCCACATACCTGTCCCGCATAATTTACAGCTCCACCTACCTGTCCCACATCATTTTACCTATTTGAGCTTTTTAAAGACATTCATTAGCCAAATTATGCTATTTTAACCCCTCCAAGTGATTATTTATTGGGAGAGGTGAGGCAGAGGTTCTGCACTGTCCCCTGATATGTTTACCTTAAAATATAGGTTTTCCTACCTATTCACCTGCTCAGGGGGTGCACACAAAATGACAGCGCTTCTCTGAAAAATCAATGCAAGTTTATAATTGGGTTGTATATGTAATTCCAGTGCAAATTTGCAGTGAGAACGGCTTGCAGGACCCAACTCGCACCTAATAGCATTGAGCCCATTAAATTCAATAAAATTATATTAAATCTAACACAAAACAAATATGTACTTTAAGAAAACTGCACACACTTGAGCATAGTGGATCTAAATCTAATTTTCGCTATATGAATAATAAATAGAAAACAAAGTTCTAAGCTCCTTAGGAACACACAGTCCCAAATAACATGTTGAATAGAAGTAAATCTTTTAGAAAATGTCCAGGAATATGTATGACAGTCTTGGAAAGTAATATGTTCCCTTTCTTGCTCGTTGCCTGCAAATGAGCAGGCCTGAAACAACCAGATACAAACCACATTATCCACCAATAGCTCTGCTGTCAGTCAATAGGAGCTACATTAGATATTTTAGTAGTTCGTGCTTGATGCAGTCCATTAGATGGCTCCTCAGCAGTGGAGATAGTTTGTTATTTCAATGCTCTCTCAGTAGGTATTCGCTCTGAGTGAACTTTTTCAAAACAGTGACTAAGCAAAGAAGTGGTTTAATAGAAGCTATTAAATCAGATTCACAGGTAGGAGACAGAGCTAAACGCTACCATAATCTTATTTTGATTTCAGATTTTAAATCCTTGACACCCATTCTGTCAATCAAAAACTTAATATGAGGATATCTCTCAGTGAAATTTTACGTGACCGATATCCAGATAAACTTGTTGTTTAAAAAAATGTATTTCAGTGGAGAGTTCTAATTGGCTGTTGATTGAGATATTGTTGTACCACTGCGCTCAACCTTATGATGTAGGTCTATATGCAAAATAACTACTTGTAGTCAGTGTTTGTTCGTACAGTATTAAGTTTATTAAAATATAGGTTTTAACAAGAATATTAAAATTTGATGCACCTTGCAATAGTTGTAGGCACGTGGTGGTCAAGTGCGTGTTTTTATTGCCGGCCGGCTGATGATCTTTGGATGTGAACCCAGATAACAGGACAAGTATTGTATGCACAAAATTAACAACAGAGGGAGGGAGTGATGGGAGATGTGTGATTGACAGGGACGACGTGACACAGTGGGGGAATGGGAAGAGGGGTATTGGGAAAAAAAAAAAAAAACAATGGTAAATTGGTGAAAAAATAATAATAATCCTGGTAATAAAGAGATCATATGAGTATGATCTCTGTTGTGGCAGAGTTTGTACTTGTCCTGTAAGTTCTTGACATACAATCGTGGGTATTGTCTGGTGGGGAGCTCCCTAATGTTCAGCGGTGCTGCAGTTTTGAATGATGTCGGGCTGCTTGGGCCCGTTGGCACATACCCTTCCTTGCCAGGCGGGATGATGGTCGCTCTGTGTCAACGTCTTACAGGCGGCCACTTGCTGGTGCTGTACCGATATTATTGTGGCACAGTCTTCCGGTACTATGTCAGTGCACTCGGGTCGCGGGTGGTGTTTCGGGACTGCGGCGGCTCCTGGTTATTTGCTGTGATCGCGGATTGCTTCAGCTTGCCAGTCCTGTGCCGCCTCCGTGCACCCTCGTCCTCCGTGTGTCTGGCTTTGTGGGTTAGGGGTTGTTTTAATCCTGGTGAGGAAATGTCCGTGTACTATGAACCAACGCGTTTCGGCTTTGTAAAGCCATTTTCAAGGTGTGTCAATAAAAACACGCACTTGACCACCACGTGCCTACAACTATTGCAATGTGCGTAACATTTTTATATTCTTGTTAAAACCTATATTTTAATAAACTTAATACTGTACGAACAAACACTGACTACAAGTAGTTATTTTGCACATAGACAGACATCATGGGTTGTTATAGGTTGAGCGCAGAGGTACAACAATATCTCCATCAACACTTAATACCGAGGTTGGTTACCTCACGTACCTGCAGCTGCTCCCGCAGCAAGAGAACCAGGTCCTTGAGCACTTGGACACACAAAACACTCTAATTGGCTGTGTGGCCTTTCATATACTAACCGTTGTATGCAGTTATATTTACACCTTAAAGATGAGGTTTGTTTCATCAGAGTTGGTTGGTTTTAACAAAAATAATAAAAATGATTAGGTTTGTGTCTGCTTCAAGTATCATACATAACCCCTGATTGCAAGAACCGAGTTTATATTTCACTTCAGTTATATCAAGTAGCTCAACACATGATTCCGACATCAGGACTGCATTTCACAAAACACGCCAAAATAGATGTGTCTCCGCGTTCAGTTTGTCAGTTCCATTGGCTGTATTCTGTGTTAGGTAGTCCTCCCACATTGAGAATTTTCTTCCTTTTCAGGTTATAGCTTATTACTCTAAGGCAGAGGTGGGGAACCTTTTTTTCTGCCGGAGGCCATTTTTAGATTATATATAATATGAGATATGGTAAGAACTTACCTTTGTTATCTCTATTTCTACGAAGTCCAAAGGGTTCCACAGGATACCCTGGGGTATAGGTGATGACGTCAGGCATCGGGCACCATAGAGTTAAGTTTTCAGCCTCCCAGGATGCACTAGGGTCCCCCTCCTATACCCCGCCCCCGAGCCAAGGCATCTCAGTTACGTACCAAGCCATAGGCCGGAGGAGGAGAAGGAAGAGAGAGAAGATCGATCTGGACACACACAAGAATCACATTCTCACCAGAGGGAGACAGAAAAAAAACGGTGACCAGAGTAAAGCCCATCTGCAGCACAGGTGCGACAGGGCGGTAGTCCTGTGGAACCCTATGGACTTAAATAGCGATAACAAAGGTAAGTTCTTACCATATGACTTCTCCATTAAAAGGCAAAGCTTCTAAGCCCTTTTTGGAATCAGCGTCCCCTTTCCAAGATCGCAACCATAAGGTGCGACAAGCAGCAACAGCTGCTGAAGAAATCCTAGAGGTGAGGATACTGATATCTAATGCCGCTTCATTGATGTAAGTGGCCGAATCCCGAAGATTGCCCACCAGCTCGGCCTGTTCAGCCGAACAGTCAGAGTCCAAAGACACCTCTAAACTATCAGCCCAGCGCTCCAAAGCTCTGGCTACCCAACATACGGCCATAGCTGGTCTGGATGCCCCCCCCCCGCAAGGGAATAAATGGACTTTAGGCAGATTTCCACCTTGCAGTCCGTAGCATCCTTCAAGGAGGACATAGAAGGCATGGGCAAAGTGGCACTTCGGACTAGGCGTGTCACATGAAAATCTACCTGAGGAGGGGATTCCCACTTAGAAAAATAATTGTCAGCAAACGGATAAGCCACGGCTAAGTGCCGCTGAGGCCGATACCGTTTTCCGGGATATTTCCACGCCTCCTCTAAATGGTCTACTAACTGACCCGAAAGAGGAAACACTGTGGCGTCACCCTTAATATCCTTAAAAAAGGCATATTAGGACTTGGACACCGGAGGATCATCATCCTCAATGACTAAAGCCGTTCGGACTGCCCGAATAAGGCCAGGAATATAAACTTTTGACTTAGCGTCCGACTCTTTAGTACGGAGAGGTTCTTGGTCAGATAGATCCAGAATCTCCCCATCATCGGACGTCACGCAGTCATCCTCATAAGGAGCAGACAGAGACGCCAAAGGCCGCTTATGCGGCCACAACACAGACTCCCCTTGTAACACTTCCGACAAATGCTGTACAGAATTTGTCAGTGAATTAACCCACGTAGGCTCCTGGGAAACCTGGGGAGGGGAAATAGGGAGACTGTGGGGTACCATCAGTTGTCTCGGGAACCCCTGCATGGGTGACGACACCACTGACTGCTGGGACAATCCCATCTGGGAAAACGCAGGTGGCAGAGCTAACTGGCCCACTATGGTTGTAAGCGCCTTAGCGAAACAAGCCCAAGGAGGTTCCTGTACCGGAGCCGTGACAGTAATTGGCCGTGCCAATAAATAACACTGCCGACATAGCCCCTCCGCGTTACCCTCCCCCTCCGCTATTGGTACATTGCACTTAGGCCCTGATTCAAAACCGCTCGTAAGCGTCCGCTCGTTAGTTCTGACCGATGTTCGCACATCTGCGCATGCATACGGATTGTAATACGCATGCGCGAACCAGTCGTTTGTTCGCTATATAGCGAATGCCTGCTATTTTGAGTGACAGAAGGAGGCGTATGTGGGTGGTAACAGGGGAAGGAGCTTGAAAACGGGGAGTGGATTAAGAACGCAGGCGTGCTTAAAGGTCAAAACGGGCATTTTATGGGTGTGCATAATTAAAACAGCAGCGTCATTGACCACGTCACCTGGTTGTTTTATAGTCAGAACTGCTCGCAATATAGTGGTAGGAAAAACCAACCACAAGAATAGCGAGCAGTTCATACGCTGTTCGATGTACTCGATTAATCTAATAAATAGCGGACATGACGTATGGTGCGTGCGGCCAGGGGGCGTATTTTTCAAAATTACAACCGCAAGTTTTGCTCGCTCGTTCAGACTTAGAGGCGTGAACAGACCGCAATGAGCGAACGGTTCATTTGAATAGCCACCCCTTGTTTTTGAACGAACGACCGCAAATAGCGAGCGGCTTTGAATCAGGCCCTTAGTACACATAAGCTGGAGAGGAAATTCACTCTCAGACATGATGGTAAGTATGTGACCCCTCTCACTGATACTCGTTAGTATAGTGGGAGAACCACCCTGAAAGCACCGCACCGCAAGGGCTTTAGCAGAGTAAGCGCAGGGGCAGTAAAATGGCTGACAGTAGAAAGTGAAAGTACAGGCAGCAGACGCTAGCAGAAGTCACATACAATGCAGAAGAAATCAATCCCTGCACTATCAGCGCTGTTTCTCAACTACACAGAGTCTGGTAGGACACAGCACTGCATACACAGACCTGTAGTCAAAGGAGGAAAGGTATGCTGGGGGACCCAGACCGCGATGCCACCGATCAGTAGCTCCAGCAGCGTTCACCATACAAAGATGGCCACCGAAGAGCAGAGAGGAGGCCGGCCTGGGGAAGGAGCGCTGCCACAGGGCCAATCGGAAGCGCAGAGAGAGCTATGTGCAGCGGGGGAGGTGCCGGCTGTATACAGGGAAGGCGCGCTCCCCTGGCATGCAATTAACCCCTGGGAAGCCGCAGCGCTTGCCGCTCAGCTGTGGCTCGCTGTCCCAGGGGGTAGTGGAAGCGCAGGTTAGTACCTGGCTCCACGCTGCAGCCAGTCCCCAGGGAGTAAGTTTGTTGCCAATGTTTTTTTTATTGAAAACCAATACATTTTTACATTACAATACAAGATTATTATGAATATAGCCTTTATAACGTTTTGGTCTATACAAAGACAAAATGTTCACATAAAAAAGTTAAACATAAAATAATACACACTTAAGTTAATTTGCTCCCCAGCCATGTGCCTGCAGTTGAGGTCATCTGCAGGTGCATGAAACAGCCAATGAGAAAGTTTTCTTAAAACCCGGGTCCATACCGCCTCCTTCCTCTCCTGCCCCATAGTATTAAAATGTTAAAACTAATGGCATCTGTTGCCTATTTGAATTATGTTTCACCAATATCTATTTCCCCTCTCCCTCCACTCTCTCTCTTACATGCAGTCCCTCAAGCTTTTGTAAATAGAGTTCCTGCTAGGATGTTTTAGTGGGGCGTCGCGCCCTGTCCTGTTTATAAAGGGCAAAAAAGCACCCTGCCCTCTGGCACGGCGCCCCACTGAAACAGCCCGCGCAGTGTCCCGCGGGTGGGAAAACTGTGGTGTAGCGGTCACTGCTGCTGAATGGATGCCGGGTGCATGCGCCCAACATCCATATACCCTGACAACAGCGCTTGGGGGCAACCCGGCATGTTCGTAACTGTCGGGCACGCCCCCAAGAGTGACGTAAAAGGGGACACTTCTTACAGACATTGGCCAAGGCCCCTTTTCGGCAGTGCGCAAATGTGACCTTTATCAAGGTCCGGCGCCGGACCTAGAGTGAATACTAAAATATATATACCTAGTTCCAAGGTATTACTGTATGGTTTAGCTGCAATGTTCTTGGTTCTATGGACAACTGGACATATGGGTTATTGGTGTATAGTATAGCCCTAAGGGCTTTTTCTGTTTCAAAGAATTTGTCAAAATTGCGACTCACTTATTTCCTATATTAGTATCTGTGCATTTAATATTATAAAATGAACACAAATATTAAAAGAAAAAAAAGTTTTGGCACTTACCAGTTCCTGAAGTCGGAGAAAGCCCGGCAATAGGTTTGCATCAAGTTCCCGCAATACATCTGCTTTATCAATTACCTAATGACAGCAAGTGTATCTTACTAACAATGGCATTCACTTATAACACAGTAATAATGAAATTGAACATTCATTTATTCATTTGATCAATCGCCTTCATAGCTCAATTTTTAAGAAGTTTACAGATTTAAAAATAAATTGTGTGAAATTTGTAGAAGCATAAAAACCCAAAGCAAAGAAGGTGTACAGGCTAAAACCAGCTGACAGACTTTTCTAAAACATATAGTCCACAGTCTGGTAAGTACATTCAACTGGGCATTAAGAAATTATGTAATTTTAAGAAGATACTTAATACAATGAATTCCACTTTTACACGTTATTGAATCTGAAATATCTGCAGAGGAATTGGGCTAGGTCTAAGAATTAGCAATTAGAATTAATTGATAGTGTGTCACTGCCATGATATAGGACATAGCATATTTACCTGTACAAGCGGAGAATATATTTGCCAATACAGTGCATACTAGTGAATGGAATGGCATTACTCACAATGTAAAATGTTTCATTTTCTAATCCTTTACTTGAAACCGCCTTCTTATACAGCCGAACAAACTCATTAAAGGTGTCACATCTCTCGTAGGAAGAATATTCATTTTCAGGACCAGGGCTGTGATTGTGAAGCAGGTTAAGTATTTGCTCAAAGAGCAACCTTGCTGTGAAACTCTCCACACAATTAACAAAGGCATGAGGAAGCTGCAACACAGAATAAAAAAATAAATAAATATATATAAATCACAGGGGCTCTGCAGTCACCATAAAAATAATACACATAATAAACAGTGGGGTTTTGGTTTATGAATTGATCAATGCATTTAAGCTTGCAGCCCCCGTCACGGGACCCCACTTTACTGCAAGTCCCTACTCTATTGCTCAGAATTATATATATATTGCATGGTCACTATGTAATGTCGGCCCTCTGTGTTTCAATATTACTGTGGGGGAGATGTATCAAAACCTTTCTACAGAGGATAGATACAGAAGTTGCCCCAGAGCAAACGATCAGCTGCGTTCATTTTATAGTATGTACTGCATAAATTGTAGCAAGCAAAGTGGTTACTATGTGCAAAACTTCCACTTGACCTCTTTAGAAGGTTTGATAAATCACCTCCTAAGGCTTTGATTCAGTGACACTAATGTTAGCTCTGACCTGCTACAGAGAGCGCCAAGTATCGCTGACCATCATGTTTGATCAAAGGAACCCTTTATAAATAGTGGTGGTTTCAGAGGAACGATTCCTAACAAAATACTCAATTATTGAAACGGGAGGAGATATAGTAGACTTCTTAAAGTGTGGTAGAGCCATTTATATTATAGAAGAGTCACCATTCCTGGTGACAATTTCACAGTGGAGAAACTGAACATTGTCTAAAGACGGAAGACTTAGGAGTTCTACAATAATTCCAAGAAAAGTACAATTTGGCAGAATTAGCATGCTTTATAAGTACTTTCCCAGCAGATCTTGGATAAGTAGCGATATGGCACTTCCATCAATCTGTTGAGGGCGACCGAGTTGTCAAACACACCTTTAGGTTTGACAACGCAGGTCCATAAAGCCAAATTATTCACCTTTTAAATTGTATAAGCTATTGAAACGTGGGATGTTTTACACCTCAATGGCTATAAAACTTGCGGTGATGCTTTAGTCATAAACATAATTATCATTTAATTATTCAGAAAAATGAATACCTATCCCCAATTATAAATCTAAAAATGAATTTACTCAATGTATGTTGCAGTTAAAAAAGTATATATGTCAGGTGTCAATGATTTTATTTCCCTCTTAGGTTAGAAGGACTCCACTTACAATGACAAACGCTCATGACAAGACCTCAGAGAAAAAACAATGTGCTTTTAGCCAATACCTCAAGTGTGCCCATCAACGTCCGCAGAACATACGTCTTTCCAGTTCCAGTGTGACCATAAATAAAAATGGATGGAAAGCTTAGGTGAGGAGGCTAAAAGGAAAACATCATACAATTAATATATTCCATGTTTATGTACTTATATCAATTTAAAATGGTGAGCTAAAGGTTGCTCAGGAAGCCCCTATGAAGCTGGACTACAACTTAAAGTTCACCAATTTAAATGGCTGCAGAACAGGGAAGTGAGCAAGATGAACTAGAAGAAGTCCATGATTGTGGCTTCTCATTGACTCTCCTGCAAACACTCCTCCAAAATGTCATACAGTCATAATAATAAAAAGAATACCTCTCCAAATACTGAAAGCAGTGTTGATAACTGTGAATCTCGACAGAGGACAAGTTTTTCCAATCTCTGAAGTTTTTCCACCGGATATGGGAAATTCTCTAGTGTGGTCATGTTTCATATTAATAGATCAACTGCAAATTAACACAACTCAGATTTAATAAGTACAATAATCAAGCACATTAAACAAGACTGGGTACAGGTATTAACAAAAAGATAAAGCGGTAAGAGGGCTATTTGCAAAAATTACCTTCTAGGATAGTTTGGGTAGATTGCAATGGCAAAAAGTAGGACTATATGATCCAATCACATGCAATGTTGGTTTGTGGGTCAATGGGTGTATGTTTATGGAATGAGAATAAATCGGTTTGGAGTGAATGATGTAGGTGGGTGGTAATCGGGTAGAATTACATGAAATGGTTAAGATAGTGGTTCTGGAATTTGATAGGTTTGGATGAAGCGGTGAACTTTCAGGAAACTCTTGGGGGCAAGGGGAGACTTATGTTGTACGAGGGAGGGCATACTAGGGTGTGAGTGTAATAGTAACAAGTGATGTGTGAGGCTGACAGGTCTTGGGCACAGCAGAAAGATTGACATAGGAGATATTTTGAGACAAGCAAAGAGATGGGTGTAGTTGCAGTTTTAGTAATGGCCTCGTATGCTAGAATAGTTATATTGTTTTCTGTAAAGCACAGGCAACCAACATAGGGAAGGATGGAGCAGAACAAAAGGAAATTTTCACAAGGACAATTGGTCTAGTCACTTTGTTGAAGATGTATCCTAATGTAGTCTAATTAGGACCAAAACTAGTTACAAGGAAATAAGGGATTAATGCACATAAAGAAATATGATAAGCTCTATATGGCATTACACTATTTACATAGAAAGCGTGATTTGTCAGAGAAACAATGCAGTGCCATTAGCCAGCAGTGAGGCAAAACTAAGGAGTTCTTAATAAATACCACATTACCCAGAACAGGCTCTCCTAGTCAAAGTTCTGCCCAACGCACACCAACGGGAGGTCCAAACGGGACCCTATACCCCCTAAAACTTGACCAGGATGCAACTGGACCGCCTTGCGTTAGTTTCATCCCAATCGGTGCAGGGGTGTCCAAATGCATAACCAGACAGACAAACTGACCAATGAATTTTATATACAGTATAAGATAATATTTTTATTAATAATAATATATTGCAGCTGTTGTTACTGATATCAGAACAGCATGCTATGTGCCCTTCTTGCACAATTCAACTGTAGCTATAGTGACTGCACATGAATAAAATAAGATGAGAACAGAGATTGGGAGGAGCACTACAGTATAAGCAGTGTAACGGGTACTCACATTCACTCACTCCCCTGAGAGTCACAGGGCGCAGCAGCTCGGCCCCTCATCTGTGCACTAAACACCGGCAGCAGCATGTGAGCAGCCCCGAAACCATGCTGCAGGGTCCTCCCGCCCGCCACCACATACTGTCACTTCCTTCCTGCATCACTCTCCATACACACAGCGCGTACTACTGACTGACTGGCTGCATTGCCCATACATAGAGACCTTCTTCCGCCCTCACTGACGTCACCAGCTCGTGTAATTCCTACAGGCACAACAGGAATACACACAGTAGTGCACGGGCGGCAGCATTTATGATTCTTACTTCTCCTCCTGTGTGTAGCTGAAATCATTGCAGAAGGATCAGCTAAGAGTCATGCGGGGCAAAATGGTGCGAGCAGGGCATACTTAAAGTAATGTGATTCTGCGGTAGTGTTCATGCTTATTTAAATGGTGAATATATGTGCAGTGATTTCGTCCATATCAGTCTTCATTGAAAAACATGGTTGTTGCTAGGTCCAAGTTGGAGAAAGGACCTCTAACGTCACAACCAGATGACCGCTACAGCAGGGCCCGTCAACTACCACTATTACTAACCACATGGGCATAGAGGGGGAATATAAACGGTAATGTCTAAATCCCCTTCACGGAGAGGACCCTGACGTCATCAGCCAGTGTCCAGCGTCATTCCCTGCCATCCAAGTGGGCATAGAGGGGGAATATAACCATGTAGCGAGCAACCGTGCCTGAAGCGTGGCGAGCGGACAACAAACTCGTTTAAGTGGGTGCAAAGTACTTCTTTGGCTGTCTATCATGGGCAGGAACTGCAGTTCCGCCCTTACTCACGTCACTTCCAGGTCCCTAGCACGAAGGGGAAATACAGCCAACCGAATATAAACCTGTGGTGAGCCTGTTCTGAACCTTGCCCCTCCCCCTTTTGTCGCAGGTCACGTCATGACGTCAGAGGTCCTGTACAGCACCTCGTTCTAGACCTAAATAAAGGAGCGTGGTCTAGCGGGGATCCTGACAATATCACTACAGGGGTAGCCCAGCATCACCAGAGATGCTGAGCTGCCCCGGAGATTGGGCAGTCTGCACTGTCTTCTCTTCTATGACAGGACCCATGTGCTGCAGGAGAATGTCACACTGCAGCACTGGGCTCCTGTCACTGCAGAAGAGCTGGCATTTTGGTGTCACCTGGGTGCGGCCCGCATACCCCTCATGACGCTAGTGCCTACTTTGAAACTCTCAAGAGGGGAGACAATGCTGCCCACTTTAGAGGGCGGAGCTGGACTGTCACGTCATCAGGCCCTGACCCGTCCCAGCAAATTGGAGGGGCGGAGCTAATTACACGATCGCGTCATTTTAGCTACGCCTCCTTCCTATGGATTGGTATTATCTCCCAATCCTGTCCACTTGTGGGTGGGATGCCACAGATCCGACCATTCTTTCGGGGTTGCTGGGGACTGGCCAAAAAATCGGCAGCCTACCGCACCTTTCGGGAGAGTAGGCAAGATGGAGCAGGGGCATGTGGACAATAATCTGTTCAGGAGGTTGGAGGGAATAAAGCTGGTGGCAAGCCTGTTACCTGAAGTGGTGCTGCTGCTGTCTGGCCTTAGGTACCTCCGGGGGCCCCCAAAGACATCCCCGATCCACTTGTGATGTCAGTGGGGCCGCCCCCAAACGGTAGGCGTTCTCATGGGAACGCCTCCGTCTAGGCAGCCACCCCCCCGGCCTGCCCACCAAAGGGGGCGTGCTGTCATTCAACATCAACAGCACGCCCCCTTTGGTGCGATTGCCCGTCGCTATTCGGGTCTCGCGCATGTGCACGGGCCCACCATTGACCCGGTTGCGAGCGCACAGCGCTCACGACCGGGTCTGAATCAGGCCCAGAGTTTGAGAACCACTGGCCTAACCTGTACTCCGCATACCCTCTGGTACCCAGTCATCTCCCACACGAGGAGGAGCCTCATCAAGCCTCCTAGCTTCTTACATGCCCCTAAATCCCAAGCCAACCCTCTGAAGCTGATCCAAGTTCACAAAACCCTAGAGGGTGTGTGATGTAGATGAACCTATGTATGCAAAAACTGGTAGTGTGTGAAAAGGAAATGTGAATTATTTCTTATATGCTCTTTCGGCCCACCATTCTTTCTTGTGTGCCCCCTCCCATCCGGCTTTTCCCTCATATGCCCCCTTGGCCTGAAGGTTTGCCCACATATGTCCCCTTGGCCTGCAGCTTTTCCCTCACATGCCACCTTGCCCCCCAGCTTTTCCCACACATGTATCCTTGCACACCAGTGTTTCCCTCACATGACCCCATGCCCACCAGTTTTTCCCTCACATGTAACTTTGCCCACCAGCTATTCCCTCACACACCCTTCCTGCCCACCAGCTTTTCCCTCACACATGTCCCCTGCCTGCAGTCTTGTCTCACATGCCCTTGTTGCCTACCATAATTTGTCTTACATGCCCCCTGCTCACCAAAATATCGCAGCTACCCACCAGCATTTTACTGAAATGATGCTTCTTTCAAGATTCCTTTGTTATTTCCCATGGGAGCTGGACCCGTCAAGATAACTCTATGCAGTGTGTCACCCAGGACTGGATGTGGCACACAGATGTGTCCTCATGCACTGTAGCTTCAGTCTCACCAAACAGCCCTTTCTTGGCACGTCAGATCCCAGACGATTGGCCAATGCCGATCATCTCTCTTGCTTAAGATGTGCGTGTTATTTGCATAAATAAAACAACTGGAAGCGACTACTTTCAGATTGCACTGATCAGTTTGATATTCAATATTTGTACATCTATGTGCAAATGAGTCTGTATACGAAATGCTAAGATGCAGGGGCCGCTGCTTTTTCTCATGCCATCTTCATCTGCGACTTTCTACATATTTAGAATTAATTCCTGTGTGGTTAAAGCTGCAGCCCAGCATTTTCAGTACACTTTGAGTGGTGTTTTGCAGCATCTGCAAATAAGGCGCAAAATTTTAAGAAAAAGAATGTATGCTACACCTCTCAAGGCGACTTGCACCGGGCATCTTGTGCCGCATGACATATAGACGCTAGAGGGTATATATAGAGTGTAAATTGCTAAATCCCATCACTCAAAGTGAGCTTCGCACTCTGGAGTGCAAATGGTAGTTTAAGTCAAGTAACGCATTATTCAAGATTTTTCACGTATAGAAGACAAAAAAAAGAATGGCAATACATAGACATTTACAAGATACATATTAGCATAGCTGACACATTATAGTGACAAAATATATGCGATCAAAGGATTAGCAGAAGTTAAGCCGGGCCTAGCATCATGAAAATAACCCAAACCGTAGTGGCGAATGGAGGCATAGATAGAACAAAAATAAAATAAAGCAAATAAGGAGCATGAGGGAGGGTGCTTTATACGAGGGTTGTTCAAAAAGTAATGCCTAAATGCTCACAACTCAAATTTTATTATAGATACAGATTTTAAAATTTGCTGTAAATTACTTTGAAGTCTTAGTAACAGAATGACTGTACTCAAAAAATTCACCATCTGCTCTCAAACATTTTCTCCACCTCTCAACCCAAGCTGTGAATCCACTTTGGAAAAATTCCAGTGGTTGGTGTTTGACCCAGGAACGTATGGCATTTTTAACAACCACTAGGTTTTCAAAATGTTGAGCACGGAGACAGTATTTGAGAGGGCCAAACAGATGAAAGTCAGAAGGGGCCAAATCAGGACTGTATGGTGGATGTGGCATTATTGCCCACCCCATTTTGGCAATGGTCGCAGATGTTGCCATCGAAGTGTGAGGTCTGGCATTGTCGTGGTGTAAGATGACATTTGACAGTCGAATTGTTGAACTTTTTTTGCAGATGGCTTCTTTCAGCATCTTAAGTGTAATAATGTATCGATCACTGTTGATTGATTGGTTTTGTTCCAAGTAATCGATGAGAATAACACCTCGGCAATCCCAGAAGAATGTGGCCATGACTTTGTTTATGGATCGCTGTGATTTAAACTTTTTTGGCCTAGGTGAACTTGGGTGTTTCCATTGCTTTGATTGGGCCTTTGTTTCTGGGTCATAAAGGAAAACCCAGGTCTCATCTCCTTTAATGACATTTTCCAAAAACGTCTCAGGGTTGGCTTCAAAGTTTGTCAAAAGGTCATTGCACACTTCCACCCTCTGGGCCTTATGATCCCTGGTTACTTGCTTTGGAACCCATTTACAACACACTTTACGGTATCCCAAATCATTGATTAGTGTTTCTATAGTGCCATGGCTACATTCCAGTTCATCACTGATATCTCTGATGGTCACACAATGGTCTTTCTGAATCATGGCATCAACTTTGTCGGTTCTCTGCTGTCACTGCAGTTGATGGTCTGCCACCACGAGGTTTGTCAACACGGACTATTCTCCCAATAGAAAACGCTTCAATCACCTTCTGACATTGCTATAGTCAATTGTACGCTCACCATGCACTTTTTTCAGTCTTCTGTGGATTTATGTAGCACAGCAGCCTTCTTTTTTCAGAAATTCAATGACGGCTCTTTGTTTCATCTTGGATTCCATGGTATTTCTTGGACTACCTAAACAAAACTACATATATAGTTAGCAGACATATTAAAGTACAAACTGACAAAGTTTCAAATAAATGTTGCGTATTATTTCAGAGTTATGAGCATTTAGGCATTACTTTTTGGACAACCCTCGTACATATAAAATTACATACTACAAGCAAGCATCCCCATTAGGCCTGTGAAGATCCTGTGTTGAGAAAGTTCATCTGTCCCATAGCTTGTGAAATTTAGCAAGGGCCTTATGGCTAGTATAAGCATACTGCTCATTGTCAATAGTATTGTTAACAAGTGCCCGCTACTTGTGTATATCCGTGGGGTCTGGAGCATACCAGAAACGGGCAATAATCACTTTGGCCAAAGTAGATAGGCCTAGGACATAACGATAATAAACATTAAATGATTCTTCAATATCCAAAGCAAATACGAAGTTTAGCTTCTGGTGATGGTAATGACGGAAATGTAAATTATATATCCGACCATCCCAACATCCGCAAATAGTCGTTTAAGAAAATAAAATATACTAGTTATCCTGTAAACTAGCTTAATACCCTTTCATTATCTGACCAGCAGGGATGCAATACGGGAACTTTCAGCAATGGAGAATAGCTGGTTTACACAGTAATGCAGGGATGGGGAACCTCAGGCCCGGGGGCCGTATAAGGCCCGTGGAATTGTTTGGTCTGGCCCTCAGAGCTTTTTTCCACTAGCCTCATCTAGCTAGCAGGGTGACTAGAATGGCACCCTGCAGCCTGAATCTATGCAGCAGTGCCACTTGGAGCGTCCAGGCATTGCTGTAAGGAAAGGTATATTTCCCCTTCAGTTTATGTACCTGGAAGTGACATGAACTGAGGGTTGAAGTGCGGTTCCCTGCCCATACAGTCCACTACAAGATTATATTCCCTCTCTATGCCCACATGGATGGTAGGGAATGACGTTGGACAGTAGCTGATTATGTCAGGGTACAAAAACTGAAGGGGGTCTATCCACTACCATTGCTGAAATTACTGGCGATTGTGGCTCTGCCCCTGTGTCAGGTCATACCTAGGGGCGTGGCCTACACCTGACCCGCGAATAATGTTATATATATCGAAAAGACCGTCGGCAGAAAAAAGGCCCCCCACCCCTGAAGTAATGCATCATATTAGTACCATGAAATAAGAGCCTTAGGACCATAAAATGAATAAGAAATATATTAACCAATAGTAACACGGAAAATAAACAAAGAGAAAGGGATTTAAACCAGCCTCAGATGAGACTCCTACATTCTCTGACGAAGCCCCACGGGTGAAACGCGTTCGATTGCAAGAGCAATGCATCTGCTCTGACAGGAAGAGGTATCTCATACGTCACAGGGAACCACGATCACGTGGCACACCATTGCCGCATTGCAAAACAAGACCCCCAGCACAGCAGACATCATCTACAAAGTATCCGGACCAGCATACCACTGGGAAGACTCATGGGAGAGGGAAGCGCCTGACGGTGGGAGTAGCAAACCCTCCAAGCTGCAGGAAGAGAACAGCACGCTTACCGATCAGCTTTCATCCATAAATTGTATCGAAGTGGATATAAATACAAGTGCAAAAATAGTTTAAAGGACTTACTTTAAAGAACATCACAACCTTCAGCAGCTGCATTTAGATTATTTTTATTTATTACCAGTTATTTATATAGCGCACACATATTCCGCAGCTCTTTACAGAGAATATCTTACCATTCACATCAGTCCCTGCCCCAGTGGAGCTTACACTCTATATTCCCTATCACATGCGCACACACATACATACACACTAGGGTCAATTTTATGGGGAGCCAATTAACCTACCAGTATATATTTGGAGTGTGGGAGGAAACCGGAGTACCCACAGGAAACCCACGCAAGAATATACAAACTCCACACAGTTAGGACCGTAGTGGGAATCAAACCCATGACCTCAGTGCTGTGAGGCAGTAACGCTAACCATTACACCGTCTGTGCTGCCCATCAGATCATTTCCAATCGGCATACTGTTTAATATGAGATAATATAAATATATGATTAGCTGCAAATCCATAAGAAATGGGCTTTTATAGAATAAAAACTCTTTTCTGGTGGAAATTTTAGAACGTGATTTATGGCTATAACTTTTATTTTTAGGTTTCTGATATTTTAAGAGTGTTTTATTCATTGGTATTATTAAAAGTCTGCCGTTCTTTTTCATATAATGTTGTATTATGTTTTCTGATCATATACACTGTCTATGTATGATTTTAATGATTTTTAATATAAATTTTACTTAATATATTTATCAATAAATATTGCTAGATAAAATATAAGCGAGCTCATACAAGTTTGGCGTTTTTAATTTAGATTTTACATAGGGTTGTGTCTAGAATCCCCTTCAGATTATATATCGGCATAGTAAATAGCACACTCGGGGGCTAACGTAGAGTTAGATGCATTGGGGCTGATTCTGAGGTGAGAGCAAAGCAAAAAAAACAGGTAACTTTGCAGCTGGAACAAAGCATGTTGCAATACAAGGGGCAAATACATTTATTTTTTGCATGCAGGGTAAATATTGGTTGCTTATGCATGTAGCCCACAATACAGTGTCGGACTGGGGTCCCCCACAGTGGAATGGGATGGCAGGGGCGTGACCAGTCATTGAGAAGGTGTGACTATCATTTGGAGGGGTGTGGCCATCCCACATTATTATTTTATCAATAATCTGTGATTTTAATTAAAATAGTAAAAATCTGTGCCCCCTTTCATTAACATATTAATTTGTGCCAGCTTTTATTAACATAGTAATACAATAGTAATAATCTGTTCCCTTTTATTAAATTGGTAATAATCTGGAGGTTTTAAATATAAAGTGTGTCGCCAACAGTATAGTAATAAATGTCAGGTATATCTATACTAATATAATAAGAACCTTTTGTCCGTCTGTTTGTTTCAAGTTGTCTCGCTCTTTCAAGTTAAAGCTGAGCATCATCAATGCAAAAGATGTGTGTGGCACCAGGCACGTGGCTGGTAAGGGGTGCGGAGAAGTGCTTTGGGCCCGCGGTCACTGTAATAGGATAGGCTACATATCACAAGGCACACAGTGACATTGGTGTGAGTGGTGGGTGAAGGAGCTGCTGCCACCAGTCTGTATAGCGCTGCTAGTCACGTGGGCCAGTCCCGCGACAGGGCCCCTATGCAAAGCATTACAACTAGAACACCCAAATAAAACATGTTGGCAGAAGTAATTACATTTGGCAACAGCTAGTTTATATATAATCTGTGCCACCTTTATTTTATATTTCTATATTGCGCCTTTACTATAATAATGTCCCCCCATATTTTCTGTAGTGTAGTCATTCCCCACTCCCACCCAAATACCTAGGGTACTTCACTTACCTTCACAAAGTCCTGAGTCCGCCTCCTTCAAGCTGCCACTCAGCTACTCCCGAATTCTGTCTTTAGTCACTGCAGTCCACGCCCACTTCTCCTACAGGGGGAAATTACATCACCTCCAGGGAAAATGGAACGCAGTGTGGAATACATGCGGCCACACGAGCTCTGACTTCCGCTTTTCTGCACATGCGCATTGAGCGGTCAACGCAGAATAGCATCAATAGCTACCAGCTTGTGTCTATTTTGTCAAGGTATTTAAGTGGGACTTTGTAAAAGCATGAATACGCTTCTGATGGACCAATAAGGTCAGAAATGCATTAAACGTGGCTCTAATATTGGACTCCTGGTGGATTGGGTGCTGCCATGGGTGGTATCCTGAGGTGGACTCGGTATTCGGATCCGAGGTCCCTACCTGTCCCTTATCCATGTGGGACTTGTCAGTGAACACCCCATGTTGCTGCTGTTTGCCACAGTGGAGATTCAAATGCTTTTTATCTTCTGTAAATTATAAGTGCAAAGTGTTATTAAAATGCTCCTATTTTAAAAGGTTTTCTGTACTACTTTGTCTATTTTTGCTCTTCCAACCCACGGTGCTTTAAATCACACAAATGGAGGGGGACAACTGTAGTTTCAGTTCTCTTACAGTTTACTGAATATAATTTACTGCCAATGAATGTGGATTTGATCAGAATCCAATACAACCAATAAGACTGGTTTCTGCCCTGGTGGTATATTTACTAAAGTGCAGGTTTTTAGAATTGGATATGTTGCCCATAGCAACCAATTAGATTCTACTTGTCATTTATCTAGCACCTTCTAGAAGATAATAGCCAGAATCTAATTGGTTGCTATGGGCAACAACTCCACTTCTAAAAACCTGCACTTTAGTAAATATACCCCTGGACTCCATATATCAAAAATGAGAGTTATGGTAAAACTTACCTTCATTAACTCTCTTTCTTTGAAGTCCATAGGGTCCACAGGGAGACCTTGGGGTGTAGGTGGTGGTAGAAGCCTGGGCCCTCAACAGTTAAAGCTTTGCACCAGGATGCAATGGTCCTTTCCCCTATACCCCACCCCTGAGCCAGAGGCACTTCAGTTCGTGACAAGCCTAAGGCAGGAGGAGGAAAGGAGAAAAGGAAGACTGGAACACATAAGAATCAAATTCTCAAACAGAAGGAGACGGGAAACAGGTGACCAGGAAAAACGGCCCATAGAAGCCAGGAGAGTCAGTGCGGGTGATCTGTGGACCCTAAGGACTAGAGAGTTAACGAAGGTAAGTTTTACCATAACGCTCATTTTCCTCTTCAGGGTTCATAGGGCTCCAGGGAGACCTTGGGGTTGTCCCAAAGCAGTTATTCAAGGGTGGGGATGCTCGTGAGCTAAGAGAATCACGATCTGATGCAAGTGTTCCTCTGTGGAGGATGGTGAGCCGGGATGTTCGGGTGACTAGGGAAGTCATTGTAGCTAGGGCTCCTAGTTGCGGCCGAACCCAGGTTTGGCTAGACCTGCCCAGAGGCGCGGAGTCTAACTCACTTGGTGGTTTCTCCAGTGACCCCTCCAATTAGGATTTGGTTTTTGCCGCACCAATGGAATGGCAGAAGATCGGAAACTATATAAAATTAAGTAAATGCAATAACACAGGAGCTGAACCAAATGATTATTGGAACACTGTAGTGATCCTAATCACAGGCTTGCTAGAGAATACTGGAATTTGCTAGAAATGTAGGTGCTGATTTGCACAAAGCAGAGTGGACACAGGCATATACTGGGAATGCTAGAAATGCAGGTGCTGATTTGCACAGACAAGACACAGAGCAGAGTGGACACAGGCATATACTGGGAATGCTAAGAGATGCAGCTGGGAGCTAATTAGAAATAGTAGGTAATCTGACACCTCAGTAACACAGGGTAATTGCAGAAGAACTGGCAGAACATTACAAGACACAGGCATAGAAACATACAAGACAGGACTGGGAGAGAATTAAGTATCAGACAGAAAATAGCATGGAAGCTAATGCAGGAATTCTAGAGAACTGTAAGTGGGCTGAAGCAACACTCTGAAGGGAAAACACAGACCAACACTGGCGAGAATCACAAGTCACTGGAACAGCAAAGTTGAACAGCAGTTTTCTGTTCCTGGAGTCAGACTTACATACACCTGGGTGCTGATCATTGGATTAGAGGATCAGCTGAGTGACCACAGGACTACCATTAGGAGAGACTAGTCAGGTGATATGAACCAACATGGCTGCGCCCATGCCCGGCTCCCCGGGAAACCAGGACGCACGCACGGAAGCCCTAGCGGACCCCAGGGAGAATACTCAGTCATCACTCACCTCCACTCCCAGGGTCTGGACACCTAAGCCCAAGGACACCAGCGCAGAGGTGAGTAGCAGCCGATCCCAGGCAGCATCCTAACAGAGGAGAATCCAGCGTCCAAATGAAGCATCCTGAGAGTCAAATGTATCGAAGGCATAGACCCTTGTGAACAGGTGAACAGAAGACTACGTGGCTGCCTTACAAAGTATGTTCAGCTGAGGTGCCATGGCGAGCTGCCCATGAGGGACCCACAGAGCGAGTGGAATGAGCAGTAACAGTAGCCGGTACATGAAGGCCTGCCTACGTGTAAGCCTGTGAGATAGTCATGCAAAGCCATCTAGCCAATGTCTGTTTATTGGCTGGCCAACCCTTCTCGTGAAATCCATAGAGCTCAAATAGGAGGTCTGTTTTCTTCAGAGAACTGATACAGTCCACGTAGATCCTGAGAGAACGGACCATATCCAAGGAGGCCTCACCTACCAAGAGGTCTGGTGATTGGAAGGCCAGAACTACGATTTCCTCATTAATATGGAAACGAGTAACCACTTTGGGAAGGAAACCAGGGCGGACCGAAGAACAGCCCTGTCCTGATGGAAGATTAGAAATGGGGAGCGACATGATGGTGCCCCTAAATTCGATACCATGGGGCAGACGTCATAGCCAGAAGAAAAAGTCTTCACTGCGAGCCACTTGAGATGAACAGATTCCAAAGGTTCAAACGGAGTGCCCTGTAAGGCCTGAATAACCACTGATCCCACGGAGCCACAGGGGGGACAAAGGGAGGTTGGATGCGGCGGACACCCTGAAGGAAGGTGTGGACATCCAGCAGTGAAGCAATTTTACGCTGGAACCAAATGGACAGAGCAGAAATGTTTACCTTCAGTGAAGTAAGGTGGAGTCCAAGATGCAATCCAGTTTGGAGGAAGGCCAGGACCTAATTTATTCACTAATAGTAAGTTTAATATGATGTTGACAAAAACAATCCAATAAAATTTATTCCAATGAGCACACAATTCTGTGACTTAGCAGCTCCACCATTTTGTGAGTGACAGCAATCTCACACTGTGAGAGTGTGGAATCTGCAGTTAACCACAGGGTGTCATAGCATACCATATCTGTATTGAGCAAGGAACACGTCCATTAAGACATCAGCCTTAATCATCGGAATTTCATTGATTTTTTTTATGTTTGGCACAAATTCAGTAGGTTTTGTGAAATTTCAGATCATGTCTAAGAAGCCTTAATGGGACATGTGAAACCGAAAGGTTTTTGTCTATGGAGTTTCATTGCTGTTTTATAACTTATTAACCATCAGGGTTTTGAGGAGCAAACCAGGCCACCTGCAAGGCAGAAGGACAACAAATAGGTACACTAGCACGGGTGGAGGAGCGGACAGCACACAGGTGGTGTTTTGGGGGTGCAGAGGAAGAGACAGCTGAGAGGGCAGGCTGCAGGTGTGTAGGGCAGTGGCAGCAGCGAGGGTGCGGAGCAGTAGCAGCAACAGTGCCATGCACAGGAGCATCAGCGGGCGACAGACTCACTGGCACTGGGCATGCACCTGAGAAAATGAAATCAATAAGACAGATGCATGGACGTATCAGTGAGATCTATCCATTCATCTGTTAAAAAATGAATGTGCAATATAAAAAAATGAATACAAAAAAAAATGTGCCCCCATAGCACAACCAGCAGCGGACTTTGGAGCCCCAGTGCTGGTTGTGCTAAATACAGGGGACAAACGACATAAGGGTCCCTTCGAAAAAAAATTAAAAATTCTCCCAGAGAGAACTCCCGAAGGGGCGGCATGATGTTTAAGGGGCTACACCTTAAAAGCTATTGGAGGTACAGAGCTTAAATTTGGAATGGGCGGGTGGAACTGTTGCTATGTGCTGCATGCCAAATTTTAGGGCAAAAACAAAAATATGAGGATTTGCGAGTAATCTAAATTTCCAAGTGGCAGTTTTTTCTTACACTTTCAATTAGGACCACTTTTCTGCTGTTCTCTATGGGGGATTTTTGGGAAGGCATAAGTCCGGGTACAGGGTGAATTTAAACTTTGCGCTTGTTTTACTAGGTAGCTATTGTTCCAGGGTAGGTGCTTTTGGGATTCGGGTAAATTAGGACGTTACAGTTTTAAACTATTACCTCACGAATGCGCCATTATACAGATAGTAAGCTTCAACTTGTTGCGCAGCCTCAGTTGGTGCCTTCAGCACGTGTACTCACTGTGGCTTCACTTGTGTGCACAAAGATGTCTGGCCAGTGCGGGCGGTAGCAGTGGTGGGAAGGAAGCAGGCATTAGCCGCAGTGGGGATCCAGGAGGGGGGAAGTAGCAGGCTCGATTCAGTAATATCCATGATGCCTGCATCTGTGTGTGATAAAAAAATAAAGAGATGCATGGGTGGATCAGTGAGATCCGTCTGTGCTGCTGTGCTTGAAAGAATGAAAGTGTTAAAATAAAAAAATAAAAAGTCGAGGGGGCAGGACGATGACACCGCAAGATTGGCTCGCATCGACCATCTTTTAATTTAAAAAATGGTGCTGCTGCATCATTTTTGAAATGGGCACGCACGGCTCTCACCATTGAAGTCAATGGTGAGAACCGCTCATTGGCTGAGATGCGGAAGGCTCGCGCCTCTCTGCCAATGAATGCTCCGTACTGGGATTTCAGTAGACAAATCCCGCTGACATTCGGGTAGTACTGTCCTTAGAGGACACTACTAATGTCCGTGGCTTATGAAATGCATTTTTTTTTGTTTTGCCAAGACCCTGGATCCCTACATTGGAACGAAGAGGGCGTGATCCACGCATAGGAGGCGAGTATGTTTTTTTTTAAACAGGTACCCCCTATGGATTCCTACTGGAGAAGAGGACGTGATTAGCTTCAGGGATACATAGGTGAGTATGTAAAATAGTGGGTGCGTTAATAAAATGTTACTTTCTACTGCGTGTTCTTTGTTTTGTTTTTTATAGTTCTTTTGCTGTGGATGCTGTAATGCAAAATACATTATTTTAACTCTTTACTTGCACCACACTTTACATAACCAACCCGGCATCCAGGGGTGATGGGGATAGCCCTGGGCTATCAGCCTGGGGTGCCCTGCAGAGGGGGACCCCTTTATTGGGGGGGGATCCCCAGCCTGGGCTGACTAGCAGTCAGGGGTGATGCTTTGGCTGGGGGGCCCGGTGAAAGGGCTCCCCTGGCTGTGGCATTAGCCCCCTGCTAGAAAGCATCCAGTGCTGGTTCTGGATAATACAGAGGAACCCTACGCATATTTTTCCCCTGTATTTCCAGGACCGGCTCAGAGCCCAGTGCTGGATGCTCTGAATACGGGGGACACCTATGTCATTTGTCCCCCGCATTTTTGCAACCAAGACTGGTTCTGAATAACCAGTGCTGGTTGTGAACAATACGGGAGACCCTATATCGTTTGTCCCCTGTATTTAGCACAAGCAGTATTGGGTCTCCAAAGCCCGATGCGGGTTTCTTTTTTGGGGGGAGGGGGACACGCTTTTTTTTTTTCTTTACACCGGTTTAAAAAAACTAATCCATCCATGCTTCTGTGTTTATTTATACGCAGACAGATCTGAGTATGCATCTGTTTGCCGCTACCTCCCCCGGGTCCTGTAGCCCGCACCACTGCCACTGCTGCCCATTACCTTCACCGGGTCCCTGGCAGCAGCTAATGCCGGGACCCGGGGAACTTTAGATTACTCCCAAATGCTAATTTTTTTATGTTTTTGCCCTGAAATTTGGCACGCAGCACCAAGCAACAGTTCTACCTGCCCATTCCAAATTTCAGCTTGGTACCTCCAATAGCTTTTGAGGTGTAGCCCCTAAACACCATGACCCCCATTGGAAGTTCTCTATGGGAGAATTCAGGTTTTTTTAGATTCAGCCTTAATATAAGGGCACTTATAATATACACATACATGTTGCCACAATCTATCCCGTTGCTGCTAATCACAGTGTATTACATTCAGTCCCTGGTGTCCATTTGTAGAGATTAACGTTACTGATACACACCCACAAAAGCCAGGGAAGAAGCTGCTGTATATAACAGCTATTATACATGTGGATTTTAACTTTACGATCTATGTAGTCATCCTGACATCATCATGTTCTCTACCAGGGGTAGGCAATGTGTGTTAATCCAGCTGCTGTAGAACTACATATCGCAGCATGCCTTACGAGTGTTGCTATTCGGGCACGCTAAAAATGTGGCAAAGCATGGCTGGAATGTGTAGTTCCACAGCAGCTGAAGTGCCACGTCCCTGCTCTATACAACACAATATATATAAGTAGCTCACAGGTGATCTTTTGATCTTATCATATCTACTTTAAAAAGAAAAATAAGTAGTCAGAAACTTCTGAAAACTATTAGAAAAATGGTAAATTGTTGCTGAGGATATTGCATGAGGAGGTCTCAGTCACTGTAAGGAGCACTACTATACCAAGCAAGCAGAGTACGGGGAAGACTTAGTATATTTTAGGAATACAGCACCACATTAATGAAAAATACTTCACCTTTATGCTTATTCCAGATGAAGGACTACCTACTGCTACCTGAAGCAAGTGTCAGTACGAAAACTCAAGTAGCCCATTCAGGCGGATTGGTTGTACAGTATATAAATATGCTTTATTTGGGGAAGATTATGTACGCATGACCATCAGCTAAAACGCCACTAATAATGACCTACAACCCTCAGGGTCCTTCAGATATAATTTAGGATGGCTGGATAACTGTAACAGACCATGTAGGCTGCCAATATGAACAATAGCCTGAATAATCCAACCATACAGTACTAGAGTAAGTAGATCTACACATACATGGACACCTTAAAACCTACGAGTCCAAAAGGTCCTATACATGGGAAGATATAGAAGTTTGGAACTATTATCAGCCAAATTCAACTAGATTTATACCAGTCTCAACAGTCGATCAGGGGCAGCAGATGTTTTGGGTACGTACGTACGCACACACTTGTGGTCGAATCGGGCAACCAAAATGCTGCATGTATGATTTGACTACTTTTACAGCATATAGAATATAATGTAATAACTATACTTGACTATTTTTAGATTGAAGGTGGTAGCTTAGAATATAAAATGGAGCACACTAGAGAGTCAACAATTGTAGTTTCAAATAATAATAATAATAAAAAAAAAAACAAGTGTGTTTTGGTGGTAGATATATTTTAAATGAATCCATAAATAAAATAAAACAATTTTTGTCCACGCACACAATTCAATTTTTTGTTTTATTATCGTTTTTAATCAAATAAGAAAAAAGTTGGCTTATAAAAAAAACTGAAGTGAAAATACATTTATCACAGCATTTACACCTTTTAAACATTTTTGTTGGCATATCAAAAAGAGTAGGATGCTGGAACTGTACAATGGGAGAGAGAGAATTACCAACACTTTAGCAAATATCTTTAAAATGGCTCCAGTTTTGCACTTATTTTGCACTCACCACTCAGTCGGGTGAATATAACAACACATTTTGGATTCTCATTTGCGGAAATGATTTGGCTCCTTTGACAGTAAAGGAGGGAGTTTTTTTCCCCTAAGCAGTGCAAAGCCAGCTAATCCAAATTTTTTTTTTTGTTAAGTTCTATCATCCAGCCCCCTTTTGTTTTTATCCATTTTTGCTTTTTTAGGTTTGATTGTGACAATTCTAGCATTAAATAAATGCTAAAAAGTTATGTAACAAAAAAAAAGAAAAAACAAAACACCCTGTACAGTCTGAAGATCATGGCATACGGTCGCGCTATTTGCTGTAACTTTAAGTATTCTAGTGCTGCGGGGCTCTGTACAGCACAAGGCAACTTCTCTTTGGGAGCAGAATACATCAATTGCAAATGACTTTCTCAAATGTTTTTGTTTTGTCTAAGAGGATTTTTCTTTGCGGCTGCGAGGAGAATCTGCTCCGTTAGAAGTTACCGTTCCATTAACTCCGTTTTCTGAAAATAAAAGTCAAATTGACACAAATGTATTATTGAAATTATATATATTTATATATACATATATATATATATATACACATATATATACATATATATATATATATATATACACACACATATATATATATACACACACACATATATATATATATATATATATATATATATACACACACACACACACACACACACACACACACACACACACATACAAACACATTACAGTGAAAGCTCATCTTTGCATTAACATTATCCATTTAGAATTATTGCTTTAAAAGGAGTTACTTAGAGGCTTAATAAACCTATATTTGCCTTGTTTACTATAGGGTTAATGTAAAAAATAAAGTGGAAGAGAAATCTGCTCATTTCATTTATTTTCATTTTTTTTTTTTTTTTTTTTTTTAAATAAACGAAACGCAGCAATTGAAAACCTTGAAAAATACTACAGAACAAAAAAAAAAACAAAAAAAAAAAAACTACAGATGTTTTGAATGCGATTTTAACAGTAATGCTGGCCATACACTGCAATTATTGGGACGATCCGCCCGATATCGGCGGATCGCCGCGATAATTGCAGCGTGTATGCAGGCGACCGAGGGTTAAATATTGCTCGGTCGGGCATGCTGGATTGTCCAGCATGCCCGTCCGATGCGATATTTACCCGGGAAACTGTCGGCCGCATCGGGCAGTGTATGCCCAGCGCGGCCGACAGATAGACATTTCCTGTGTTCGGAAGGAACAGGGAACTGTCTCCTCCCCCGGGTGCGGAGCGCGGATGTCGGGCTATACACTGAGATTTCTCTCACAGTGTATGCCGCGGACATCTGCGGCTGGCAGACAGCCAGATAAAATGTCTGTCGGTCTGAGACATTTTATCTGGCAGTTTATGCCCAGCATTAGACACACAAACCTGTGGAAAGAAGCCCAAAATGTATCTCTATTAAAAAAAATGGCAAACAATGCAGAATGCAACACCAGACAAGTATACTGTAGATGGCTTTATGTTGAACAAAACATCATCAGTTATTGCCTAAATTATAATCCAAAATAATTCTTAATAAATGCACTGTGTGTTAATTAAGGATATTAAATGTTATTATTAAAATAATCTGTGTTCATGTTTTATACAGCTCTCATTGCATAAGGACAACACAGTGTGTGATGAAAACCTGCCTCTGACCAGGGATTTTGGACAGTGGTCTAACCTGGCTGCAAACCGGGTCAGACCCCTTTCACACTGCACCTTCGACCAGGGTTATTCCCAGGTTGACCCTGTTCACACTGAACCCGGGTCAGCTCTGTAAAACCCTATGGATGTCATTAAAAATTTACTTTTTCAGGCTCACAAATATAAGATCACAAATGGAACACAAGGGAGGGATGGGGACTGCTCACAGCATTGTAGGAATCATGGCTGGATTACCACTGTGTAGCCCTGAGTTCATGAGTGTTTGTGCTTTACTGCGTTTGATTCAGCCAGTGAGAGAATGATGCAGCTTCTAACAGCATAGTGTACAGTTCACTTCATCACTCCAATTGTCCATCACTGTAATGACAGTAGTGCTATTAACCCCTTTCAGACTGCAGAAATGCTGTCTCTTGTTGTTGTCTGCAGTGTGCTGCACGTGGGTCCAGGGCTCTAGCTGCTGACATCATCAAAGGAGACACAGGAACATCCAATCATCGCTGTTTGCCGAGTCCAGGGTTGAATAACCCGGGTTGGGCCCGTTCACACTGCACATCAACCCGGCTTGTTCCTGAGTAAGTAGGAGTAAGAACACTTACCTAGTTGGGTAGGGATTCTGACTTTTGGGATGCCGTTGTCAGTATTCTGACCGCCGGCATCCCGACCGCCGAGATCCCGTACCGAACGCCTTCCTTTTTACACTGCAATTTAGAATTGAGCAAGAACACCAACTGTAAATCACATTTTGATCCTGCCCCATCTGCAGTGCAACATGGTTTTGCCCAGGTGCAAAGTTACTTGCTTTTTTTGCTTTGCTCTCACCTCAGAATCAGCCCCTATGGTTGATAAAATGTTTACTGTCTACAGTAGTGGCAATATCAGACAC
The DNA here is from genome assembly GCA_031769625.1 of Taudactylus pleione. NCBI lineage: Eukaryota > Metazoa > Chordata > Amphibia > Anura > Myobatrachidae > Taudactylus > Taudactylus pleione. The sequence continues at coordinate 25,618,399 of JAUIMM010000113.1, read as the reverse complement.
AAAAAGCTAAATAATAAAGCACAGTATGTCAATTCTATCTTCTGTGCTATTACATCTACACAGGGTCTCAATTACCGCAGAAGCAAAGTACACACACACACACACGTTAAGGAAAGTATTTACGGAATACTGGACATAAGTTAGATGTAAGCAACTAGCTACACAGAAACACATTGGCTATTTCAGGTAAATATAAGAACATGTATGAACTGGGCAATACATGAAACACACCTTTTTCCTTCCGTGAGCTTTTGCCTTTAGCGACAGTTCGTCGCTTTTGAGAAGGCTGTGGAGATGAATGCTCCCTCCACCGTCTCAGCTGGAAATTAATGAACTTCCACATCATAAATGCCTGAGTTATGCAAATAGATGCCAACACACTGATTCTGAAAGCAGAATGGAGAAGGATGATTAGCGTTTACTCTATGCAGGAGTTCATTTAAAAATGTAACAAGATTCCACTTCTCTTTTAGATCTATTAAATATGACAGGATCAGGGCTTGTTCTGACAAGCGTAGAGTTAGACGAGTCGCTCATGCGGCACGCCAAACTTGGAGGCAGCAGGTGATTACGGATTCTGTGTCTGCACCCCTCTGCTGCATTCGAGCAACAGTATAAACCACAGGTCCCGGAAATAACCAAGCGCCATGCATGCAGTGTCTAGTGCAGGGATAGGGAACCTCAGGCCCAGGGGCCGAATAATGCCCGCGGAGACATTTGGTCTGGCCCTCTGAGCTTTTCTCTGCTAGCCTCATCTGGATGCTCCAGGAATTGCTGTAATCACCGGCGATTGCGTCCCTGCCCCCCGTATGAGGTCACATGGAGGGAGCGTGGCCTGCACCGGGCCCGCGAATAATGTTATATATATCAAAATCGCCCTCTGCAGAAAAAAGGTTCCCCACCCCTGGTCTAGTGCTTTGCTCTCTGCCACAATCACACTGTCAGTTGGGTGACAGGAGAGGCATGCAATGTTTCGCTGTGTCTGCAATTGTTCCCTGTGTAACAGGAGATAAGGAACATCAGATGAAATGCACGTATCAACAAGTCTTTGCTTGTTCACTTATTGGCTAGATGTACCGAGTAATTAATAAATATAATTTGTTCTGAATGTGTGTGCAATTGTCACATAATTGATGTTTAGTAAATCGTATCAATCAGTGTAAAAATAGGCATTTATATAAAGAGAAACAGGAAGTAACTCCCAACTGTATATTATGGCTAGAAGTCTAGTAATATGTTACCATACAAGCCATCAGATTTATATCACTATAATTAATAGTATGAGATGCAGTACCCAATATATACAATTAAAATCAGGGCATTTCAGGAAGTGGCGTGGCCCATGGTGACCACTACGGATGCACACTGGAACCAGTGCTGTGCCATTCAGATTGAATTAGATGTGTTACCATTTGTTTTTAAATTGCTGGCTCCTCACTAATAAACCCCCAAGTGACCTTAGTTACTGCACTCTGAAGAAGCAATCAGCAACACTTTACAGCATGGGTTATCAGACTTTCCCATTAACACCCGACATACTGTAGGTATTAAAAGTCTGATGCGGAGTATACACTGGGTCAATCGGCAGGTGGCCCGAACACACCAGGAGATGCACCGATAGATCTGCAGATATATCTGTTGTGCTGCTTGTCGTCATTAACAGACAAATCGGGGGTACAGACCCGCAGAGGCGCTCGCGATGTATCGGCCGATATATATCGAGCAATGTGTACCCAGCTTTATGTGAATTTTCAATGCATGAATTAAGTTTCAAATTTTGTTTTAGAGCTGTGGCTGTACTTGTGGTTTTATTTATATAGAACGAATTTCTATATACTACTCATTCTAAATCATCTACAGTAAGGTCCATATATATTTGGGCACTGACAATCTTGTTATTTTAGCCATTTACCAAAACTTATTAAAGTTACAATCATATAATAAATATGGTTTTATAGGGCAAACCATCAGCTTTCGTTTGAGGGGATTCATACCAAAATTAGAGGAAGAGTTTAGGAATTACAGCTGTTTAATGTGTACCCTCCTCTTTTCCAAGGGATCATAAGTAATTGGGCAATTGATTCAAAGCTGTCTCAGGGACAGGTGTGGCCTATTCCAATAAAAGCAGGAAAAAGTTCTGGAGTTGATTCCAAGTGTGGCATTAGCATTTGGAAGCCGTTTCTGTGAACCCACAACATGTGGTCAAAGGAGCTCTCAATGCAAGTGACACAGGCCGTCCTTAGGCTGCAAGAACAAAAAACTCCATCAGAGAGATAGCGGTAACCTTAGGGGTGGCCAAATCAACAGTTTGGTACATTTGGATAAAAACAAAAAACAAAACAAAAAAAAAACACACTAGTGATCTCGGCAACACAAAAAGGCTGAGACCTCCATGGAGGCAGGATTCTCTGCTCGGAAAAGAAAAACCACTTCACAACATCCAGCCAAGTGAAGAACATTCTCCAAGAGGAATGCATATCATTATCCAAGTCTACCATTAAGAGAAGTCTTCATGAGAGCAAATACAAGGTGTAAACCATTCATAAGTCTAAAGAATAAAGAGGCCAGATTAGACTTCGCCAAAAAAACATCTAAAAAGTCAGACCAGTTCTGGAACAGCATTCTTTGTACAGTTGAAACGAAGATCAACCTGTATCAGATTGATGGGAAGAAAAAAGTATGGTGAAGGCTTGGAATTGCTCATGATCCTAAATCATACCACATTATCTGTAATTTACGTTGGAGACATTGTGATGGCATGGACATGCATGGCTTCAAATGGCGCTGGGACAGCAGTGTTTATTGATGACGAGACAGAAGATAGAAACAGCTGGAAGAATTCTGAAGTGTATGGGAATATACTGCCTGCTCAGATTCAGTTAAATTCAGCAAAGTTGATTGGATGGCGCTTCACACTACAGATGGGACAATGGCCAAGTCAATCACCCAATCGAGCAATTAGTTGCTGAAGACAAAACTAAAAAGGCAGAAAGATCCACGAACAGCAACCGAAGACAGCTGCAGTAAAGGCCTGGCAAAGCATAACACAGGAGGAAAGCCAGTATTTGGCGATGTCCATGGGTTCCAGACTTCAGGCAGTACTTGCCTGCAAAGGATTCTCGACAAAGTATTAAAAATGTACATTTTATATTTATGTTAATTTGTCAAAATACATTTGAGCCCCTGAAAATAGGGGACGGTGTATAAAAATGGTTGCAATTCCTTAACGTTTCATACAATATTTTTATTCAAACCCTTGAATTAAAGCTGAAAGTCTGCACTGTAATTGCATCTCCCTTGCTTCATTTCAAATCCATTGGGGTGGGGGTACAGAGCCAAAATTATGAAAATTGTGTCAGTCTTCAAATATATATGGACCTGACTATGTTAATTATAAGTATCGGACGAACCAGCCTCAATGCAGTCAACTTATGGACACAAACAACTTATTTCTCTTATTAACAAGATCCCTTAATGATAAGGTGCATTGTCGGATGTAGAAATGCAACAATCCACAATGGAGAAGGACACTACCGGATTGCTAGAATGTTGAAGTTTCCAGAACTGATGTCCAATTCCTGATTCTCTGCTCGAGATAGTCCAAATCCAACAGTGAGGACAGACAGTATGAGTGTCAGCAGACGGCCCAGCACAAACAGGATAGCCCATAAGGTAAACCTGGCAATAAACATAAATAAATATATATGTTTGTATTGCTGAAATATCAAAAATATACATAAATAGAAACTACCACGGCAATGAAACAGCCCCCATCACCAAGATCTCTATTTTGTCTTGACTAATGGAACTATACTTTGAATAGATCCAATCTCCAAGTTAATTTTCATTTTAACTATGATTTCAAGTTAGTGAGGTCAGTGCTGTACATAGAGAACACTGTATATAAACATCTCTACATCACATAAGGATCAGATCACGTTTAAAATGGATTAAACTTACCCTTTCTGGTATTTTTCATTACTGAAGTAAAAAAGACGAGACATGTGGAAAAGAAACTCAACGAAGTAATGAAGAACCAGAAGTACAAGGCCAAGATGATTGAGGCTGAAAAAGAGGAACATGGTCTCATTAATAGACAACCACAATATATATATTATATATATATATATATATATATATATATATATATATATACATATACACAGGGTACTAGCACTCTCTGTCTTAGGGTGAATACACACTAGGATGATAACGGGACGATTTGTCATATTGGAAGGACAAATAGTCTGTGTACCCTCAATTGTGCGCTCCCACGTACGACGTAAGAAATAGTTTGATTAACTGTGCAGCTAAAACCCAGCGAAACTCTCCAAATGTTGCAGCATAAACACAAAGGGCCGTATTCAATTAGGTACGAAAAGCCGGGATCAACGAAAAAGTATCGCCGATTGCGTCTTTTTACCCGGCGGAAACTATTCACCGTACTCAATTGCAAAGAATTTTCGCATACACGGAAAGTCAATGCAATGTAATAGGCGAAAAAGTTTCGCCTATGAATGCCCGGCGGAAAAAAGTCCAGAATTGCGGTTTTGGAGTGCAAAGGTGCGGAAACCACTCTGCACCCTTTGGACAGCCCCCCCAAAAGATAACTGCATCAAAAAACGCCAAAAAAAAGTAGAACACCCCCAAAAAGCACTTTGAAAATGGGGACGAAAAAGTACAAAGTGGGGTACAAACGCAAAAACTAGCGAAATAGACTTTAGGGGGGTCTGATAGTATGGGGGAGGTGTTTTCTTTTATTGCAGGTGTTTTCTGAAGGTGCGTTTTTTGCAGCACTTAAACCTTGACTTAAGCGAATTTTAACTATGCTTGCACCCATTTTCAAGTACCCCAAATTTGACAGGAATACTTATTTTCACCCAAAAAAAAATGCTTAATGCTATTCTTCCCCACTTGTGCAAAGACGCTATTTTGGAGCAATTGATAGCACTTAAGTACCCCAAATAGCTTCAGTAGGGCTAATCGGGGACATCTACTTTGATTCCCAATGTTTGTGCATCTTTTGGGGGGTGTCAGGCTGATATCCCCAATTCTGACAACACTATGCCTGTTAGTGTTTCGCCGGGACACGTTTTGTCATCCTTTGGCGAATAGTGGGGGCGTGCACGATAAGATTCTGAGGCTAAAACACATGAAGTCAGCTAAAAGTGCAGCATGCGAAGTAGTGTCGCAGGCGCGAAACTAATTGAATACGGCCCGAAGTGCTACCATAAAATACATATAAATTGATGCACATTATCTTCATGTATAATAGGTCCAAGGCTATAGTCTGTATCCATTATACAATTACTTACAATTTAAGTTGAATCAGTAACTGCATCACAGCAAGATCTCTATGTGTATAGCAGTATACTTACTTTAATACATATGCGCCTATGATATGAAAGAGGTAAAGTCCAATATAAACCAGCTGACGGGGAATATCTTCCTAGAAGAGAAATTTGACAGTCAGCATCATTTACATATTTTTATTGATTTTAACTATTCTAAAGCTATACAGACATGATTATATGTTTAGACGTGTGGGCTGCACAGAACATGTAACATCAGATGAGTGGGAGATCGGTCACATTCAACAGGATTAAATGTTATGTAATGTAAGGACCCGTAATCTCCCCCACACAGGGGAGAGGAATTCAAATGTACCTTTTTTGTTTTCTGGAAATAAAGCTCAGGAAAGGCATGAAGCCAGTATGCCAACTGGGAAACGTAGAAGAACTTCATCTGGAATCTGATGGAGTAAAAAACGAAAATAAATCCTGAGTGATACTAATGAGGGGGCCACAGGTGAGACAACAGCTAAAACTAAAACATTATTCAACCTCGGCATCTGTACCCAGGAAACATCCACGATCTGCTTGTATCACAGACTAAAGGTGCCCACACACATAGCGATATTTTACACGATGTGGCCGATTCCGACGAATCGTGACGACAGATTGTGTAAAATATGGCCAAATCGTGGTCGCACATCGCATTGTCAGATCTGACAATCTGGGACAAAATGCACTGGGAAAAAAAAAAAGTTAAGACGCACGATAGATCTTATGCTTTTTACTCCAAATCGTGTGTAGGAGCTGCCGGGGGAGAGTTCAGGGGAAATCGCACACATCGTGGGATCGTGTGCAGATCGGTATGTGTGTGGGCATCTTAAGCCACATATATACACACACATACATATATATAAATTTGATGTAACTAGGGAATGGTAGGCCCAGGTGCAGAATATATATTTCCTGCCCCATCTCCAAATATACACCAAGAAAAAAAAATAGATCAATAACAGTTTTCACATCCCTTGAAGAGAGCAACACATCTGTGGGGTCCCCGACTTCTCTGGGCCCTGGGGAGAGCCCTACTTTACATATAGATCTCTTAGGCCTTAATCAAAAGTGAGGCTTAATTCCCAAGCATCAGGAAGTGTGTACCAAAGCCTCAGCCGGCAAGAGAATACCTTCATTACAGCCTTGAAGTGGGTCACTAGCTAGTGAAATGCGTTTAACATACATATATTGTCTAACGATATACAGTACAGTATGACTAGGTTTTCCTCCCTGCCACCTCCCTCTTGACACTCTCCATTTAATCCCTCCTGAGCGCTCTCACCAGTAGTTCTCTATAATACTGCGGCTCCCCAACCTAGATGCCAGGAAAAGTGATAACTATCTTGGCATAGTTCAGCAATCCCATGGTAATAAAAATGAGCACTACTGGCCCATTTAATACAGTATACTGCCCATCCCTACCCATGGGATCACTTTTGCATTTTGTCAGTAAGTAACCACCTTTATGATTAGTACGATTTTAGCATAACATTGTTTTAAGACCCTGACACTGTATGGGGAACCGGCAGTCGGGATGCTGGCCGTGCAAAGACAGCGGCATCCCGATGCGTAGATCCCAACAGGGGCTCAGTAAGTATACTATCCCTCCCTTCCTGCATTCTATCCTTCCCCCCACCACACCCTAACCCTGCACGTTAGTGCCTAAATCTAACCCTCCCGCAGCCTAGCCCCCCTGTGTTGCCTAAACCTAGCCCTGTCCCCATCCGCGGCTACAAGCTAACCCGGCCAGATATTCTTATGTTTGGGATGCCGGCATCTCAACTGATGTCAGGATTCCGGCAGTTACCTCCAAAATGGTGCAATGTATCAGACATACATTTTATACTACAGAACAGTCTTGTGGTTTGTAAATTCTTCCCCTGTTGCCTGATCTGTCACACATTAATGCAAAGTTTCCCAACTCCAGTCCTCAGGGACCCTTACAGTGCATGTTTTACAGATCTACTGGTTGGTGCTCAGGTGTATTCATTACTAGCCGATACATTTTAAAAGTTGGTAGAGCTAATTATTTCACCTGTGATACTGAGCTGATCTGTAAAACATGCACTATTAGGGGTCCCAGAGGACTGGAGTTGGGAAACACTGTCCTAACATAACGCCTCAATGTGGTCACAGGCACCCGCTAACACTACGTCACCTGCTAAAGCTGTTGCATTTGGACAGAGAAAAAAAAAGTCACACCTGAATAATGGACCTTCAAATGAAAAATAGAAAGGGGGTTAATCTGCCCTGAAAAGTGGCCTGGGAAGGTTTCTCCAAATGGACTACACCCTCTCATACAGTGCCTTGCAAGAGTATTCACACCCCCTTGGCTTTTTACCTTTTTTGTTACATTACAACCTGTCATTTATTTTTATTTTTTTATCTGAATCTTATGTGATGGATCTGCACAAAATAGTCTAATTTGGTGAAGTGAAATGAGAAAAATATATATAGAAAAAGAATCTTTATAAATAAAATTCTGAAAATTGGCATGTGCATATGTAATAACCCCCTTTGCTATGAAGCCCCTCAAAAGTTCTGATGCAACCAATTACCTTCAGAAGTCACATAATTAGTGAAATGAAGTCCACCTGTGTGAAATCTAAGTGTCACATGATCTGTCAGTATAAACACAACTTCTCTGAAAGGCCCCAGAGGCTGCAACACCACTAAGCAAGAGGCATCACAACATGAAGACCAAGGAGCTCTCCAAACAAGTCAGGGACAAAGTTGTTGAGAAGGACAATTCTGAGTTGGGTTATAAAAAAATATCCAAATCTTTGATGATCCCCCGGAGCACCATCAAATCCATCATCATCAAATGGAAAGAACATGGTACCACAACAAACCTGCCAAGAAAGGGCCGCCTAACAAAACTCACAGACCGGGCAAGGAGGGCATTAATCAGAGAGGCTGCACAGAGACCAAAGGTAACCCTGAAGGAGCTGCAGAGTTCCACAGCAGAGACTGGTGTATCTGTGCATGTGACCACAATAAGCCGTTCACTCCATAGAGCTGGGCTTTATGGAAGAATGGCCAGAAAAAAGCCATTACTTAGTGATAAAAATAAAACGACACGATTTGAGTTTGCCAATAGGCATGCGGGTGACTCCCCAAATGTATGGAGGAAGGTGCTCTGGTCAAAGGAGACTAAAATTTAACTTTTCGGCCACCAAGGAAAACACTATGTCTTGGGCAAAACCAACACATCACCCGAAGAACACCATCCCCCACAGTGAAACATGGTGGTGGCAGCATCATGCTGTGGGGATATTTTTCAGCAGCAGGGATTGGGAAACTGATTTGAGTAGAGGGAAAGATGGATGGTGCTAAATACATGGATATTCTTGAGCAAAACCTGTTTCAGTCTGCCTGTGATTTGAGACTGGGACAGAGGTTCACCTTCCAGCAGGACAATGACCCGAAGCATACTGCTAAAGCAAGACTCGAGTGGTTTAAGTGGAAACATTTAAATGTGTTGGAATTACCTAGTCAAAGCCCAGATCTCAATCCAATTGAGAATCTGTGGTCAGACTTGAAGATTGCTATTCACAAGCGGAAAACATCCAGCATGAAGGAGCTGGAGCAGTTTTGCCTTGAGGAGTGGGCAAGATGTGACAAGCTCAGAGACGTATCCAAAGCGACTTACAGCTGTAATTGTCGCAAAAAGTGGCTCGACAAAGTACTGACTTTAGGGGGGTGAATAGTTATGCACACTGAAGTTTTCTGTTCTGTTGTCCTAAATATTGTTTGATTCACAATATAAAAAAAAACAAAACACAACTTCACAGTTGTAGGCATGTTCTGTGAATGAAATGATGCACACCTTCAAACAATCCATTTTAATTCCAGGTTGTGAGGGAACAAAACATGAAAAATGCAAAGGGGGTGAATACTTTTGCAAGGCACTGTATGTGTAACAGTGATCACTACATTGCAGGAGCTGAAAATCTCTTTTGGTCAATAAAATAAAAAGGAACTCCTAGCAACAGTGGATGATACATAGCTGCCTCCCATCTGCTGCCGTCCTCCTGAAAAACAAACATCAGCTAAATGGGTGACACTTGTGGAATTTTTGTGCTCGTTTAAGTATGTAATTGGTCTTCATGGGTGCTAGTTATGGTACATTTTACAGCAAATTTATGTTAGTTATTACAATTACTTTTATAAATTATTTCTTGTGAAGTTCAGTCAGCACCAGGTCTATTTATCACTTCACATCGAGCTTTTTTTCCATGCTGGACAATGGCTGAAGTTTAGAAAATAACGACACCAGTGATTTGCGCCAGGAAAAGCATCTTTTTATCTGCTCAATTTTAAAGTTTATACATAAACGTTTTACTTTTAATTAAAAAAAAACAAAAAACAAAAACTGTTTCATTGGCGGCACTCAGACTGTACTGCAGATTTATCTAATTTTTTTAGCTTAAAGTGTATATCTACTATTGTAAATTAGTATTGGACGAAAACGATCAATATGTAATAAGAAACCTGTCAGAAGCAACTTGTTGCTGGGCTGGATAAGCAAATATGCTGTCTATAGTGCAGGGCTTAACAAATTTTTGTAAAATCTAGGAGCCAGGATGAAAGTGTAGGAGCCAGACCACCACCCCCCCAAAAAAAATTACAGGAGTGAGTGAGGAGCACAGCTCTGTGTGTTATACACACTATACTAGTTCACAAAATGGTCACAGTTGAATGGATACAGTAAAATGGAGGCCCCCTCACTGCTCTGCACAGCTCAATCCTCCAGTAATAACGGACCACATTTCACATAAAATAATGGTGCCAGAAAGTACAACCCCCCCCATGGTCACACCACTATCCCTCTGAAGCCCCTCCGCAATCCCTGTCCACGCATAGACCCTACTACCGTAGAGCTCTATGCAGCTGGAGATAGGAGACTGTAGACAGTTGGGACGTACAGGAGGATCAGCGTAGACTGGGACAAACAGCAGGGATCAGTGCAGGCCGGGACGGACACAGGCACAGCAGTCACCGCAGGCGACACTCAGCACATGCGCTCCTGTGCATGATATGAACACTGCAATACTATAGGCATCAAACTCTGCCAGAGCTGATGAGGATCTGCTTCCTCCTTCACTGCAAAATCTGGTAGCCAAGCAGCAAAATCTGGTAGTCATGGCGACCTGACCCCGGGATTTGTCGAGCCCTGCTATAGTGAATATATTTGGAGCTAGTTAGTGTTGCCTCCTGCAGTACAAAGGTAGGTGGGAATCCAAAATTCAAACAACTATGACCTAGTAAACTTGGCACCTCTGTTCACTGGAAATCTACTATAACCATCGCTCACTTAAACAGAAATCCCTGTGCTGGTGTAACAATCTTCCAACAAGAGCACCACTAAAACTCTCACTCAGGTTGTTTATTTAAAACATTAAGGCTATAAAGAACTGGCCATATTTTCAAGTTTGTAATTGGTATCTGTAGCTTCCTACTTAGGAGACAGCAGAAAAATAAAACACACCCAGTATGCAAATTAATATAGCCTGCTGCAATATACATGCTCCTAGGCAGGGAAGCTGAATGGAGACAGCGCCCAGAAGTGAGGGTAGTGCAGGACGCCTGGAGCAGAATCTCTCCTTATGCAGACAAGCATATACTCTGTAAAATATGTCGCTCAATTGTTAAACAGTTTCATATGAAACACTGTCACCACTATTGTAGCGATTGGGTTATAGGTACCCGTCCGTCACAGCGATGGCTGACTTACTGGGTACAACTGCCCGTACATCTCAGCTAGACATCATTACAACCCCTATGACTAGTTTTATAATGGCCAGGAACTGCACAGCTGAGAGGCGTTGCAGCGGAGAGCACTGGCCCCATCAGAACCACATAGTAAACGCTCATTGCTAGTACTATTTGTTCTAGGAAAGCTGTGTTTTTATGGCCATAATCATGCACTCAAGTCAAAAGAATTTGGGCAACAAAATCATATAGATCAGTCTTTCCCAACCACGGTCCTCAAGGCACATTAACGTTCTAGGTTTTAAGGATATCAATACTTGAGCACAGGTGACTTAATTAGTACCTCAGTTATTTTAATTTAACCATGTGTGCTCAAACATAGATATCCCTAAACACTGTACTGTTTGCCTTGAGGACCAAGATTGGGAATCACTGATGTAGATTACTTAAAAGAAATGCGGTTACTTACGGGAAGTATACATGGGGGTATCCTTTCCATAAACTGGTTGGATCAGAAAGGTAATTCTCCTGAACAAATTGAAAATAAAATAGATGTTCAATAATTTATTTGTAGAACAGAGACAGAATACAGCATTACAATGGTAACGATCACTATTGGCAGCACTAACATCTGTCAGCTAAAGGCTTCTGACAAAGCCTTTTCTCTGCGAATTAGATTGTATTCTTTAATCATTAAAGCCGTATCCAAACATCGTAATTAGTGGTTGTGCAGGTAGTTATTTTGCTGAAAATAACATTACTGTTCAGAAGTGGTTGCCATGGTGACTAATACCACAAACACTGCAGGCACTTCAGCCTAGTACATCCTGGAGAGACCTGCAATATTACCGTGCTCATGTTCTTGTACTGCATACAGATAAGTAAGCAGTGCTGCGTATACTGATGACATGATCTTACCTTGCTGTTAGTTTCTAGCAATGCAATCTGCAGAGCTCTTAGCTGTGTGAACAACTCTTCTACTAACTGTTTGATCTACATTATGGTCCCTGATTCTTAAAGCACATTAATGTCTAACATTAATTATCTAACAATTACTAACCGTGACTACCGCAAAATATTAATGATTCTGGGACAGATGTTTCAAGTCTTGGAGAGAGATAAAGTACCAACCAATCGGTGCCTGCCATTTTTCAAACACAGCCTTTAACATGACATTTAGGAGCCGATTGGTTTGTACCTTCTCTCTCCACTTTATCGCCCTCCAAGGCTTAGTACATCTCCCCCTCAATCCTTAAACATGTACTGTTCCCTGATGACTTGCAACAGACTCATAACCCTTTGAAAAAAAAAAATTTGATAAACAGAATCAGAGTCAGCACGCAGAGAAAGTAAGCATAATATTAAGCAATAAAGAGCTGACATTTGGCCTTTATACGCTTTCCACAAATTTTACTAACTCTATTTACTCCATTTTTCTTACTTTTGTTATTCTGCTCATATAAAAACATGGCTGAAAGAGTTTGCACCCAGAGTCCTAACCCACGGCAACACAACAAGAGATGACCTAAGTTATAAGGAAACCAGAAAGATAAACCCAGGTGTTTAAGTAAATGTTGCAGGATGGCATGTGCAAGGGAAAATAGGAATCTGAAGGTGTGAAAAAAACCTTTTAATAACAAAAGTGACATGTTACCGAGATATATTCTAGGAAATAGCAACATGTTAGTACAGTATACAGCTCTTCCACAGCAGCCAGGATTAAGGAAAACAGTACAGACCACAATTTCCACCAGCCCCCATGGACATAGGAGATCCTTACACCAGGATATACACTAGAAGATTTTTTTAAACGATTTGTTTTCCGTTGGATTGGAATGATAAATCGTTCAAACTGTCTAGTGTGTATGCACTATGCAACCGTGGCGGCGTCCGTCGCACCTTCAGATCTGCCATACATTCTGCTCACTCTGTAGATGCGACCGAAGATCCCATGCATTTGTATGCAGTGGCGAGGGAAGGACATAGGTCCTCATTCAAACCCAGTCGTAAACGCTGAGCGCTTGCGACCGGGTCAATGTTTATGCCCTGCGCACGCGCATCAGCCGCACTGTGTGTGCGCAAGCCCCGGAGCGAGAGAGAATTTCTGTCGCTCCGCAGCTCACTACAAAAGGGGCAGCTGTCGATGTTGATCGACAGCTCGCCCCGTTCTTTAGGCGTTTCAGGGGGGTGGTTTCACAAACGGAGGCGTTCCTTAGCAGCAGTGATGTCAGTGGGGAGCTTCCTGCTCGATCAGAGCAGGAAGCTCCCCGGGGCTTGCGGTTGCCGAGACCCAACCTTAGGGTCTCGTTGCAATCCCTGATGGTCGCGATGGTCTTGACCATCGCGACCATCAACCTGGTCGGTCGCTAAAGCTGTGGGTGGTAACCCATAGCTTAGCTGACGACCAGGAGGCCGCACTTAAAATTACAAGCGGCCACCCACATTCAGAGCGAGCGGTCGCTTCTTGCGACCGCCTCTGAATGAGGGCCACAGTGCGGTCATTCACCAAAATCGTGTGGTGTGTATGGACCGCACGATATGTCGTCCATCGCATCTGATAACAGCCGGGTACAGAGCTCATCTAGTGTGTACCCAGCTTATGAGATGTGTCTCTGTATCAATGATTGTTTAAGGCTCACTGATTATGCAACTGTCATACAATTATATCCAATAAGGCCTGAGAAGCAGAACAGCTGCATTCATGGGCACCTTGGGGGTTTGCGGATGCACATAGGAGGAATTAGAATGCAATACTGACAGCCCAGTTGTACACAGTTTACTTACTGAGACTATGATGCTCGCCCCCCAAACACAAGAGAAAAAGTAGAAAGCACTCAGTTGTCCGGACTCGTTGAACTTGCTGTGTTTTGTCTTTGAGAAGTGCATACGCCTGTTAATTTTCTGAAACAAAAAAGCTGAATTAGATAAGTGCCTTAAACATCTCTAAGTCATGCATGTTCAGACTAACGCACAAATGATGTACCTCCATAATGTGAGTAATCAAAGTATGCACAAGATCTAACGTTGCCCCGGTATACAGGTAGAGGAGTCTGCAGGATAAGTGAGCGATGTGAACAGAGTAACATGTAGTGGCAGTAAAATTATTACAGGTTCCTTATTTGTGCCTCACGAAAATGCTACAAAATATAATGTTTGTACATCCCACTTGTTTTAAATGTTTGATGCCCCTGGTGTGCCAATGGTGTAAGAGGGGGGTGTTCATATGGCACAACTGCCAAATGCAGTGACCACGTTTATCTGTGGGGGATGGGTTTGGGGATGGGTTTGAAGTAAATATGTATTTTATAGTCCGGTTGGACAATCTTCTTCTACTGAGTAGGAGGAAAATAAACTTATATTCAAAAAGGAAAGCTGTGTCCCCCTCATTTATTCTGAACCATCAAGGTATAATTTCCATATGTACTAGTACTGTACTATGGCGTTTGCAGAGAGTCCTTCTTTTTCCCCAGTGAGGGTTAGCTTTCATATTCCAGCTGAAAAATACACAACTACATGTCCCAGCTAGGGGTTACATATTAAAACCACAAAGCTCCAATAGAGCATAAAGTGCATTAGCAAGCTTATAGAGCATTGCTGTGTTTTACACTAGAACTGCAATTATTACGTAGGGCTCAGACTCGAGAACGATGAGATTAGGTCATGTCTACAAAAATAAAGACTTATGTACTCACATCTAACACGTACTCTTGTATAACAGCATGTAATATTATTGCCACAAGCATATAGAAGAAAACGGTGGCCACGTCTTTGACGCCATACTGGTACAATGTGACGGGCTCAGCGAGAAAACCTGCCGGAAACAAGAGATCAGCCAAAGTAAGTCATACAAAAGATACCTGCCTAGAGATTATGCTTCTGAGTAGTTAACCCACCGTTCTGCTCCTAATGCGCTTTTATGCCATTAACTAATTCCTGAAAATTTAGCACGATTCTTAATCTGTTGTATTTAGAAATGACGGATAGACATCCACAAATGGCACAGAGGACCCCATTTACTATGCATAGACCAATTGTACAATTTAGAGGGATATGGATCTGAATATGAGCCCGGAGGCTAGTAGTCAAGAACGACATTCTCTGGCCTAAAGTCATTTACTATTACTAGGTTGCAGAACAGAGGATACCGCCTCAACATGACTGGTCCCATTCCTGTGACTGCAGGTGGGACAGAGATACACACAGGCCGTGTCCTTAAATAGAATATACACAGCTATCAAATACTTTCTATTTTGGAGTGTGTTTAGCATAAGATGATCATGTAGATTACTAGCCAGCTCACAGCAGATTTACATCAAACCCTAGAAAAAGCTGTACAGTAGGAAAGGGGGCGATTGCATGCAATATGATACAGCCACTACCTCTGCAGCGTTTACCATTAGTCCCAGCAAAGGGCTACAGCTCTAAAGAAACATTTGCAAAGTTCATTGTTCATTTCAATGAACTTTGCGTAGAGCTATGTATAAATATTCCCTTTAGGGGGAAATCAGATTAGCACGTTGTGCCGGGAATTTAGGTCGGTGATACGATTTTGCGAGTAAGAGTCAGCTGCGCTAATCTTGCAAATCAATTCCAAACTCCCGGACAAGATGCAGAGTAATAATCACGTTTTTTCCGCTCGCACGGGATGGGAGAAGGTGGGATTGTTTCCTTTCTTTAAGTTACAAAAGCCGGTAACAGTGCAGAACCTGTGGTACAACTCTAGCAATAAATAATCAGGCACTTGGAGGCATTTTAATCAGTGTCGCCTTAACAGCAGTGTGGGCCCTAGGCAAAGCAATGCACTGGGGCCCCTACCCACTCATTCACAGGTCAATAAAAATAAACCCTCCTGCATGCCCATCAGACGTCTCACACATGCAGAGAGACTCTGTCTGACTGGTCTAAAGCCGGCAGATGAAGTAAAACTGGGAGGTGAGTACTCGTCACCGGGGTGTATTAGATCAGAATACAGTGCACCGGTGGCCGGCTTATAAAAATATCACAAATTTACCAACTGGCCACAGCTGCAGGGGGAAGGGTTGGCGGGCCCCTACAAGCTTCGGACCCTTGGGCAACTGCCCAACTAGCCCAATGGAAGAGATGGCCCTGATTTTAATAGCACAATATGGCCAATGCTGACATGACAGTGTTCAGGTGAATTTGTCTAAAATGCTGATAAGTGGGGTAAATGATGTGGGGGACAGGTATGTGGGGGTGCTGCATTTATGGAAAAGTGCTTTTCAACTTGCAGGTGTCAAAAAAAGTTATTTCAACATTTTACAAACTTATCTTAAAAATACTGAGAAAGGAAATGAAATACAATTCACTGTACCCCTAAATACAGCACAGACTTTAATTGGGCAAAAAACACACTTGGTACTTACCATTTTCCCACCATTACTAAAACATGAAAAATCAACCATATGACACCCTTTAAAAACATCCAATACTTTGCTTTCGGACACTAACCACCTAATACTGTTCTGCTATGTTATTTGGCACTTTTAGGGGGTTCAGTGCGATTTCTCCACTTTTTCACCCACTTCTCCAAGGTCGCACGTAATGTAGTATTAATGCGTGCTATTGCTGCAATTCCCAGGAACGGCCATTTACAATTAAACTGCGAGGGGAGCATGCTTCATGAAAATTAGTTGTGATGTGTGCCATATTTAAGTTGCAAACTCGCACACCCAAACTCTCGCCGACTTAAACTGCCCCCTAACACCCCATTGTATTGCCATGAGCAGGCTGATTGACCAAGACAGACACTGCATACGATATTCAGTAGACTGGAGTACAGAAAATATAAACATGCCCCATGTAGCCTGGCACCAGATGCTGCAAATACAGATGTGTCCTCATACACCTAGCCTCCTTGCGCATTAAACAGTCCTTCTAACCGCGCCATGCCGTGGCGTGACTCTGTAGCGCCGAGCATCTTTTTACCTTCAAATGCGTCTTATTCACACAGCGATGGAAATATTTAGCACAGTCAGCATGTAATCAGCTTCTGCTATGTTCTGTGATGTTATGTCTGTGTGCGACTGTGGGTGTATCTGCATGTGAAACGCTACGTTACATTGTTACAGCCGCTGACACTGTAACATAGTGTTTCGCATGCAGATACACCCGCAGACGCACAGAACATGCTGCATATCATTTTAATCAGCAGAAGCTGCTTGTGCTATCTATTCTCATCTCTGTGTGAATAAGACGCATTTGAAGGTAAAAAGTTGCAGGAAAGACACTCAGCGCTACCGAGGCACACGGAGCTCCCACGTTGTGTGTGGCGTGACTTGTAGCGCATGGAGGATAGATGTATGTGGACACATCTGTAGGACAGGTGTATGAGGACACAGCTGGACCAGTGCTACAGATGTGTCCTCACTAAACGATCCATGTGGCCAGACATACAGTACACAGATACCTTATATTATTCTATATAGTTCTATGGAATAATAGCTTGTGAGCCCCTCATCAACTGTATCATTCCATGCCACTCTGAGTTATGTCTGGAGAGAAGGATGGTTAAGTGAGAACACTGCAACTGCATACACTAATCTGACATTGAAAGATAACGGCTACTGATCTGGGTGTACCGTCATTTCCTGACAACACCAACAGGCCCCAGAAATATAAGCAATGATCCCAAGAACCCACATGACGATTTGGCTACCTAGAGCTGGCCAAACTGGACAATTTTCTGTGTGTGTCCAGCACAATTCTACAGATGTGTCTTCAAAAACTATTGCTGCAGTCGCACCAACAAGCAGCTCTTCTCGGCGAGCCAGATCAGTGCGACTTTGCTTGTGCTGACACTTTCATTTAAAATGGAAAACACTTCTTATACGAGACAAAACCACTTCACGAGACTGCACTGATTAATTTGACATGCAACACTTGTATATCTGTGTGCGGCTGAGTATTGCTACGACGCAGAGTCCATGGCTTTTTTTCCACTCCAAGTTCCGTTGTGCTTCCCATACAAATTCAGACTCCGCCGCACACAGGTATACAAGAGTCACATATCAAATAAATAAGTGCAGTCCTGTGAAGCGGTTTGTGGCATCCGATTGCAACTAAGACGTTTTTTCAGGCGAAAGTTTAGAAAAAGACGCTACATCGCTCTCGAATTGCGTATTTAGGCTAAGTGTCTGAGGACATATCTGTATATAGAGACAATAAAAATGCAAACTCACAGCCCACAAAAATACATAAATAACAAAACATTTTAAGAATGGAGAACTTGCCTTCCACCGGAATGGTGACGTTATACTGTAGTGTGACAAACATGACTGCCACTTTTGCCGTAATCTAGGAAACAGTAAGGGGTAAAACACACAATGTCATATAGGATTTACCAGTACTCTGAACAGCAAATAACTAGAGGAAATTTGGTACATAACATTTCTTTAAAATTACTCCGTTTAACAATTGTAGTTCTGAAACATCTACATTAAAAACAGTAAATGGACTTTGGAAACCAGTCATAGGGCTAGAATCACGATATGGCGGCTTTGAACCTAAAATCAGACATGTGCTGCATTTAATATTATTACTGTTTTACATTTTGAGTTAAAACTGCAAGCCGCTTGCTTAGTAAATCTAACCCATAGGCCAGTGGTTCCCAAACTTTTTCAAATCACGGCGCCCTAGACAAGTAGCAGCATTTTTCCACGGCACCCATGTGCCAAAAGTTTCTTACTGAGAAGTTCAGCAAAACTTAAAATGACTAAATTGTGCTTCTATGTCACCCTTAGGTTTAGTTATGTGATGGCTGACAGGGCTGTGCTTCTTTTTGTCCACATTTTTTTATTCGCAGTCGTTAGCACTGGTCTTGCGTATCACACTGACTATAAATCATTTTATTTGGTACTGGACCACCAACCTTAGGCACCCCTGCAAGTGCCCTGAGGCACCCAGTTTGGGAAACACAGCCGTAGGCTCTTAAGGGTAGGGAATATGAGGCAGTCTATAGTACTATATCTGATAAAATTACTTCCTGAGGCATGCTGGGTATTGCAGTGCAACACTTATACCCCTTTTACACCGGAGCTAAAACCCGGGTTTTTGAAGGGTTAACCCGGGCAGCTCCCTGGTATAAAAGGGGAGAGAGTTGGATCGCCTGGTCGAGTGACCCGGCAATCCAACCCAGGTAACTAGCAGGGTTTAACACGGGCATAGCCCGTGAAACCCTGCTGTGAGAACAGCGCACTCCGGGTCACGATGACCTGGAGTGCGCTGCTAGCCGGCCGATTGGTCCGGCTTCAGTGGCGCTTGGAGATGACGTCATCTCCAAGCGACCACTTACACTCTGCAAAAGCCGGGTCTATGCAGACCCGACTGCGGTGTGAGCGGCGCTGACTCGGGAATATCCAGAGTCGGCGCTGGCAAAATTCCGGGTCTGATCCGGATAGGAACTTTGTTCCAACTCCGGGTCAGACCCGGAATTTAGGTGGAAAAGGGGTATTATTGAAGAACAAGAGATTGGAAACCTATTAGTCTGGTCTAAAGGCAATACATTTTACTTAAGATAGAGAGGAAATATAGATTACATTAAGTATTCATTCCCTGTTGCATCCTACAGGTAAAAGAAAGCTCTGTGGAACCCTTGTGGCACAAAAATAATAATAATAAAAAATAATAATAGGTATACACTACTGCCTGCTGCTGCAACTGCATGTATTATACGAGGATGACAGAGTACTGGATTCAAAACCAAAGGAAAGAAGCATAATTGCTGCAAGCAGCGTGTCCACTTCAAATAAATCTGGATTCAATAATATTTTATATGCACACGAGTCTAGAATGAAAATCCTACAAGTCGCACAGACTTTCTCTAGTAATGGATCAGACATCTAAATCTACTGACAAAGCAAGAGTACACTACTGTCTAAGATTTCCAGGTTGCCATGAGCTAAATAGCTTCACGAGAGGTCTCAGCTGAGCATCACTCAGCTGCCACGTTAACAACCCTCTGCAGTTCCAGGCACACATCCAGCGCAGAACGCTGCAGCCTCTGGATCACACAGAATATCCCACAAGTGCAAGGCCACCCAGTGTCTCTACATGTTCTAGGCAGCAGAGGCTTACATGCTAGCAGTAAAGGCTGCCTCTAGTGCCGCTCTACTTGGCTAATTGTTTGAATGTAATACTATAGGTGTGTACACACACACAACGATTTTTTGACCGATTTAACTATAACGACGTCATTAACGTTCAAAAAATCGTGCAGTGTAAAACGAAAACGATGAACAATTATCGTTCATGCACTTTCAAGTTTGTCGATTGTAGTTCAGTCAGACTGGCCAACTGAACGATTTTCAATAGAAGTTGCAACATTTTTCCTTCAACACACAGAAAATCGTTTATTATGTAAAGTAAAACCAACTACTTTGTAAAGCGATTTTCGGTCACTTTTTCAAGGGAAAAACTGAACGAAAATCGTTCATTACTGACATCGTTGTGTGTGTACGCACCTTACGAACTAAGGAATTGTAAACACAGAACTCACTGACAAATGCAGTTGAGAGGCTGAACTGATCTTGTAACCGAAAGAATATCAGCTGAGCAAAGCAACACACACATATATTTATATAATGTGTTACACGGACACCTATGCTGAAATTATAATTTCTCGTTTCCAGTCAAAGGGATCACAGGGGGAGATGCATCAAAGTTTTAAAATGGAGAAGGGAGGAAGTTGCATGTAGCATCTCATCAGTTTCTAACAGTCATTTATCAAGGGCAACCTATAAAAAGGATAATCTAGTAGATGATTGATTGCAAGGAGCAATTTCTCCACCGGTTCTCAAACTCGGTCTTCGGGACCCCAAACAGTGTTTCCAGGTCTCCTCACAGAATCACAAGTGAAATAATTGAGTAATGACTACACCTGTGCACCTGCTGAGTGACCTGGAAAACATGACCTATGTGGGGTCCTGAGGACAGAGCTTGAGAACCACTATTCTATAGGATCTGTGACTCCATCCAGCCTCAGCACCAGTTCCATGGGTGGTGGTGGGGTAGGGAGGGAACATTACACACCTCACAAAGGTCAAGTGCTCGTATGTAAATAGCACTACATCTTTGCACAGTATTGATCTACAATATTCAGGAACCGCCATTATAATGATTATAGCAATGCAATTTTATGTTTAACCTGTGCACTGAATAGGGATTTATTCCGAAATATATTCTAGTAGTAACACCTAATTTGGTATTAGCAATTGTGGTCAATAGTTAAATGAGAATATCAAAGAAAATTCTTTTTTAATGGGGGAAAATAAGTGGGATAAACACACAGAACTGCGGCTTTGGGGGGACAGAGGGAATTACTGTATACTGCATTATTAAACATGTAAAACTTAATTGGGCTGAGCAATCACAAGGATCTTCTTGTTCCACAATACTATTCAGTAGAACAAATCTCAGTGATCAACGACATATTGATTCACTGAGACTGGTCTTTGCAGAAAAGGAATTAAGCATATTGCACCACTGAGCTCCTTTGCTGAAAACAAGAACACCTCAAATCTAACAGAGATGTCTGATAATAGCACAGAGACCGGTCACGTCCTGATAGAGACAGAACAAAAACTGAGAACATTCGCTACTACATGGATGATGCAATAAGCACCCGCTGTAAGAGTACTTTGGTAAACATGCGTGTTAGCATAAATGTGCATGCTAATTTGGTCACTAACCATGCCACTAATTCAGCACCCCTTGCTACTTGTCCACACCTCATAGATTGTAAACCCACTTGGGAACAGCCATATTTACCTTCCGTTTCTTGTCATTGTATGTTCTTTAGGTTTAGGAATCCCTGACTCAGCAAAGCTACATAAAATGTTGGTGCTTTATAACTAAGGAATATTTAGAATAACTTCACTGAGGCAGAAGCAGAGTATTATTCTAGTGAGTTGATATATTTCAATCTTGCTTGTGTTGCCGGCTCCCAACGCGCGGCATTCTCAGCCAAGTCGCCGGCTCCCAACGCGCGGCACTCTCAGCCAAGTCGCCGGCTCCCAACGCGCGGCACTCTCAGCCAAGTCGCCGGCTCCCAACGCGCGGCACTCTCGATCAGGTTGCTGGGTCCCAACGCACTACATACTCAATTAGGTCACTGTCTCCCAACGCACTGCACACTCAATTAGGTCACTGGCTCTTAGCGAGCTGCTTTCTCGGTTAGGTCTAGCAAACTGCTTTCTTGGTTAGGTCACTGGTTCCTAATGCACTGCTTTCTTGGTTAGGTCACTGGTTTGTAATGCACTGCGCATTCTCTGTTAATGTAAAAAAGGGTGTAGTTGGTGCTGCTAATTAAAATAGTCCCAAATGTGTTGGAGTAAAGGAATGTGTACATATAAAATTGTCCTTGGACTGGATTTTGGGACAGGGAAAAGATGGTGAACCCCAAATTGGAGTTCCCAATCTCATTTCCCTGTCCCAATATCCAGTCCAAGGAAATTTTCAGCTACACTAATACTTGTGTTACAATAGTTAGCTTATTGCAGTTCATTTTTAGGATTGTTTTACATGTTTTCATGTGCAATAAATGCAATTTACAGTGAATATACTGTTTTTATAGTGTTCCTTTACATACACCCACTTCTGCACTGTCACTTCATCTGTTTCACTTTCCAGCATCCTCGGCTACGTCCCTGGCTCCTGGTGCACTGCATCCCCGGCTACGTCCCTGGCTCCTGGTGCACTGCATCCCCGGCTACGTCCCTGGCTCCTGGTGCACTGCATCCTCGGCTAAGCCACTGGCTCCTGGTGCACTGCATCCTCGGCTAAGCCACTGGCTCCTGGTGCACTGCATCCTCGGCTAAGCCACTGGCTCCTGGTGCACTGCATCCTCGGCTAAGCCACTGGCTCCTGGTGCACTGCATCCTCGGCTAAGCCACTGGCTCCTGGTGCACTGCATCCTCGGCTAAGCCACTGGCTCCTGGTGCACTGCATCCTCGGCTAAGCCACTGGCTCCTGGTGCACTGCATCCCCGGCTAAGCCACTGGCTCCTGGTGCACTGCATCCCCGGCTAAGCCCCTGGCTCCAGGTGCACTGCATCCCCGGCTAAGCCCCTGGCTCCAGGTGCACTGCATCCTCGGCTAAGCCACTGGCTCCCTGGTCCACTGGTTCCTAACAGGCTGCAAAGGTGCATTCTGAGTTATGCCATTGGTTAGTAGTGCATTGACAGGTTACATATTCATATATTTGCTCAGCCCAACAATAACAATGGCATCCTACATGCATATGTTACACTCAACAGACCACTTCCTATGCTCTAGGTCAAAGGTTCCCAACTGCAGTCCCCAAGTACCCCCAACAGGTCATGTTTTATGAATTTCTTTAATCATGCACAGGTGAGTTAAACTAGTTTGCTGGGTCAGTAACTATCCCACCTGCATCCACAGACAGAAAATCTCAATATATTACCTGTTGGGAAAGCTTGAGGGTTGAAATTGAGAACCACTGCTCTATGTGAAAGAGAAAGCTGTACTGTTAAAGCTGTAGATTTTAATAAGGGGCATATTTACTAAGCAGTGGATTTTCAAAACACTCGACTTTTTACAGATTTTGCTTGCAAGATTTAAAAAGGTAATACTTACAACAAAACAAGCCTGATTTTGCATTTACTATTATTGCCCTTTTAAATATGGCAAGCAAAATCTGTACAATTATAGGGTTTTGTAAATCCACTGCTTAGTAAATATACCCCTTAATTTTAGCTAAACATGTGCCTGAACCCTTCTTTGACTGTGCACATTGTCACAATAGGGATTATTGAGTTCTGTGTTTTTGATGTACCAATTTCTAGCTGAAACATAGCCCAGCAGGCCAATACATTACAACAACAACAGTATGAAGGTTTTCACTTTAAAGTTTGCGAATTAATACCCAGTGCTCCATTCCAAAAGTATTTTATATGTATCCAAAGGACCGGCACTCACCTTCTTGTCCAGGAGCCCTCTGTGGGTGGGGAGAGTAATACATACAGTAAAGTGGCGGCACCCACAGGACTTAAAATATATGAGGCAGCTAGGCTGTTCCAACATTTCATTTTATGTAAATATCCCTGATGAAAGTTTACATAAAAAACTTAAACGGTGGAACAACCTAGATACTGTCACTTTTCTACATAGATAGATAGAAGGTGCACTCACCAGACTTGAAGTACAGTAAATCAAACTTTTATGCACATAAGAACCATCAGAGCATCGACGTTTCAGTCCTCTTTGGGACTTTTGTCAAGATACCCAGTCCCCAAAGAGGATTGAAGCGTTGATGCTGTGATGATTCCTATGTGAATAAAAGTTTGATTTACTGTACTTCCAAGTCTGGTGAGCGCACCTCATTTCTATCTATGCACTTGGAGCCGCCGTGCTCATCTAAGGTTGTCACCCCAGCAAACGTGGATATTGATGAAATGAGTGTGGACCTGCATACTTGTACACGTGTGTGTGTGTATATATATATATATATATATATATATATATATATACATATATATATTATTATTATCCTTTATTTATATGGCGCCACAAAGGTTCCGCAGCGCCTTACACAGTACATAAATGAGCACACAAGAAAAACAGTTAATAGTAATACAAAACAATGCAGGACAAGGACAAGGTTATAAACTCAGCTGCAAAACACAAGCAGCAGGACATGAGCAACCAGGTGGTAGGTGCCATTGTAGGGAGTTAGGAGTAAATTATACTATAAGTAGGGGGAGGAGAAGCACGTGAGCATGAGGGCCCTGCTCGTGAGAGCTTACATTCTAAATAAATAAATATACACACTTTTTTTTTTGTAGGCAGAGACAGTACAGAGGTATTACATGACTGAGATGACTCTACAGCTAATGGTTCGCTTACAGCTACACAACTGTATTTATATAGGGTGAATCAGCCAGTGAATGAACACTACCTGTGAATGAATATTTTCAAGTTTCATTTGTGCTTTGAAGCCTTCTTGTGTTGGATTCTAGTTGGATCCCAGGTCCTATGACTAGGTTGCCAATGAATTTAGGTTTCTTGTTTGAGTGAGCTGCTTTGCTCTCAAAATACTAAGATAATAATCTAATTTGTACTATTTTTTTTAATAAAATAAATGTACAGTGTTTATACCTTAATGCATATGGGTAAAGGTGTTTAAAAGGGTTAGAATTTTATACTCTGAGGTGAAAAAGTAAAGGTGCCTCCACACTTGGCGATGTGCTCACGATATGTACCATTGCCCTTTAACTCTCCCCAGGCAGATCCCCGACAGTCCTACACACTATTTGGAGTAAAAAATGTCCACTCTGACTTAAGATCTATCGTGCATCCAGTGCATTGTGTCACAGATTGGCAAATCTGCGCTACAGCACGGCAGATCTGAAGATGCGATGTGCAACCAGCGGGGACTCACGATTTGGTTATTTTTTACGCGATCTGTCGTTCTAATGCGTTGGAATCGGCCAGATCGTGTAAAAAAAAAATAAAAATCGCAGAGTGTGTAGGCACCTTAAGTGGAAAGCCCGGGATAAGGTAAGAGGGGGGTGCTCATTTACTGGATATCATGATCAGTACCATCATTTTACAGTAAATGAAAAAACTGTAATTTTTTTTTTAAAGATTATTGTTGTTTATTTGTTAAAACCAAGGTCAATTTAGGTTAATTTATACCAACTGGAAAAAAAAAAAAAAAAAACAACAAAGGGGAGAGTTCAAATGTTTTTGCACAGCCATCATAGCTATTCAATTATTCCTGCCGACGACATGGGTTCATGATTTCTGCTTGCACCCTCCCTTGTTTGGGCACGCTAAGCAGGACTTTACACAGATTCGCCACTTTACACAGCGAAACCCCGTCTATTTGGACGCGACATACGCAAATGACTTCAAAAAATGGAATAGCGCCCTGTCAGTTTAGATGGTGATTGGGCGTGCAACCCCATTTCATTTCAATAAAATCCATAATCAAGTTGAAATAAGCATGACCATGTCGTGTCAGACTTCTTGGAAATGGTGTGAGAAAGAGAAGCGAATATGGTACGACAGTAACATGGCGAAGGAAAAAATAACTGCTCCAAGTATAACTGGTTCAAGAGGATATGGAGTATACAGTGTTCCAGAAATACTTAAATATAGGCAAAAATATGCTTAACAGCATTTAAATATCAAATTATCTTTTCTTCAATAATTAGTAATCAATTTGTAATAACTTGTACTTCGAAATTGACCTGTTGCTTATTTAAGTAAGTTCCACTGTTCAATCACTGGTAACATCTGCACCTCTCCAGTTTTTTGGTTGTAAAATTTTAATTATTACTATAATCTTTAAACTACAATTTCTTCAAAAAGTAGATACAGTAATTATGATGGTACATATCTCAAAATTGAAATATTGCATCTGCTACATAAACCATCATCTTAAATAGGAGAATTTCCTTAACTGTTCAGAAAAGAAAGAAAAATGGGTTCCCGCTCGGCTGTTTTAGTGGGGCGCAGCGCTCTGCCCTATTTCTAAAGGGCAAAAAGCACCCTGACCTCCGGCGTGGCGCCCTGCTGAAACAGCCTGCAGGTGCCATCCCCACCCGTGGGTCGCAGTGCCCTGTGGGTGGGGAAAACTGCCTGGTAGCGGTCATGGATGCCGGACGCATGTGCCCAGCATCCATTCACACTGACAGCAGAGCTTGGGGGTAGCGCGGTATGTCCGTAAGTGCTGGGCACACCCCCAAGAGTGACGAAAAAGGGGCGCGTCTTAAAGACACGCCCTTTTCTTTGGTCGTGCGCACAGATGTGTCCTCTGTCTAGGTCCGACGCCCTGCCTGGCGTCGGACCTAGAGTGTGAACATATATATATATATATATATATATATATATATATATAGAAAACTGCGTGGATCGGCACTCGCATATACAATGATCATCAGTCCGCATAAATCCATACAGCAGAAACAGCAAACAGACGGCAGCACTCGGAGACTTTAATGAAAAAGTAAGTGTATTAAATATCCATAACAGGCACCAACGTTTCGGGACCGCTGCGTCCCTTTGATTACCTTGACAAAGGGACGCAGCGGTCCCGAAACGTTGGTGCCTGTTATGGATATATATATATATTTTTTTTTAACATTTATTTATTTTTTAAAGACTACTTCCTATACACAGCCGAGAGTTTTTCTGTTTGAGGAAGCAATATTCAAAAGGCAGCTAGCCTATCTACCC
Source organism: Taudactylus pleione (assembly GCA_031769625.1). NCBI lineage: Eukaryota > Metazoa > Chordata > Amphibia > Anura > Myobatrachidae > Taudactylus > Taudactylus pleione. The sequence continues at coordinate 25,591,122 of JAUIMM010000113.1, read as the reverse complement.
AAGAGGAACCAGTGACAGCACAGGATCACTCGACTGGTTGCATTCTATCTGGATCAAAACAGCTGCCTCAGCTGTGTGCGGACGGCAAGTGCATTTTACATTGGATTTTGCACCATTTGTTTGGTTTCCGCATGCAGAGTGCATTAAAAAGACCGTAACATTTCATCCACAAGTAGAGTTGTGACTAGCTTGACTACTACGCTCCATATATATGTTCATCTTAAAGCACACAGTTTCTTTACCCCTTGCCAGCACGTAGACCAAGCAGCTTTATCACAGGGGATGATTAGAGAGATAGGCAGTTACCTAGACACAGCCTGACAGTGACCAGATTCTAGAAAGGAGTCCTACTAGTTCTGATTGCAGAGTTTTGAGTAACGTAAACTGTCTTTGCAGATAGGGGTACTGGTATTGTTGCAAGGGGGACCATGATCTCTGCTATTTTGATAGTTAGGAAGGTAACAGATAATAACTTCGAGGTCAATTCTGGATGATCAGTGGAACATTTAACCCAAATTTTACTTGTACTTAAAAAACCACCAGCTACGCACGCTACATAAAAATTTTATTTTTGCAAAGGTTAAATTTTTGGAATAAATTAAATAGCTATCAATGCAACTTTTTCAATGCCTTGTCACTTTGCATGGGCTGCAAACAGCTGCTGTTATCTCACCAGTCAGCGCTGATGGTGTGGTCCGCAGCCTGGGCATTACAAGCCAGCTGTGCAAAACACAGCGGACCTGAGCACAGCAAATCCAGAGTTATAGGACGCAGCAGAATGTGGGTAATAGCAGTTACACAAAACAAATAAAACCGACTGCAGATAAAGGGGAAGAGTGCTGACACTGCATAGACTCAGACTGGTAAATATACCCAGCAAAGCCAACAAGGTTACTGTTTTATTTCCCCATATGTACTACCTGGACACTTCTATTAAGCACTTGTACACCTATACCGGTGCACCAACCGGAGATTACTCATCTGAATGAGTATTAAACTTTTTTACATGTAGGCAAGAGTTGAATAACATGCTATAAACTGGGCTGTAAGTATTTTGCAGATACATTGTTACTGTGTTGATGATCACTACAATAAACACCAAGCATGTGACGTGTGTATATACTGAAGAGTAGCAGGACTGAGCATGCATGTACAGTAGTGACAGCTGGTGGGATGCACAGTGGGGTATGCAGGGACCTGACAGGCTGGAGGTAGATAAGTTACACGTAAGCAGTGTGTGTAACACGTGTGATCACAGCTGTGATATGACACCACACATACATACATACATACATACATGCTATGCTATTACTCTTCTCCAGCTGCTGGGGGACTACAAGCCCCGTCACCCTTCTACTGGGCATGCTGGGAGATGTAGTGCCACAGCAGTTAAGGAGCCACCGGTTGCCTGGCTGGTGCAGCTAGCTCCCCCAGTCACCCCTGCGGCTCCCAGGCCCCCTCACCTCGAACATCAGCCCGAGCAGGAAGAGCATGGCCAGGCAGGAGACGATGTCCGCATGGTTCTGGATGATGAACTCGTGGCTCAGCACCGGTGGGGTCTTGCTGCTCTTCTTGCGGATGGCCATTATGATGATGACGGACGGCGCTGGCACACACCGGGGACGCTGGCTGCTGCTGGGGCACCGGCTGCTCTGCCTCCTCCTCTGGCTGGCTGGGGTGACGCTGTACACAACCGCTGCACACACCACGTCGGCACTGAGGGGAGGAGCCTCATTCTTGGAAAGGGGCTACGTGCCAACCGACGTAGCGCGCTGGGGGCGCCATCTTAGTTACTGGCAGGCGACCTATTACTGTATCGCCCAACGGCGCGGTAGGCAGCTACTGTAGTCGTTTGGACGGCTGTCAGCGACTACAGTATATATGTAGGATTTCCAGAAGACGACAACACTCTGGCTTGTGTCAATTTCTGTGATATTCCAGAAATCTGTTGCTCAACACAGCTTTCCCCTATGAAAGATGGCCGCCGAGGCAGTTACGCCGCTGCGTGGACAGAGACGTTCCGTTTGTCAAATGTACAAGGTGTCAGTGCAGTGACGTGTGGGGCGGAGCCTAGCCTGGTCCAGTAAGGATGTGGTATTCAGCGATTGGATGCTTTTTATACCACGTGGGAGAGGACTTATTTGTTATTTTCCCCTGGTGTACTGTTATATATATACTGTACACTCGCACAGACACAGTGAGACTCAGTACAGTGATGGCGAGGACTCAAGGCTGATGGTGAAAGGCCTAATTCAGGGCATTCACTTCCTAGACAATATTTTATCACGTTTATGTTTTACAGTGAAAAACAGCTCATATGACAGTCCACAGCTTCCAGTGTACTGGTTCAGTTTTCCTATTTACATTTATATTGCAGTCCCCTGGGCTGTAGTAATGGTGCCCTCATTTAGAAAAAAAAATAAAAAGGTACTAACGTATCTTTGCGGCCTCCTGGTTACTTACTTATCTTCACTGAATAGTGAGTATACGTAAGTAGCGTAAACTTGAAATACCATTCGGCCCCTTGCGGGATCGCTTCGCTCGCCACGTTGCGGGCACAGTGGCTCGCTTCGCTTGCCACATAGATTTATTCCCCCTCCATGTCCACTTGGATGGTAGGGAATGACGTTGGACATTAGCGTAAAGATGAGCCAGTGTCCAACGTCATTCCCTACGATCCAAGTGGGCATGAAGGGGGAATAAATCCATGTGGGGAGCGAAGCAAGCCACCGTGCCCGCAGCGTGGCGAGCGCAGTGAGCCCGCAAGGGGCCGAATAGTATTTCCTGGTTATGCTACTTACGTAGCGTCACCAGGGGGCTGCAAAGATACAGAAGTACCAATAAAAATTCTGGCAGCAAAACTACTTATGGCTAAGGCATCTATTGTTTCTTCAAACAATTGTACTGTATTGCAACATGTTACTTTCACCACAGAGTGTACAGTATACCTGGCACAGGATCCCTGATCCAGAGTCTATCTTCTCTCTATCCCTACATTTTGCTGGCAGTGGAAAACACTAGGTGCTTGCAACAAAAGTACTCTTTCAGCAATAATATATAGAAGAGTGTATTGGTGATGGTATGGCCGGATTTGCCCATCTGGCATTTCTGGCAAATGCCAGGAGGGCTGATGGGCCGGTCTGGTGTTAAACCCTGGCCTAGCAGCTCTGCCTCCCGATGCTCTGCTCGGCTGGCATACTAAAAGATGGGGCGCGTGCCTCAAGGCCAGGCCCCCGTGACCCACCTCCCGCGAGATATAATTACGCCCTCTTTTGTGGCAAGACCACCAGGGCCGGCGCTAGGCTATGCTGCGCCCAGCGCCGTCCTGTGTTGCCGCCCCTTCCCTCCTCCACTCCCTCCCAGCTGAGCTTAAATATAGCCCATAGCGCTGGGAGGGAGGCGGGCGTTTCCTGCGCCCTCCGGAAACAGTAGCGCTCCGGGCGACGGACCGACTTGCTCTTGCCTGGAGCCGCTACTGAAGACCACACTCCTATTGAGAATGCACGCTCCTACGGGTGGAGTGCCAGGGCTGATCTGGAGCCCCAGTTCGTCCCTGGGTGATGGTGTGACAGGAGCACAGCATATATTCTTCTGCAGGGTTTACAGGGTTGACCTTTGGGGGTATAGTTGGATCTGGATCCACAGGCACCACGTTGTTAAAGATTTAGCTCCCAGGATGCACTGGGTTCACCCTCCTCTATACCCAGCCTCCGAGCCACAAGCACCTCAGTTTCAGTTGGTGCCCAGCCGGAGTCGGGTCACCTTTTTGCGCAGGGCTGATTAACAGCCCCATAGCTTTTAGTTCTTTGAGTTGATAAAATTTTCTTTTAAGAACTCTTCAGAGTGGCAGCGTCAGACTGTCCAAGCTGCTGCTTCTACACCCCACCGGCGCTGCAACGCCAGTACAGATCTGGGGATCACGGCAGGACCCCAGAGTCTGTGCTAGCCGGGCTCTGGGGGATCCCTAGACTGCTGCTGGATCGACGGTGAGCAGGTAAGAACGCGGGTCACCGCTTGCGGTGTCCCGCATGTGTATGATGCAGACTTCTGTCTGTCCCCTGAGGCGCTCGCAGTGGCCACGTGCTCCCCCTCTACAGAGGCATACCCTGCACATCCACTAGACCACCAGGGAATACATGTAGCAAGCAGGAGCCGGCGTCCCGGGGGTTTATAGCGGCCAGAGGAGACAGCCTTCCCTGTTTAGCGGCTCCTCCCCTCAGCTCAGCGCGCCTTTCCACACAGGTCTGGTGTTGCTGCGCTGTTCTCCTCCTACAGCCACACCCCCTCTGAGGTCTCCAGCGGCCATCTTTTTTTCTGAAGTGGCAGCGCTGATCTCCCAGACTTATTGTGGACCGGTCCCCCTGTATACCCTCTCCCTTGCAGGACAGTGTATGCAGCACTATAAGCCTTCCCATACACTGAATCTGGGCTGGTTGATTGTAGTGGTAAAGGTGCAGTGAGTATTACTTCTGCTAGCGCTGACTGTCTTTTTTTTAATAACCCGTCAGTCTTTGCCTGTCCCTTTCTTTCTTGTACAGCCCTAACAGATGTGTGTGGGAAGGGTTGCTCTGTAACCTCACTTATATTAATTCATGTATTTGTGAGGTTTGTCACTTACAGTTGCTTGCTACACTGTGCCATATCTGTGGACTGGTGTATTGCACGCTTGTGGGTTTACCAGCAGCCCGCTTTTGTGCTTCCCATATATTTATATAGCTGTATATATTTATATTTTGCCTGAGCCAATGTCTGACAAGGAAGTTGAGCGTTCCGCTGCTCCCACTCTGATCTATAAGGAGGATTTATCACAGGATGGGCTGTGTGTGAGGTGCTTTCAGTTGCCTGGCCCCTCCAACCCCCCAACGATGGGACACTACCCTCTTTGGGCTGTTTTTTTCCCCAGGTACTGGCCTCCATAGTGGATCGCCTGGTGGTCCCGGCTGTTCTCCCCCAGATGGGGTTACCCCAAACTGCTATTCTCCCATCTCAGGGTATCCCGCAATTATTGCAGTCTTCCCCTGGGCCTCAAGCTGTTAATACCTATTCGGGGGTGCCACTATATATATATGCAGCCTCCTCCAGGTGACTCAACAGTCGGTCATGCCTTTTCAGGGACTCACACAGTGGGGACAGCCACCCTGTTTGGATATGTTTTTTAGTTCGGTCCAGAGTTCGCAGCTTCATCTTCAGCTTTCCAATCTATGTTGAGGAGTGACAAGCCCCAAAGGGCATCTAAACGCCCCATGACGTCGTCCCAGTCGACGCAGCTCTCAGACTCTGAGGCATCCTCGGATGACGGGGAATTGCTTGAGGATTCTTGACTCCGATTCCCCTGTACAGGAGGTGAAAACCAGGTCTTCTATTAATGTACCAGCATTGGTAAGGGCGGTGCGATCCATTCTTGACATAGAGGATGATGCCCCAACCCCTAAATCCAAATTTCAAACAGGCAAATGTGAATTCAGCTGTTTTTCCTCTCGCTGACCAGTTCACTGATCACATGGCGGAGACCCGGCAGTCGCCTAGTAAGAGGTTCCAGCCGCAGAAACTTTTGCCATCTAGCTACCAGTTTCCTGCAGGTCATTGCAAGAAGTGGGAATCCTCGCCTGCAGTGGATTCTCATGTTACTCGCTTAATCAAGAGTGCTACGCTGCCTTTGCCTTCCATCTCCTCCCTAAAGGATTCCACAGACAGGAAAGTGGAGACTTGCTTGAAGTCAATCTATTCTCTCTCGAGGGTTGTGGCCCGTCTGTCTATGGCTATCTCCTGGGTAGCTAAGGCCCTTGAGAGCTGGGCCAATATGCTTGAGAATAACCTTACTGAGGAAGCTCCTGAGGTACAGAAAGCTTTGGTGGGACAGATGAGAGATGCCGCTGCCTATATTGGCGAAGCGGATTTGGATGCCAGTCTGCTGCCCTCCAGGGTCTCGGCCGCAGCTGTGTCTACTCGCCTCTCTTTGTGGTTACGCTGCTGGAGGGCGGATACTGATTCCAAGAAAAGCCTGGAGGCCTTGCCCTTCAATGGACAGTTATTGTTTGGTCCAGACTTAGACTTTGCCAGGGTGTCTACAATTTTGTCCAAGTCTGCTTTTCTGCCTTCAGCAGCTGTGCCTTCCAAGGCTAAGACCTCTGCATTTCGGTCCTTTCGTACTCAAGGGAAATCCAAGGGTCAGTCCTTCCCCAGGCAAGCGGCCACCAAGGCAACCCCTAAGCCTAAGAAACAAGCTTGGAGTGCTAAACGCCCTGCTTCCAAGCCAGAGGAGAAACCCTGCACCTGATGGGACGAGCCTCCCTCTGGGGAATCCCAGAGTGGGAGGCCGACTTCTTCAGTTCGCTCAGTGTTGGTGCAATACCACCACAGAGGCTTGGGTATGAGAAGTGGTCTCTCAGGGGTACATCCTCTCCTTTCGCCACAGGCCTCCCCACCAGTTTTTCTGCACGAGTCCTCCTTGGGCAAAGCCAAGGACTTGCAGATTTAGGAAGCCATAGAGTCCTTGCTGAAAGCAGGGGTTATTGTTCCAGTCCCGCTTTCTCAGCGCGGGATGGGCTACTACTCTATTCTGTTTTTAGTACAGAAACCCAAGGGGTCTCATTGGCCTATTCTCAACCTGAAGTCTTTGAAGTTCCTCAGAGTGCCCAAATTCAGGATGGAAACTTTGCGTTCCATCATTCTGGTTATGGAACCTGGGGACTACAAAGTTTCCTTGGACATCCAGGATGCATACCTTCATGTTCCTATAACACCAGCGGTATACTATACGGCAGCACCACTTTCAGTTTCAGGCTGTACCCTTTGGTGAATACCCTTGGGGCCGTGGAGAGGCCAAAGTTATGGCAGTCATGGCTGCCCATCTTCAGAACAAGGGTATATGGCTTCTACCGTATCTCAACGACCTCCTGTTGCTGACGAGTTCTCCGGAGGTAATTCTACAACATCTACACCTGACGATCGCTTGTCTGCTGGTAAATTGGAAAAAATCCTCCCTAATTCCCTCGCAAAGGATGGTTCATTTGGGAGCCCTTCTGGATTCCCAGCAGCAGAGGATCTTTCTAACTCCAGAAAACATTTCCTCCTTGCAACTGTGGGTGCGCAGTTGTCTGAACAGTTGCAGAGTGTCTGTTCATTCGGCAATGCGGGTTCTGGGGTCCATGGTGTCGGCATATGACATGGTGGAATATGCCCAGTTCCATTCCAGGCCCCTGCAAGAGCTGATTCTATCCAAATGGAACGGGTTACCACACTGGATCAGGACTCAGATGCTGGTGTTGTCTCCGAAGGTGCATCTGTCCCTATCTTGGTGGCTTCAGACATCTCATCTCACTAGGGGTCGCCCCGTACGGGTCCAGGACAAGAGATGCCAAAGCAAGCTTAGCGGACACTCTGTCAGTCAGATGGACAGTTTGCATATCTATTCCCTCTGATATCCCTACTTCCTCGGGTTCTTTAGAAGTTCAAGCAGGACGGTGGCAAGCTTCTGCCGGTGGCTCCAGCTTGGCCCAGACGTCCTTGGTACTCAGATCTTCGGAGTCTCTCCATCGACACTCCGTTCCTTCTGCCTCTACGTCCGCACCTGTTGTCTCAGGGTCCCGGCCTTCAACCGGACCTGGGTCGTCTGTCTTTGATGGCGTGGCTCTTGAGACATCCATCTTAAGGTCCAAGGGGTTCTCTAGCTCGGTCATTGGCATGATGCTTCGAGCACGTAAACCTGCCTCTGCCAGGATTTACCACAGAGTGTGGCATACCTATTTTCAATGGTGTGACATGAGAAATTACAATCCGCAGGTGTTTCATGGATTTTGGCATTCCTTCAGTCTGGCTTGGAACTTGGCTTACGCCTGGCTTCTTTCAAAGGTTCGTGTTTCCGCACTATCTGTGTGGTTCCAGCGAATGATAGCTCCGTTACCAGATGTCCGCATCTTTTTCCAAGGTCTCTCAGGATTCAGCCTCCCTTTGTGCCCCCAGTGGCTCCTTGGGATTTGGCGGTGGTTCTTCGGGCCCTCCATTCGAACCCCTTAGGTGGTTGACTACTAAGACTTTTTCTCCCGGCGATTGCTTCGGCCAGGAGGGTGTCAGAAATGGGGGTGCTTTCATGTCGTCCTCTCTTTCTGATATTTCACCAGGACAGGGCGGTGTTTCGCACCCGTCCAGGTTTTCTGCCTAAAGTGGTTTCTAAGTTTCATATTAATCAGGAAATTGTTGTGCCGGCCTTTCAGTCACCTGATCTTTTGGCTGGTGAGGCTTTATTGGATGTGGTCCGTGCTCTCAGAGTTTATGTGGACCGGACTAGTTCTGTTCGTTAGTCAGATTCCTTGTTCGTCCTCTTTGCTTTTCACAAGAGGGGTTGGCTGGCCAACAAACAAACTTTGGCCCGTTGGCTTCATTGTTATTGGTGAGGCTTATACCCGGGAGAGTTTGCTTGTTCCTGCCTCTGTTAAGGCTCATTCTACTTGGTCTGTGGGCCCCTCATGGGCATCTTGCTGTGGCGCCTCGGCTGTGCAGCTGTGTAAGGCGGCCACGTGGCCTTCCATCCAGACCTTTCTAAGGTTCTATGCCTTTGACACCTTCGCCTCTCAGAATGCCTCCTTTGGGCGCTGGATTTTCCTTTCAGTACAGGAGCGTCCCCGCCCTTAGTTGGACTGCTTTGGGACACCCACAAGCTCAACCCTGTGGACCCCTATGGACTGAAGAAGAAAATGAGAGCTATGGTAAGAACTTACCTTTGTTATCTCTCTGTCTTCAAAGTTCATAGGGTCCACAGGGCGCCCGCCCTGACGCACCTGGCTTCATATGGGCTGTGTGGCTGGTCACCAGTTTTCCGTTCTTTCTGTGAGTATGGTTCTTGTGTGTTCCAGTCTTCCTTCTCACTGTTGTTCCTCCTCCGGCCTTGGCTACTTACCAACTAAGGTGCCTGTGACTCAGGGGCGGGGTATAGAGGAGGATGGACCCAGTGCATCCTGGGTGCTAAAGCTTTAACTGAGTGGTGCCCGTGGATTCAGATCCAGCTATACCCCCCAAGGTCAACCCTGTGGACCCTATGGACTTCGAAGAAAGTGATAAAGGTAAGTTCTTACCATAACTCTCATTATTGCTTGCAATGTGCAACAAAAGTAATATAAGTGCAGAGTTCCTGTGTCTGATGTATGCTGAAGTCCACAATGTCAGGGTGCTTCTTACGGGATATGGCAATTTAAACTAGGAAAACGAATAAATCTGCTACCCAAATATCAAAATCTCAGACAAACCGATTCCTTTTCATAATTACTATCATATGTAATAAAGTTTAATGATTGTTTTGCGCTTATCAACAGGCCTGGGGGGTTTTAAATATAGTTTTATCAATCAAAACAATTTTAAGGGTGTAACAAGAAACCATCAAGGAGGGAGAATGAAAAGGCATGACTTAGATGGGTAAGCTTGCTGCCACTTCATAATCACCCAACACCCTTCCTTTGTTGGAATCACTCGTGAAGAACACGCAGTGGAAACAAAATTGCCACTGACTAGATTAACAATTGAACAAGTTAAGGTGAAACAAAACAGAGTGCCCCATGCCAGGCCTGATCCAGAAGCCACAGGATAAGATCCTCGCTGAGAGGGGAATCCTTCAATACAGCTATTGACTAACAGAAGTCTTTCTCAAAATGAATTGTGGGTTAAATAAACTTGCTTAAATAACAGAAGTGGCGAATCTGCTTCCTCTCATCTATTAATAAACCTAAAAGCTATTAGCGAATAATCTCATATAAAATTTATCAACTGAACTAATTGGAAAGATTAATTCTATGTTAGAACAAAGAAAATATGTTTAATCAATTAGTACATGGTAATGACTTGTAAACAATAAAGTCTGTTGAAAACAGCAATAAAGGGCCTGATTCAGACCCACTCGCGAGCGGCTGTCCGCTCGCAAGTGGGTCGATGTTATGCACTGAGCATGCGCACGACGGAGGGAGCTCCGTCGTGCGCATGCGCCAGACGCGACGAGCGAAGGAAAGTCCTTCGCTCGTTGTGTCCGATCAAAGGGGGCGTGCTGTCAATGTTGATTGACAGCACGCCCCCTTTGGTGGGCGTGCCGGGGGCGTGCCTCCCTGACGGGGGCGTTCCCACGGGAACGCCTCCCGTCAGAAGCCGGCCCACTGACATCACTAGTGATGTCAGTGGGAGTGATTTTGGCTCTGATAGAGCCAAAATCACTCCGGAGCTTGCGGTTGAAAACCTCAACCGCAGGCTCCGGCTCGCAATTTCGATGGTCGCGATGGTCTCGACCATCGCGGCCATCAAAATGCACGCTCGTATAGCCTGTGGGTGGTGACCCACAGCTATACGAGCGTCCAGGAGGACGCTCCATGAAAATGGAGCCCGGCCCTCATTCAGAGCGTGCGCTCTGCTCAGAGCGTACGGCTCTGAATGAGGGCCAAAGTTTGTTGACCAAGTAAGCAAATATTAATGCATGAAAATTTTTTAACAAAGTTGGTTGACCTAGTTAACAAATATCTATATATGATATTCAAGATTGTCAAATAAAACATATATGGACTATAGTGACTAATAAAACATCATAAATTAAAAAAAAAAAAAAAAAACATTATTCACTTGTTTAATTACTACAGTAATGGACCTGTGCCTCTGCAATACAATTAAGTTATGTTCTAAATTACATATCTGTGAACCAAAAGGACTGTCTGATTACAATCTGGTCTCTATGGCAACATTACATAGATTAATGATAGTGCATAACAAAATGATTTAAAACTGGTTATATACTTAAAAATAAACTCTGTATACAATCCAAAATATTCAATAGAATATGCTAATAGTATTTACACAGAAATATCCTATATAGGGAGTGGAAATGGATATATATTTGTCATGATAATATAAACACAACATCAAAAGGGCAGACTATTATATGGTTTAGAGAAACCATTTTATCTCAAAATCATGGTTTAGACCAGATGGTGGCAACCCTTGGCCAATAAGAAACATCTACATATAGGAGTTATTTATAAAGAAACTGCTGATGCTTTTTTTATTAGTGAAAACTATTCTATTCCGGTTATGTATATATACTGGTCAAAAATCAAGAGAATCCCCTCTGTAGGCCAATATTTGCTGGCACTAATTCTGTTAATTGGCCATAACCTCCAACCTCTGATAATTAAAAGTTGATCTCATCTTAAAAAGGTACCACATACAATATGTACTGAATAAACCAAATTAGATCAAGTGGGAGGATTTCTTTTTGATGACGGGTGATGTCATGTCCCTATATATCATTATTAAGTATGATATTAGTTCTGTCCAGTATTTCTGCTGGAGCATCATATTGATCCAGATTTGAGAGATTTATTGGTTGAAGGGACTGCAGAAAATGTATTTTAATTTTGATGGGTGTTTCTATGTGCAACAAATTGGGACAGCGATGGGGACCAGGTTTGCCCCTAGCTATGCAAACATTTTTTATGTCTAATTGGGAAGCCAGTGCAGTGTGGAGTGGACATAGCAAACTTGGTCGCATAGTGGAGGCACATAGCTGATGTGCTCTTCATATAAAAGGGTGACAAAACAGATGTGAATTACTTTTCTAATCATCCCAATAATAATATATGCAACAAATGTACCTTTAAAATGAGCAACTAGGCTCTTAACTTCCTGGATTTGAATTGGAGGACACTGAACTTGAAAAGCAAAACTTTTACTTTCATACGGAAAATTACAGCTTATTAGAAATAAATGAATATACAGATGTGGAAACATGTTGATTCTTAGGCCTATGGACATAAATATAATATCAGTCTTTGCTGCATGTTACATTATGTTATCTATGTCATTGATGTCAGTGTGGCCTTTCTTACGTTGGAGAAATGAACAGGGGTCAGATTAGCTGAGCATATTCATAATATAAGGAGGGGCCTTGACAGTCATTCATTATCACTACATTTTAAGAAGCATGCAAGTTCTAAAAAGCATATAAAGAATTTTTGGGGTATCTCTGTCACCCAAAAGAATTGGAGCAATAATGACAAAGACTAGCCAAGTGCAAAATGAATTGGATTTTTGATGTTGATACACTGATACCTTATGGTCTAAACCATAATTGTGAGCTAAAATGTTTTCTATAAGCCACATAATAGTTTGCCCTTTTAATATTGTGTTATATTATCATGACATGTATATCAAATGGATACAAATTATATGTGTCAAATCCTATTAGCGTGTTCTAATTAATCTTTTGGATTTTACTCAATGTTTATTGTCAAGTATTATTATTATCATCCTTTATTTATATGGCGCCACAAGTGTTCTGCAGCGCCTTACAAAAGACACAAACAGATAATTTGACAACTGACTTACAGTACAAAGTAGGACAAGGACATGGATAATATACATTGATATATAAGTGACCATAACACCTAGATATGCAACAGAGCTTAAGCAACCAAGTGTTACGTGCCCGGTGGGAGGTAAGAAGTAGGTGAAAGCAAAGTAAGGAGAAGCACAAGAGGATAGAGGCCCTGCTCGTAAGAGCTTACATTCTAAAGGGGAGGGGCAGACAAACAGGTGTGACACAGATGGGGTAAACTGAGGAAGGAGCATGTTGCAGCAAGTTAGGATGGGAGCTGGAAGGCTTTGATGAAGTAGTGGGTCTTGAGAGCCCGTTTGAAGGATTGTAAAGAGGAGAGTCTAATAGGGAGAGAGTTCCAAAAGGTAGGGAGCAGCACGGGCAAAATCTTGGAGGTGGGAGTGGGAGGAAGTAATCAGTTGGCATGAGAGGCAGCGTGCTTTGGTTGAGCGAAGGGGGCGGCCAGGAGAGTGGAGGGAGACGAGCTCAGAGATGTAAATGTGAGAGGAATGGGTGAGGGCTTTGTAAGCAAGTGTGAGAACCTTGCTTACAAAGCCCTCACCCATTCCTCTCCCATTTACATCTCTGACCTCATCTCCCTCCACTCTCCTGGCCGCCCACTTCGCTCAACCAATGCACGCCGCCTCTATTGCCAACTGATTACTTCCTCCCACTCTTGACTCCAAGTATATAACAAAGGTTTTAAATTCTGTTAGTCACTACCATTATTCTGGGCTTGTAAGCTTGCCATAGAAACCAGATTGTAAATCAGAATAGACTCATTGTTTATCTTTGGATGTGTGCTTATTACATTGTATAAGATTAAAAAAAAGTTTGTTTCTATTACATGTACTTTTACAAGGATAACAAAGTGAAGGAAAAGTCAATTAGAACTTGCTGTATGCCCTCCTGAAGCTGTTAATAAAAGACCCTGCTATATGCTGTTTTGTAGCGGTAATAGAGTAAAGGTGGGCACACACTATACAGATATATCTGCAGAGAATGGTTGTTTGTACACACTGAACAACTATCTGTGTCTGCCTGCAGGTCCCAGTGACCAGGGGGCGTGTCCCGGCTAGCGGGGGCGTGTCCCGCCCCCCTCCCCACTGCTGCCGCTGTGTGTGTACGGGCGGTCTATCGCAGGTACACACTGCCTGACGGGCAGCAGATACATTGGCCGATCAATTGATCAGCCAATGTATCCGTCAGTGTGTACCCAGCTTAAGCATCTTCTATATAATCCTACTAGCCTTTGTGTCTCTGTCATGCTCAGTAGATGTCACAGCTGTTAGGTACTGGCATCACTGACACTGAGAGAAATGCTCAGTGCTCATACCAGCCATTAAATATAATGTATCTGTAATGCTGGCCATACACTGTCAGACCGACAGACACCCTGCCGATATCACGGGCATACAGTGAGATATCTCACAGTGTATTGGCCCCGATATCTGTGCTCCTCCGCTGGGGAGGAGACATTTCTCTGTTCCTTCGCTGTTAAGGAACAGGGGAAATGTCTGTCAGTCGGCCTCGGCTGGGCATGCACTGCCTGATGTAGCCGACTTCTAACTTACAAAATATTGCATAGGGCGGACATTCTGGAAGATCAGGCATGCCCAACCAATCAATATTTTAGCATCGGTCGGCCACACACACAGTACAATTATCGGGGTTATCCGCAGATATCGGGCGGATGGGCCCGATCATTGTATAGTACATGCCCAGCATTAGTTAGTAAAGGTGTTTTTTGTTTTCCCCAACCTGTCATTAGCACAAATCTACAGAGACAGATGGGGAACATGATTGGGGAACATCCAGGAGTAATTTTTCAGAAATGCTTTGTGAAACCGTATGGCCACCCAATGCCTTACATATTATTATTATTTATTATCATCCTTTATATATATATATGGCGCTACAAGTGTAATGCAGCGCCTTACAAAGTACATAGACAAATAAGTGAACAAGAAACCAGTGACTTACAGTACAATACAATGCAGGACAAAGACATGGTTTATACACATTGCTGCATTAGCAATCATAACACTCAAATAAGCAACAGGACGTAAGCAACCACGTGTTAGGTGCCAGAGTGAGTGGTAGATGAAAGTATAAGTAAGGAGAAGCACAAGAGGTTAGAGGGACCTGCGCGTGAGTTTACATTCTAAAAGGGCGGGGCAGACAAACAGATGTGACATAGTTGGGATAGACAGGGAGGATGGAGAATGTAGCAGCAGGTTAGGATGAGAACTGGAAGGCTTTGATGAAGCAGTGGGTCCTGAGAGAGCCCATTTGAAGATTTGAAGAGAGGTGAAGAGTCTGATGTGAGAAGAAAAGAGTTCCAGAGGTAGGGGAGCAGCATGGTCAAAATCTATGAGACGGGAGTGGGAGGAAGTAATCAGTTGGCAGGAGAGGCGGAGTGCATTTGTTAAGCGATGAGGTCAGAAATGTAAATGGGAGAGGAATGGGTGAGGGCTTTGTAAGTGAGTGTAAGAACCTTGAATTTCGTTCTGAAAGGGAAAGGGAGCGAATGGAGAGCTTGTATGAGAGGGGAGGCAGATGCAGAATGTTTGGAGAGGAAGATTAGCCGAGCAGCAGCATTAAGGACAGATTGGAGTGTAGAGAAGTGGGAGTCAGGTATGTCGGATAGGAGGAGGTTACAGTAGTCCAATCTGGAGATGACCAGTGAGTGGATAAGAGTTTTAGTAGCATCCTGGGTGTGAAAGAGTCTGATCTTGAAAAATATTTTTGAGATGGAAACGAGAGGTGCTGAATGTGTGGTTTGAAGGAGAGGGAGAGTTCAGGATAACTCCAAGACAGCACACTTTGGGACTAGAGATAGATGTGCTGTCAACTGATAATTAAATTGTGGGAAGTGAGGTTATGTGGGAGAGTGGGAAGATGATCAGCTCAGTCTTAGAGATATTAAGTTTAAGAAAGCGCTGGGACATCCAGTAAGAGATAGCAGAGACACAGTTGGAGATATGAGTGAGGAGAGGGGTGGAGAGGTCAGGGAAGGAAAGGTAGATCTGAGTATCATCAGCATAGAGAGGATATTGGAGGTTAAAAGAGCTGATGAGTTCACCTAGAGAGGGCATGTAGAGGTAGAATAGGAGAGGTCCAAGAACAGAACCTTGGGGAACCCCTACTGTAAGTGGAAATTGGGGGGAGGGAAGAGTAGTCATGAGGGGAGACAGAGAAGGAACTATCATAGAGGTAGGAGGGCAACCATGAGTGGGCAGTATCACTTAGACCAATAGAGCAAAGGATTTTCAGGAGGAAAGGGTTGTCCACAGTGTTAATAGCAGCACAGAGGTCGAGGAGGATGAGCAGAGAGTAGAAGGCTCTTGGATTTGGCAGCAAGGAGGTCATTGCTGTTTTTCCTGAAGGCAGTTTCAGTGGAATGGAGAGAACGGAAGCCAGATTGAAAAGGGTCAAGGGAGTGGGAGCAAAGAAAGGAGGTAAGGCGGTTGTAAACAATATGCTCAAGGAGTTCGGAGACAGCAACTTCATTGCCTACATTCCGATCACCTATTAAGGAGCTGATTTAGTCTCTCTACAGGCTCTGCAACGTCTTTAGCTGTAGTCGTGTCTGCAACTATATGCTAATG
The DNA here is from genome assembly GCA_031769625.1 of Taudactylus pleione. Lineage (NCBI taxonomy): Eukaryota > Metazoa > Chordata > Amphibia > Anura > Myobatrachidae > Taudactylus > Taudactylus pleione. Next base: position 25,575,168 of record JAUIMM010000113.1, on the reverse strand, counting down.
TTAGTATCAGTTCCTACTACAAGCGTACGTCTGAATGTACAAGTACTAAGACTCCCACTTTGTGCATCTTCATGTATAGCAGTACTTTTTCAATAGAAACAGTTAAAATCTTGCAGCAGCCCTATGGTAGGGGCATATTTTCCTTCTGAGTATGGCCACCAAAGTTGGTGATTAACCACCTGTGTAAGCAACCAATACAACACGCCCGCAACACTCACATAACTCGCTCATAAGACGGACCATCTTCATGTGTCTGAATAGCCACCTCCCAGGAAAACGCAGCACATACACAGTGTATACACATGCACTGTATGATTGTTTTTTTAGGGATATTCGCTGCGTACTGTTGCAAAAAATAGCTCAACTCCGTGAACAACGGCATTGTGCGCATCTCAGAACTAGGCCCTAGATATCAAAATATATAATATATATATATATAAATAAAAACATACATACACACACACACACACACACACAGGGTCCATAAGTGTGGCAACACCCTTATAAAAAGGTAATGAGAAAGGAAGTATTAATCCAGTGTCTACACATACGATATGGTAGTGGGGGAAAACTTTTTAGGGTATGGTCACCAGTGTGGTGGCCATCTTGGAGGCAACACATAATTTTTTAATTAGGAAGGTAGTCATGTGACATATCAATCAGATGCAGAATTTCAAAAGAAATTCGGGCATCTGGAAAAAAAAGCTTGTCTGGAAAAGGAAAGGTGAGCGCTACCATCAGTCCTGTGTCATGCCAACAGTAAAGCATCCTTAGACCATTCATGTGTGGGGTTGCTTCTCAGCCAAGGTAGTGGGCTCACTCACAAATTTTCCCAAAGAAAACAGCGATGAATAAAGAATGGTATCAAAACATCCTCCAAGAACAACTTCTCCCAACCATCCAAGAACAGTTTGGTGACGAACAATGCCTTTTCCAGCATGATGGAGCACCTTGCCATAAGGCAAAAGTGATAACTAAGTGGCTCGGGGAACAAAACATCAAAGTTTTGGGTCCATGACCAAGAAACTCCCCAGACCTTAATCCCATTGAGAACTTGTGGTCAATCCTCAAGAGGCAGGCGGACAAACAAAAACCTACAAATTCTGACAAACTACAAGCACTGATTAGGCAAGAATGGGCGGCCATCAGTCAGTATGTGGCCCAGAAGTTGATTGACAGCATGCCAGGGCGAATTGCAGAGGTCTTCAAAAAGAAGGGTCAAACTGCAAACATAACTCTGCATAAACTTAATGTAATGGTCAATAAAACACTTATGAAATGCTTGTAATTTTACTTCAGTATACCATAGTAACATCTGACAAAAAGGTCTAAAAACACTGAAGCAGCAAACTTTGTGAAAACCAATACTTGTGTCATTCTCAAAACTTTGAGCCATGGCTGTAACTGTGCACTTATGATGGGGACAAGTAGCAAACTCTTGAGATGTTTACAACTCTGTATATGGACCTGTATACACTTAATTTCCATGCACTCTTCTTTGGAGAAACATATCCCAACTATGTGATAGCACCAAAGTTTCCAGTAGTAGATAGTACAGTTTTGTTAGTGTTTCAATGGGTGATGAAGCACAGAAACTCATGTAGGGTGCAGCATATGGTACTTTAAATCTACCTCACATTTCCAATGGCTATAGTGAGGGTTAATGTTTTGCTTTGGAAAAGTGAAGCCTAGCCTGGACTGAGGATGTGGTGTCAGGTATGAAAGAAACAATGCAGAAGCTATTACGATAAGAGATAGAAAATTTCTCCTAGCTAGTATAAAATGCATAAATCCATTAGGGCTTTACTAAGCTTTCCTGGGGGTGGAGCACAGAGCATAGATCCTATGCTGTGTGCAGCGTTTCATCCAAGCAGCAAGTTGTCACTGGCAAAATAGCCCCTGCAGCTCCCACTCACATTCAGCCAAAGACTGTGGCACATATTAATTGCAGCTGGAGTAAGGGGTACCTTTGAGTCAGACTTTCAGGCCATTTGTATTTTTATGTTGTTATAGCATCGATATATCACGTTTCCACACCATTAATAATGATAATCATGACATTCTAAGTATTTTAGCACATTCTAATGTGAGATATTAATAATTAACAATACCTATTATCATTTTGAGGACAGAGATTCACAACATGTACTCTCCTGGTCACACTTTGCACATTGCCTAAAGTTTGTCAGTTAATTTTTAACACTGCTAAACACTGAGATCTCTGCCATCCTGCCAAAAATAACACTCCTTGGAAGCGTACTTCAATGACAAAGATCTATTATAGTTGCTAACTAAAATGTTGCAATATTGGGAAATTGGTTGCATTGCTTTTAGATTATTTTATCTCATTCGCCAGGAGTGCCATCACTACCAGCACAGTATATACTGTATAACAGAGCAGTGATGGATAACAGGTGTCCAAGGGCGCCGAGAGGGGGGGTGGCGGGTACTAATTACTCTAGCTTACTGGAGGGGACCGGGTTTGACGCCGCTCCCCCCTCCCTGTCAGCAGCCCAGCACACGCTGCTGTGTGCTGGTCTTTAGTTGGAGACTGCTCACTCCTCTGTCTGTGGGGGGGGGGGGGGGGGAGCGATCACACTCACAGCATCCCCCTTCATGGCGCTGCAATTTGTTTCCCCTGAAGGGGCTCAGCCACATCTCCTGTGAATAGGCCACGCCCTTTTACCCGGGCCGGCTTTCTACAGCCTTGCAGATGTTCACAGGCGGCTATCAGAGCCTGTGACCCACAACTCCTTCCAGTTTTATTTCCCCTCAGTCCTTTCCTCTGCTTCAGGTCCCATCAACCCCAATGTGCTTACCGTGTGACGGCACTGTGGCACAATAGGTAACATTGCTGCCTCACAGCTTTGGGGTCATGGTTTACTTTCCAAACATTGACCTGTGTGGAGTTTGCATGCTCTCCCCATGACTGTGCGATTCCTGGGTCCCCCAGCTTGCCCCCATAGTCCAAAAACACTGTGGTAGGTTAACTGGCTTCCGATACCGGGTGTGTGTGGGAATACAGACTACAAGCTCCAATAGGGCAGGTACTAATGTTAATGATTACATATTTTCTGTACTGTACTGTATAATATGATCAGCTCTATGTAAATAAACAATAATATTAAAGGCCCACAAAGCACCAGCCATTATTTATTAAGAGCTGAGGCAGTGTATAAAACACAGAGGGTTATAATAAGGACGAATATTGATCTTACCTTTGCCAGGAGCAGGTATCTCCCATGTCATGTGACCTTCTCTGCACAATGTATTGAGATCATGTGACACGTCTGAGATCAGGGGAAGATGCAATCTGCTCCATGTGGTCTTCCTCTGCAGGACATACTGTAGCTGCATGATTCCTACTTAGTTTATGAAAGCAAGATAAGGAATTTTCAGGCAGTACCTGTTATTCTCACGTGTGCTGCAAATTTTATTATTTTTGGTTCCACTTGCACATCTAAACGGACATTCTCTAACATGGGGCACATTAAAAACAATAAGTGCAACAGGTTGACAGATGGAAACCTCACTGCAGAATTCTACTGTAACAGTTCCAGCCTTACACCTCATTCTCATTTTCAAAAACTGGCAGAGAATCTGGGAACCCTGAAGTCCCAATGAATTTCAGATTTGTTAGTTATAGCTTGTAACACTTGTTTATCTTATATTAAAATGTATGGAAATATGGTATTAAAATATAGAAAATAAATAAACCTGTACTCAGTTACTAATGTGTATAATGCTTTCAATTATTTTATTATTATAATTTATAAGGGGGTGCATAACGAAATTTTAGGAGATCAGGTGTATCCACTTCTCTCAGTTTATGTGATGAATATCACATTAGATTGCAACACGAGAATAATATTCTTTGCAACAATATCAAAATGGCCATTACATAGCTATAGTTGTTACCAGCAATCACTTTTAAGATTAACCAAACAATAAGAACAACCTTTTAAGTGATTAGTTAGAACAATGGCATAGTGCTGGGATAGCGAATAATATTATCATTCAAACAGCAACTAACAGTGAATATAATTAAAAAGATAATAACAGAAAACAACAACTAAGATAAACACAGACAAATATCTGAGGATGATCCCTTGGCTTTTATTTTACAACACATCTTTATTTTTTTCTTCACTGTTTGATGTTTATTTTATTTCCCTTTTGAGCATATATATAGTAAATCTTAACAAATATTATTAATAAAGGTTAATACACTATCAACCCGGCACCCACCGCCCAGGGGTGCCGGGGGATAGCCCCAGACTATCAACCCAGCCATGGGGTGCCCTGGAGAGGTTAACCCTTTTTATTGCGGGGAGTCCTCACCTCCCCGGTCTGGGCTGACTAGCGGTCAGGTGTTAAATGCTTTGGCCGGGAAGGGGGGGGAATCAGGTAAAAGGGTCCCACAGCTATGGCATTACACCCCTAGAAAGAGTCCGGTGATGGTTGCGAAAAATACAGTGGACCCCTACTAATTTTGTCCCCTGGTTTCCCCTAAGTTTTTTTTCCCCCTATTTTCACAAACAGGAATGGCTAGTGAATGGCCATTGCTGATTGTGCTTTTAGAAGGGGGCCCCATATTGTTTTTTGGGGAGGATTTTTAACACTTCACAATTTTTTACTGATCTGTATTACTGGCACCTTGTAATGAAAGTCGCATTACATGGTGCGAGTTTACCGGCAGTTTAACTCGCAAGCTGTGTCAAACTGTGACACAGCAGCTCGCACCCTATTACATTTGAGAGTGTTGGGACAAACTCGCACCTTCCAAATGTGCAAGGTGGTCTGAGTTTGTCCCGTACAAAAAGCTCAGACCCTATTACATTTGGCCCATAGAGTCTGATATCGGGTTGCAAAATGGAGCGGACACAACCCACGATTATCCGCAGACTGCGCTTGCACCAAACAAAACAATAGGTTTGCTCTGTGCATGCCCGGATGATCTCAGTCCGGTAGTTTGTGGGGCCGTGTGACAGAGTGGGTCTCTGCCACATTCTGAGGAAAGGGTTAACCACACCTTTACCTTAATTAAGACCAGCTACGGTATAAAAACCTGGTAAGTCTAGTCAGTGGTAATGTGAGGGAGAAGTTGCCCCTTTAGCAGTTCTCTCTATGCTGGACAATCTGCACCATGACTGTGATGTGAATACTCTGCTCGTTTGAAGTGCTGTCTCATGTAAGCTGATTTATTGTTCCTGAACTGTGCCTGCCTTATATAAGACGCCATTACACTGGCTCTGCCTTTTCAACTCTGGAATAAAAAGCTTACTTGTTTGCAACACCAATCTCCCATTGGTCGTCTGTACTTACCCGCTACAGCTGGTTACTATGTGGATGCACGGAACAGATCCATCTCGTGGGAGTTTCATAGACATGTAACCAGAATTTTTTGAGGCGTGGATGGACTTGGGGCTTTTTCACCCTGCATGGGCTGTAAGTGCCGATACTAATGATGATGGCTGGGTCTGTGGATAAAAAAAATAAAGTGGGTGGTGTAACTATACGCATGAAGACGGATGGATACTTATATAAACAAACGGATACTTACATTAGCATAAGGTAGTACATCAGGCTGCCATGAATATCCGCTCTTGCGGACGCTTTGTGTCCTACTGAGAATCAGGCCGGATGTGGGGGTGTTTTTTTTTTTTTTAATGGAAATTAAAATCACTTGTGTATTAGTTAAGTTAAAAAGGCTCATCCACAAAGAGCACCAATGTTTCTTTATTTGCGCAGGTGCACTATTTGTGCACATTTTAAAGTCCGTGCCTACTCACATTCCAGAGCCATCCAATGCAAATTTCTGCTCAGGTACCATCAGCACAAAAGTAGTCATTTAATCAGAAAAGCATGTGTATGTAGTCTGTAAATAAATGTTACATAAGTGAGAATTGCATCTTATATAACCATAAGAAAAATCATACAGTACAGTTGAACATTATTGGGAAGTATTGATTTTCCAGGAATAAAATATTCCAGGGACCAATCTAGGTCCTGTTGAAATTAGGAAAAGCTGTCAACTATGTTTAAGTTCATAACACCAAATCTCGACAAAGAGGATGGCAGTCCAGAATACAAGAGAATACAAGGCGTGGAACTCCCAGGTTATTCCTAACAAGCATACATATCTTACAATGACAATGAATTTCACACACGTGTACAGTGATCACATGATTTATCATTTGGGACTCTCTCTGAGCAGCCGACAGACAGGATAGTGTTACTAAACACTCAGCCATTACTGCAGTCTTTCTTTGCAGTGAACCGAACAGTTTCATTTACATTAGAAAACTCTTGGCATCCAAACATTTCACCTTCTGCGGGCACCAGTTTATAAAAGAGAACATGCCTTGGCTGAATGTGTGCCTTATAGGTAAATATGGATCTTTGATGTATTGAGTGCAATGTTTAATTCCACGTATTATATTAAGATAAAGGGTCAGTTACTGTTGACACATAACACTGCTCCAAGGTGGTGACCTTCCACTGGGGATCGTTCATGTACAGTATCTCCAAAATGGTTTGAAAGACAGCCAAGTGTCAGCTTTGAAAGTTATTTGTCTTCCAGCATTGTTTGTCAGGGTGATATTACTTCCGCAATGCTTTGCTACAGAACAATAAATAAGTGCACTTAGAAATTAGAACTTTTCATGTTACAACCAGACTAACCAGTCTGGTCTTATGCTGGGTAAACACTACCACAACAGTTTGGTCAGCAGAGCTAATCACACTTACCAATTGGCTGCTTGATGTGTCTGGGCTGACATCACAACTGGAATGGCATTTAAATTTGCCAGCCCACTTGAGGTCAATGTCGGTGGTCCCTGCAGTCAGTCTACGGGTGGTCGGCAGGTCACCCGTACATACCTGCAGATGTACCAATATATTTTTCATGTGCATTGGCTGTGCTGAAGGGCCGACCTGATATCGACATCATTCACAGACATATCGGGTGTACACACCCGTCAATGCACTCACGTTCCACCAGGGTGTTCCTTGTTCCTTCATTCACATATCTATGAGGTTACAAGGACACCATCTGTATGATTTGAGTGGAAGTTAGGTTCTTAGACCTTCCTTGCCTTATTAGTTGACCCATCTGTGTAGACTCATCTTTTTGGTAGGAGCCTATAACCATATAAGTGGAGTCTGCATTATTTCCATGTGTTAACTTTATTACTTTAGTGTGTTGCCTTTTCTTCTCTTGAGTTCTTTTGGAACAAGGAACATCCTGATTTAAGAAGAATATATCACCTATCGAACACCGATTATCAGTTTTATTCCATTCAGAGATATTATCATTCTAATGCTGGATATACACTCTACAATTATCTGGCCAACCTTCCCAATATTGGTGGATCATCCAGATAATTGTACAGTATGCGGGCGACCGATCTGAAAATACTGATTGGTCGGGCATGATGGATCGTCCAGAATGCCCGTTCTATGCAATATTTTCTAAGTAAAAGTCGGACATTTCCCCTTTCCTTCAGAGAGAAATGTCACCTCCCCTGGGGAGGAGAGCAGATATCGTGGCCCATAAACTGGGCCCTAATGCTGGCCATACATTGTATGTGTATGCCCAGCATAAGGAACGTATTGTATTGTATGACATTATTGATTAGTATGGTCCACAGCGCCTTAAGGCTCAGTAGTAGTACTCTATTTTATATTTATGTTTCTTGGTGTGGATGACAGCTACTATGCTCTTAAGTTTTTGCTGTTTACGCACAGTGAAAACAAATCCTTTAGAAAAACTTGCGCTATATCACTCATTTATAGAACAAGTGATATATTGCCAAGTGTGTACCCACCTTCAGTTTGTACTTTTATCAATTTAACCTTAAACGAGCAGAAGTGTTTTATAATTGGAATTGTTTCACATTTTTTGTTCTAGCTCCCCTTGAAACGGAGGACACTGAGACATGAAGCATACAATCTGATGTTGTAATGTAATACATTAGAAATTGTTCACCATACTGTAGAGCAGGAAGACACAGTCTTCGATACTAATTAAAACCTAGTTACCAGACTATGAATAAAATCATACCTAAAACCTTCAATATGCTTTATTTAAAAATACAATTAGTCATCCTAAAATGCATTAAAAATTAATATTCAACAAATTACAATTAATAGCAGTTTTGTAATTGGACGGAAAGTCCACAAGACATTTGCAGATCTGTTACTAGCGCATCTCAGTTATGCAGTTTGCAGACGTTGTCCTGCTGTTCCCGATTCACAAGTGACTTCTCCATCGGATTGTTGGGGATTGTTCTTTTACTGCAATCAAACAAATCATGAAAATAATAAGTCTCACCAATGTAATACAGAGTACAATCAACAGGTCATCAGAATGAGGTGTTAGCATGTCAGCACTGATGAAATGCTTAGAATATCGTCAAAACGGTGGGTCCTGGCGGGGCAGTGATCACTCAACTCCATTCTGTTCCGTTGGTGTGGCAGTCACTTACTTCCATTCTGTTCAGGAGGTACGGCAGTGTGCTACGTGTCCAGCGGTGTCAGTTGATGCAAAGTTCCAGTACACTAACCCCTATCCTCTAGCTTCACCCCAACCCTAAATCTTACCCCCCTCCGCAATATGTCCCTAATCCTCCCCCCTGCAGCCTGATCCTCCCCCCGCAGCCTAACCCTAATGACGGCATTCTGCACAATGTCGGGATTTCAATGTTGATATAATTGTCGACATGCTGGTGTCAACATTTTGGGTCTCCACATTATAACTGCATCCCGCAGCTCACAGTAAAAAGATTTGTACTGTAACTTTGTAAACTGCTTGGTTGCTGTGTGCCACAGTGCGTGCCCATATTTTTTATAAAGGTATGTTTCATTAGGTAGAGCATTCACATTATGAATATGGACTGAAACACACACAATATATATATATATATATATATATATATATGAATAAGAGAGAGAGAGAGAGAGAGAGAGAGAGAGAGAGACAGAGAGACAGAGAGAGACAGAGAGAGAGAGTGTGTAGTGCATGCCTATTCTACCGCAAGGTCTCCTAGGCAATCCCATGGTTAGGGGTCTGCACCTGCGCAGGACCCGTTCTGCACATGTGCAGCATAAGTCCTGTAATCTCGCTCGCAGACCCCCCAAGCCGCAGCATGATTTACACGTTGCACTGTTTGGGGGGGGCTGAGCGGGGGGGTGGCTGGCCGCCGTTCCCAGAAATGGAGGTGTCACTTCATTTTCCAGGAAGGACGAGGTCAGGGTCTGCATTGGCAGAACCAGATTCCTGGCCTCTTGCGTGACCAGGAACCAGCCAGGATGCGGAAAGCTTCCTGACCTAAGGAGCAACCATCGGTTGTGATGGGGTTCCCAGCCTGTGACGTTGGGCGCAGTGCTGGGATAGCAAATGCAGCAAGGAGATGTCTGACACCTCCTTCTGCATTTGCACCGGAGATGGACGGATTTGCACAGATGCTTGTGTGCGTCTCTGCATATCAGTCCATCTCTGAATCAGGCCCAATACTTGTGGCTTTATATAGCCGCGTATCCACTAGGCGATGAAAATGAGCGATTGAACAATAACGACATAGTTATCGCTCAATAGTTCATTAATCGTTCACAAATTGGGCATGAAAATGTCGAAAAATACCAGCAATGCGCGCTCCCACTGGTCGTTTCGACATCAATCATCGCCTGTCAATCTGCCGATAACGACAGATTGTGCATGTTCGGGGATGAGGGAGGGTGCCTACGCTGAACAACATATCATTTAGTGTAGGCACAACACAGAATGAGGAACGATTGTACAATTACAATGTTGTTATCGTACTGTCGTTCCTCTATCGCCTAGTGGATATGCACCTTATGTGTTTACAATGGGTAAATATTTGGGCAAACCCACAGTGACTTCTAGTCGGTAGTCACAAACGCACTCAATCTTATACTAGCATTTATAACCAAAGAAGAAATGTGCCCACTAGCAGACATGTGCCCTTACTCTGCAGGCATTTCTGTAGCCTTCTTTGGGATCTTGGATTGTCCTAGGAATACTTAGGAAAACAAATGAATTTCCATTTGCATGTTGGCTACAGTGACTGTAAGCAAATGTTAAATACTGTATTGTGAATGGGAAACCAGAATTGGTGCAACACTCTGATTTGATTTTTTTCTCATATTTGCACTTATCTGCACTTTACTATATAAATTTGTTTAGTAACAATTGCATCAAATTCATTTTAGGGAAGGAATTTGGGTATCAGTTCCTGTATGTGGCCATTTTCTAATCATTTGCATACGTCTGCCTAAACAGGGAAAACGACTTGGAACTATTACCCTATATTAACATATAATATTTATTCACTGTAGACTTCTGACCAACAAAAACGGAACAACATGCTTGTAGAGTCTTTTCATATTTTAATACATAAATTCTGATCACAGAGATATCTTTTTGGGGTCATTTGTTAACCGCAAACATTACTGTAACTGTATGATTCACTCATGCAATCAATGGAGGTTGGATGTAGGAACTCTAACGTAGGGCTGGCACAGTGAGGACGTGTTCACAGAATTGTCAGTAAATATGCAGATCGCCACAGACACTTGTATAATCCAGTTACATGTGCCTGAGGGCTGGTGCAAACAAGATAATGACTGTCACCAGGTCTACAGTACCTAACCTCTGCTGATTGGCTGATTGCAAATAAAACTCTGAAGCGGATACGTTTTTGAGTGCCTGTTCTATGTTTTTTCTTCATACATGAGATGTAAAGTTATACCGAAAAATAGTAGTAGTTTTTTTTTTTTTTAAAGTTTTTATTGAAACCTTATAACAAATAAATAAATAACACATGGGTGTAAGTGCATGTGACATAAGCCCAATGTAAATCAGGCACACATGCTGCTGGTGCCGACCTCTGAGACAAAGGAGATCCCCACCATGACTAAGCCTCTGGAAAATCCTTTTCAATAACACATAACTTGTGATATAACATTTGGCAGACTCTCGTCCAGATCAGGCATATTCAATTCTTCCATAATTATCACATCACATTTTACATAGGGCTCAGCGATTTCCTCTGTTACTGAGCTATCCGATCCAACTTGCTCTTATTCCAATAACCTCTCACCAGCTTGTAGTTACTCAATACTTTGGATTCTACGCGGTGCCTTGTATTAAAGTTACATTTATCTCAGCCTTTATGTATAAAGCACTTATACCTCCCTTTTCTCGGTCTTATCCGCACAGGATGTAACCAACCAGGTATGAATTAGAGACACGGTTTGCGTTGTACCATGATTTAGTAACGGATACGAGATCTAAACTCTCTCTTGGGACAAATGTCTTAAATAACCACTTATGAAACATCTGATGTCCTCTTTAAGAACCTCTGTTCCTCTAGTACCAAGAGGTAACAACGTCTTATCTACAAGTGTGCTGATAGGGATGGCATAATTCACTTTTTGTATGGTGAGTCGTTTGCTTTATGTTAAAAAAATGACAAACATTTAAAAAGTGTCTTGAATGTCCTGAGAATACAGACCAGCCTCTGCATTTATTCCTTCTGCCTGTTTATATCACCTGTATTTTATGCTCACTAGTCACCAAGCTCTCAGCTGTCTGTATGATGTGACGGTAATTTAACATGACGTACTCTCTGTTGTATATACAATACATTACTGAGAATATGTTTGCTGCATAGTGGAAATTCCATTGCAGGTTAGTGCATGGTGTTTGGACACTGAATAACCAGACCGTCATTACTTGAACATATCATAATGTAAAAGATCTGTCAACATCATCATGGGGCAGGAAGTGATGCCACCTTTCCACACTCAGAGTGTAGATCAACAGGCACTACAGCAGAGGTTCCCAAACTATACCATTACAGTCCAGGTTTAAGGATATCCATGCATGAGTCCAGATGGTTAAAGCAAATAAACTTCGGTACTAAGTCACCTATGCTGAAGCATGGATATCCTTAAACGTGGACAACAATGGTGGAGTTTGGGAGCCTCTGCCCTAGAGGAAAGCCAGCAAGCATTTCACACACAGGGACAGCGTCACTTAAGCGAGGCGGTGGCCAGAACAGGGGTCTTGAGTCCCTAACTCTCAGAAGACGGCTTCTGCTCGCAGCCTATGGAGGTTATTAACATCGACCATGATCTAAAGATAAAATGACCATTTCAGATGATCTATAGACATAAGCACTCTCTGTAATTACACAAGGGGGAATCAATACAGGTATTTCAAGATTTAAAAAAAAATAAAAAATACATGACAGTAACTATGGGCCTAATTCAGAGATGTAAGCAAATCCGCTGGTTTGCGTACATTTCCGATGATTGCTTAAATATGCATGCATAAGACCGGTACTGCGCATGTGCAAATCGGGTGCCGTGTCATCAGACGCAGTGCGGCTGCAGATGTCAGATGAGTGACAGTCTGCAGCTGTTTGGGGGAGGGGAGGGAGCATCAACAGGGAGCATGCCAGACCCGTTTTGTAGGTATGTCAAGGTCAGGGTCTGTATCTTCTGATGCAGCTTCACTGGCCCTGGCAATGAGAAAACACTGGCCCATCCTGAGTAACCGGAGTTACTGAGATGACCGGTGTTCACACAGATGATCCGATGCTGGGTGTTCGGATAAAGCAGCGGACCACAGAAGCCTGCAGTGGGCATCTTTCTACGACAGGCACCAGCTGCTTATTTTTTTTTTTCGCACAGCAGCAGGGTCCAAAGAAACAGCTACTCTGTGAACTGCGCTCTCCCTGTGAGTGCAGTGGTGGTGTGGGTGTCTGGGACTATTGTGTAGTAGCTAGTGTGTTGGGTGTGGTTGAGTGGGGGTGGGGTGTGGGATGTGGAATAAATGAGAGGCAGACACAGATGAGGAGGCCAAATGTTTTAATGGAGTAGTCACAATGCTTCTCCTATGTGGTTCCGGGCAGAGGAAAGTGTGGTGGTGGGTGGCGGAGAGAGACTGGGGAGGTGGGTCGACCCTTTCAGGGGGTTCCTTGCCATGCAGTTCGATAGACCGGCACGTTACCCCTGCTGGACCTTTGGTCAACAGTCTTGTGGAGTCTCAGGTGGTGGGAGGGTGGAGAAAGGGGAGGAGGCAGCAGCAGGTGTGTGGGGGTGTGAGCACCCTTGCGGCGTCCCGCGGGTTGGTCAGAGTGTCGAAGTCTGATACCTACCGGTAGGATTTGGCCTGCGGTGGATGCGGCCATGGAGGTTGTCATTGCTGCAGATCTGTGCTGTATGGATGGACTGCTGCGGTTGCAGAGTTGGTTTGTTGCTGTTCAGGGGAGGATATCACCTTGTCTATGGAGGTCAGCGACCTGGTGGTGTTGGTGTGTGGTTAATGCGGCTGTAGATTCTGCTGCTGCTGCCAGGCCACTAAAGTGTGGTTTGGGTGCCGCTGTGGGAGCCAGAGGTGGGTGAGGAGAGTGGCTGAGTGATGACCACCCCTGTGGTGGGGGGTGGTCTGTCCGGGACGGGCTGGATGAGGTAGCCCTTGGGTGTGCTGAGCTAGATAAGGAGCTAGTCAGAAAGTTGAGGCGGCGCTTGCACCAGCGAGTGCAGGGGCAGGGAAGATGGAATGGCCTGGACCACCGGAGGTCCCTGTGGGGATGAGGAGCGTCGGTGGGGGTAGGCCGTGGTTCTGGAGTGTGGGGGTTTCAGGGTCTCCAATGCGTTTTGGCAGGGGTTGTCATGTGATGTGGGTGGCCAATAGGTGGGCGGGGAGGGTGGGGGGTAGGTGTGTGTGGATTGGTGACTAATGCTGCTGAGTCATGGGGTTGGGTGGGGCTAGGGCGTGTCCGGTCACGTGTTACAGTTTGTCTGAAACTGCATAGGAGGTCCGAGCGGGGCTGGGGCTGGTGACGTCAGCGTTGGTCCTGTGGTGTAGTTGCTGTACGCGGAGAGGCGCCACAACAGAGTATGGTGGCTGGGTTGGTGACAGGGCGGTCACGTGGTGCAGGCGGCCAGGGAGGAGTCAGGCTTTGTGGGTGTGTGTCAGGGGGACCTGTGAGGACTTGTGGTGGGCGCAGTTGATGTAAGCGTTGTAAACGGTGGGGCATGTTTTGGTCCTGTGGGATTGGTTGGACGGTGGTTGTCATGGTAACCGCGCAGGGCTGTGTTGTGGGGTGGCGTATTGGGGGGGGGGGGGGGAGGTGTGGGTCGGGCCTCGCGGTGTATAGTACGGACATGCAGAGGTAGGGTTGGTGACTATCTGGTGTCGTTGCGATCATGTGTGCGGGGGAAGAGTGGGTGTCATGGTTAGTATTGCTGAACGGTCATGTTGAAAGGCAGTGGGTGTGAGACTACTCCATTAAAACATTTGGCCTCCTCATTTGTGTCTGCCTCTCATTTACTCCACGTTCCACACCCCACCCCCACTCAACCACACTAGCTACTACACAATAGTCCCAGACACCCACACCACCACTGTACTCACAGGGAGAGCGCACTTTCCAACCCCTACCTCTCTATCAAGTTACAACGCAGAACCCGGTACTCCTGCCAGAAGGAAAGCGCAGCAGCCCTTACACACACACTAGTTACGTCCCACACCCCAACTGCCCATACAGTAGAGCGCAGTCCAACCAAACCATTACCACTCTGAACTGCGTCCATCTCTAAATCAGGCCCTATATACACTACACCAAAGAGAATGACTGCAAAATATATATATTATAGATTGTGCCAAGTGCATATACACCATATGTCTAACTTTCCATATGAAAGCTCCTGGTGAAATTTGCAAGAAGAGAATGATGCAGGAAGGTATAGGACTGAAACACACTTCATTGCAGACAGTGTAGCTGGGAAGACAGTGTAATCAGTTGTTCAGGGCACTTACACACAGAGTGGCCAAATCATTATGACCACCAGGCGATTTTATGCCAAGTAGCTGTTCTGCAGATAATGCCAACGTAGTTAAATTATGAAGAATCTGAATCAGGGACCAATTCAGATGGCCTCTCGGTGAACAGTACGCTGCACATGACATCGTAGGGGCTGCAGTAGCAGAAGGCCTGTGCATGCGCCATTGCTATCTGTTACAAACAGCGTGAAACGCCTCCAGTTTGCTCAGGAACTGGACAGTAATACCCCTTTTACACCTAAATTCCGGGTCTGACCCGGAGTTGGAACAAAGTTCCTATCCGGCTCAGACCCGGAATTTTGCCGGCGCTGACTCGGGATATTCCCGAGTCAGCGCCGCTCATACCGCAGTCGGGTCTGCATAGACCCGGCTTTTGCGGAGTGAAAGTGGACGCTTGGAGATGACGTCATCTCCAAGCGCCACTGAAGCCGGACCAATCGGCCGGCTAGCAGCGCACTCCAGGTCTTCGTGACCCGGAGTGCGCTGTTCCCATAGCAGGGTTTCACGGGCTAAGCCCGTGTTAAACCCTGCTAGTTATCTGGGTTGGATTGCCGGGTCACTCGACCCGGCGATCCAACCCTCTCCCCTTTTACACCAGGGAGCTGCCTGGGTTAACCCTTCAAAAACCCGGGTTTTAGCTCCGGTGTAAAAGGGGTATAAGTGATTGGCAACTGTTTACGTGGTGTGAAGAATCCCATTTGCTATTACACCATGCAGATGGTAGGGTGAGTATAGAGATAGAGCAGCACGGAACCGTGTATCCTTCTGGATCTGCTACCTTCAAACCTTCAGTACATGGAAGATCCAGTTCATGGCATTTAGGCTAATTTTCTCCATGAACCATACTGACAGTTAGTAGAGTCCATGCCTAGAAAAGGTGGCCCAACAAAGTACTATCCTGGTGATCATAACAAACTGGCCACACAGTCTATAGTGCCCTCCCATCTTTGATAACCGGTCAGTCTTAGGGGATTGGCAAGGTGGGCACATAAGTGGCATGTACAGCCTTTACAGCGACCCCCAGACGTTTAAAAAAAAAAAAAAAGAGAGCACTGTAGTGTATACAGGAGTACAGCAGCACTGTCCCAGGCTCCGGGGAAGGCCTGGGAAGAGGGGGAGAATTTGGGAGTTATAGCCTCATTCTACAGAGAACCCTCCAAGTTCCAATCTTGCATGTACTACAAAATGAGAGGTGGCTCTCAATACATCTGATCTTGGTAATATACTTTATAGTAGAATAAATAAAATGAATACATTTCATATGTCATACTACAAACAAACATACCTATTTTTTCTTCCTTCTTCAGTTTCTGCAAATGATGAGTAAGGTTGATTTCTGCAGCTGCATGCAAATACTCTGGAGTATCCTGTAAGAACAATACTAGTATTATTAAATACTGGCTATCATACAGTTATGTTACAAGAAAATATATCCACTTTGTAGGATGTCTGTATTTCATAAATAAAACTGACAAGCTTGATTAATCAATCATTTGTAGAATAAGCAATATTACTTTTGTCTTTGGGTTTCATACATATTATCTGTCCATGAGGGACATCTAGTGGCTATCCTGCGCTGGTACAAGTCGCAAAACGTGGTCCATATATATCAACTTTTTTTGAAATTACATTTGCATTTATCTACAAACATATCAATATACAATGGAGAACTAAGTAGTAGAAAGACATTCAGTATATGAACATTGTAGGACTCTAACATAATTACAATACACACAATGCAATCAGTGTCAAATGATCTGCCTGTGCAGAACATGTTCTTCCACCAACGACAACATAATCATCAATCTGTGTGGCCACACGTCATTATTCTGGGGTGACTGTCACCCACAGTGCACTGTATAGGCTGTGACCTAATTTGGGTATTTGTAATTTTGTATCAGCTGCTCTTTGATTTTTGTAAAAAAGATAATTGTCAACAAATTTGGCAGTGTCAGTACTTTTGTATGGAGTTTTATGTATGCAGGACAGGAAAGGATTGCAGAAGAGAGAAAATGATCAATTAGTTTTTTCAGTAATTCTGGAGTGTATATCACATGACGGAGATGTAATGTGAATTCAGATTCACACCTTGGCAGAATAGTAATTAGCTGCCTTCTCCTCCACTCCCACTGAAGTATACTTTTTCAGACCATTCTGAATGGAGGATACCATCAAATTCAAACTAGACATAGTAATTAAACCTCTAAAT
Source organism: Taudactylus pleione (assembly GCA_031769625.1). Classification (NCBI taxonomy): domain Eukaryota; kingdom Metazoa; phylum Chordata; class Amphibia; order Anura; family Myobatrachidae; genus Taudactylus; species Taudactylus pleione. The sequence goes on along the minus strand of JAUIMM010000113.1, from coordinate 25,558,081 downwards.
GCATTAACACCTAAGCATTGGATTCTAAAACCCCGCGCTTCCAATCATGTTTATGCCCGAAAATTAAAAGGACAATGCTTTTAGTAGACGTGTTTTGCTAGTCAAAGTATTGTCTTTTTACATTTTGAGCATAAACCTTATCAGAAGCGCTGAGTTTTAGAACCCGTGCTTAGTAGATAAGCTCCTTGCTATTATCTTTACATTATAGTTTCTCAAAAGTAATAAACCCTTATTACACTTGCACAACCAGTCTGGCAGACCATGTGTACTTAATGCATAGGCTCCATCCATATGCACCCACAGGGCCAGTGAAACACTGAACCCCAGATAAGTAAACTGAATTTTATTGTAACGGAGTAAACACTACCCAAAACTTCAACTTGTGTTTTGGGTGAGACTATTTGCTACCCGTCATGCAGACATCTGCAAAAACAATACAACTGACCCAGGCTGTATAGCACAATAGTCAAGAAACAACTTTTTTTAAAAAAATGCTTATTTTATACCAGAAGATAATTTCCTATTCATAATATACTATTATTTTTTTGTGATCTCCTATTATGCACAGTTCATTACATTTACAAAAAACATATGTCCATTGAGCTCAATCCTTCAAATATGGCTGTTATTCTACACAATGGCAACCCCCCAACACAGCATAGTCCAATTTGCCTTTCTCAAGATCAAGCACATGTGAGCTATATAAGCTGTATGCTCATCGTGATTCATGTGTTGTGAATTTCTGTTTTACTCTGGATAGTTATATCTGGCTGGGTACAGATGGACCTTTTAACTGTCTTTTATTGTCCCGCGCACAATTGTCCCCTCTTCTTTTCTACAGATTCTTATAATTGCTGAATCACAGAACAGTGTAGCTATAACAAGTAGCTGATATGTGGGCACTTACCTTGTACACAATTTTAACAAGCTCCATGGCAGTCAGTGATTTGCCTGCATTGTCTTGTAGAGCTTGGAGGATTTGCTGCTCCCGAGCCTGTCTGTGAGAAATATACTCCTGAATTTTGCCCATTGCACCTTGAACAACTGGGCCATGTCCTGAAGGTTAAAGGTGAAAATATCAAGTAAATCGGACTGAGCAATGGGAGGTGGGGGAGAGTTCTTCTGGGCAGGATAGTTTTTTTTTTTTTTTTTAGAAGGGGGGGGGGGGGGGGGAATCACAAAACATCAAATCAGTGTATACAAATATTTGTCACCTGTACACATCTATCCGTTTGAGGTTTGTACTTGTATATAATGTTCGTTCACTTTTATACAGCACTGTGTAATATAGAGTGTTGGCTCTTTTAGAACAATGTAGATTAATAATAAAATTATACAGTACTGTGGTGACTTGTTCATTTCTCCACGGATATCTTAATGTATGGTTGCACAGTGGTCAGCGTTGGTGCCTTACCGCACTGAGACTGTGTCTGTGGCATTTATATCAATAAAGTCCAATATAGCTACCTAAAACGTGTATAATTCAGATTATGACATTATTCAGATCTTCAAACAGATTACTGAGAAACTGTAATTAGAGGCAGAATTGTGCCATGTATGTGAAGGAGACAGTATCTTTGCCCACAATCTATTGCTGGCCAGGCATTGTTACAATATCCTTGGAGATATTGGGAAACCTGGCATATATCATTGCCTGCGTGGCATTAAATATTGTGTGATGCCTGAAAATGATCCAGTCAAAATTAACTGGATAATTTTTGGGCAAGATCTATATAGCTCATTATGTGAAATTAGCACTACGGCACAGTGGTTGCTGGTTAGCACTACTGGAATCATGTCATCATATGGAGTATGTACGTTCTTCCCGTGTTTGCGTGGGTGGATTTCCACCTGGTGCTCCCTGTTTTCTTCCAGAGTCAAAAAACATATTGGTAGATTACTTTGTCTTCTGGTAGAATAGACCCTAGTGTGTTGGTGGTAGGGAATTTAGACTGTAAGGGCCATATCCATTTATACGTGAAAAGCCGTGATTTCGTGGTAACTTTTTGCACAAACTACGTATCGTGCAATCCAATTGCTGGAGTTTTCGCACGTGCAAATTCTCCATAGGCTAATAACCAGCTAAAAGATTTCACCATCTCAGAGCAGGTTAAAACCTGTGCAAAACATCTATTTTGGGCTACAAATGTGTGGGCTTGGTTCAGAACTCCTTTTTAATTAGCTTCATTTGGCTAAATGTCATTTTTGGGATGAAAAATGTTAAAGTATTGGAAAATGGTTTTAAAGATTGCAGGTGGCTGCACCAGGTGTATTTTTAACAGTTTTTATAATAAAAAATGTTTAACAAAAATAATATATATTTGCACCCATTTTAATGCGCCCCCAATTTAACTACAGCATTTATTTTTCCCAAAAATTATTGCTATCATTTCATAATGTTAGAGAAAAATGCATATAACAGCCTTTTGCCACAGTTTAAGAACCCCAATTCCTTTGATTATGGTCACCAATACACTTCCACACTATTACCCTATCTTAGTTTGAATTTTTTGGGGGGCACAGGCAGATTGCCCAATTTTCACCTGCACTTTTCGCATATAACATATGAAGAAGTTTCGGGTGAATGCAGTTTAGCTTTTTTTTGCAATAGGATTGTGCGAAAACTGTCACACGCAATAGATGTGAAAAGTGCCACATTCGGGCAAAGGGTGCGAAAGCTCGCACATGCGAAAACTTCATGTTTTTGCGTCTAATTGGATATGGCACTAAGCTTCAATGGTGCATGGACTGATTTGAATGACTACATATTCTCCGTACACAGCTGCATATTATGAATAAAAAGATAAATACATACTGACTATACTTACAGGCCTGATGTGACAATTATAATCTGATCAGGCAGGGCAGACAATACAGCTCTGTAATAGTCCACTTGGCTTATATGAGCGGGTGTCATGAGGGACCTAAGAATTGATTGTTTACACAGCTATTATGTGGGTTGCCAAATTAGATATAGAAATATTTAGTCTTAATCACCCGAAATTCTAAAGTGTTGGAAGTGCAAAGCCAGGTACACACTGAGCGATGTATCACATATATCGTACCTCGGGTACACACTGAGCGATGTATCACATATATCGTACCTCGGGTACACACTGAGCGATGTATCACATATATCGTACCTCGGGTACACACTGAGCGATGTATCACATATATCGTACATCGGGTACACATTAGAACGAGGTCCTTCATTACCTGCAACGTGGCAGCATGCAATATTGTCGGGTTGAAATTGCAACACAGCCGAAAGAACATCGCATGCGGCCGCGGGAGCGTGCATATTGGCCGTACATACCGAGCGATGAGCCAGATGTGTGGTTCCCATTCCTCAGGAAACAACATATCGTGTCGACATCGTCTCAGTGTGTACCTAGCTTAAGAGGTTTATTTTTAGGTGTTGCATGGAAACAAAGGCCCTCATTCAGAGCCGTACGCTATTTGCGGTCGTTCGTTTAAAAACAAGGGGTGGCTATTCAAATGATCCGTACGCACATTGCAGTCTGTTCACGCCTCTAAGTCTGAACGAGCGAGCAAAACATACGCTCGTTTATTTGTTAAAAACGCCCCCTGGCCGCACGCATCCTACGTCATGTCCGCTATTTATTAGATTAATCGAGTACATCGACCAGCGTATGAACTGCTCGCTATTCTTGTGGTTGGTGTTTGCTACCACAAATTTGCGTGCAGTTCGGGCTATAAAATAACCCAGTGACGTGGTCAATGACGCTGCTGTTTTAAATATACACACCCATAAAACGCCCGTTTTGACCTTTAAGCACGCCTGCGTTCGGATCTCCACTCCCCATTTTCAAGCACCTTCCCCTGTTACCACCCACATACGCCTCATTCTGTCACTCAAAATAGCCGGCACTCGCTATATAGCGTACAAAGGATTTTCGGCCGCACTGACTGGTTCGCGCATGCGTACTAAAAAGCGTACGCATGCGCAGATGTGCAAACATCGCTCGGAACGAGCGTACTGTTGTTAACGTGCGGCTCTGAATGAGGGCCAAAATTCCTACAAATAGGACATATACACACAGGGCTTACATTTGTGTCGGGACACACGGTAATACTGTTCCAACACTTGCAGACCTGAAAATGGCAGTCCCCTGTACAGGATAGGGGGATTTCATAATCACTCTTTTTGCAGGAGCACAGATGTCATCGCAAAACACATACATTGGAGGAGAGAATATAAAATTGCTCTACCTGCGATGGCATCCTGCAGTGTGAGTACAGCCCATGCTAGGGATGACCATCGATGGTTAACAATAATTGATAGTTTGCCATTGACAGAGATTCGGGGAGGGGGGGGGGGGGTGTTAGAAGCGGGAGTAACGGAGCTTAGCTCCACAGCTAAGACCCGCTACCATACCTGACAGGCCCACCACCCCCCACAGCAGGGATGGTCATTGATGGTGTAAACCATTGATGGATCGCCATAAATGGTTTTATGCAAGTTAAGTTAAAATTTGATGGCCATCCCTGGTCCAAGGAAACTCCATGCACCAGGCGATGGGGAAGTTCTTTATATTTGTACTGCTGTGCTAAATGTTCAGTGCTGGAGGGGAAAGGTTGATCATGGCTTCATATTAGCTCTCTTGGTGCAATGTGCAAAGGAGTTCCACAGACTTATGTACAGCACTGCATACACATAATTATCTGTATACTATACCTACCTGGGTAAATCTTGTCTGCCTTAAAATCCAGCAGCTTTTGCAAGGACTTCATATAATCATACAGCTCCTCAAACACAGCTGTCCCTTCTCCAAGTATGCAGTCTCCAGAGAAGATGGCATTTTCTTCCAATAAAAGCAAAGCCATGTGGTCATCCGTATGTCCCGGTGTATACAGAACTCTAAATATAAAAACACAGAGAGTTATATTTGTCCTGAGCTTTGTGAGTTAAGTTAATTATACTGATATAGTCTTTACTGTCGAGGAAATTTAAATTGCAAGCTCTTGAGACTGTTTAAAGGTCTTAATTGAGAAGTATTTATTTAATTTACAGTACAAATAGAATATACATCATCGTGCCATGTTTGCTTTTCACACAGCACATATGTTGCTGCAAGTTACTGATGCAGATATATTATAGCAAAGAAGGATCAGTTATGTGTGAAATCTTACACTATAAATGTGATTATACAGCTAGTAAGGGCCGATGGCCATCACTTTACCTCCATCTTCCCAGAATAATGAATCAGATGCACATAAACAGGATTGTGTTTCCGATTACAAAAGCGGCCATATTTCAAAAATATTGCCCACCTAATACAGAATACTACACTATATCGTATTTTCTCCTACTGCACTCATATGAGTATAAACAAGATCCCCGGAAACAATAAGACGTAATTCCATCATCTATCATGGGAACCTACACCAACAATGGAATAACAGATCAGCCTGCTATATAGTCTTTCTGGTGCACTACAAGACACAAGTCTTTTATCACCCCTACAGAATTCGCTCACCTGACTATTAGTCAGATTTTATAATGACTGCCGCCGCCCTATAAAGCTCTAAGGGAGTGTATAAGACTTTTTTTCTTCTCCGCAATATTGTATTTCATTATGGATTTGTTACTATACTTTTTTACTTATAGTTTTCTTGATAGACAATACTTCTATTTAGAACCAATTCCATTGTTTTATACATATCAAAAACAAAGAACACATTTCTGTGTTTTCATTACTCATCATTAGTCATTTCCCTATTTCCCTTCTGGCGTCATGTGCTGTACATATATATATGTAAGGGTCAGGTAATTAAAGTTTCAAAGAAGATCTAGCACTAAATTCTAAAACTGATAAAAAAATTATAAAGAAGTTTTTACATCATCACCAACAAGGAAGAGTACGGTTATGTATTAGTCAGTCAGATTGTGGAGGCTAGTGTCGGTATGGATAGGGTTACACAGGTGACCAGAGTGAGGTGTCACAGATCAGAAGCAGTGGGTATGTTAGCTACAGCTACACTGTGCTAAATGGCTGGGCCATAGGTATACATGGTAATAGAAACCCTTTCTACATTATGTACATCAACCCTTGTGTCTCCTTCCCATGTTCTCTACTGTCTGTGTTGTCAATGATTAGTAGAACTGCGGAGTCAGTGCACTTACTGCAGGGTAGCTCCTTCTGTTGTTATCATATCTCCATCTTTAAGATACTTGTACTTTTGCTCGCCTGTTCCAATGACCTCCTCTTTGTGTGGGTTGCGGGGAAGTTTACTAACACAGAGGTCTGACCCTTTAGCAAAAGAAATGAACAATTATTTCCTACTGTATACATAGTGGATATCTGCACACGGGTGTACTTCAGCAACCCAATATTAGTATGCTCTATCTAGCAGACAGGACTACGAAAAGCTTTATCTTGGGTTATTCTGAAAGCACCTGTGGGCTCGGCTATATTGAAAGTATGGAAGGGTCATACCTAATGTTCTGATACAGCACTTCTAAATACTATAATGAAATGGTTGGAAATATGTGGGGGCATAAACTGGTATAGCGAGATTGGATGCATGCTGGTAAATTGAGGGGATCAAGCTGGTACGTATAATGTAATATTGGGCACAGACTGGTATAATTGAAACACAGGGCCCGATTCAGAGATGTAGGTTCATCAGACGATGAACGTACCTGGCCAGTTGTTAGGGGTCTGCGCATGTACAGAATGGGTCCCGCTTGCAGACCCGCCCCCAAGCCGCAGCATGGTTGACATGCTGCAGCATTTGGGGGGGTGGAGCAGGGGCTTGGCTGATTAACGATCCGACGGACGCAGATTCCTGGCCTCTGAAGTTACCAGCACCCGGTTAGGCTGCAGAAAATTTCAGCTCCCGCAGCCTGATCAAAGGAGCAACTATCACGACCATTGGTCGCGATGGTGATTCCAGCAGTGCTGGGATCGCAATTGCAGTAAGAAGGTGTCCGACACCTCCTTCTGCATTTGAATCGGAGATGGATGGATTTGCACAGCCCACAGACTGGTAAATGAAGGATCCAGTTCTGCCCTATTCCATACATAATGTATATTTGCCAATATAAAGGATATGTGGGAGGATATAAAGAAGAATAAGCCAATCCTTTATTTAATATATAAAATAGGATTTTTGGTCAACTTACCGTTGAATCCTTTTCTCTTAAGCAGGCTGAGGAACACTGGACAATGGGATTGTAGGTTGGGGCTGGAGCTGGCACTTAATAAAACTGTAGCTTTAAATCCTAAGACCCCCCCCCTGCAATCCCCCAATTCCAGGAACTTCTTTAAAAAAAAAAAAAAGTCCAGAGAGGAGTAGCAGGAACCCCGTGAAACTGTTCAGAACAACCAAACAAATCAGTAGGGAAAAGACCGGTCAAGAACCAAACACCTTGCACAACTGAGCGTGAGGGAGGGAACGCAGTGTCCCCCAGCCTGCTTAAGAGAAGAGGATTCAACGGTAAGTTGACCAAAAACCCTATATTATCTTGCAGCAAGTCTGGGGACCCCTGGACCATGGTACGTCCTAAAACAACCCCCAGGGGAGGGAACGCTCAGGCTGCCTGATCGGAGAACTGTACGCCCACAGTGGGTGCCGCTGGAGGCGAAAAATCTGAAACGTAGAAAATGAGCAAACATGCGGACAGGGGATCAGATAGCCACACAACGGACCTGTGCTGCTGAAGTTCTGTGTCGCGAAGAGAATAAATTGTGATACCCGCTGTGCGCACTAGGCCCGGCAGCACCTACAGTATTGTAGTGCAAACACATGAAGCCAGGGCTCCACTGAACGGTAGGGCCCGAAATAGAAAACAACCGAGTCAATTACCCACTGAGGAAGTAGGACGACCTGCCTCAAACAGAATCCGAAGACACGTGTTCCAGACGTCTAGTGAGGAGGTGTTGGCCTCCCTGCTGTGGATACCAGATCGGAGAGAGTCCATGCGAACTGAACAACCCTCCCCCTGGTGCGCAAGGCACGAAGAGACCAGAGGGGCTGGAATAAGCCGGTCGGCCGGCGAACAAGAAAGCTGACAGAACCCCAGTTTCCGTACCTGCTGCGGAACTGGAACAAACATGCTGGCTGAGAGGAGTTGGATGCGTGCCCGGCCCAATTGTGAAAAAAACAATAAGCAACGCCGATGGAACCATAGCGAAAGATGCCACACACCCAGCTGGCTGAAGGAGAGGGAGAGACTCTGTTAGGCCTTTTGGAGCCGTGTCCCCCCGAAAATGAACCCCTGATGGGGAAGAAGCGGCTGGTGTCAGCCTGACCTTCCAAGGAAGCACCACCTTGAAGGAGGAGCGAAAACTTTGCAATGCGGACCTCGCCATTAGGGACGGCCACCGACGGAGAAAACCCTTACCAAACCAAAGATAGTGTAACCATCCATGGGCCTGATTCAGACCCACTCGCGAGCGGCTGTCCGCTCGCAAGTGGGTCGATGTTATGGACTGAGCATGCGCACGACGGAGGGAGCTCCGTCGTGCGCATGCGCCAGACGCGACGAGCGAAGGAAAGTCCTTCGCTCGTTGTGTCCGATCAAAGGGGGCGTGCTGTCAATGTTGATTGACAGCACGCCCCCTTTGGTGGGCGTGCCGGGGGCGTGCCTCCCTGACGGGGGCGTTCCCACGGGAACGCCTCCCGTCAGAAGCCGGCCCACTGACATCACTAGTGATGTCAGTGGGAGTGATTTTGGCTCTGATAGAGCCAAAATCACTCCGGAGCTTGCGGTTGAAAACCTCAACCGCAGGCTCCGGCTCGCAATTTCGATGGTCGCCATCACAATGCACGCTCGTATAGCCTGTGGGTGGTGACCCACAGCTATACGAGCGTCCAGGAGGACGCTCCATGAAAATGGAGCCCGGCTCTCATTCAGAGCGTGCGCTCTGCTCAGAGCGTACGGCTCTGAATGAGGGCCCATATGCGAAGAGTAGAGCCAAAGGGCTCTTCAAGTCAAACCAGCCGTAGCTGACATCCCAGAAGCTACCTGTGCCCAGTCTTGCCTGGCCTCCCACACAGAGATTGCCGCACCTAACCTACCCATGCAGAAAGGAATCCCAGGGCGAATCACCGTGAAGCCCCATGACGAAGACGGCAGCAGTAGTGAGCTGACCTCACGGCACCCATATCAGGGCACGCCAAGGCCGGATAACGACCCCAAAACCTATCAAATCAGACTGGAGACAACCCTCCAATGTCCCCACTGGATGCTGAGATGTGCCCAGGAAGGGCGTGTGGTGATCTAAGCGGCTACCGCTGTGACTACCGTGGGAGGTTCTGCCCTTTGGATACTGAAGCCACTGGAAGCAACTGCGTAAGGAATAGAGCCCTACGTATACGGCGTCTCTTAAGCCTCCCTGATGAGACTGCAGAGACGTAAAGACTCTCCATCACCAACGCTTTAACAGATCCAGAGCCATGGGAATCCAGAACTAAACCGCCTACAGAGTGGGGCGCAGCAGAAATAAGGCGGAAAAGACAGCAGGTCCTATTCCTTCGGGACTGTGCAAGTCTGCGCAAGGTCATTCCTTTGTGAAAATGCTAATGAGGCCCAGAAGACGCCTCCACCTGCACCTCGCACAGCAGAGGATTCCTGCAAAAAAACGTGCCAAAATAGAGGAACCTGACGTAAGTTGTGATGCTGCAAAGCAGGGAGCCAGAGCGGGACATACCTTGGCTAGAAACTTAACCCTATAGCGGGAACAATGCCCATGCCCTAGATGATGAAACACCCAAGCCTGAACTTGGTCTCCCTGTGAAGCGCCAACCAGCTGCACTGGGGCGCTCGCCGACATGTTTCCTGGATGCATACGCAACACAAGGTCCTATACCCACAAGGCCCCCGAGGTCAACTGCTCATTACCCCACGCATTGTAGTAAACAGTGCCCAAAATACATCAAAATTCCTGCATACAAACTCCACACAGTTAGGGCTGTAGAAGGAATTGAACCCATGAACGCAGTGCGGTGAGGCAACAATGTTAACCATTATGCCATCATTGTAAGGGTAGCGTGATAGATCAGTAGATATACCCTGATTTAATCAGCTACGGTCCAACGTCAGTGGTCACCAGCCACATGGACATAGAGGGGCATACAAACCCACGGCGATCCAGATAGGGGACACATCAGATATTAAACTGTTAAGAACAGATACTACACTTGATCTTAGCCAAAAGGCCTAGAAGCGATGCGTGTTGACAAACCCCCCCACTTCTGTAACACCTGACAGCAGGTGTGCACCTTAACCCTATTAGCAGGTAGAAATCAAAACAGGTGCATGAAAACAATGTTACAAAGGCAGCGAATACAGCAACAAGGGTACTTAGCCTTCCAGGAGATCAACACCGCAGCTGCCTGGGAGAGGATGTGTGCTGTGCAGAGCAGGCGAATATAGCAGTCCCGGATGAGGGATGATTCATCCGTGCATTCCCTTCTCTCCCCGTTGACTGTACCGCTGCAGGAGGGGGAGAGCAGCTCTCCAGGGACACAGAGTGATTCCCCGTATAAGGGGAAACCGCTGGTTAAGCCCAGCTGATCCGGGCAGTCTGTGGCATGCGCGCTCCTCCTGCATCCTATGAGGGGAGCCGCTGCCAAACAAACCCGGCCAAATGTAATGTGCAGGGGAGGCCGGCAGCTACAGGCTCCGCCCCCCTATTCAGTGGCTGCACTCACAAGTGCTACTCCCCTGCCTGGGGAAAGAAATTGTAAAGGTCCGACTGAGCTGCCTGTGAGGTGCGCGCTCCCACAATGGAGCCGCCCTCATCAGACCTAGCAAGATGGCGGCACCATCCGGGACAGCACTGTCACCAAGCACCCTCTAATACCCCTTTTACACCAAAATCCCGGATCCAACCCTGGAATTTGAACACTGGTCAATCCCGGGTTGAACTCTGCTTCAGACCCCGTTTACACTGCAACTCGACCTGGGTTATTCCCGGGTTTGCCCCGTTTACACTGAACCTGGGTAATCCCTGCTTTTCTCTATAGAAGTCATTAAAAATGGTCTGTTTTAAGGTCTGACAAAGATGGTCACAAAAGGCAACAAAAGAGAGGGGTGGGGACTGCTTACAGCATTGCTACAGGTTGCTGTTCTGGCTGTGGCAGGTTGTGTATCAGCCTGCATTTGTGGCTGCTGGTCAGGCTGTGGTGCAGGCTGCAGTTCTGGCTGTGGCAGGTTGTGTATCAGCCTGCATTTGTGGCTGCTGGTCAGGCTGTGGTGCAGGCTGCAGTTCTGGCTGTGGCAGGCTGTGTATCAGCCTGCATTTGTGGCTGCTGGTCAGGCTGCTGTGGTGCAGGAGGTTAGGCAGGCAAGCGATGGCTTCATGTGTCTCTCTATGCAGGGCACTGACAAATTACATCATCTGCCAGTGCCCCAGAAGCTCCAATCAGCATCTTTCAGAGCTAGCCGGGTCAAATAAGCAGGGTAGCACCCGTTTACACTGCCTCATGACCCGGGAACAACCCGTTTTCAACCCTGCTCTCAACCCGAGTAAGATTGCCCGGTAGATCGACCTGGGTTATTTTTTTGGGAGCCGTTCACACAGAGCCTCAACCCGGATCGACCTGGCAATAACCCGGGTTATTTGTTTGGTGTAAAAGGGATATTAAAGGGTGCGAGCGTGCACTGTCCCCAGGTCCAGGCGGTCTCTCCTAGAGACCGGAACGCTCTGTGGGGGGTCCGTCGGCGTGCACCCCCCCCACCGCAGCTGCATATCCCGCAGCCGCCCACACTTACGCTGTATACAGCGAACAGTTCCTAAACTAAAAACCAAAATAAAAAGCTTACAAATAAAAACAAAATAATAGCTACCTCTACAAGGGCTGCATGGGAGCCCAACCAAAATGTACCCTACTCCTTAGGCACTTAACAAAGACTGGAATTATGGGATTGCAGGGGGAGAGGAGCATACGATTTAAAACTACAGTTTTATTAAGCGCCAGCTCCAGCCCCAACCTACAATCCCACGGTCCAGTGTTCCCCAGCCTTGCTGCAAGAGAAAGTGTGATTTGCAGATGATCAGTAGCTACACTGATGAGCTCTTATATGGTGCAAACAATGTTGAGAAAAAAAAAAAGAAGTCAATATAAATCTGAAAAGCATTTCTTTAAAAAAAAAAAAAAAAAAGGATGTACACAGGCAAAAAGATACATACATGGATATAAGTCAGTTCATGAATTCATCTATGATGTATATTAGTTTCACTTCACTATAACTAATACAGAGTAAAGAAATAACAACCTACCCTTCACTACATCCCTGCATATATCCGTTATACCCCCGGAATGGTCGTGGTGCCAGTGGGTCACTATGACTTCCTGGATGGCCGTACTGGATTCATGCAGCACTTGCTTCAGGCAGCTGATGTACTCTGGGACCGTAGGCTCTCCCGTGTCTATGAGGATCCTCCTAGGTGGATCGATAGATGATACATTGATCCACACTGTGTTCAATCACAATGCAGACAGGTACAATATGTAACAAATATCATACACATAAATGAAATAACAAACATGTTGAATAGGGTGACATACAAAGAACTTTAGCGGCCACCATAAAAGAGATATATAGATCACAGACGATGAACGTACATGTACGATTGTTAGGGGTCTGCGCCTTGCAGGACCCCCCAAGCTGTAGCATGGTTGACATGCTGCGGCTTTGGGGGGTGGAGGGGGGGCGTGGCTGATCACCGTTCCCGCAAATGGGGGCGTATCATTGTCACACTTGAGTCTATTCACTAAGCCTCGGAGAGAGAAAAAGTAGATAAAGTACCAACTAATCAGCTCCTGTCACTTTACAGGCTGTGTTTGAAAAATGAGATAGGAGCTGATTGGTTGGTACTTTATCTCTCTACACAGCTTAAGCTGGGTATACACTGAGATGATGTTGGCATGATATGTCGCTTCCGGCCGAATGGAAAGACATATCAGCCGCATCGCTCAGAGTGTACGGCCAATATGCGTGCTCCCACGGTCGCATGCGATATTGTCCGGTCGGCCGTGCTTCACATCCAACCGGATGATATCACATGCGGTCCTGTTACAGGTAATGAAGGACGGAACGAGGGATCGTTCAATACATCGTTCTAATTTGTACTTGCTCAATGTGTACCCGGCCTTAGTGTAAAGACCCCACTGTTTGGTGAGTAAAAGCGAAAATTATGTACAATGTTTCAGCTGTAATAAATAATAACTGGACATGTAGCACATATGGGGTAGATTAAATTATAAGCGAGGTTAACCCGTGGCTACCACGCACATTGAGCCCTAGAGGGTGTACTTATCACGGATTTTTCCTCAGGAGCTGCTGCTGCTGTAAAAAAAAAAAAATCTGTGTTAGATACACCCTATGTGACAGGTGCAATTAGCCCGAAGCTTTCAATTATTATACGGTAAACCTGCGGCTAATGCAGGTTAGCCCATAGATGCTGCGTCTGGAATCTGAGTTAAGCCCCATAGGGTGCGTTTAACAGAGATTTTTTTTCCTTGCAGCTCCTGAGGCTGCGATGAATACCATGCTAAGTGCGCCCCCTGAGGCTTAACGCGCAAGGTATCGGCACTCCATTGGACAGCGAGGGTAGGGCTATTAGCAGCGTGTAAACATTGCTATAGAAACTGTCCCTATGGCCAGTTACACAGCTGCCAGTTTTGGCCAGCCGGCCGGCCAAGAAACAGGCAGAAGCCAGACGGGTTTTTTCAGGCACTCCATGCCTTTCACAAGCAGCGGCTTTGAGCCGCTTTTAATGTGTTTCTTTTAATCTATTGGGCATGTGCAGCAGCAGCTGCTGCACAAGCCGGCTGGTGTGTGTGTGTAAGGAAACATTGGGGGTCATTCAGACCCACTCGCGAGCGGCAGTACGCTCGCAAGTGGGTCGATGTTCCCCACTGCGCATGCGCACGACGGAGGGAGCTCCGTCGTGCGCATGCGTGAGACCCGACGAGTGAAGGACTTTCCTTCGCTCGGAGTGTCTCATCAAAGGGGGCGTGCTGTCGATGGTGACGACAGCACGCCCCCTTTGGTGGGGGGCGTGCCGGGGGCATGCCTGCCAGACGGAGGCGTTCCCAAGGGAACACCTACCGTCTGAAGCCGGCCCCACTGACATCACTAGTGATGTCAGTGGGAGTGATTTTGGCTCTGATAGAGCCAAAATCACTCCTGGCCTTGCGGTTGAGAAACCCAACCGCAGGCTTTCACTCGCAGTTCCGGTGGTCGCGATAACCATCATTTTGCACGCTCGTATATGCTGTGGGTGGTGACCCACAGCTATACGAGCGTCCAGGAGGACGCTCCATATTAATGGAGGTGGGCCCTGATTCAGAGCGAGCGCTCTGGTCAGAGCGTCCGGCTCTGAATCAGGGCCATTGTTTCTTATACACCACTGGCGTGCAGGGACGGCACTGGCACAGCAGTTGTCCTGCTCAGTGGATACTCCCAGCTGTTACACGGCAACCGTGCCGTGCCCGGGCCGTATGAAAAGATCAACCTGCTTCCCTGCTTAACTATATTTCACACCCGGCAAAAAAAACATGCGGCTTTTTGCCGCCTGGTCAAAACCGTCAAGTGTGAAACTGGCCTAAGGGAATAAACGCACGGGGTAACCCACAGATTTCGAGCACTATAAGTTAACATGCATTAGCCTTGAGAGTTTACCACATGTGGAAAATGCATAATAATTGAATAGCTCCGGGCCTCTACATGTGCAGTAAACACTGCGGCTACCTGATCTGTCGCAATACTGCACACAGTGAATTTTTCAACTTTCCAAAGTAACACTCAATATAATGCTTTCATAGATAAACACACATTATAAGTCAGGCCCCAGATAGTTGTCCCTACTTGCTGCGGAGAAGACTTAGAGATAAAGTGTAAAAGTTACTCAAAGCAACCAATCAGCTTCTGTCATTTAGGTAGCACATGATTCTAAATTAGTTAGAAGCTGATTGGTTGTTACTTTGGACAATTTCTACACTTTATCCCACTCCAAAGCTTGATACATCTCCCCTACAATGTCGCATGCACTACATGTCCCAGCAATCCCTGCCAGTCACATCTCCAGGGACAAAAGGAGAGTACCACGTGTTGTCCACCACTACCCTAGTGCCATTACCAAACCATCAGGTGCTGATAGAGGCTCCATCACCCCCATATCCCTCTGCTTATCACCAGCTCACTGACAGCTCTCTAATAATACATGCAGTATCCCCTCACTCCGCCAGGGGCGCTGGCACTCCACAGCAGCGCCGTGTTTCTATGTGTACCTCCGGCCGGTGCCCACCAGATACGTGTTGGTGCCCTGCAGTGTCATAGGCCCCGGATTACAGCCCAGTACCCGGATGACCCGGGAGGACAGTTGCTCCACACGGGGAAGCAGTGACAGCGCCATAGTGGTTCTCACACGAGCAGCCGGCCTTCCGTACAGACCAATCACCATTCACCGCTCGCAACGTCATAGGGGCGTGTGGTCAAACATTGCTACTGCTGGTAACACATTCACTGCCAGTAGTCTCATGTCTGCCGCGGGCGTCTCCTGCTGCTGCTGGGGATTCCCGGGATACAATACACTCATACAATGTGTGATTATAGTGTTATCATGAGTAATGCTCGGACCTTTCTTGTGTGTAGCTCTCACAACTGGGTTTGGACATGTGATGAGAAGTGACTGCAATCTATTAATGTCAATACAGTGATGTAACTAGTATATTTAGAGCCCAAGGCAAATTTGAAAATGGAGCGCTCCCCCCCCAGTATGTGCGCGCGCCGAAAAATGGTCGTGGTCGCAAGGGCGTGGCCACAGAAAAATGGGCGTGTTAACACGACACACACCCCTTTCTTGTCACTGGGAACATTTTTCCATTTGCACCTTAATGCAGTGCCCCTTATACAGTTCCCCCATATGCAGTGCCCCTAGTAGTGGTCCCCCTTATATAGTAACCCCCAGTATATAATGCCCCCAGTAGTGCCCCTTATACAGTGTCAAAGCCGGATAATTGGCTGAGAGAGGATCAGTTTAAAATCAGATCTGCGCAACGCCATTTTTGCGAATCGCAATGAGACGCCATTTTGCGACTGGCCGCCCAGCGCCATTTTTAGTGAAACTCGCCACCATAAGTACATACAGCGATGCTATTATTTAGCGTTGTGCGATTCCCACGCAATAGAAAGAAGTTAAAAGTCCTCACCACATAAATACAGACAGTCGCTAAAACATATAAACTAATTATCACTGCAAGACACGAACCATAGTATACTCCACAAAACACATAGTCGCACAACGCTAACTAGCGTCTTTTCCCAATTCCCCAATTCTTACACACTGCACATTTACATGAAAGGTTCCCTAGTATTAAAGTGTAATATTCAAGGTTTATTAATCCTCCCTATAACAATCTTGTTAATCTGCATACATATTGATACACTGTTTTTTGATACATCACTGTTTTTTCACTTGCATTCCTACAAATCTCTTGCTCTCATATCTCATTTACATTTCCAAATTTCATTCCTCCTGTTTACTTATAAACACCATGACAAGGTTTTCGTCAACTCCCTCCTTCACTCAGTCTGTACCTAATCCTCTGTTCTGCCCCCTGCTTCCACCTTTATACTTTCCCCCTTATCTCTTCCACCTCCTCCTCCCCTTCTCCCCCCTTCTCTGTCTGCCTACTCTCCCATTACTCCACTTTCTTCCTGTTCTACCCCTCCTCTGTCCTACTACCCCACCACCAAACCCTCCTCCTACATCCTCTCCCTGTCACTTCACCCCACTGCCGTCCACATCTCCCTCCCTGCCCACCTCCTATAGGTTCCCTTTCTAGCTCAGGTGCCCGCACCATCACTAAACTCTATTCATATTGGTCCCCCAAATTAATCTTACCTCCACGCTACAGCAACCTAGATAATCTTATTCACATCTCCCCCTCAAATGCTATCTCTCTATCCTGTGCCCTCTGGAATGCCAGGTCAGTCTGTAATAAACTGGTCCCCACCCATGACCTTTTTATCTCCAACTCTCTGAATCTCCTAGCCATCACTGAAACTTGGATCTCACCCTCTGACACCACTTCTCCTGCTGCTCTATCCTCTGGGGGCCATGCCTTCTCCCACACCCCCCTGCCTGGGGGTCGCCATGGTGGTGGTGTTGGGGTCCTTCTATCCACCAGTTATTCCTACCAGCTAATACCCACTGAACCATCCCTTACATTCCCCACATTTGAGGTTCATGCTATACGCCTCTTCCAACCAGTAAACCTCAGAGTAGCTGTAATTTACCGTCCCCCTGGCTCTTCCTCCAAATTCCTTGACAACTTCGCTTCCTGGGTCCCTCACTTTCTCTCCTCAGATCTTCCCTCCATTATCCTAGGTGATTTTAATATTCCTATTGACATTCCCACAGAATCCTCTGCAGCTAAACTCCTTACCCTCACCTCTTCATTTGGTCTCGCCCAATGGACCTCATCACCCTCCCATGTGAGTGGGCACTCACTTGACCTGGTCTTTACTCACCGTTGTGATATTTCTGATTACTCCAATTGCCCATTCCCCCTCTCTGACCATCTCCTTCTCTCTTTTAACCTATCCCTCTCTCCTTCCTCTAACTCCGAAGGCTACCATTACTAAGCGTAATATTGAGGCTATTGACACTGTTGCTTTTTCCTCCCTGCTGGACTCTCTTCTCTCCCCTATCATTTCTCTCTCCTGTCCTGAACAAGCTACTTCCCTGTACAATTCCTCCCTTACTTCTGCTCTTGATTCTGTTGCTCCAGCAATAACTACTCACCCTCGCAGATCCACACCACAACCCTGGCATTCCAAATGCACCAGATACCTTACAAAAGTTTTCAAGAATTGCAGAGCGTCAGTGGAGAAAGTCACGCTCTAAGGCTGACTTCCTCCATTTCAAATTTATTCTCTCTTCTTACAGTGCTGCCCTATCTCTCACCAAACACACATATTTCAAGAACCTCATCTCCCAGTCCTCAAACCCCCGGCATCTCTTTGCCACTTTCAACTCCCTACTCTGCCCTTCCCCTCCTCGCCTTCCCTCCTCGCTCTCTGCCCTCGACTTTGCCACCTACTTTACATCTAAAATTTACTCCATACATGAGGACATCATATCCCATCAGACCCTCAGCACCCCTCCCCTTCTGTCTCACCAACTCTGACATCCTTCTCCCCTGCTTCTGGAGAGGAAGTCATGGCGCTCATCCGGTCCTCCTCTCCTACCACCTCCCCTCTTGACCCTATCCCTTCCCGTCTCTTCTCCCACCTGTCTCCTTCTGCCTGTTCCCATCTGGCTCACCTCCTTAATCTGTCCCTATCATCTGGCACTGTCCCTTCTGCATTCAAACATGCTCTTGTCTCCCCCATTCTTAAAAAACCTACCCTTGATCCTAACATACTTTCCAACTATTGACCCATCTCTCTTCTCCCTTTTGCTTCCAAACTCCTTGAGCGTATTGTCTACAACCGCCTTACCACCTTTCTTTCCTCCCACTCCCTCCTTGACTCATTTCAATCTGGCTTCCGATCTCTCCACTCCACTGAAACTGCCCTCACGAAAGTCAGCAACGACCTCCTTGCTGCCAAATCCAAGGGCCACTACTCTCTGCTCATTCTCCTTGACCTCTCTGCTGCATTTGACACTGTAGACCACCCTCTCCTCCTGCAAATCCTTTACTTTCTCGGTTTACGTGGCACTGCCCTCTCCTGGCTTTCCTCCTACCTCTCTGATCGTTCCTTCGCTGTGTCCTCTCATGACTCCTCTTTCTCTCAACTTCCACTAACAGTAGGAGTTCCCCAAGGTTCTGTTCTTGGACCTCTCCTTTTCTCCCTATATATATCTTCTTTATGTGAACTCATTAACTCCTTTGACCTCCAATATCATCTCTATGCAGATGATACTCAAATTTACCTTTCCACCCCTGAGCTCTCCCCCTCGCTCCTTACCCGTATCTCCAACTGTCTCTCTGCTGTCTCTTCATGGATATCCCAGCGCTTTCTTAATCTTAACATGTCTAAGATTGAGCTGATCATCTTCCCACCCTCTTCCACTACATCACTTCCCACAATTTCATTATCTATTGATGGCACAACTATCTCCTCTAGCCCCAAAGTGCACTGTCTTGGAGTTATCCTAGACTCCTCCCTCTCCTTTAAACCGCACATTCAGCACTTCTCGCAATCCTGCCGTTTTCACATAAAAAATATCTCCAGGATTAGACCCTTCCTCACCCAGGATGCCACTAAAACCCTCATCCACTCACTGGTCATCTCCAGATTGGACTACTGTAACCTTCTCCTAGCTGGCCTCCCAGTCTCTCACCTCTCTCCACTACAATCGGTTCTCAATGCTGCTGCTCGGCTCATCTTCCTCTCCAGACGTTCTACATCTGCTTCCCCTCTCCTTCAAGCCCTACACTGGCTCCCCTTCCCCTTCAGATGCTAATTCAAGGTTCTTACATTCGCCTATAAAGCCCTCACCAAATCATCTCCCGCATACATTTCTGACCTTCTCTCCCTTCACACTCCCGCCCGTCCACTTCGCTCAACTAATGCATGCCGCCTCTCTTGCCAACTGATTACTTCCTCCCACTCCCGCATCCGAGATTTTGCCCGCGCTGCTCCCGACCTTTGGAATGCTCTCCCTCTCCCTATCAGACTCTCCACCTCTCTACAAATCTTCAAACGGGCTCTCAAGACCCACTACTTCATCAAGGCCTTCCAGTACTCATCCTAACCCACCTCATGCTCTTTCCTTCCTATCTTCCCCTTCTGTGTCACGCCTGTCTGTCTGCCCCTCCCCTTAGAATGTAAGCTCTCAAGAGCAGGGACCTCTTCCCTCATGTGCTTCTCTTTACATTTTCTTCTACTCTCTACTCCCCATTAGGGCACCTAACACGGGACTGCCAACTCCTGGCAGCTTATTGTGAGTGCTTTAATCACTGTTTCAGCAATGTATATAAGTCGTGTCCTTGTCCTGCACTGTAATGTACTGTAAGTTACTTGTTTCTTGTTCACCTATTAGTTCTATGTACTATGTACGGCGCTGCGGAACACTTAATAAAGGATAATAATAATAATAATAATTATTATTATTATTAATGTTGTGTAATAAAGGTTATTTGATAGCTAAGGTTTAGTACATGGTAAGCAGACCGTGTCTGGTGTTGTAGTGATCCACTGTGTCTCCACAGATTTCTGGTATCATCGGTGAGAGGATCGGAACATGCGTCTGCAAACTATGGACTATAGAGAGTTAAAATATTAAAATGTACTCTGTAATGTTATCAGCTTAGATTAGCATGCAGCGGGAAAAAGGACACAAAGGGTTGTTAGACGCTGTTTGTGTCCATTTGAAATTGTCCAATAAACTATCCTGTAACAGAAACACCTTTAAGAAGAACCAATGGAATCATGCCAAACTTGCCTATTGTATTTCCAATTCTTGAAAGAGTATATATGTGCACTCTCTGACCCCAGTCTTGAGTCTTCTTGCTGTGCTGTTGATGGAGGTTTCTAATGTTGATGCCGGTATCTGGGCCCGGAGCGCGTGCGTATATAACAACTGTACCTTGGGTCTGTATGATTTATTTGCGCTAATTGTCTTTAGATCACAGCGTGTAACCATCTGTTTTTATACATACTTAATAATAACTTTTTGTGCTTTAGAACCACATTCAAAGTCTGAAGGCATTTATTTACTGTGCGACTCATTACGCTAAAATTGCGACAATTTTAGAAGGTATAGGATTTAGAAGGTATAGGCAGGATTGCATAGAGGTTTAAATTAGGTATCAATAACAGTACCCCCAGTAGTGGTCCCCCTTATGCAGCCCCTGATTAGTTCACCTTATGCAGGCTCCCAGTAGTGATCCCCCATATGCAGTGCCCCTTACACAGTTCCCCCTGTAGTAGTCCCCCTTATGCAGCCCGCCATTAGTTCCCCATATACAGTGCCCCCAGTAGTGATCCCCCATATGCAGCCCCCCAGTAGTGCCCCTTATACAGTGCCCCCAGTAGTTGTCCCCCCTATGCAGTTCCCCCTTTTTAGTGCCCCCTGTAGTGGTCCCCCCTGTGCAGTGCCCCCAATAGTAAGCCCCTTATATAGTGCCCCAGTAGGAGTCCCCTTTGATGCAGTGCACCCAATAGTAGTGGTCCCCCCCAGTAGTAGTCCCCAGTAGTGGTCCCAGCCAATGCAGTGCCCCCAGTAGTGGTCCCGTACCCCCCTAGTGCTCCCAGTAGTAGTCCCCTCCTTAGTAATAGTCCCCCCCTGTAGTAGACCCCAGTAGTGGTCCCCCCCGAAGCAGTGCCCCCAGTAGTACCCCTCCCAGTAGAAGTTCCCAGTAGTGGAACCTGCCCCCCCAGAGCAGCGCTCAGTAGTAGTCCCCTCCTTAGCGCCCCCGAAATACACACTGAAATGAAACAATAAATAAAATACAAATATGTGTGCAGTAGCAGCAGCAGCCAATGAGAGTCGTCTGACTCTCATTGGCTGCTGGTTAACACACACATCGCCGCCAGCGCTGGCGGTGATGTGTGTGTCAGCACAGCCTGAGCCTGCCCGCCTGCCACCCTCCTCCTGGTGCTATTGGGCAAGCGCTCAGGGGGAGGGAAGGGGCTCAGCTGTGCAGCACAGGACCGGCGCTGGGAAGCCTAGCGCCAGTCCTGTGTAAATTTGTAGTGCTGACCGCACTCACTGCGGTCGGCGCGACACTGCACGTGCACATGCCCCGCTTGCCCTGCCCTAGTTACGCGACTGTGTTAATAGAAGCCTTTGCTCTAGTTTGACAATTGAGTGACCTTCCCTCCTGGCTCACTGACAGTGGCGGCTCCAGTCACGGGCAAGCCGGTCTGTCGCCCGGAGCGCCATTGTATCCCATGGGGGCAGGAAATGCCCACCATCCCTCCTGGCACTAGTCTGATTATGTAAGTTCAGGGGGAGGGAACGGAGGAGGAAAGGGACGACACAGGGCGGCGCTGGGCACAGCAAAGCCTAGTGCCGGCGATGCCCACTGACACCCCCAAATCCTGCTCCCAAGCCAACTGAAAATATTCCACAGAGGTAGGGGGTGCGCGGTGGGGACACAACTGTAGCATAGAGAAGGGAGATGGAACTTTTACCCCCAAGATTATGTATACATTTACCAGAGCCGTAACTATACTTTTTGGTGCCCCGTGCCAGAAAGAGCATTGGCGCCCCCCTCATTTTTCAAAGGGACATAATGCACCCAAAAAAGGACCATGGCTTCATGGGGAAGGGCCAGGGAAGAGATGGGGAGGCCAGAAGATGCTGGGGATGAAATAAGAGAAAGCTACAAGCAAGAATGATAATAAACAGAAATTTGACAGTCCCAAACAGCGCAGTCTGACCTGTGGTGCCCTATACGATGGCACCAGCCGCACTACCCTAGCTACGGCCCTGACATTTACAGACCCTCCAACATGACTCGTTCCACCAGGTACAAAATACTCCTGGACTTCCCACCTAATTTACGAGTGCAGCCACCTGTGGTGAAACGCCCTTCTCATCAATTACCTAGGTGGCTGCAATCATAAATTAGGTAGGAAGTCCAGGAGAACCTGGTGGAAGGGGTCATGTTGTAGGGTAGGCATTTATACCCCTTTTCCACCAAAATCTCAGGTCGAACCCGGGATTTTGAACAACCTGGGTCGGACACGGCTTCAGACACTGTTTTCACTGCATTTCAACTCGGGTTATTCCAGGGTCGGCCTTGTTTCCACTGAACCCGGGTCAAACCCTATACATGTAATAAAAAATTGCTATTTTTGAAGCACACAAAGATGTGGTCACAAAGTACCTTATGAGCTCCAATCACTGTCTAGAAATGTTACCCGGGTCGCCTAACTCGGGTAGGGTTCCGTTTCCACTGGCATGTAACCCAGGTCCTACCCGTGTTGAACCCTGGTCGAGACCTGGGTAGAACTGCTGGGTAATTTGACCCGGGTTATTTTATTGGGAGCCGTTTAAACTGCAGCCTGACCTGGCAATAACCTGGGTTTTTTGGGCAGTGGACGTCCGCAGAGGACTTTGGAACAAAATCCCCAGCCAAATGTAGGAACTGATCTATGCCCAACAAAATCCATGGACTCGCATAAGTGTTGCTACACTCTAATGGAAAGTGTGGATGGTGCCAAAGAGAGGTCAGGGGGAATGGATATGGAGCTGATCCAGAAGGCCAAAGTGAATCATACAGTTAGGATAGAGAGGGCTGAGGCTGACCTAGACGTCCCGGTAACTAAGGCAGGAATTGCACTGCCATGTCCTTAGTTAAAGCTGTTTCTATGTTCATCCACTTCTTACAACCAGGTGAAAGATGTCTGGAAAGAAAGTGGCTTGATTGGGTAGCATAATAATAGTTTTCATTTATAGGGAAACCTAGTCCTCCATTAACAGCTGACTTAGCAAGGCTTGCTCTATTATTTTTCGGTTTGTTCCATTACCAAACAAACCTGCAACATATCGATTGAACGGGATCGGTATGAAATCCCGACGCCAGAATCCCGACAGGGTTAACATACCAACACTTGTTGGTCGGTATGCTAACCCTCCCCCTCTCCCTACCCTAGCCCTCCTTCTTTGGTGCCTAACCCTAAGCTCCCCCCCTAGTGCCTGAACCAAACCTCCCCCTCCCCCCTTAGTGCCTAACCCTAACCCTCCCCCTAGTGTCTAACTCTCCCCCCCACCCCGATACTTACCTTCGGCATCCTGGATGTCAGGATGCTGGTGCTGGGATTCTGACCGGTGGCGAACGCATCCCGATTGCACTGCTCTGAGAAAAGACGGACTTAAAACTGCACATTTTAAATCTGCCCCACCTGCAGTGCAACATGATTTTATCAAGGTGCAAAGTTACTTTGCTCCCACCTCAGAACCACCCCTTATATTTTCCATCAACTGTTTGCTAAAATACTCTGTTGCATATTTCTCAAAAGAATTTTGCGGAAAATCCGCAAAAATTGCCTTTACCTGAAAAACTAAATATCTCCTGGATGAAAGAAGGGCTGACTGCAGCAGATATTGGTTTCTATTGGGGATGCAAAATTGTGAAATGTACAACGCTCCAGAAAATGTAACTTTATGGAACTTGGGCCCTCATTCAGAGCCGGACGCTTTGAGCAGAGCGCTCGCTCTGAATGAGGGCCGTCCTCCATAAAAATGGCGCGTCCTCCTGGACGCTCGTATAGCTGTGGGTCACCACCCACAGCACATACGAGCGTGCAGGATGATGGTCGCGATGGTCTTGACCATCGCGACCATCGCCAGTGCAACCAGAAGCCTGTGGTCGGGGTTTTCGACCACAAGCCCTGGAGTGATTTTGGCTCTATCAGAGCCAAAATCACTCCCACTGACATCACTAGTGATGTCAGTGGGGCCGGCTTCTGACGGTAGGCGTTCCCTTGGGAACGCCTCCGTCTGGCAGGCACGCCCCCGGCACGCCCACCAAAGGGGGCGTGCTGTCAATCAACATCGACAGCACGCCCCCTTTGATCAGACACAACGAGCGAAGGAAAGTCCATAGCTCGTCGCGTCTGGCGCATGCGCACGACGGAGCTCCCTCCGTCGTTCGCATTCGCAGTGCACACCATCGACCCACTTGCGAGTGGACAGCCGCTTGCGAGTGGGTCTGAATGAGGCCCTTGGTCCCAATAGCTAACTCTAGCACGTTAGCCATTACAGTGTATGGGCTACTTTACACATAAGCGATCACTTCTTGCTGATCGCAGTGACGGGTTCTTATTGGAGCCCTGTCCTAGTTACTGTCCTTTCATATATTCCAGTAAAAAAGTTTCCTTATTGCTGCGATTTGGGGCTATAAGGAATGTTAGTTTAAAAAGGGAAGACCACAATAATGAATAAATATGACCCTTTGCCATCTTTTACACATGGAATGACAGCTGTTTGCTACTGAATGTCAGGCATTATATAAGGTATGCCAATGAAAACATGTTAATAAAAAGATGCAGTCGATATATGAGTAACTGTTATTATTAATAATTATATATATTAATAAGAATATTTTTATTAATAATAATAATAATAATAATAAAAAGACTAGTTTCTCCCAGCCCCTTAATAATAAAACTCTTGTTTCTCCCAGCCCCTTAAACCAACATACTAAACCATATACATGCCTCATACTGTAACCGACTACACAAGTGATAAGACATGAAATTACAGCTCTTTGATAACAAATGATAGCTGTTTTTTTTAGTTAATGCTAGTGTAAAATTAAAAGCTTAAAATATTTAATGAACATACTCACATTTCACCAAGATTCTCTAAACCAGGGGTGGGGAACCTTTTTTCTGCCGAGGGCCATTTTGATAAATATAACATTATTCGTGGGCCTGGTGCAGGCCACGCCCCCTCTGTGTAATGTCACACAGGGGCGGGGCCACAATTACCGGTGATTACAGCAATGCCTAGAGCATCCTGAGGATGATCCGGGGAGCTGTAAGGGCAGCGGTGTGACCGTCTGAAGCGTCCTAGGGACACTCCTGGCTGCACTGCTGCATAGATTTTGACTGGAGGGTGCTGTTTTAGGCACTCTGCTAGCCAGATGAGGCTAGCAGAAAAAAGCTCTGAGGGCCAGACCAAATGATTCCGGGGGCATTATACGGTCCCCGGGCCTGAGGTTCCCCATCCCTGCTCTAAACCAACACACTAAACCTTAGCATATGAGATCCAACCATCACTGTATCCAACCATGACAGCTGGGTTTTTGGGGATGCCAATGCAGAAAAACTGAATGAAATGCTGCATGTGTTTCATAAAAAAACATGTTTCTCCCAGAATCTTATATTTACACGTTACCCCATACATGTACACCACTATACACTTGTCACTTGACATTATGTGGAATTACAGCTGTTTATAGGTAAATCCAATATAAAAATCAGAATGAAAAATGGCATGTTTTGTCAAAAGACCCATGTTTTACCTAGATCCTATAAACCCACACACTAAATCCATTGCATAGACGCTCCTCTATACTGTACCTGTAAATGCTATGATGAATGACTGTTTTTCTGTATTGAAAAAATAAATAAATTAACAAATTTTCAACGTATATATCCTCTGTTAGGCCATTTTGAGATGGCGATAGCAAAAGGAAGATTGTGGAGGTAATTGTACCTCTGTAATCCTTGTTAAATATAGGGGGATAGTGGAGGCTGGGGCCTCATAAAAAACTGCTCAGTACCATGGGTATTTTCAATCTTGTCCAAAATCTAGTAGAATTCTACCTAGCAGAATGCTAGGTGTCCCACCAGAGGCGAAACTTTACCGCTAGAACTTGGAGTGAAGTTTTCTGCTGAGGCATGCCTCAGAAGAGAAGTGCAGCAGGGGACGGATTGCTCGATGCACAGCGTGCGTGGCTCTAACACAGTGCTCGGTGTTAGAGCACGCAAATATCAGGTGCCTGCTGCATTATAGAATTAAGATATCGGGTCCCACGTCTTGTACACACGTCTCAAGGAGCTCATTATCCTCCTCTGGAATTGTAAAAACTTCTTCCAAGGTGAGACCAAGAACCAAGTGTGAACGTTAATTCTGGTCATTGAATTGACAACAGTGTTTATTGGAGATGCTGCATCTTGGATAATTATTCCCTCATTGTATGGGATTCTCAGCCTCATTGTATGTGAACCTCAGTGTATTACTATTGTAAATGTTTAAAGAAATCAGATTCATTTTATATATCAGAAATGTTCAGGTACAGTATCTATGTTCTCTGGTTGTCCCAGTCACATTATTAATAGTTAAATCTTAGACGTGTGACCTCTCACCTGACTTGTTTCTAGAGAAACTGAGTGTAAAATGAAACCAGCCAGCCAGACCTGCCCATTCACAGAGCACTTCCTTCATTGTCATGGTGTGTGTATACCTACTACTCGGCTTCCTTCTCGGGCACGATAGAATGTACATTTTATTTCACTGCAAGAATTCAGTGTATTCCCATTTACCGTTCTCCTGCAATAAATAACCTGCAAGGTAAGGACTTTTTTGACATACGAGATTTTGTTTTAAATAATCTATAAGTCTTTCTACATTATTATTGATTTTATGTATTCTGTATATTTACAGTACTGTATCTATATTATTTATCAATAAAAAGGGTCAGTAACCTTGGATGTCTCTCCAATTGAGAGATATGGAGTTGGTGTCAGTCATATAAATATAGTCATGTTGGCATTACATTGATGTTTGTATGTCTGTAGATTGTAGGTACTGTGCACCATGTATTTATATGTTAACAGTCCCGATTTAGACGACTTCACCGCCAGGAATATTGGGCCATATTCCCCACACTCTAGGGTCTATTTCGGAGAGATGAGGGAGAGGTGTGAGGCACGCCCCTGTGAATGTAGCACACCAACAGGTTATGTGGGCACACCCCCAGTTATATGCACCAGAACAATGTTGGGAGGTATAAGCATCTGCATTTCATATGTGCAGAAACATAGAAAGGACTGATGGTGCCCAGGGCAAGTTGTAAAAAAAATGGCACCCCTTGAAAAGGGTTATAAAAAATCCTGACTATTCTTATATTTGTCCTCGGATAAACACACTAGAAACACAAATCAGTGAAATGTGAGAACAAGATAAAACATCAGTACAACAACATGGAATACTACTGTACTTGAAACTATTGACTTCCTGCAATCTCCCTTTCCTAACAAACTCTCAGCTGGTGCTGTTGCTGTTCTCTGCAGCACACCATCTCTGCAGCACTCCATCTCTGCAGCACACAATCTCTGCAGAACACCATCACTGCAGCACACCATCTCTGCAGCACACCATCTCTGCAGAACACCATCTCTGCAGCACACCATCTCTGCAGCACACCATCTCTGCAGAACACCATCACTGCAGCACACCATCTCTGCAGCACACCATCTCTGCAGAACACCATCACTGCAGCACACCATCACTGCAGCACACCATCACTGCAGCACACCATCTCTGCAGCACACCATCACTGCAGCACACCATCTCTGCAGAACACCATCACTGCAGCACACCATCTCTGCAGCACACCATCACTGCAGCACACCATCTCTGCAGCACACCATCACTGCAGCACACCATCTCTGCTGCACACCATCACTGCAGCACACCATCTCTACAGCACACCATCTCTGCAGCACACCATCTCTGCAGCACACCATCACTGCAGCACACCATCTCTGCTGCACACCATCTCTGCAGCACACCATCACCTAACTCTTTCCTACAATTACACGTCACACATAAATAGGATGTTGGATAAATAAATGTGATTAACATAAACAGTGTTCAAAGTGGTAAAGTAGAAATAAACGGCAGGAGGATTGGGGGCTGCCTAGGCTCCTAGAAGCTTTATGGATTTTTATAGTGTAAAATAAATTTTAGTTGCTATTTTAACATGCCTGCCAGTTAGGACTCAAATGTTAGGCCACTTAAAAATAAAAAATATCCGTATTTAATAGTTTGTCACCATCTTCAAAGGTTAAAATATTTTGATTTTATCCAATAGCCAGGGGTGTTTCAAGAGAGGAAGGGGCCCGTGTGCAGTCTCCGGCATGGGCCCCCTCCTCTCTGTCTGGCGGCCGGCAGCGCACTGAGCTTTCCGCAGCCAGCGCCGGAGTTATAGACTCTGGGCACTAGAGTGCGCCCAGAGTCTATAGAGTATGCGCAGGTCACCGGGAAAATGGTCGCGGCGGCCATTTTACCTGTACTGTGCATGCGCAAATGATGGGAAAATGGCCGCGGCGGCTATTTTCCAATCATTTTTACAGCACCGGACCCCTCTCCGACGTGGGACTCCGAAGAGGTAAGTAATACTATGGGTGCAGGGTGTGTGGTGTGGGGCCCCCCTGGACCCAGAGGGCCATGTGCCCCGCACACCCTGCACCCATTATAGATAAGCCCCTGCCAATAGCCACTGTCCAGCCCCAGTACTACTATATAATATTAGTGCAGAGTCAGACCATACTTGCCAGCCCTCCCTGATTATCAGGGAGACTCCCTGAAATAGTAGCCATCTCCCTGACTCACTGAAAAGTCTAGTAATCTCCCTGATTGCACCTTACCCCCATTATGTAGCTGTTACAAATTTAAAAAAACAGATATACATTCAAATGGGATCATTAGTATCATTTCCCTGCATTGGTTATAAGGCACAATGATCCCTATGGCTGCATCCATTTTCTGAAAAGTATCAGTGTTTTCATCAATATATAGAACTTACTGCTTTGGGGCTCATTTACATTTGGATGTAAGTAAATTTCATGGCACGCCTCTCAGATGTAGCAGTACACGCTCACTTTACCACTGCTCTCATAGGTGCTGCTTTCACAATCTCCCTGAAATGCTTTTTCAAAAGTAGGCAAGTATGGTGCAGACTGTCACAACGCTGTCGAATCCAGGTCCCTCTTACCTGGTTCGGCGGCACTGGGGTCCGGACTGGTGTGGGACAGCAGGCGGGAGATCCCCAGCGCTCGCTGTCAGCTGTGTTCCTTCTTACCCGGCTGCTGTGTGCAGGCGGCCGCGGCTTCCTTAGGAGCACGCGTGCCGCTCTGCTAGTGGTTTAAAGAGACAAGCACTCAGTTAGGGACCTGTTGATTGGAGACTGCGTGAACTCTGACCTATATAAGGAAGTTCCTGGGAGCACTCCAGTGCCAGAGTATAGGCTCCATTACCATACTCCAGCGTTCCTGTGTATATCCTGATTATCGGTTCTGACCTTGGCTTTGATTGTGACTCTGATTCTGCTCAACCCCTGGTTCCGTGTCGATATCTGGTTCTGACCTCGGCTTCTCCCTGCGACCCGTTTACGCCTGCTCCCTGGTACCGTCTCGTCCGTTTGACTCTGACTTGGCTCGTCGACTATGCTAAAGTCTTCTGCATTCCAACCAAGTTCACCAGCACCTGTATAGGGAAACCTAACCTGAGGGCCACAACCTGCCAAGTCCAAACCTTCTTGCGAGGGTCCCTGGTGAAAACCGCCGGCACATTAGACTCCGCGCCTCAGGAATAGGTCTAGCAAATTCCCTGAATATGGGAAGCATCCACAATCCGTTTGTGAGTTTGTGACACAGACTTTGTAATCATGACTGTGCTGGGGATTCTGCCTGCATGGCATCACACCAGGGAATGTTAAAGGGATAAATGTCCTCTGCTGTAACTGCTCTGTAAGAGTCCACTTAATAACATGCCACTTTTCAAATGATGTTCTCATAACACTACTATTCATTGGAGTAATATATGATCTCTAAATATGGGTAGCATAGCTCCTTGCTCTCTGCCCTTGACTTTGCTGCCTACTTTATATTTAAAATTGATTCCATACGTCAGGACATCATATCCAACCAGTCCCCCAGCTCTCCACCTCCTCCTTTCCCAGATCACCCCTCCCCATCAACCAACTCTAACATCCTTCTCCCCTGTATCTGGAGAGGAAGTCATGGCCCTCATCCGGTCCTCCCCCCCTTCCACCTCCCCCCTTTATCCTATCCCCTCCCGCCTCCCCCGTTTCCTCTTTCTGCCTGCTCCCATCTTGCCCACCTCATTAACCTCTCCCTCTCATCAGGTACTGTTGCTTCTGCATGACAGCATGCCCTTGTCTCCCCCATTCTTAAAAAAATCTACCCTTGATCCTAACCTTCTTTCTTACTACCGACCCATCTCTCTCCTCCCTTTTGCCTCCAAACTCCTTGAGCGGATTGTCTACAACCCCCTTACCACTTTTCTCTCCTCTCACTCCCTCCTTGACCCTTTTCAGTCTGGCTTCCATTCTCTCCATTCTACTGAAACTGCCCTCACGAGAGTCAGCAACGACCTCCTTGCTGCCAAATCCAAAATCAACTACTCTCTTCTCATTCTCCTTGATCTCTCTGCTGCTTTTGACACTGTGGACCACCCTCTCCTGCTGCATATCCTTCACTCCCTTGGTCTACGTGACACTGCCCTCTCCTGGCTGTCCTCCTACCTCTCTGACCGATCTTTCTCAGTTTCCTCTCATGACTCCTCTTCCCCCCCCACAGCCTCTTACAGTAGTTCCCCAAGGTTCTGTTCTTGGACTTCACCTATTCTCCCTCTATACTTCCTCTCTAGGTGAACTCATCAGCTCTTTTGACCTCCATTATCATCTCTATGCTGATGATACTCAAATCTACCTTTCCTCCTCTGATCTCTCCCCCTCTCTTCTCACTCGTATCTTCAACTATCTCTTCCTTGATGTCCCAGGAATTTCTTAAAATTAATATGTTTAAGACAGAGCTGATCGTCTTTCCACCCTCCCAATTAACCTCACTTCCCACCATTTCTTTATCAATTGATGGAATAACTATCTCATCTAGTCCCAAGGTGTGCTGTCTTGGTGTTATTCTGGACTCATCCCTCTCCTTCAAACCACATATCCAGAATCTTTCACAGTCCTGTCGTTTCCATCTCAAAAATATTTCTAAGATCAGACCCTATCTCTCCCAGGATGCTACTAAAACCCTCATACACTCACTGGTCATCTCCAGATTGGACTACTGTAACCTCCTCCTATCTGGCCTCCCCAATCCCATCTCTCTCCTTTCCAGTCTATCCTTAATGCTGCTGCATGGCTTATCTTCCTCTCCAAATGCTCTACATCTGCCTCCCCTCTCCTACAAGTCCTCCACTGGCTCCCCTTCCCTTTCAGAACCCAATTTAAGGTTCTCACGCTCGCTTACAAAGCCCTCACCCAATCTTCTCCCATATACATCTCTGATCTCATCTCCCTTCACTCTCCTCTCCGCTCTCTTCATTCAATGAATGCACGCCGCCTTTCATGCCAGCTGATTACTTCCTCCCACTCCCGCCTCCAAGATTTTGCTCACACTGCTCCCCACCTCTGGAACTCTCTCCCACTCCCCATCAGACTCTCCACCTCTTTGCAATCCTTCAGATGGGCTCTCAAGACCCACTACTTCATCAAAGCCTTCCAGCTATCATTCCAACTCACTGCTACATGCTCCTTCCTCCCCATCTACCCCATCTGTGTTGAACCTGTTTGTCTTTCCCTCCCTTGTAAGCTCTTACGAGCAGGGCCCTCTACCCTCTTGTGCTTCTCCCAACTTTAGTTTCATCTACTTCTTACTCACCACTAGGGCACCTAACACTTGGTTGCTTATGCTCTGTTGCTTATCTGGGTGTTATGGTCACTAATGTAGCAATATATATTATCCATGTCCTGGTCGTGTATTGTATTGTTCTGTAAGTTGCTTGTCTACAATTTGTTTATGTACTTTGTAAGGCGCTGCGTAACACTTGTGGCGCCATATAAATAATAATAATAAATAGCTGTTCTGGTTTTTGGATTATCACCTTTAAGATGCCACAGAAAAGAGAAAACATGTCCCCATTTATCAGTACTGTTATTTGTCATTAATCCATTCCAAATTGCCTTCCCTCCTATTAACAAAACCTGTTTACTGTAGTGAAGAGTATACTCAGCTTATTGTATAAACTTTATAAACAAGTTATGCAAATGTTTGTAATGAGAAAATGAGTGAAAGTTATGTAACATAAGTAAATGGGTGTGGCCATCAGGAACTCTCCTGGTCCTCCAGTGGGACAGTCTGACACTGGGTGAGCACAAGGGTTCTGCATATGGAGATCTGACAATATTCTAACATACAGTCAGGTGCATAAATATTGGGACATTGACAGAATTTTCATATTTTGGCCTCTATTCACCACCACAATGGCTTTGAAATGAAACAAACAAGATGTGCTTTAACTGCAGACTTTCAAATTTAATTTGAGGGTAATTACATCCAAATCAGGTGAACGGTGTAGGAATTACAACGGTTTCTATATGTGCCTCCCACTTTTTAAGGGGCCAAAAGTAATGGGACAAACTAAACAATCCTAAATCTAACTTTCACTTTTTAATAGCCAAATCCTTTGCAGGCAATTACAGCCTAAAGTCTGGAATGCATAGACATCACCAGACGCTGGGTTTCATCCCTGGTGATGCTCTGCCAGGCCTCTACTGCAAATGTCTTCGGTTCCTGCTTGTTCTTGGGGCATTTTCCCTTCAGTTTTGTCTTCATCAAGTGAAATGCATGCTCAATCGGATTCAGGTCAGGGGATTGACTTGGCCATTGCATAACATTCCACTTTTTAGCCTTAAAAAACTCTTCGGTTGCATTTGCAGTATGCTTCGGGTCATTGTCCATCTGCACTGTGAAACGCCGTCCAATGAGTTCTGAAGCATTTGACTGAATATGAGCATATAATATTGCCTGAAACACTTCAGAATTCACTCTGCTGCTTTTGTCAGCAGTCACATCATCAATAAATACAAGGGAACCAGTTCCATTGGCAGCCATACATGCCCACGCCATGACACTACCACCACCATGCTTCACTGATGAGGTGGTATGTTTTGGATCATGAGCAGTTCCTTTCATTCTCCATACTCTTCTCTTCCCATCACTCTGGTACAAGTTGATCTTTGTCTCATCTGTCAATAGGATGTTGTTCCAGAACTGTACTGGCTTTTTTAGATGTTGTTTGGCAAACTCTAATCTGGTCTTTTTGTTTTTTAGGTCACCAATGGTTTACATCTTGTGGTGAACCCTCTATATTCACTCTTGTGAAGACTTCTCTTGATTGTTGACTTTGACACATATACACCTACCTCCTGGAGAGTGTTCTTGATTTGGCCAACTGTTGTGAAGGGGTTTTTCTTCACCAGGGAAATAATTCTTCTGCCATCCACCACAGTTGTTTTCCGTG
This sequence comes from Taudactylus pleione, assembly GCA_031769625.1. Lineage (NCBI taxonomy): Eukaryota > Metazoa > Chordata > Amphibia > Anura > Myobatrachidae > Taudactylus > Taudactylus pleione. Next base: position 25,524,290 of record JAUIMM010000113.1, on the reverse strand, counting down.
GTCTTCCGGGTCTTTTGGTGTTGCTGAGCTCTCCGGTGTGTTCTTTCTTTTTAAGAATGTTCCACACAGTTGATTTGGCCACACCTAATCTTTTTGCTATCTCTCTGATGGGTTTGTTTTGATTATTCAGCCTAATGATGGCTTGCTTCACTGATAGTGACAGCTCTTTGGATCTCATATTAAGAGTCGACAGCAACTGATTCCAAATGCAAATGTCACACCTAGAATCTACTCCAGACCTTTTACCTGCTTAATTGATAATGAAATAATGAGGGAATAGCCCACACCTGTCCATGAAATAGCTTTTGAGTTGATAGTCCCATTACTTTTGTCCCCTTAAAAAGTGTGAGGCGCATATAGAAACCGTTGTAATTCCTACACTGTTCACCTGATTTGGATGTAATTACCCTCAAATTAAATCTGAAAGTCTGCAGTTCAAGCACATCTTGTTTGTTTCATTTCAAAGCCACTGTGGTGGTGAATAGAGGCCAAAATATGAAAATTCGGTCAATGTCCCAATATTTATGCACCTGACTGTAAGTGGACATTTGGTAATGGGTGTTCCCAGTTCCAGTGTTTTGCTACCTTAAAAGTTTGCCACTTTCTCCTGGGACCATTTGGTAGGTGGTCACATTTTCTTGTTTCTATTCTCAGCTCATCCTTTCTGAATTTTTTTTTAAAATAGTTTATTGCCAGAAGAACAGCAATTTTAATACAAATGAACATAAAAGTCATCAGGTGCACAACAAAATTGACAAACATAAGCTATATAGTAAGCAATGCACCCCCACATCATATTTTGCAACACTGTAGTTCCCCCATTTACCATTATGCCACACTGTAATGCCCTCAGTTCACACTGTGGAGCCACTGTTTCACTTTATGCCACACTGTAGTGTCCCCTTGGTTCACATTATGCCACACTGTAGTTCCCTGGTTCACATTATGCCACACTGTAGTGCCTTGGTTCACATTATGCCACACTGAAGTGCCCTGAGTTCACATTATGCTACACTGTAGTGCCCTGGTTCACAATATGCCACACTGTAGTGCCCTGGTTCACATTATGCCACACTATAGTGCCCTGGTTCACATTATGCCACACTGTAGTGCCCTGTGTTCACATTATGCCATAATGTAGTGCCTTGGTTCACATTATGCTACACAGTAGTGCTCTAGTTAACATTATGCCACAGGAATGGGTATGAAATACCGGAGGCTGTTTAGCCACCGGTTCAAATCCTGACAGGAGAAACCCGACAAGACAAGATGCCGACTAATGCTGGTAAGTACCCTAACCCTCCCCTCTCTCCTCCCTATCCCTACACCTCCTTTAGTGGTGCCTAAACCTAACTTCCTCCTTCCTGCACCCTAAACCTAACCCTCCCGGGGGTGGGGGTGCCTAACCTCCCCCCAGTGGCGCCTAAACCCCCTTCCCCTAGCCTATCCCTAACCCTCCCTAGGGGGTGCCTAACCCTAAGTCCCCTCAGGAGTCCCTAAACTCTCCCCCCACGGCTAAGTGCTAAGACGCCTGGACTTACCTCGCTCTGTCCGGCTGGCTTCTGGCGTCGACTTAAGATAGTTGTTGGTATTTCGACGCCTACCTTAAGTCCCCCGTCGGGCTTTAGCAGTCGGGATATAAACTAGGGCCATTAAGTCTGCCGGTCTATTAACTACATCCCATGCCACACTAGTGGTAATGCCCTTCCATCCCATCACATGACTTAAGTTGTAGTATTTATCAATTATAAACCATTTATTAAATTCTGTCTCCTTCGCAATACACAGGTAGATGTTGTGTTAACTAGCATAAAATGGTAAGTCCTCCTCCTCTCTTGCACACAGCTTATAAATACTGGCCCATTGCATTTAAATGTAATACTTTAATGCAGTTACTCACACAACATAGTAGTTATTACAGAGGGTGAAATATGGGGTCTGGGAGTGATGGTGAGTGAGAGGTGGTAGTTATTACAGAGGGTGAAATATGGGGTCTGTGAGTGATGGTGAGTGAGGGGTATTTCAATGGATCAGGGAGTGGTAGTGAGTGACTGTGATATTGGGTCAGGGAGTGAGTAATTGTGGGTAAGAGGTTTTGTATACAGCATTGATAATGGGGCAATAATTATTTCGGTGGGTGGTGTGAGGTAGTCTAGTACAGGCAGCAAGACTTATACCTGTGCCTGTACAAAATCGGTGCGATATGTGCCCCACTGACTACTATCAGGCTACCAAAATGTGTGTGTGTGGGCATAAATATTTGTGAAGAGGTGAGGGAGATTGAGGTGGTTTAAGATAGGTGCTAGCTATGACTGCCATGGTGCTAGCCACACCCCTTGTACAGACCACGCCCCCCACAGCACTGGCCACACATCCCACATCGCTGGTCACATCCACTGCAGCGGCACACAATAGGCTTTTCATACATTTCAGCTCCAGGCTCAGGTGGACCGTATTCTGGCACTGACACCATCTACACACAATGAGCTGATGCTGGCTTGAATTTGTGTAGCATAAAACATTTAAATTGGTACTGTGCATGATTTCAGACATAAACCAAGAAATATAATACTGGAGCCAACCCTCACCACATTCTACTATGTGTATTCATCACCATGTTGCATAGCACTCTTTTTTTATTATGTGCAGCTCTTTTGCGCATAAATTATGGCAATAATCATCCAATTCCTCATTGGGAACAAATTTAACTTACCTTAAACAGTTTACATTTAAATACCCTATATAAGCTACAGCACATATTACAAATTTCAGAGTTAAAAGTCTGCAACTACAGACAAGAATGAGTTAATCATATTAAGGTGGAATAACTTCTCATAAGATTAAAATTGGAATAATCTGTCCTATAGATGAGTTAATAGGTGTCAGTTGTGTGTGTGTGGCAGAACTATTATATCAAAGATGTCACAAATGGTATGTCATGTCTATTGGGCTACTTTGAGGTTCAGAAAACAACAAAAATAACACAATGTGCCAACAATGTTCGCCCTTTGTATGCACTTGTCTCCACTATCCATTGTCCTATACACTGATGAATTTTTCTGCTTGTATCTGCTTTGTATCTTTTCGGGAGCAGTACGTCCCAATGTAATAAAATAATAAATAAAAAAATAGCAAAAAATAGGCAGAAAAAAGACTTAAGAATATAAAAAAATGGCAAATTTCACCCTAAACATATTCATGGTTAGTGAACCTGTGAAAATGTGCAAATTTGAAATTTGCTAGAAATGCTCAATAATCTTCAGCTGTAACATACTTGCCTGTACTCCTGTAATGTCAGGGAGACTCTCATATTCTTGGGACTTCTCTCAGACTCCTGAAGTATCAGGCCAACCTCCCGAATCCCTGGTGAAGTGATGATGTTGCAAATTGTATCATCGTGGCCCTGATTGCTTACAATTAATTAAGAAAAATGGAGGAACTTAAAGAGAATTTTATTGGAGCTGATGCACACCAGCAACATGACGTGCCGCTGTTTATTTCAGGAATACAAGGTTTTCAGAATATATAATAGAAAATATTGTTTAAAAATCAGAACCTACCAAGATAAACACTACCAAAATAAAATTTTCGCTTTTCAATTTCAGGTTTATCAACTCGTGAACAACTAAATATGTGACCAACTCAGCATGGTGGATTCTCAGTTGATAATACTGAAAACGTTTTACTTACATCATTAGACCTATAAAGGAAACATGAACGCCAATTATTTTTGCAAACAGATATGCAAGTTATTCAATAAAATGGCATAGACCCCAATCACCTCCGGGCTCAGGAGGATGAGCTTTACAAAATGGAATTTTCTTATGACCATCTCTGGGATTTTTGCCTTCTTGTTTGACATCGGAGCAGATTTGTGGATCTCCATGAAATACTTTCAGCGGGAACTTCACCTTTTTGGGTTGTTAACCATATTTTTTGTTCTTGTATCCACACTAATAGTTCAAGCTTTTAGTTACACTTGGTTTAAAGATGATTGTGATAAGAACAACTATGGGATACTGAAATGGATTCTCGTTGTTCATCTATTTCAGGCTGGTACCTTGCTAAGGTAAGTTAGTGACCTATGGAGTGATTAGCTGCCTGTTTAGATAGATAAAACATTTTACTAAGGTGCTCTTTCCCGTAGCCGAAACCCCAGAAGCTTCTGCATGCATTAACTTATCCAGTTGCATGGTACAGGAACTGGAAAATCAATTTTCTACACCAGCTTTAAATGGTAGCCGAGGGTTGTGTGAGAGGGAAGACCAATCAAGAGTCACAGTCAAGAGATTACAGCTAATTATTGGTTTTCCTGCACAGGTGCTTTGTAGGATAGAGATAATTCAATTACATATTAGATCTTTTTTGATCATGTGTTTTAAGAGAAGAGAACAATGGATAACAATGATTTATCGATATTGTATCAGTTGAAGGATATAATGAATAAAAAATTACACGCATTTTATTTTGAGATATGGTATTAGTTGACAAGTGAAAAATGTTTTCAGCATTGGTCTATATTTCACATTATTTATGTTTATTTATGACTCACATCCTGTATGAATTTAGAATAACATTCCTGGTTTCTATTTGTATGACGTATACTGTAACTGCATAAGGAAAGACCTTTCTAACTGCTTTAAAGTTGAACAATAACCTACTGTAAAATTTTACTAGCTGTCTCTGCTGGGTTTGGTATTAAAATGGAGGCAAAGAGGTGTATGAGCAATCTCTTGATTGTGGCTGGTAAATGGTCCTTTCTGCTTGCAAACTTCCACACCAGGTTTTTGGCAGGAGCTGTGAAAGGAACAAAGGAGCCCTGGGATATACAGTATGACCAGAGGGAGGGGCATGTCAGTCAAACAATTTTCTGTACATAGTAGTGCGGCTTTAAGTTTCTCCCGGATACGTTCTGCCTGCTCTCAGCTTCTTTCACAAATTGGGGATTTCCTGGTAATAACTGTTCAATATTTGTCCTTTAACTCTGAAAACATACTCACAATGCATGCTGATGACACCCAACTCTGTATCTCCATCTAGAGGTGTAACAGCAGGGGCAGGAGTCCAATGGTAGACACGAGTGTGTGCAATATTACATTGGAAACAAGTTCAGATAGAGAAGGGGGCAGATTTGAAAAAATATAATTCCCAGAAGTTGGATGTCTTTACTGTATAGGTTGTTTAGTGCTTTTACAAATGTTATATTGTGTTATGGTTGGCATCATCTTAAATTAATTAAAAAGGGAGGTGACATTGTGAAAATATTTAACCCATTAACTTTTTCCTGCACTCAAACACCATGGCCTCTAAGCTATTCCCTCTTTGCGGACCTCCCTGAAACCTAAATATCTAAGGCTAAAACATTGATACTCCCAGTTTGCATTATTGACAATCTAAATTCCTTGTGTGTAAACAACTGTATTTTCACTCCCATATCATAAGCCCATTGTCTTCTGGCCATTGTCCTTTACTCCCTAAATTAAAGCACATTCATTGAACTTGACTCAGTAGTACTTGTTGTTTATAATTTCATACACTTAAATGATTTTGTATATTCACATGTCATGTAGATATTGGTATGCTGTGAAATTTGGATACCAGGCCACATATGACCCTAGAAGCGAGAAACATGTGGATACCAAGAAGAAAGCAGTGGAAGCCATGACAGACTTGAGTATGTTGAGGTGCTTTAAAACTTATTTGGAAAGTGCCCCCCAGCTCATTCTTCAACTTTACATCCTGATGGAGCACGGCCAGATAACTGTAATTCAATGTATGTAGAAATATGTATCATTTACACTGCAATGTTAACTTAAATGTTGTTTAAATATTCTCTAAAAGAGAAGGGACTTTTGGAAAATTGTATTTAACTGTGAGTCAATACACAAGTTTTCAGACTGTGTTGAATTTGACAATGTAATACATTTGGCAATAAGCCTTCCAAATGGCCTCATCAGCAACTCGCCAATGTAGCAGTAACTTCCTTTTGGTTATCAGAGAGTCATGATGTCACAGTTGATGGCAGACAGAAAGCTCATTTGCTGGTTATCTATGAGCCATCTAGGGGCCTGATTCAGACAATTGCAAATGCAGCCGGACCCCTCCTTAACTCCACCCTGGAATGCCTATGGATTGCAGAGGTCTACTCTGGATCTTGTAATCATGGAGACATTGCAAATACCATTTCAAACTACGGCTTGTGCATGCGCAGTGATTCTCCTCAGCGTTTTGCGCATGTGCATTAGCAAGAAAAATCGCTCAACTACGAAAACATCGGCATAGCATACAATTCTGAATCAAGCCCTAAAGCAGGAGAAATATAATAGAGGTTATAAGGAACCTGTCACATTTCAGACAGTTTACAAAAACAAGAGATTAGGCGCTAATAAAAAAGAAATATGTATGTATACAGTATATATATATATATATTTATATTTTTTTTGCAGTCAAATTACCAAAATATTTTTAATTAATAGCAGCAAAATGACATATGTGCTTGTGCATACGCACCTGCACCATCACATACTATGGTGTAACAAAGACATTCAAAGAGAAAGGCCTACTTGCGCTAATAAGACACCATTTATTATTAAATAAAAATAGAATAATCAGGGGGTCTGATGTTCACTAAAAATATATATATAAATTTATTAGTATATTTTATATGCAATGTATATTTATTCAGACTAGAATATGACTAGCCATAATATAAACATTAGTATTTATAAAACATACAAAAATACCGCATATATATATATATAAAAAAAAAAAAAATTACGTACAACCAATAAAACAACTATAATAATCACAATAACTCTACGGAGATCTCCAAGTCTAATATGTGAATAACACTGTGCTTTTGAAACGACTCAGTCTGTATATTCATAAGATATTACTCCTGGTTTGAAGCCACAGATAAAAATACAAATGGAAATATGAAAACTTGTATAATCACCACTCTCCACTATTGATAGTAGTCAGCACTCAATATGCTGTGTGGGAATAGGCAGTCCTGAACACCCCTCGTGCTGTAAAGAGGTACAGCGGGTGCAAATGCACGCCGCCCATGTATCCACCTGCGGTAGTCTGCCTGGACCACAGATGCTGACGCTGGAAGTGGATGCCAGTAGCCTCTATATTCCAGATCGTATGGAGGATTCCCCAAGTGGACAGCAACAACAATATAAGTATATGGCAACCAGTCCCAGCGATGGCAAAGGAGCAAATGCACTAAGATAACAATTGTCCAGTCGTGCATTCGCATAGGGCTTTGGATCCTCTAACCAGTTTCGCTCTTGTATAGAGGGAGCTATTCCCGCACAGCATATTGAGTGCTGACTACTAACATTAGTGGAGAGTGGTGATTATACAAGTTTTCATATTTCCATTTGTATTTTCATCTGTGGCTTAAAACCAGGAGCGATATGAATATATGGACTGTCCTTTTAAAAGTACAGTGTTCTTCACATATTAGACTTGGATATCTCCATAGAGTTATTGTGATCATTATAGTTGTTTTATTGGTTGTACGTATTTTTATTTTTATATACGGTTTTTATGTATGTGTTACATGTCTAAATATTAATGTTTACATTTTGGCTAGTTGTATTCTAGTCTGAATATATATACATTGCATATAAAATATACTAATACATTTATGTATATTTTTTAGTGAACATCAGACCCCCTGATTATTCTATTTTTATTTAATAATCAATGGTGTCTTATTAGCGCAAATAGACCTTTCTCTTTGTACATTTCAGATAGTTATTTTACAAAGTCTCATCTGGCACAAACAGGAAGTCCCTCAAAAAAATTGAAAAATTATATATTGGGGCATATTCCATTGGCTGCTAAAATTAACACAAGTATCGTGACCATTTTTTCATTACTGCAGGTAGACGCGCTCCTGATACCCACAGTATCCTTTTTAAAAAATATTTTGTGATAAAAAAATATTGGGTAACAGTAATAATGTTTATTACTGTCCAAAAGAAAAATATTTGATTTTTAAAAATGCTACGAATTGCTGATTTGTGCATTTTTAAAAAAAAGATAAGAAAAAAAATTCCAAAAAAAATATATATTTTTATTCAATTACAAACAGAAAATGAAAAGAAAAAAAAGTGATTTTGGGGTAATTTTAGGCCAATTTAAGAAAAACATTTTTTTTAAATGATATAAAGTAATTATTTTTTTGTTTAAATAAACAGGGTAATTAAATTGAGTGCATAAATTAACAAAAAAAAGTAAATTTTGGGGTAATTTGAGGCCATTGTTTTTTAACAAGCATTAATGACATAATTATTGGACTAATTAGGATAATTGGGGGTGGGGTGTCCAAGGGGTTCTGAAGAGATTCCCTACATTTTTAAGTTAAAAGGGGGATTTTCCCTGACTTTGCACCAGCTGCGAGAAAAAAGCAGCATCTTGAATTTCTGCCCGGCAGTTGAATAGGAAAAACTTTGCAGCTGCAGGTTTTCAAAATTGTTCCCATATTAGAATATGCCCCATAGTGTTTTCTGTATGTAAACCTTTTAGTTTGAGGAAATTAATATGTAAATATACACCAGGGACATAACTAGGGGTGTGCGAGTGAGGCACCCTGCAGCCACTAGCACTACTACACTCTGGGCAGGCACTCTACAGCCTGTGAAGCTGCCATCCTTAGAACGCTCTGGCCAATGCTCTACTTAGCAGAACCAGCAGCAGAGCTAACGGTCCCACTTCCTATGCGTGATGTCATGACATCAGATGTTTAGGGGCGGGGGCGGCATAAAGCCCAATTACACCTCTGATATACACTCGCCTAAAATAGATGAAGCAGGTGAAGGAGATATTTAATATTTTCTTCCTTCATGTCTCACTCTAACAAAATTATACATTACAATGAAATAGGACATAGGCTTCTATATTAGCAGTGAGAGTTGTGTCAGTTTCTCCCACAGATCTACCACGCTGAGATTTAAAATGTATTTTTCTATGAAAAACAGAAGCAGCCTATAGTGTAGAAACAAAATGGCAATCAGTGAACTGAATGAAAAGACTCACAGAGCAATTAAATACTATGGCTAGAATGAGCAACATCCTGTCAGTATAACCACCAGCAGATGTGTGTCCCATGATGCACATCCATTGCCAGTCTCCCTAATCTGTACATTGCAGAACCCTACAATTTTGCTATGTACAGTTACTTGAAAGTTTGTGAACACTTCAGAATTTTTTATATTTCTGCTGAAATTTACCCAAAAACTACCTCAGATTTTCACACAAGTCCTAAAAGTAGATAAAGCCAAAAAAAACAAATGAGACAAAAAAATTAGACATGCTCATTTAATTGTTGAGGAAAATGATCCAATATCACATATATTTGAGTGGCAAAAGTATGTTAACCCTTAGGCTTAGCAGATATTTTGAAGGTGAAATTAGAGCCAGGTATTTTCAATCTATGAGATGACTATCAGGTGTGAGTGGACAATCTGTGTTTTTAAAAGAATAGGGATCTATCAAAGTCTGATATTCACAACACTTGTTTGTGGAAGTGTATCATGCCACGAACAAAGGAGATTTCTGAGGACCTCAGAAGAAGAGTTGTTGATGCTCATCAGGCTGGAAAAGGTTACAAAACCATCTCTAAAGAGTTTGGACTCCACCAGTCAACAGTCAGACAGATTGTGTACAAATGGAGGGAATTCCAGACCATTATTACTCTCCCTAGGAGTGGTCGACCAACAAAGATCATGCCAAGAGCAAGGCTACTAATAGTTTACAAGGGAGCAGATGTATGAAGCTCTGGTAAGTGATAAAGTGCAGAGTGATAAACGACCAGCCACTCTGCTCCAAACTGTCATGTTACAGTCTGTGTTTGAAAAATGGCAGTTGGGAGCTGATTGGTTGGTCATTTATCACTTTGCACTTTATCACTTTCCAGAGCTTCATACATCTGCCCCAAGGTCACAAAGGAACCCAAGGTAACCTCTAAGCAACTGAAGGCCTTTCTCAAATTAGCTACTTAGGGCCTGATTCAGACCCACTTGCGAGCGGCTGTCCGCTCGCAAGTGGGTCGATGTTCTGGACTGAGCATGCGCACGACGGAGGGAGCTCCGTCATGCGCATGCGCCAGGCGCGACGAGCTAAGGAAAGTCCTTCGCTCGTTGTGTCTGATCAAAGGGGGCGTGCTGTCGATGTTGATTGACAGCACGCCCCCTTTGGTAGGCGTGCCTCCCTGACGGGGGCGTTCCCACGGGAACGCCTCCCGTCAGAAGCCGGCCCACTGACATCACTAGTGATGTCAGTGGGAGTGATTTTGGCTCTGATAGAGCCAAAATCACTCCGGAGCTTGCGGTTGAAAACCTCAACCACAGGCTCCGGCTCGCAATTTCGATGGTCGCGATGGTCTCGACCATCGCGGCCATCAAAATGCACGCTCGTATAGCCTGTGGGTGGTGACCCACAGCTATACGAGCGTCCGGAAGGACGCTCCATTTTCATGGAGGGCGGCCCTCATTCAGAGCGTGCGCTCTGCTCAGAGCGTACGGCTCTGAATGAGGGCCTTAGTTCCACCATCAGGAGGATACTGAACAACAATGGTGTGCATGGCCGGATTGCAAGGAGAAAGCAGCTGCTCTCCAAAAAGAACATTGCTGCCCGTGTTTAGTTTGCTAAAGATCACCTGGACAAGCCAGAAAACTATTGGAACAATGTTTTGTGGACAGATGAGTACAAAATAGAGCTTTTTAGTTTAAATGAGAAGTGTTATGTTTGGAGAAAGGAGAACACTGCATTCCAGCATAACAACTCATACCATCTGTGAATCACGGTGGTGGTGATATCATGGTTTGGGCCTGTTTTGCTGCATCTGTACCACGACGACTTGTCGTCATTGATGGGACAATTAATTCTGAATTATACCAGAATATTCTAAATGAAAATGTCAGAACATCTGTCCATAAACTGCATCTCAAGAGAACGTGGGTCATGCAGCAATAGAACGACCCAACGTACACAAGTAATTCGACCAAAGAATGGTTAAAGAAAAATAAATTTAACGTTTTGGAATGGCCAAGTCAAAGTCCTGACCCCAATCCAATCGAAATGTTGTGGAAGGACCTGAACTGAGCAGTTCATGGGAGTAAACTCACCAACATAACAGAGTTGAAGCTGTTTTGTACGGACAAATGGGGTAATTTCCTCCAAGCCGCTGTTCAGGACTAATCAACAATTACCGGAAACATTTAGAAGCAGTTATTGCTGCACAAGGGGGTCATACCAGATACTGAAAGCAAAGGTTGACATACTTTTGACACTCACAGATATGTGATATTGGATAATTTTCCTAAAAAAAAAGATCATGTCTAATTTTTTGTTTAATTTGTTTGATTTGGTTCTCTTTATCTACTTTTAGGACTTGTGTGAAATACTGAGGTAGTTTTAGGCCAAATTTCAGCAGAAATATGGAAAATTCTGAAGGGTTTACAAACTTTCAACCACCACTGTACCTAATGGCTTCCTCAGCAGTAAATTAGGAACCTAAGGGGATGTTGAGGTATTATATAGAGAATGTCTAACAACATTTTAGTACATTAATTCATATAGAATACTAACAATAAAATATTTAATAATAAAGAAGTAATCACATGATTAGTAACATAATCAGTGGCTCTAATCCCCGTGCCTATTGCTTGGGGGGGAAGGGGGGGTGCAGGAGGTGCCTGTGTGGAGTGCCGGCCGTCTCCCACAGTGACAGGAGCCGAGTGCTGAACTTAATGCTACAGTGCAGCACCTGACTCCTGTCAGTGAGGGGGAGTCTGCAGCTTGGTGTCACCCCTCGGCTGGTGACACCCGGTTGCCAACCACACCCCCCTTGTGACGCCACTGAACATAATTAACCTACGTAATAATCTGCTAAAGTCTGTCCAGTCTCCAACGTGCATGCAAAGTGGATGCATGAGCCACTCCAAAGGCTCCCACTGCTAGAGGGATGGGACAGACCTTAGCCTAGATGGAGAGGAGGAGAATCTGCATGTATACAGCTGTGGAAGGGAGGGGTGGGAAAAAGCAGCAGAGTGGGCAGGGTGAGAAAGAGCAGCAGAAAGGATGGTGTGGTGGGAAAGAGTAGGGGGTGGAGCAGTGGACAGAGGGGTGGGACAGAGTGGGGGCAGGATGGGGTGGAGTAGCGGACAGAGGGCCTGATTCAGACCCGGTCGCAAGTGCTGAGCGCTCGCAACCGGGTCAATGGTGGCCCAGCATGCGCGAGACCCGGATAGCGACGGGCACTCCATCGCTCTGGGTCTCGCAACAAAGGGGGCAAGCTGTCGATGTTGAGTGACAGCTCGCCCCCTTTGGTGGGCGGTCCGGGGGGGTGGCTGCCCAAACGGAGGCGTTCCCATGAGAACGCCTGCCATTTGGGGTTGGCCCCACTGACATCACAAGTGATGTCAGTGGAGAGATTCCGGCTCTGTTAGAGCCAAAATCTCTCTGGGGCTTGCGGCCATGAGGGTCTCGTCGCAAGCCTGATGGTCGCAATGGTCTTGACCATCGCGAACATCATCATGGCCGCTCGCAATAGCTGTGGGTGGTCACCCACAGCTATGCAAGCGGCCAGGAGGCCGTTCTAAAAAACCAAAAAAAAGCCCGGCCCTGATTCAGAGCGAGCGCTCTGTCAGAGCGACCGGGTCTGAATCAGGGCCAGAGTGCGGTTTTTGGGCTTCGTTTACTAGTATATGTCAATTATGTAAATTTTAACCATTATGTATAATTATCTATAAAAAAAAATTCTGTAGTTCCCAAAAGATCTAAATTAATAGTATGGAATTAGAAATAGCAGGTATGGTATTTAAAAAAAAAAATCCTCAAAATAAAACAATCCTATCCACAACTTAAAAACACAGTGCAGGAGATAAACACAAAATGAATAAGCCAAAAATTCACATAACCACAAAATAACATTAATTCATAACACTGTTTAAATAATTTAATACATATTAGTGAAATAAATAAGTAAAACTTAATAGAAGTTTTAACAGTGAATGGATAGTGAGGAGATGAGTTTCATATTTAGCCATTATAAAATATTAAAAAGTAGAGCCCATTTTGTTATCCCAAAATATAGAAATGTAAATAATTGAGGATAATTAAAATTGGAATAATCTATAAATAATCTACAAAAATATAATACAGTGCAAATACAAATAAAGCTGAAATAAAAAAGATAATTCTAAAATAAAATAAAATTAATACAAAAGAATCAGAAAATATTAGATAATAAATAAGTGATTAAATAAAATAGTTTAAATAAACATTACATATAAAAAAAAGTCTCTTGCTGTGTGACTCACAAAAGTATTTTACAGTAATACACTAGTGTCAAGCCTGCCTCTGGAGGATCTCCTGTTAAGGAGTTGAAAGCTGAGGTCCGAGGTTGAGGAAGGAATTGGAGACGAGGGACCTGGATGTATGATCTCCTCATCCACAAGTATCGGATGTTGACGAGATCTGACCAAAGTCTAACCTGCTGGGAGGTGTTCACCAGTGACCCCTCCAAGCAGGATATGGGTTTAAGCTGCACCCAGCAGGCAGGTCGTGGCCCTTTGGTCAGGTATCCGATACCTGTGGGAATGGAGACAAACACTAATAGGCCCAAGTAATATACTTCAGAAAGAAGCACTTGTAATGTATCTGCACAGGAGAATAACACTGAGTATACAGTCAAAGGAATAGATGCTCCACAAACGCGGAGGAATGACTCAGTAGTGGTACCCAGTGGAAGTACAGAATACACAGGCAAGGTGTTACTGACACACTGCTGCACAAGGAGATGGCACTTGTAGTTGCTCGAGGGTATTACAACAAGGGAACCTGGAACAAAGTGACGGCAAGTAGAAACAACATTGCACAGGCAACTTCCTGCTGTCTGGAGCCTAGTTATATACCCTGAGGTAGCAGATCATTGGAGGACAGCGTCAGCTGACCACCACCATGCTACCATTGGGTAAAGGGTAGTCAGGTGATGAAGACTGGCATGGCCGCGTCCACGAAGGCAACCGCAGCCAACAAGTCTCGGCGCAGCACCTGGACATCAACATGGTCCCTAGGCATAATCCTCAGCACGTCACTCGCCGCCGCACCTGACGTCTGTCCACACGAGGAATCCAGGGAAGCCGGCGCTGGGGTGAGTAATAGCTGATCCTAGGCCGCAACCTGACAGCTAGCTAGGAAGATAGTAGGTCATCTCAGATGCTTACTTGTTTAGATAGTTCACAGAGAATTATGTAGGTGCCAAAAATTCACATAACCACAAAATAACATAATTCATAATACTGTTTAAATGATTTAATACATATTAGTCAAATAAATAAGTAAAACTTAATAGTTTTAACAGTGAATGGATAGTGAGGAGATGAGTTTCATATTTAGCAATTATAAAAGATTAAAAAGTAAAGCCCATTTTGTTACCCCAAAATATAGAAATGTAAATAATTGAGGATAATTAAAATAGGAATAATCTATAAATAATCTACAAAAATATAATACAGTGTAAATACAAATAAACTTGAAATAAAAAGATAATGCTAAAATAAAATAAAATTAATACAAAAGAATCTGAAAATATTAGATAATAAATAAGTGATTAAATAAAATAGTTTAAATAAACATTACATGTAAAAAAAAAGTCTCTTGCTGTGTGACTCACAAAAGTATTTTACAGTAATACACTAGTTAGGAAGATAGCAGGTCATCTGAGATGCTTACTTGTTTAGATAGTTCACAGAGAATTATGTTGGTGTAAAGGAAACAAATCTGAGTTATTATTATAAGCTTTTTATTCTGTGTTCGGAGAATAGCAAAACATAACTTGCTATAAGCAAATTTGCGGTTTCTGGTCTAAAGTCTTTTGTCTTTTGCATTAGGCACTACCTAATCAGCTAAGTATCTCAAACATGATGGGTTATCTTCACTTTGCTATCATGTTTAAAGTAGGGGTGAGCGGGTTCGGATTTCTGAAATCCGAACCCCCCCGAGCCCCCCCGATCCGAGTCCGATCCGAGTCAGGCTCGACTTTTCCCGCCTGACTCGGATCTGAAATCGAGGCAAAACGTCATCTTCCCGCCTTCCGAGTCTCGCGGGTTTTGGATCCTATATAAGGTACACACGTCGGCGCCATTTTCTCACTCGGCTGTGGACAGTGAAGAGGGAGGGTGGGAGTTAGGGCTGTGTAGTGTAGTGTAGTGTAGTGCTGCTGTTGTCCACTACTTCAAAGTCCATAGGGGCTGGCTGTGTTGTGCTGTGCTGCTGTTGTTAATAGGGGCTGTGTCCACTACTTCAAAGTCCATAGGGGCTGGCTGGACTGTGTTGTGCAGTCAGTTCTCCATAGGGGCTGTGTCCACTCCAAAGTCCTGTGCAGTGTCCCAGTCCTAAAGGAGTGCTGTAGTGTTGTCCAGGGGGTGCTCTGTCCATCAGGGGTGCTCCCCCCAAGTGCTAAAAAAATAATATATTTTCTGTGTTTGTGAATTGTGTGCGCAGTAGCCGCACGTGCATCAACAAAGTAGTGCCAAGCGTGCGCCTGTGTCATAAGTAAAGGGCCGGCTGGCTTGACCGTTAAGGGTGCTGTAACCCCCGAAAGTACACTCCAGTCCAAACCAAAAAAAAATTATTTTCTGTGTTTGTGAATTGTGTGCGCAGTAGCCGCACGTGCATCAACAAAGTAGTGCCAAGCGTGCGCCTGTGTCATAAGTAAAGGGCCGGCTGGCTTGACCGTTAAGGGTGCTGTAACCCCCGAAAGTACACTCCAGTCCAAACCAAAAAAAAAATTATTTTCTGTGTTTGTGAATTGTGTGCGCAGTAGCCGCACGTGCATCAACAAAGTAGTGCCAAGCGTGCGCCTGTGTCATAAGTAAAGGGCCGGCTGGCTTGACCGTTAAGGGTGCTGTAACCCCCGAAAGTACACTCCAGTCCAAACCAAAAAAAAAATTATTTTCTGTGTTTGTGAATTGTGTGCGCAGTAGCCGCACGTGCATCAACAAAGTAGTGCCAAGCGTGCGCCTGTGTCATAAGTAAAGGGCCGGCTGGCTTGACCGTTAAAGGGTGCTGTAACCCCCGAAAGTACACTCCAGTCCTAACCAAAAAAAAATTATTTTCTGTGTTTGTGAATTGTGTGCGCAGTAGCCGCACGTGCATCAACAAAGTAGTGCCAAGAGTGCGCCTGTGTCATAAGTAAAGGGCCGGCTGGCTTGACCGTTAAGGGTGCTGTAACCCCCGAAAGTACACTCCAGTCCAAACCAAAAAAAAAATTATTTTCTGTGTTTGTGAATTGTGTGCGCAGTAGCCGCACGTGCATCAACAAAGTAGTGCCAAGCGTGCGCCTGTGTCATAAGTAAAGGGCCGGCTGGCTTGACCGTTAAGGGTGCTGTAACCCCCGAAAGTACACTCCAGTCCAAACCAAAAAAAAAATTATTTTCTGTGTTTGTGAATTGTGTGCGCAGTAGCCGCACGTGCATCAACAAAGTAGTGCCAAGCGTGCGCCTGTGTCATAAGTAAAGGGCCGGCTGGCTTGACCGTTAAGGGTGCTGTAACCCCCGAAAGTACACTCCAGTCCAAACCAAAAAAAAAATTATTTTCTGTGTTTGTGAATTGTGTGCGCAGTAGCCGCACGTGCATCAACAAAGTAGTGCCAAGCGTGCGCCTGTGTCATAAGTAAAGGGCCGGCTGGCTTGACCGTTAAGGGTGCTGTAACCCCCGAAAGTACACTCCAGTCCAAACCTAAAAAAAAATTATTTTCTGTGTTTGTGAATTGTGTGCGCAGTAGCCGCACGTGCATCAACAAAGTAGTGCCAAGCGTGCGCCTGTGTCATAAGTAAAGGGCCGGCTGGCTTGACCGTTAAAGGGTGCTGTAACCCCCGAAAGTACACTCCAGTCCAAACCAAAAAAAAATTATTTTCTGTGTTTGTGAATTGTGTGCGCAGTAGCCGCACGTGCATCAACAAAGTAGTGCCAAGCGTGCGCCTGTGTCATAAGTAAAGGGCCGGCTGGCTTGACCGTTAAGGGTGCTGTAACCCCCGAAAGTACACTCCAGTCCAAACCTAAAAAAAAATTATTTTCTGTGTTTGTGAATTGTGTGCGCAGTAGCCGCACGTGCATCAACAAAGTAGTGCCAAGAGTGCGCCTGTGTCATAAGTAAAGGGCCGGCTGGCTTGACCGTTAAAGGGTGCTGTAACCCCCGAAAGTACACTCCAGTCCAAAGCCAAACCAAAAAAAAATTATTTTCTGTGTTTGTGAATTGTGTGCGCAGTAGCCGCACGTGCATCAACAAAGTAGTGCCAAGAGTGCGCCTGTGTCATAAGTAAAGGGCCGGCTGGCTTGACCGTTAAAGGGTGCTGTAACCCACAAAGTACACTCCAGTCCGAACCAAAAAAAAATTTATTTTCTGTGTTTAGCCGCACGTATATATCAAATCGATATAACATAAATGGAGGACCAAACTTTCTCCGATAAAAATAAAATAGAGAAAGATCAAGAACCACTTCCTCCTAGTGCTGAAGCTGCTGCCACTAGTCATGACATAGACGATAACATGCCATCAACGTCGTCTGCCAAGGCCGATGCCCAATGTCATAGTAGAGGGCACATACAATCCCAAATGGCAAAGTTCAGGAAAATGACCTTGAAAAAGACATTTAAATCAGCTGAAGAGAAACGTAAACTTGCCAATATGCCATTTACGACACGGAGTGGCAAGGAACGGCTAAGGTCGATCCCTAGTATGTTCATGACTAGTGGTTCAGCTTCACATGACGATGGAAGCCCTCCTCCCACTAAAAAAATCAAAAGAGTTAAGCTGGCAAAAGCACAGCGAAGAACTGTGCTTTCTAAGAAGATATCACAAATCCCCAAAGAGAGTCCAAGTGTGGTGGTGGTTGCGATGCCTGACCTTCCCAGCACTGGACGGGAAGAGGTGGCTCTTTCCACCATTTGCACGCCCCCTGCAAGTGCTGAAAGGAGCACCCACAGTCCACTTGCTGATATGCAAATTGAAGATGTCACTGTTGAAGTACAACAGGATGAGGATACTGGTGTAGCTGGCGCTGAGGAGGAAGTTGGCGAGGAGGATTCTGATGGTGATGTGGTTTGTTTAAATCAGGCTCCGGGGGAGACAGTTGTTGTCCGTGGGATGAAAAAGCCCATCACGGTCATGCCTGGGCAGAAGACCAAACATTCCACCTCTTTGGTCTGGCAATATTTCTATCCAAATCCGGACAACAACTGTCTTGCCATATGTACCATATGTAAAGGTGAAATAAGTAGGGGTAGGGACGTCAACCACCTAGGAACATCCTCCCTTATACGGCACCTGCAGCGCGTTCATAAAAAGTTACTGTCAAGTTCAGAAACTTTGGCTCAGACCGTAAGCAGTCCAGGGACACCTAAATCCCGTTGTCCTGTTGTATCCAAGCGCCTGCAAACCACACCGTCAACTCCCTCCTCGTCAATTTCCTCCTTAGTCAGGATCGGAAGTAGTCCTGCAGGCCATATCACTGGCATGACTGACTCTCCTATCCGGGATTCCTCCGGAGGATCCTGCATTGCTACGCCTACTGCTGCCGCTGCTGCTGTTGCTGCTGCTGGGAGTCGTTCATCATCCCAGAGAGGAAGTAGGAACACCACTACTTTTACTAAACAATTGACCCTCCAACAGTCCTTAGCGAGGAGGATGAAGTACGACAGCAGTCATCCTGAAGCAAAACGTATAACTGAGGCCTTGACTGCTATGTTGGTGTTAGACGTGCGTCCGGTATCCGCCATTAGTGCAGTGGGATTTAGACAATTGATGGAGGTAGTGTGTCCCCGGTTCCAAATCCCGTCTAGATTCCACTTCACTAGGCAGGCGATACCGAGACTGTACAGAAACGTCAGAAAAAGTGTCCTCAGTGTCCTGAAAAATGCCGTTGTACACAATGTCCACTTAACCACGGACATGTGGACAAGTGGAACAGGGCAGACTAAGGACTATATGACTGTGACAGCCCACTGGGTAGATGTATCACCTTACGCAGCAACAGTAGCACCTTACGTCACCAGTAGCAGCATCTCAGAAACGCCAGCTCGTTACAAGGCAGGCTACGCTGTGTATCACCGGTTTCAGTAAGAGGCACACCGCCGACAACCTCTTAGAGAAACTGAGGGAAATCATCGCCCAGTGGCTTACCCCACTTAGACTCTCCTGGGGATTTGTGATATCTGACAACGCCACCAATATTGTGCGGGCATTACATCTGGGCAAATTCCAGCACGTCCCATGTTTTGCTCACACAATAAACTTGGTGGTGCAGAATTTTCTGAAAAGCGACAGGGGCGTGCAGGAGACGCTTTGGGTGGCCCGAAAAATTTCTGGCCACTTTCGCCATTCAGCGACTGCGTGCCGAAGACTGGAGCGCCAGCAAACACTCTTGAACCTGCCCCGCCATCACCTGAAGCAAGAGGTTGTGACGCGGTGGAACTCAACCCTCTATATGCTTCAGAGGATGGAGGAGCAGCAAAAGGCCATACAAGCCTATACATCCACCTATGACATAGGCAAAGGAGGGGGTATGCACCTGACTCAAGCGCAGTGGAGAATGATTTCCGTGTTGTGCAAGGTTCTTCAGCCCTTCGAACTTGCCACACGTGAAGTCAGTTCAGACACTGCCAGCTTGAGTCAGGTCATTCCCCTCATCAGGCTTTTGCAGAAGCAGCTGGAGAAAGTGAAGGAGGAGCTAAGACGGAGCGATTCCGCTCGGCATGTGGGACTTGTGGATGAAGCCCTTCATTCGCTTTGCCAGGATTCCAGGGTGGTCAATCTGTTGAAATCAGACCACTACATTTTGGCCACCGTGCTCGATCCTAGGTTTAAAGCCTATGTGGTGTCTCTCTTTCCGGCCGACACAAGCCTGCAGAGGTGCAAAGACCTGCTGGTGAACACACTGTCAGCTGAAGCGGAACGTGACACGTCAACGGCTCCTTCTTCATTTTCTCCCGCAACTGGGGCTGCCAGGAAAAAACTTAGGTATCCTAAGCAACCCGCTGGCGGTGATGCAGGGCAGGCAGGACCAAGTTTGGACATCTGGTCCGGACTGAAGGACCTGGCAACAATTTCTGACATGTCTACTGTCACTGCATATGATACTGTCACCATTGACAGAATGGTGGAGGATTACATCGGTGACAGCATCCAAGTAGGCATGTCAGACAGTCCATACCTGTACTGGCAGGAAAAAGAGGCAATTTGGAGGCCCCTGTACAAACTGGCTCTATTTTACCTGAGTTGCCCCCCCTCCAGTGTGTACTCCGAAAGAGTGTTTAGTGCAGCCGGGAACCTTGTCAGCGAAAGGCGTAGGAGGTTGCTTCCACAGAATGTGGAGAAGATGATGTTCATCAAAATGAATTATCAGCTCTTCCAGGGAGACCAGCCTCCAGAAGGTACAGAGGGACCTGTGGTGGTGGATTCAAGTGGGGACGAGTTAATACTTTGTGAGGATGAGGATGTACACACTGAAGAGGGTGAGGAATCGGTGGATGAGGAGGATGAGGATGACATCTTGCCTCCGTAGAGCCAGTTTGTGCAGGGACACATTAATTGCCAGCTTGTTTTGTGGGGGCCCAAACGAACCAATCATTTCAGCCACAGTTGTGTGGCAGACCCTGGCGCTGAAATGATTGATTTGTTAAAGTGTGCATGTCCTGTTTATACAACATAAGGGTGGGTGGGAGGGCCCAAGGACAATTCCATCTTGCACCTCTTTTTTTCTTTGCATTATGTACAGTTTGGGGCCTAGTTTTTCTAACTGCCATCCTGCCTGCCACTGCAGTGTCACTCCTAGATGGGTCACGTGTTTGTGCCGCCCACTCGTGTCGCTTAGCATAGTCATCCAGCTACCTCGGTGCAACCTTTTGGACATAAAAACACTATTGTGAGGTGTGAGGTGTTCAGAATAGACTGGAAATGAGTGGAAATTAAGGTTATTGAGGTTAATAATAGCATAGGAGCAGAAAAACCTACAAATTCTGTGATTTTAGCTGTTTTTATGCTTTTTTTCAAAAAAATACAGATCCAAAACACAAAACCCAGAACCCAAAACACGGAAGGGTGGTTTTGGCAAAACCAATCCAGATCCAAAACACGAAGAAAGATCCAGATCCAAAACCAAAACACAAAACACGAAAAGTGGCCGGTGCACACCCCTAGTTTAAAGTCATGTTTATCATGTTTAAAGTTATAATGCTGACACGGTTAAAATGTTTTAAGCTGCATACACATGTAAAGATTTTCTGTCCAACCATCCAACTAGTTGATTGGTTGGAATGAAAATCTGGTAACGTATGGGAGTAACTGATGATCAGCAATTTGCTCCTAAATGCCAGAAAACAGATGAAAATGGTCGTTAAATGTTTGATCTAAACAATTTGTTCAAACAACAGTTTTTGTCCATTTTCCGGCGTTTGGGAGCAAATTGCTGATTGTCATTTGCTTACATACCTTACCAGATTTTCATTCCAACCAATCAACTAGTTGGCTGGTTGGACAGATAATCTTTAGATTTGTGGCCAGCTTAAGGGTCCCTGAGGACTGGAGTTGGAAAACACTGCATTATCGTGTGACAGATTAGGCAACAGGGGAAGTGTGTATGCAGCTTTAAATAGCGATTCAACCGAGTAGGCATAATGCTGCCAGCATTCTGCTTTCGGCCTATTAATTGCCGACATAGTGATTGTTGATAAAACGTGTGTGTTCCATCTAAAGGTATGTGAAACCTATGATAGTACGCATAGAGACATCCAGAGCATCCACATCAACTTGTGAACTTGGAAAAATAGGCTTCCCAACAGATGTATCTAAAGATATGTGTAAGGCCAAATATAACACATCTCAAAGGAGTATGGTAGACTTGAGTCTGCATGGCCTTTTTGTACTGTAGTTTCAAGTGAACAACCTCGATCTGCTTCATAAAACACAAGGGACCACAAGTGCAACTCAGAACACGTTAACAGTACAAGTCTGTTTACGCAGATCAATGCTTAGTGGTGGTTGCCTATTGGAATTGGTGCTCTAGAGTAAGATTGCACTCAGAGAGCAAAATAACTGCTGTGTCCTAATATATGGCGCCACCATGTGGCCTTGCAATGTGAAATACACGCACATATAAATGCAATAATGTATCTGTAATGAATCTTCATTATCAATATTATGTATAGGTATAGTTGTATTGAACTGAGCCACAAAAAAAACATGAAAATTACTTTGTAGAATAGCAGATATGGAAGAGTTTCCAAGCAAAAACAAAAAAAACTCCAAAACATGTGAGTGTTTCATGCACATTTCAGCAGCAAAACCTATGGGGCCCATTTATCATAGTTAATTTGAGGTAAACAGGTGCTTTCGGGGGTTTACCTCAAATACTAAGTATCCCCCGGATGTATAAAGGAGGGACCGCAGCAGGTATCGGAGATACCTGCTGCGATCCCTCCATTGCCGCCGGCAGCCGCCTCCCCCATAGGTTTCTATGGGGGATGCGATGCTGCCAAATGTATCAATATTCTTCGCATTCCCGATATTGGCCCCAGCAGCTAACGCCATCTGAAGATAGCATTAGCCGCTGTAGTCTATGGGGACTTATCGCAAGTCAGCCGGCGGAGGGATCTTCCAGATCCCTCCGCCGGCAATGGGCGCCGCTCCTGTGCAGTCCGCGGGACTGCACATGCGCAGCAGCCCCGCATACACTCTGGCCACATCGCAGGGACGGGCTCCTTTCGGAGCCCGTCTCCCTGCATGTGCCGGTACATACATTCAGCCGCTATGATAGCATTTTGCAATGCGATCATGGGCGGTACTGGATGCCTTGATCGCATTGCAAAATGTGATCATTAATAAATGGGCCCCTACATCATTTAATAGTTGTTACAAAACCTCCACCCACTTTTATTTTTTATTCCTAAAGACAGCCACTTTGGCAGTAACCTGACTGTTACATACGAACAACTTATAGTTTGTGTAGATGACATTGGCTACATTGTATGAATGATAATTGGCACCATAACCATCAGTGTCAAGGATATGGCCAAATTAAGCAATTTGTGGATCAAAAAACAGATTCTAAAGTAGATGAAATACAATGTATAGCATGTCAACTGGTACTTGAGCACGGGGGTTGGGTACGGGATCCCGGCGGTCAGGTTGCTGGCAGTCAGAATGCCAACAGTGGCATCCTGACAGTCAGTTGCCTGATGGTAACTATACTAATCCAAACCCTAAACCTCCCCCTAACACTAACCTACCTTTCCCACAGCCTAACATAACCTTTCCCCCACAGCCTAATCCTAACCCTCCCCGCGCAGCCTAAGCCTAACCTTCACTCTCCTCCAGCAGCTTAGTGTTAACCCTCACTCTAGTGCCTAACCCTAAACCTAACTCTCCCCCTAACTCTAATACTTATCATCGAGATGTCAGAGGTCGGGATTCTGGACCGGGATTCCGACTGCTGTCGGGATTCCGGCGCCGGTATTTTGAACGCTGGCATCCCGACCGCCGGGACGGTAACTACATCCCCAGCAGGGCCATACTATCTGGGCCTAGATTTTGAGGGCTGGCGATGTTGGTCCGCCTGCGCTCTTGGTCTCTGTCCTGCTATTCTAAGCATATATATAAGGCTGGAGCTTGCGCTGAAAAGCCCATTTGGGGGCTACCCAAACTGAAAATCCAAATATGGCTTCACTGCCCATGCTCTGGACCCATGCATGCTCTGAAGGGTAGATTGGTGACCTTAGAACCTGATGGACCTGTATTGCTGGGTAAAGCTCACCTCAGGGGCCCATAACTGCCATGCTCCTGCAATAGCAATAGTTCCATTAATGAGTTTGAGCTTATCAGCAGAATAAATACGAAACTAAAATTCAATAGTCAACCAACATTAGCAGAAATGTTGATGTTCCATGTGTTGGAGAACTCGCCACCAGTCAGGAGAACTCACCATTGCCAGCACAACTCACCATTGCCAGCGCTGCCAAGATTGTTGTCCCTGGTTTGACAAGTTATATTATAACATAGACAATGGCAGGACAGAGCAATGACTGTTTCCAGACAGCAAGAGGTACATTTACTACAGATTGATGTTGTGTTTCAGTGGCTGAATCACACATTTTTTTAATACTGATTTTTAAGTGTTAGTAAATGTTCAGATTAGCCCTTGAAACACAAAATCAATACTGATAGATTTAGATCAGTTTTTAATGGAATAAAATCGACCTTTAGTAAATTTACCCCCTAGTGTTAGACACAGACACAAAGCAGTTTGAACTACCCCCTGTACAGGTTGGTTACTCCAGGACAATAAGTTTTCATGAGCTGCCCGATTACAGTTCTACTAGTTGGAGGAAGTGGGTGGTTGTGTAGACATTATATTGTTCTTAAAGAGTTGTTAATTATAACTTTTCCGAAACTCAAACTAAATTTGTTTAATTGAACCTCAGTGCCAAATCATCTTATTGGTATTATATATATACTGTATATATATATATTTTTTATTTCAGATGCATCCATCTTCATATCTGTGTCCAGTATCTCATGGTCTACTGTTGACTACCAGATGTCATTACGAAAATCTCTTCCGGGAACGAAAGGGATCAGTGTGGGATTACCTATGGTCTCTTACGTGTTGTACAAACTTTTCACCTTGACCTCATGGATTCTCAGTATTGTCTTCCTCCTAACCTGCAATGTTCATATTTTTACTACCCTTGTGATTGTGCTCGGTATCGCTGGATTTTGTTGGACTTCGATGCAACACACGGATTTCTGCCAAACCAAAAGGATGGAAATATTGTATAGGGTTGTAGTCGGAATTATTCTAATTTTTACATTTTTCAATGTGAAAGGATCTAAAACAAGAATCCCCATTTCTGTTTATTATTTTGTTCGGGTTCTAACCACTACAGGGATTCTTACTTTGTGCTTCTACCTCAAACCTGCCTTTATATTCACTCTCATATTTGCAGTACTCAGTATTGCTGCTGTGTTAGCTTTGGGATTTGGAATTTTTTTCCTGATTATCTATTATGCTTTTTTCCATCCAAGCCTCCGTTTTATAGATCAGACTTTGGAAGATACAGTGGATGGTCCCACCAGTAAGGGTAAGAGTAGAGTAACAAATTTCATGAAGCCTTAGAGCTTTGCTACAAAGCTTAATTATATATACTATGAATTTTGAAAACATCACAAATCTTCTACGAGATTCTTATTTGCTTCACACTGAAAATAATATGCTCCCTCCAACGACTACTGGACAGGATGGAATATTTTGCCACTTCCCAGACCCTGGAATGGTTAAACATTTTCACATTTCTTACCTAATAAAAACTTATTGAAGTTATCCTAACTCTTGAAACATTTTCAAAAAGAATTTCCCTTGCAATAAATTGTTTGTTCATGTCCTTCACCTATCCCCAAACACTTTATTTTATCTTACAGGCTTCCTTCTGTGTTTTTCATCATTGTCTTTATGTCATGTAGGTAGAGTTGTTTGCTTTGTGTACATTTAGACTTGTTAGAAAAATGTCTCTCTGAATACAGTTGTCTCCTAGGCACGGAGCTGAGCTGTGTTGTATTCAAGGGTAATGGTCTAGTGAAGAATGCCTTGTTCATACTAACGGCTTTGGTGGAAAATCGAACAAGGCAGCCAGAAAGAGAAATGAATGTATTTAATAAAAGCTACAATAGGGCATGTAATGTAGTAAATCAAATTCAGTTGTGGTCTTCAGAAAACTTCAAATGATTTAAGGGCCAGTCATGATGCTAATTATCGGGTTCCGTTTGGACCCCGATAATTAACATTATAACTCGTTATAGTTATAGTGCTTACTTTTGTATTTTTCCTCCTAATTCATTAAAGTGGTAATTGTGGCTATAATGCTGCTCAGCTTTTACCGGCTCAGGCCATAACTTTTTTAAAAGCCCCCTCTGGGAGAGTCCTGGAGGGAACACCCATGTCAGAGGAGTGGCAGGATGTGCTGCTGCAATCACGTCATTGTGGCCCAGACCCTCGCTTTTTCAAACCCAAGATTTGCAGCATTGTAGAGCAGAGGCGGGGCCCCAGTGACATGATTCAATGTAAACCTTGCCATCAATCCCCCAGACCACTCACTTCAATCTGAGATGTAGGTGAATGTGGGAGGCTGGTCCACTCTAATGGGAGTAAAATAGAGCCCACTAAAATTCAGGACTCTACCTAACATTCTAGTAGAGTTGGCAAGAATGGCTTGGGCTTCCTCATGTCTTATGCTTGGGGAAGCCTATTTAACAAGTATTGTCCTGGTAACAGACCGTGCGTCAGCTGACTTAAAAAAAATAGAAAAAATATATGAAAACATTAATGAAGGCCTGGACAACCTGCGGCTTTGCAGGTGTTTTGTGACTTCAGCATTTTTTTTTTTTTACGTTTCTTAAGCCATCTAACGCAAGCTCACATCTACAGAGACTGACCTCCATATGTTTCAATAAAACTCATTCGTCTTGCTGGGTCGAGGCTTCAACTGATAAATATGCCCCTGGCTATTTTTTCTCTTTGTATCATACATAGAAATGGTAAGATACACATAAACTAGGCTTCATGCCACGCACTGTTTCCACCTTGTTTTTCAAAAGTATGTGGATTATGGAAAGAATATTTATTGCTGTTGTTGATCCAAAATGCTGTTTGGTATTTTTTATTGGCTGCACATCATGGGAGACTGAGTGGATGCTTCCAAATGTGTCAATAATGTATTTAAAAACAACAAAACTTCTCTCTTTGGGGGGGAAATAAAAGTATTTTATCATAGGACCTGATGATGTCATCAACTCTCAGAGGCGGTCATTAAATGTCTACATTCATTTTCTCTAGTGTGCTGGACAAAGACTTTTTTTACAATAAACTATTTATTTAACACATCAAGAGCAATTGAGTAAAGATACACAATTCAATAAACACTGAGCAAAACAAATGTGTTTGTGTCCATTACATGTCTGGTGCATCACTAATATGTCCAAAAGCTATAACGGAAGACTATGCAGAAGACTCTACTTTCTTTCTACCAATAATTAGGATGTAGAGTGAGGACTACAGTGTAACATTTAAAAGGGGTAATGGGTGGAATGAGAGAGGGGATGGGCATGTTGTCTGTGGAATGGGTAGATCCCAGGGCCATAGCTAGGGGAATGCAAACGATACCATCAGTGCGCACAGTGCGCACCCCCATGGCATAGCGCACTGTGGGTGGCGCCATTGCTGCCCATGGCACCTGCATTAGACTTGAAGGGTGTCTGCAATGGAACCCTCCAGGGCTGATGCAGAGCTACCCAGAGCATACAATGGATGCACCAGACATGCACCCTGCAGCCTGTACAGCTGCTTAGAGCATCTTAAGGATGCTCTGGGCAGTGTTGTACTTCCTCAGTGTGATGTCACATGTTCAGGGATAAGCATGGCACAGAGCGCTAAGTCGCCTTAGTATATAGTCTTGAGTGGTTTCTGAAAGCGAACAAAATGAAGGCTAGTTCAGGTGAGTGTAAGCACAGGGGCTACCCCACGCACCTTACTTTTGTCTAGCAGGGTGCCTTTGGACGCTCCAGACATGCACACTGCAACCAGTACAGCCTCCCAGGTCGACCACAGGACCTCCGGGCAGTGGTGTAATTCCCGGCAATGGTGGCCCCGCCTTCTGAGGGATGTCATCCGGTAAGGGGGCATGGGCGAAATGCTGGCTAGTTACGGCACTGAGTATTGTAAATTTGTCACATAAGATATCACAGGTTATAAACTACACATTTATGGCTAATGCAGAGTTCAACACAAGTCGTCATAATTGTTCCCAGTTTGCGTGCATGGAACTAAGTAGGTAGAGTTGTGCGCAGGTAGATGCCCTCTATCTATATGCTTGGCTTGATACCCGCCATCATCATCTGTGCGGTCTTGTACGAGGTCTATCCTTGGTGCAAAAGATACATCTGAAAAGAGGCGTATGTGCACTTATGACTCTGCATAACCGGCAAATCCATTGACATGCCCTCACTACACATTGCCTATGTAAGAACTCCCCGTTACTGTCCAGCTACTTCTCACCAGATGCAAGTGGAAACATGCACTTGGGGCCTGTTACAGAGTTGCACGCTATTGCACGTCCGCTGCAACTTTGTACACAGCGACTGCGTAATAATATGCTGATGCTAGAAGAGGTGTCTTGTGTAAATAGAGGCTTCCTAACGGCTTCTGTGAGAACGGAGCCATCCGATCACTTGTGTGGACATCGGCAATCTGAGTAACCCTCAGGTTACTCAGGATGGCTGTGAAATTCACACTGCTGGGGCCTGTGAATCTGCGTTGGAATACTGATCTCTGCACGCTCCCTGTCGCTGCACATTCCCAAGTCCCCAAAATCATGCTGCAGATTCAGGGACACTGCGACTATCGTTGCAGCACTGATTGGCACATGCGCAGTACGATCCTGCGCATGCGCCGATCGGCAGCCATTGGAGTTTGCACACAAATCTGAATCAGGCTCTCGGTTTCGGAGCATGTGCAGTGCAAAATACACATAATATACACTCCACAAACAGGCGTCTGTTTCATTTTGCATCAGCCATGTAGAGTCAAATCACTCATATGTTCATAGTAATTGCTTTAAGTAGCAATGCTCTATTGACTGTGATCTGTGTATTTTTTATTGTTGTGTTTGTTTTTCCATTTCTTTGTTTTGCAGCTAGAGTGGAACAAAAGAACGAACATGTTACATATTTGGGATTTTTGTGGTCATCTGTCATAAACCATCTTGTTTAATGTTAGAGCTGTTCTGAGCACAAGAATGAAAGCAAGTGCAGGTACAGGATGGAAATATCCCTTATCCAGAAACCTGTTATTCACCACGTTCCCAAATACAAAAAAATAAAAATAAATGATTGTTGCATTAGGTCATTTCTGTGTGACACACCAGGATCAAGGCAACAAATAGTTTCTGTTATGAATAAACTAGGGATCTTGTCTGGTTTAGGCAGGATATAAGGTGTTTATAGGGAATGGGTATGATATACCGCCGGCCACATGGCCGGCGGTTCGATTCCCGTCAGCGGCAGCCCGACAGGAGCAGAGTGCGACGCAGCGGAAGCCCGACAGCGCTGGAAATGCCGATCGTGGATAGGTAAGTATAGACTAACTTAACCTAACCCCCCTAACCCTAACCCTCCTTAGGGGTGCCTAACCCTAACTTCCCCCCCAAGTGCCTAACCCTAATCTCCCCTCTAAGTGCCTAACCCTAACCACCCCCTTCCCCGCTGCTTAAACCTAAGTCCCCCCGGGGGGGTGCCTAACCCTGTCCCCCCCGGGGGACCCTAACCCTAACCCTCCCTCCCCCTAGCCTAACCCTAACCCTCCCAGGGGGGTGCCTAACTACAGGGGGCTTACTACAGGGGGCTTAATACTGGGGGTACTACAGGGGACATTACAGGGGCTTACTACTGGGGGCACCCACAGCTATAGCGAGCGGTCATGATGATGGTCGCGATGGTCTTGACCATCGCGACAATCGGGCTTGCGACGAGACCCTTGTGGTAGGGTCTCGTTCATCGCAAGCCCCAGAGAGCTTTCGGCTCTAACAGAGCCGGAAGCTCTCCACTGACATCACTCGTGATGTCAGTGGGGGCGCCCCCAAACGGCAAGCATTCCCTCGGGAATGCCTCCGTTTGGGCAGCCACCCCCCCGGCCCGCCAACCAAAAGGGGCGAGCTGTCACTCAACATCGACAGCTCGCCCCCTTTGGTGCGAGACCCGGAGTGACGGAATGTCCGTCGCTAGCCAGGACTCGTGTGCATGTGCTTTGGGCCACCATCGACCCGGTTGCGAGCGCTCAGCGCTTGTGACCGGGTCTGAATCAGGCCCAGAGAGAGAAGTGGAGGGAGTGAGGAAGATAGGTTGAGAGGGAGGAAAGCAGTGTGTGCACGCTCAGTCGTTACCTCAGGTACCATCTTTTCAAAAGGAGGCGGGCATTTCGCGGCACAAGGCCCCGCCTCATAATCACCCGCGAATCGCGGGCATTATTTCATCAAAGGGGGCGGGGCTTTCTAAATCAGCTGCGATCATCACATGGTCCCTGCTGCCGGGAGGCAGGAGCCAGCCAGGGGGCGTGCCTATAATCCGGCCCTGACGTGGTCGGAGCGCAACATAGCAACAGGGGAAGCAGGGCTGCCGGGCTGACAGTCCTGTGTGTTGACAGCTCGCAGGAGCTGTCTCACTACCATCCACGTACCTGGGTGGACGCTGCCTAGGAGGGGCTTGGCGCCGGCCACGTCATGACACGACTGCATCCTTGCGTCATTACGCAATGACCCGACCGCATTGCAGAGCATGGCGTCGCCCGGGAGATTGTTCTCCCGAGTAACCCATGCTCCGTCAAACCGGCCCTTGTGACCATCGGCCCTTCTGGCATTTGCCAGAAGTGCCCGATGGCCAGTCCGACCCTGAGAGAGGGTATGGTCAACCTTAAGCTCTATGAGCAGCTCCGATTGTTCCCGATGGTCTCGATTAATCCTTATATGCCCGGAGATGACATGTAATGCGAACGAGAAGGGGGCGTATTTTTAGTCTTACGGCGACATCCTCCCCTCACTCGTCCAGCTAACGATCCCATCTTAACGACGCAACTTGCGAGCGCTTCATTTGCATATCCGGCCCCTTTTACCTTACGACCGTGCGGCCGCAACGACCGACTCTGAATGAGATCCTATATTTTAATTTCTGATTCATGTCCCTATACAGCACCCTGAAGAAAAGATGCGCTGAAGCCTTAAAACGTCGGCTATGTATGTATGAATGTGTATGTATGTATATGTGTGTGTGTATATACGTATGTATGTGTGTATGTATATATGTATGCGTCTATATGTATATATGTATGTATGTGTGTGTGAGTGTGTATGGGTTGGGTACGGGATGCTGGCACTCAGAATCCAGACGCTGGCATCCCGAAAAGGTTAGGATACAGATACCTGCCGGTAAGTACCCTAACTCTACCCCTAAACCTAACCCTCCCTCCAGCAGCCTAACCCTAATCCCCTCACAGCGCAGACCCCCTCTTTCCTCACATCACTGACCCCTCTCCCCTCAGCACAGACCCCCCTCCCCACACAGCACAGACCCCCTCTTTCTTCACATCACTGACCCCTCTCCCCTCAGCACAGACTCCCCTCCCCTCACAGCACAGACCCCCTCTTTCTTCACATCACTGACCCCTCTCCCCTCAGCACAGACCCCCCCTCCCCTCACAGCACAGACCCCCTCTTTCCTCACATCACTGACCCCTCTC
The DNA here is from genome assembly GCA_031769625.1 of Taudactylus pleione. Classification (NCBI taxonomy): domain Eukaryota; kingdom Metazoa; phylum Chordata; class Amphibia; order Anura; family Myobatrachidae; genus Taudactylus; species Taudactylus pleione. The sequence goes on along the minus strand of JAUIMM010000113.1, from coordinate 25,492,938 downwards.
CCCTCAGCACAGACCCCCCTCCCCTCATAGCACAGACCCCCTTTTTTCACATCACTGACCCCTCTCCCCTCAGCACAGACCCCCCCTCCCCTCACAGCACAGACCCCCTCTTTCCTCACCTCACTGACCCCTCTCCCCTCAGCACAGACCCCTCTCCCCTCACAGCGCAGACCCCCTCTTTCTTCACATCACTGACCCCTCTCCCCTCAGCACAGACCCCCCTCCCCTCACAGCACAGACCCCCTCTTTCTTCACATCACTGACCCCTCTCCCATCAGCACAGACCCACCCCTCCCCTCACAGCACAGACCCCCTCTTTCCTCACATCATTGACCCTTCTCCCCTCAGCACAGACCCCCCTCCCCTCATAGCACAGACCCCCTCTTTCTTCACATCACAGACCCCCCTCCCCTCACAGCACAGACCCCCTCTTTCTTTACATCACTGACCCCCCTCCCCTCAGCACAGACTCCCCTCACAGCACAGACCCCCTCTTTTTTCACATCACTGACCCCTCTCCCCACAGCACAGACCCCCCTCCCCTCACAGCACAGACCCCTCTTTCCTCACATCACTGACCCCTCTCCCCTCAGCACAGACCCCCCTCCCCTCATAGCACAGACCCCCTTTTTTCACATCACTGATCCCTCTCCCCTCAGCACAGACCCCCCCTCCCCTCACAGCACAGACCCCCTCTTTCCTCACATCACTGACCCCCCTCCCCTCATAGCACAGACCCCATTTTTTCACATCACTGACCCCTCTCCCCTCAGCACAGACCCCACCTCCCCTCACAGCACAGACCCCCTCTTTCCTCACATCACTGACCCCTCTCCCCTCAGCACAGACCCCCTCCCCTCACAGCACAGACCCCCTCTTTCTTCACATCACTGACCCCTCTCCCCTCAGCACAGACCCCCCTCCCCTCACAGCACAGACCCCCTCTTTCCTCACATCACTGACCCCTCTCCCCTCAGCACAGACCCCCCCTCCCCTCACAGCACAGACCCCCTCTTTCCTCACCTCACTGACCCCTTTCCCCTCAGCACAGACCCCTCTCCCCTCACAGCGCAGACCCCCTCTTTCTTCACATCACTGACCCCTCTCCCCTCAGCACAGACCCCCCTCCCCTCACAGCACAGACCCCCTCTTTCTTCACATCACTGACCCCTCTCCCATCAGCACAGACCCACCCCTCCCCTCACAGCACAGACCCCCTCTTTCCTCACATCACTGACCCTTCTCCCCTCAGCACAGACCCCCCTCCCCTCATAGCACAGACCCCCTCTTTCTTCACATCACAGACCCCCCTCCCCTCACAGCACAGACCCCCTCTTTCTTTACATCACTGACCCCCTCCCCTCACAGCACAGACCCCCTCTTTCTTTACATCACTGACCCCTCTCCCATCAGCACAGACCCACCCCTCCCCTCACAGCACAGACCCCCTCTTTCCTCACATTACTGACCCCTCTCCCCTCAGCACAGACCCCCCTCCCCTCCACTCACAGCACAGAGACCCTCTTTCTTCACATGCCTGACCCGGGAAGAGAATGCTGTATATATAGAGAGAGAGAGAGGCAAAGACAGACATGGAGAGAGCCTGAGTGTGGGAAGAGACAACATTGTGGAGAGAGGGAAAGAGTGGGATGGGAGTGAGAGGGAGGGACAGTTAGAGAGAGATAGAGGGATGGATAGGGAGGGGGAAGATAGAGAGGGTGGAGGGGGGGAGCAGGAGGGAGAGAGAAAGATAGTGAGATTAAGGGATTGAGAGTGCGCACACACCTGTTGTAGCAGCAGCAGCATCTTCCTGACGGGGCAGGCACTTCTCTGCATTAGGCCACGCCCCCTACCGATACACCCAAGAATCGCGGCAATGAGGGGGCGGAGCTTACAGTGTCAGTCATGGTAGGGCCCATGATCGATGAAAGTATGATGCTGCCAGGGGCCGGCCAGGGAGTGACCAGAGTGGCCAATGTTTGCGGCAGTGTGGGGGGGCCCCCAATGCGTGGGGGTCCCTGGACGACCGCCCTGCCTATAATCCGGCCCTGTCTCCCTTTATGGCACAGACCTCTCTCCCCTTCCGTCACCTGTCACAGAACCGCACAGCAGATTTCTCCCCTCCCCGCTAGCTCCAGCACACTTACTTGTCCTGCCTGGATCCTCGAGTCGAGTGGCTCCGCCTCCTAGTAAATATTATTGCGACGTGCCTTTGAAGACGTCACGTCGCTCTCACGGAGCTGTGCTCCTGAATTAGGTGTACTCAGCCAGCCACATGTCCTGCCTAAAGGTAGAGACCGCGCTGGCCTCCAACTCTGCACCCTCCTCCTCCCACCTGGTATGGTGGGGCTCTGGACATGCTGCAGCAGCTCACAATGCAGGTTCTCTCCAGGGCCGGATTCCGGGGCCCCGGCCACTGGGCCCTAGGGCCCTAGGAGTTTGCCTAGGTTGCCTAATCGTAAATCCGGCCCTGCCCAGTATAGCTGAATGGGGTGATTGAAAAATGGTGTTCAAGACTGAATAATCACCCTGCTATATGTATGAAATGTCATGTATTTATATAGGAAAAATAAATAGGTTCAGGCAGTATGTGGTGAGTCAGCAGCAGGTCACATAACGCAGAATTCTAATAATTCTCTTCTATCTTTTTTCTCTACATCATCCATAATTGTCTGTAAATGTACCGATTTATATACTTTGTTTATAAAATTGTTTTTCATGGAATAGAAGAGATAGAAAAGAATTATTAGAATTAAATACTGGTGTAACTAAAGATAACGCAAATTTTCAAATATGTTTCAGCTCTCAATTCAACCAGAGATATAAGAAAATTGAAGGGATTGTTACGAAAAACTGGAATACTTTACTTAAGGATGATATTTTAAAGAATATTTTACCCCCTAGGCCAAAATGTATTTATAGGAAGGCCCCGACGATCAAAGATAAAATAGTTTCTAGTGTTCTTCATATGGATGGCAAACGTTTTTTACCCAGAAATAAAGTTTTTTTTAGATGCAGGGAATACAAAATGTGTAGGTCATGTTATAGTCCCAATTCTAAAATCACAGAATTTATCACAAAAGATCAGATTGTCCAGATTAGGGACTTTATCACATGTAACACAGATTATGTGATCTATGCCCTCATATATACATGTGATCTTGTATATATTGGCAAGACGAAAAGACAAGTTAAAATCAGATGGGCAGTACATATTCTAAATATTATTAAAGCTAATGAAAACCACCCTTCTCATTACACTTTAAAGAAAAACATGATATATCAGTGAAGGGGTTAAAAAGTTTTTCTGGAGTTGCTTGAGTTAAAATCAATTGGAGAACCAGGGATAGAGATATTATATTGGCCACAACGGAGATGAGGTATATCTATGACCTCAACACCTTAAAACCTAAAGGTCTCAACCATAATTTTGAAGTCAGATAGTTTCTTTAAATCTCCTTTTGTTCCATATAAGTATTGTGTATTTCTATGCATTGTTACTTCCATCTACATTTATTTTATTGTTTTAATTTTATGCATTGGGTGTTTAATGGTATTTTTGACAAGATGATTATCGGGTATTAAACCTATTTTATAAACTAGTATATTATATATAATAGTCCTAGATGGTGGAACGCATAATTGCGTTCCACAATATATACAGTTCAGTGTATTGCCCGATTATGTGACTCGGGCTTGACACGTGATGATGCCTCCGAGACCTTAGGAGATGATGCGGTGATGCTCTAGCAGACGCCTCGAGGAGAGCCCGTAGCTGGGCGTGACATTGGAGCTGAGAGGTAATATGTTGGGGGCATCATCCAAGATGCACGTGGAGCTAGCGTCTTCCAGATCTTAGTGCCAGCACTACATGTGTTTTGAATGCCGCTCCTCATTGGCCCACTAGGTAAGGTTGCTAAGCAACCACAGCCTATTTAGCTATACTTTGAACATTGCAGGCTGTTTTTCCATTAGCCTAGCGGCCGTGCTGGAATTTCAATAGAGTGATCCAGTAACATTAATATAATGAGTGGTAAGTTACTCTGGCATTTATCCAATATGAGCCTGTTTTATTTTATGTCATATGATGATATATACATCAGGGATGCAATCGGGAAACCGGCTGTCTTAATCCCGACAGCCGGCTTCCCGACTGCTTTATCCCGGCGTGGGTTAAATGACAGGCATCTATATCTAGACGCCTGTCATTTTCCGATGCCGGGAGAGCGGCGCCCGGCATCCAGATCGGAGGGATCCCGGGCACCGCGAGCAGACAGCCTCGGGGGGGAGGGTTAAGTTTAGGGCACCCGGGGGGGACTTAGGGTTAGGCACCCCCCCGGGGAGGGTTAGGGTTAGGCTAGGGAGAGGCGTAGGGTTAGGCACCCCCGGTTGGGACTTAGGTTTAGGCAGCAGGGAAGGGGGGGGTTAGGGTTAGGCACTTAGAGGCGGGATTAGGTTTAGGCACTTGGGGGGGAGGTTAGGGTTAGGCACCCCTAAGGAAGGTTAGAGTTAGGGGGTTAGGTTAGTTTTTACTTATCTACGGACATTCGGGATTTCCAGCACTATCGGGCTTCCGCTGCCAGGATCTTTGCTTCCGTCGGCCTGCTGCTGCTGGGATTCGAACTGCTGGTCAGAGGGCCGGCTGTATTTCATACCGATTCCTATACATCATGGTGATTCTTACATTGATAGTCTCTATTAATTTTTTAGTTCATTCACATTGACAATCTACTTGAAAAAGACGCCGCAGAGCGTTGAAACGCGTAGAACAGAGTGTCACACAGTGGTTTGGTAAACAGCCAGTACACATATACCATACTGAGAATACCCGGGTACCATCTTCAGTGTTATTCCATCTATATGGTACGGCTATTGGCAAACCTCTGTTTTTATTCATCATTCATTTTCCAATAAATTCTCTTACAATATACACTACAATTGTATCTTTTCTGGTTTATTGGAGATTATCTGGAAACCGTCTGTCCCCACCACGTATTGATACATGGGGATCAAAGAAACCGCTATATGTTTTGCACCGGCTTATTTGAAGTAAGCATTCATGTGAGAATCCACAATACTCTATACTATTCACAAGTTTGGTGTTCTGATCGGTATCTGAGGATCTTATCTGGAGCTTCTTAGAAATTAATTTCATCTATGGAGAGGACCTTTCATGCACCTATTTCCATCTAAAACACCATTATGGGAATTGAACTATCATATCATTGACAATATTACACTACTGTGGAATTTTGTTTTTGTGTTTTGTTTACACGTGAGAGTGCTTCCATTATTGGAGAGATACTGCTATTCACAATTGAAGTTGAAAACGATTGGAGCGCAAGTGAGGTTGTTTGACTCTTTTCTTTATTTCTTATCGGTGCTTTACCTTAATACATTTCACCAAAATAAGATTCCTTATTGCTGTAATATGCAGCGATATGGAATCTTAATTTTGGGGGGACAAAGCACTGAATATTATATATGCCCCTTGACCAAATGTCACAAATTGTCCAATGAAGAGATCCACAGCAAACTCGCTTGTCCCAAATGGGCCTATTCATCATCACTTATGGGCTCGTTAGTTTCTGCATGTTGTTTGTAACAGGCCCATTCATTATTAGGGGCACGATTGGGCCAATTAGTATTCAGCAAACTTTGTTTGCAGGAATCAGTACCATCTTCAGATGGTGTTGATATCCCCGGAGCCCAGTTCCTTCCTATGGGAGTAGGCCTGGGGTTGCAAAGAGGGATCACACATGCGCAGTGGACCGGATGAGCAAATGTAAGTATCACTGCTACTGATCGCAAAGATAGCTGCTGTTCGGATCAGCTGTCCCCGCTCCGGAGCAATAATGAATTGCTCCGGTAATTAGGTATCCACCACCGCAACTCCTGGCGAGTTGGATACTTAATCATCGGGGTCCACCCGGCCCCCAGTGATGAATTGGCCGCTAAATATGATAGTTTCAGTTTAGCTAAGGTATGCACAGTTTGGTTTCTTTTCAAACATACCTGTTTCTACCTAGGCTTTTTTCCAGTTACAAGACATCAGTGGAGAATATTCGTAAACACATTTAGACAAAATCACATTAACAAATGTACCAAAGGCAATTTTACATACATATGCTATAGATTGTTCTTCAAAGCTTTCACATAAAAAAATCTAATCATTTTACAATAGATTATATGCCTAAGGGTAGATCCCTTGTGGTCTGTTTATGTGAAATTAGTTTATCAAATGTAGTTCTGCCTCTTACAGTTACACGGCTGACCTGTGATGAATGCCCGAAAAATCTAATTTAAACAGACCTGCATAATTCCGTACTTAGACAAGTGGTACAAATTCTGGAGACACCAAGGAGACTGGAAATATTTTATGGAGCATTTCTTAATCAGTTTTAATTGAATAATGATACATTGTGAATACTGTATGACTTCACTAGTTATCACATATAACAATTTATTTCGCTATGATGTCCATTTTAGTACATACCTAACCCATGTGACCAAGCTAATATGGAACTACAACTACAGTTTAATCCTACAGGCCCAGCACCGATCCTATGCCCAGTTCTGCTCACTTAATAAAATAGCAATAAAAATACAAAAATGTTTAATTTCTTTTTCAAAAACTGCAACTCACGCACTTTAAGATATCCTGATATTAGACGTCACCTTAGAGCTCTGCGTACTCTATAAAGGCACTCGATCTGTGGACATGGGCTTTTAGTTCCTCTGTGACTTCTATTCTACTTCATAGAGGATGTAGTTATGAGACCGACGCCCATGCAATCCCAACAGCGGAATCCCGGAAAGGAATTTAACATAGGCGTTGAAATACCGACGTCTATGTTAATCCCGACACCTGAACGCGGAGGATGCCAGCCCAAATGAAGGTAAGTCCGGGGCCCCCTTAGCGTTAGCTGCAGGGTGGGGGAGGGTTAAGATTAAGGGCTCTACCGGATTATCATTAGGTTTGGGGGGGAGATTTGGTTAGGCACCCCTAGGGGGGAGGGTTAGGTTTAGGCACCCCCGGGGGTGGGCTTAGAGTTAGGCACCCCCCAGGAGGCACCCCTAAGAGAGGGTTAGGGGGGGAGAGGGGAGGGTTAGGTAACTTACCCGACGCTGTTGGGATTTCATCCTCTCAGCCTGATGCTGTTGGGATTTGAACCGGCGGCTAAACAGTCTCTAGCATTTCAATCCCATTCCCTTCACAGTATGGGGTGCATTATCCCACATAATAATATCTACAGCACTACAAGGTGTTAGAGGGCTACTATTAGAATTACAGGGCATAGAATGCTCAACTGTATAACTACAGTTTCATATCCAGACAGTGACATAAAAACATTACTTAAGGGCTCATTCATCATCACTTAATGTAAATGAAAATACACATTTTCACTTACATCTGTAAAATCCAAGTATTGGGGCTATTCATTACACAGGTAATGTAGTAGATATCACTGATATCTCCTGTTTACCTGGCAGCCCCGATACTGTCCGCAGTCTTGTATGGGGAGTGGAACCTTCTTTCATCAAACTCTAAAAACGTAAAGTTTTCAGAGTTTGACTGAGGGAATCTGCGCCATGTCCACATGACGTTGTTTCCCAGAGACCCACTCTTTGCTATGGGAAGGAAGTCCGAGTTGCAAAGAGGGACCCAATGGGATCCCTCCGCTTGTACTGGCACTCTCCATGCAAGTGTGTGAATTTAGGTCATACATGTGTCCTACCACTGCTGGGTCAGACCCTGACAGTGTAAAGTTACGTCACTACCTACCTGCCAGTGTTAGGGATGCCGGGGACAACTGCTTTTCAGAGCTGGAATTGCTCCAGTAATATTGTATCTGATGATAGAACTCACGGGAAGTTGGATGCAAAAGTATTGGGGTCGCAGATGGGGCATATTAATGATTATGCCCTTTAAGGAGAACTTGTCACAGTGATCAATTTTGCAATTATATTGCTTTACTATGTAGTACCTTGTAATAACACAGGCTTACTCTGAGACCCTGTTCACCCAGAAGAGAGCATTTAATACAGCACATGATTTATAAGCTATGCTCATTCCTGGGTGGTTCCTCCAGACTGTACTGTAGAAATTACAGTTTCAATAGACAGTTTCGAAAGCTGAGCTATTAGATGGAACCATGCTTTCCCCAGGTTGCCATCATGCTAGCCTGATTTCTGTTTACACCTCCATAGGCTGCGAGCAGCAATCAGTTAGCAGGCCACATATCGTGAATGTGCCAGATGCTTTTCCGGCGACTGCTCGCGGGTAACTGAATCTGACCCTAAATGTCATTCTGTAGCAATGGAGAAACCCTCTTGTTGGAGATCACTATTTCTGCCATTTAAAAAACCCTGAATCAGCTGATCATAGAGAGTCAAATGTTTCCCCTCCATTTTGCTTAGTTTTGAAAGGGTTAATGTAGGTAGCTCATTCCTGAATAAATATTTATTTTTTTAGTACAATTCTTACAATTACTTGCTGCTTCTATCTCCTTGTCCTTATATGAGATTTCGTCCCATATTCAATAAGCACTTTACTTGTAAACACCCCACGTAGTGAGGTGCCCAGTACCAGGGGCCTCTGCCTATCGCGAGACACTTACACATGAGTTTTGCAAAATAAAACCATGTTTTTGCATTGTCAACTTATACTAACGCATACCTGTTTGCCTGGCCCAAATATAGTTATGAATGACCTGAATCTGCCCAGGTCGTCCCACTAGAACACAGGTTCTCAAACTCGGTCCTCAGGACCCCAAACAGTGCATGTTTTCCAGGTCTCCTCAAAGAATTACAAATGAAGTAATTAGCTCCACCAGTGGAACTTTTAAAATGTGTCAGTGAGTAATGACTACACCTGTGTACCTGCTGGGTGACCTGAAAACATGACTTGTGTGGGGTCCTGAGGACTGAGTTTGAGAACCTCTGCACTAGAACATGCAAAATGTTACAATCCCACAGACATTACCTATGATAATTAATCCATTAACTTTAGCAATATATACAGAATTGGTCACAGTCACAACAAAATAGACACAATTTCACTAAACCTCATTTGCGCTTATGGCACGCTGTTTTACATTATCGTAAATGACCCTGCAAATCACTGAAATGAATACAGAATTTGTGGCTATATAATATCACAAAGGACACTGTAATTGACATACACACTATTTTGCACAAAAGGGAATGTAACTGTAGACAGAACATCTCATTGATTTTCACTGCAACTAAAGCATATAAAGCCTATTAAGCTGGATGGTGATTTTTTTTCTCACCCATATAGGATCTGTCCACTGATGCAACGATCTTTTAATTTCACTTGAACTTTGGCCAAACTGTTAATCAGTTTGCTCTAAATCCCAATGTGATATAATAATACTACCATGGTTTTACTCTGTGAACAAAATAAATGAAAGCAAAGAAAGTGTGACAGCAGGGGGCAGTGTGCCTGCATAGATCTATCATGAAACAAAGGAAGCATACAAAAAGCAGAACTAGACCTTGGTGAATTCACATGCCATTTTACTGAAATCTGATCATGTTAGCTTGCTAGGAGCCTACTTAATATCTCTCAGCTATTATGTCATCTCTATATCTTATCTGACAGTTTTCAAAATCAGCATTTTATGTACAAGTAGCACAGTGTCTTAAAGGTCAGGCACTGCTACAAGAATGCTCCATGCTGGTATATTTTAATTTTTGGACATTTCACCAAAGAATGTGCTTTATGCTACCGTTAAAGGTGCTGTATTTTCATTTGTGAATTTAATAAGATGTTCTTGTTGCCGGCTGTGAAATTTATGTGAATTCAGTTCACTGCCTGAACTTTTCTGGATTTTCTGGAAATGTGTCTCTTTTACTGAATTTAGAACTGAAATCAGGATTGTGCTGTGATTTGGTACCTTGATGCAGGAATTAATCGAGTCAAATGATTTAGTAATGACTGAAAGCACAATGATGAAGTTGGTAATATAGGACTGGGAATAAATATAAATAGCAAACCCTTAATTTTCTATTGAAATTTGAGCTTTAACCCTATTGTTATAATTGCTATAATATCATCATCATCATATTATTATTATTATTAATAATAATAATAATAATTATTATTATTATTGTCGTCAAAAAAGTGAAGTACAGTTATACCAATGTGGAATGTGACACCTTTGATATACTATATATCTTGGCACGGTGGAATCCAGTTGCTGGAGGTTGTCTATTTGCTGTCTCTCAAACTGCCTTTAGACGGTACAGTAATATACATTACTAGCCAAAATAAACACAAGGTCATTTGAAAGGTTTGGAGAAATATGTCCCTTTTACATTAATTCATTAAAATTAGAATGCACACTATAGAATTTATGCAACTTAATTGATTAATGATTTGCACATACTGGCCTTAAGAAAATTCAAGGTTAAATTCAATTTATTTTGTTTAGTATGCTGTATAAAATTAAAGATTACGATTCACAATTTAAGTTATTAGAAACATTTTCATTACATGTATTTGCTTTATTCTAAAATAATTTCTTCTTTTTTTTAAAGCAACAAAGAAACCTGTACATGTCACTGTTGGAATATATAACTGACTGCCCATAGCAAGTGTTTATTCAATCTATAAATAAATTGCGAGCTAGGAATGTTTTCCTAAATAGTTTACAATTTGTTAATGATATTAGTTTATGCACATTATTTTTTTTTTCATTATTCAATAGTTTAGATGAGTTATTCTGCAAAAATGGTTTTATCCCTTCAAACTAACTTTATTATTTAAAAGTGATGTAATTTTACTTTCATTTTTTACAATTATTTAATTTGTTTATAATTTGTAATTTCATGTCATAGCATACTCAGATCCTGATTTCATAATGTGTAAGAAAATCATTTAATCCTTGTAAATGAATTAATACAACATTTTTCCAATGGATAAAGAGTTAAATATTTTTATTAGTGCATTAATGTATAATTATATTTGTATTCTTCTTATTCTTCTTATTATTTATTAGGAGTCAATCTTAAAATAAAATATGGTTGCAAATAACACAAAACTTTGAAATGCCCAATATTAAATTTTATGTGTTAATGGATTGTAGCCATAACGTTATAATAGAATAAATGTAAATATAATTTGGAAAGAAAAATGGGAGTTAGGGTACACATCTACTGACACTAGACTAATTAATTTTTCATGTGATTTCAATGCATTTACATACCTTTTTGCATCTTTTATTTGCATTGCGGTTGCGTTTTAAGAAAACTACTAATTCCATTCACCAGCCACTTTTCGTGTTTTGTGTTTTGGTTTTGGATCTGGATCTTTCTTCGTGTTTTGGATCTGGATTGGTTTTGCCAAAACCACCCTTCCGTGTTTTGGGTTCTGGGTTTTGTGTTTTGGATCTGTATTTTTTTGAAAAAAAGCATAAAAACAGCTAAAATCACAGAATTTGTAGGTTTTTCTGCTCCTATGCTATTATTAACCTCAATAACCTTAATTTCCACTCATTTCCAGTCTATTCTGAACACCTCACACCTCACAATAGTGTTTTTATGTCCAAAAGGTTGCACCGAGGTAGCTGGATGACTATGCTAAGCGACACGAGTGGGCGGCACAAACACGTGACCCATCTAGGAGTGACACTGCAGTGGCAGGCAGGATGGCAGTTAGAAAAACTAGGCCCCAAACTGTACATAATGCAAAGAAAAAAAGAGGTGCAAGATGGAATTGTCCTTGGGCCCTCCCACCCACCCTTATGTTGTATAAACAGGACATGCACACTTTAACAAATCAATCATTTCAGCGCCAGGGTCTGCCACACAACTGTGGCTGAAATGATTGGTTCGTTTGGGCCCCCACAAAACAAGCTGGCAATTAATGTGTCCCTGCACAAACTGGCTCTACGGAGGCAAGATGTCATCCTCATCCTCCTCATCCACCGATTCCTCACCCTCTTCAGTGTGTACATCCTCATCCTCACAAAGTATTAACTCGTCCCCACTTGAATCCACCACCACAGGTCCCTCTGTACCTTCTGGAGGCTGGTCTCCCTGGAAGAGCTGATAATTCATTTTGATGAACATCATCTTCTCCACATTCTGTGGAAGCAACCTCCTACGCCTTTCGCTGACAAGGTTCCCGGCTGCACTAAACACTCTTTCGGAGTACACACTGGAGGGGGGGCAACTCAGGTAAAATAGAGCCAGTTTGTACAGGGGCCTCCAAATTGCCTCTTTTTCCTGCCAGTACAGGTATGGACTGTCTGACATGCCTACTTGGATGCTGTCACCGATGTAATCCTCCACCATTCTGTCAATGGTGACAGTATCATATGCAGTGACAGTAGACATGTCAGAAATTGTTGCCAGGTCCTTCAGTCCGGACCAGATGTCCAAACTTGGTCCTGCCTGCCCTGCATCACCGCCAGCGGGTTGCTTAGGATACCTAAGTTTTTTCCTGGCAGCCCCAGTTGCGGGAGAAAATGAAGAAGGAGCCGTTGACGTGTCACGTTCCGCTTCAGCTGACAGTGTGTTCACCAGCAGGTCTTTGCACCTCTGCAGGCTTGTGTCGGCCGGAAAGAGAGACACCACATAGGCTTTAAACCTAGGATCGAGCACGGTGGCCAAAATGTAGTGGTCTGATTTCAACAGATTGACCACCCTGGAATCCTGGCAAAGCGAATGAAGGGCTTCATCCACAAGTCCCACATGCCGAGCGGAATCGCTCCGTCTTAGCTCCTCCTTCACTTTCTCCAGCTGCTTCTGCAAAAGCCTGATGAGGGGAATGACCTGACTCAAGCTGGCAGTGTCTGAACTGACTTCACGTGTGGCAAGTTCGAAGGGCTGAAGAACCTTGCACAACACGGAAATCATTCTCCACTGCGCTTGAGTCAGGTGCATACCCCCTCCTTTGCCTATGTCATAGGTGGATGTATAGGCTTGTATGGCCTTTTGCTGCTCCTCCATCCTCTGAAGCATATAGAGGGTTGAGTTCCACCGCGTCACAACCTCTTGCTTCAGGTGATGGCGGGGCAGGTTCAAGAGTGTTTGCTGGCGCTCCAGTCTTCGGCACGCAGTCGCTGAATGGCGAAAGTGGCCAGAAATTTTTCGGGCCACCCAAAGCGTCTCCTGCACGCCCCTGTCGCTTTTCAGAAAATTCTGCACCACCAAGTTTATTGTGTGAGCAAAACATGGGACGTGCTGGAATTTGCCCAGATGTAATGCCCGCACAATATTGGTGGCGTTGTCAGATATCACAAATCCCCAGGAGAGTCTAAGTGGGGTAAGCCACTGGGCGATGATTTCCCTCAGTTTCTCTAAGAGGTTGTCGGCGGTGTGCCTCTTACTGAAACCGGTGATACACAGCGTAGCCTGCCTTGTAACGAGCTGGCGTTTCTGAGATGCTGCTACTGGTGACGCTGCTGCTGTTGCTGCGTAAGGTGATACATCTACCCAGTGGGCTGTCACAGTCATATAGTCCTTAGTCTGCCCTGTTCCACTTGTCCACATGTCCGTGGTTAAGTGGACATTGTGTACAACGGCATTTTTCAGGACACTGAGGACACTTTTTCTGACGTTTCTGTACAGTCTCGGTATCGCCTGCCTAGTGAAGTGGAATCTAGACGGGATTTGGAACCGGGGACACACTACCTCCATCAATTGTCTAAATCCCACTGCACTAATGGCGGATACCGGACGCACGTCTAACACCAACATAGCAGTCAAGGCCTCAGTTATACGTTTTGCTTCAGGATGACTGCTGTCGTACTTCATCCTCCTCGCTAAGGACTGTTGGAGGGTCAATTGTTTAGTAAAAGTAGTGGTGTTCCTACTTCCTCTCTGGGATGATGAACGACTCCCAGCAGCAGCAGCAACAGCAGCAGCGGCAGCAGTAGGCGTAGCAATGCAGGATCCTCCGGAGGAATCCCGGATAGGAGAGTCAGTCATGCCAGTGATATGGCCTGCAGGACTACTTCCGATCCTGACTAAGGAGGAAATTGACGAGGAGGGAGTTGACGGTGTGGTTTGCAGGCGCTTGGATACAACAGGACAACGGGATTTAGGTGTCCCTGGACTGCTTACGGTCTGAGCCAAAGTTTCTGAACTTGACAGTAACTTTTTATGAACGCGCTGCAGGTGCCGTATAAGGGAGGATGTTCCTAGGTGGTTGACGTCCCTACCCCTACTTATTTCACCTTTACATATGGTACATATGGCAAGACAGTTGTTGTCCGGATTTGGATAGAAATATTGCCAGACCAAAGAGGTGGAATGTTTGGTCTTCTGCCCAGGCATGACCGTGATGGGCTTTTTCATCCCACGGACAACAACTGTCTCCCCCGGAGCCTGATTTAAACAAACCACATCACCATCAGAATCCTCCTCGCCAACTTCCTCCTCAGCGCCAGCTACACCAGTATCCTCATCCTGTTGTACTTCAACAGTGACATCTTCAATTTGCATATCAGCAAGTGGACTGTGGGTGCTCCTTTCAGCACTTGCAGGGGGCGTGCAAATGGTGGAAAGAGCCACCTCTTCCCGTCCAGTGCTGGGAAGGTCAGGCATCGCAACCACCACCACACTTGGACTCTCTTTGGGGATTTGTGATATCTTCTTAGAAAGCACAGTTCTTCGCTGTGCTTTTGCCAGCTTAACTCTTTTGATTTTTTTAGTGGGAGGAGTGCTTCCATCGTCATGTGAAGCTGAACCACTAGTCATGAACATACTAGGGATCGACCTTAGCCGTTCCTTGCCACTCCGTGTCGTAAATGGCATATTGGCAAGTTTACGTTTCTCTTCAGCTGATTTAAATGTCTTTTTCAAGGTCATTTTCCTGAACTTTGCCATTTGGGATTGTATGTGCCCTCTACTATGACATTGGGCATCGGCCTTGGCAGACGACGTTGATGGCATGTTATCGTCTATGTCATGACTAGTGGCAGCAGCTTCAGCACTAGGAGGAAGTGGTTCTTGATCTTTCTCTATTTTATTTTTATCGGAGAAAGTTTGGTCCTCCATTTATGTTATATCGATTTGATATATACGTGCGGCTAAACACAGAAAATAAATTTTTTTTTGGTTCGGACTGGAGTGTACTTTGTGGGTTACAGCACCCTTTAACGGTCAAGCCAGCCGGCCCTTTACTTATGACACAGGCGCACTCTTGGCACTACTTTGTTGATGCACGTGCGGCTACTGCGCACACAATTCACAAACACAGAAAATAATTTTTTTTTGGTTTGGACTGGAGTGTACTTTGGGGGTTACAGCACCCTTTAACGGTCAAGCCAGCCGGCCCTTTACTTATGACACAGGCGCACGCTTGGCACTACTTTGTTGATGCACGTGCGGCTACTGCGCACACAATTCACAAACACAGAAAATAATTTTTTTTTGGTTTGGACTGGAGTGTACTTTCGGGGGTTACAGCACCCTTAACGGTCAAGCCAGCCGGCCCTTTACTTATGACACAGGCGCACGCTTGGCACTACTTTGTTGATGCACGTGCGGCTACTGCGCACACAATTCACAAACACAGAAAATAATTTTTTTTTTGGTTTGGACTGGAGTGTACTTTCGGGGGTTACAGCACCCTTAACGGTCAAGCCAGCCGGCCCTTTACTTATGACACAGGCGCACGCTTGGCACTACTTTGTTGATGCACGTGCGGCTACTGCGCACACAATTCACAAACACAGAAAATAATTTTTTTTTTGGTTTGGACTGGAGTGTACTTTCGGGGGTTACAGCACCCTTAACGGTCAAGCCTGCCGGCCCTTTACTTATGACACAGGCGCACGCTTGACACTACTTTGTTGATGCACGTGCGGCTACTGCGCACACAATTCACAAACACAGAAAATAATTTTTTTTTGGTTTGGACTGGAGTGTACTTTCAGGGGTTACAGCACCCTTTAACGGTCAAGCCAGCCGGCCCTTTACTTATGACACAGGCGCACGCTTGGCACTACTTTGTTGATGCACGTGCGGCTACTGCGCACACAATTCACAAACACAGAAAATAATTTTTTTTTGGTTTGGACTGGAGTGTACTTTCGGGGGTTACAGCACCCTTAACGGTCAAGCCAGCCGGCCCTTTACTTATGACACAGGCGCACGCTTGGCACTACTTTGTTGATGCACGTGCGGCTACTGCGCACACAATTCACAAACACAGAAAATCATTTTTTTTTGGTTTGGACTGGAGTGTACTTTCGGGGGTTACAGCACCCTTTAACGGTCAAGCCAGCCGGCCCTTTACTTATGACACAGGCGCACGCTTGGCACTACTTTGTTGATGCACGTGCGGCTACTGCGCACACAATTCACAAACACAGAAAATAATTTTTTTTTTGGTTTGGACTGGAGTGTACTTTCGGGGGTTACAGCACCCTTAACGGTCAAGCCAGCCGGCCCTTTACTTATGACACAGGCGCACGCTTGACACTACTTTGTTGATGCACGTGCGGCTACTGCGCACACAATTCACAAACACAGAAAATAATTTTTTTTTGGTTTGGACTGGAGTGTACTTTCAGGGGTTACAGCACCCTTTAACGGTCAAGCCAGCCGGCCCTTTACTTATGACACAGGCGCACGCTTGGCACTACTTTGTTGATGCACGTGCGGCTACTGCGCACACAATTCACAAACACAGAAAATAATTTTTTTTTAGGTTTGGACTGGAGTGTACTTTCGGGGGTTACAGCACCCTTAACGGTCAAGCCAGCCGGCCCTTTACTTATGACACAGGCGCACGCTTGGCACTACTTTGTTGATGCACGTGCGGCTACTGCGCACACAATTCACAAACACAGAAAATAATTTTTTTTTGGTTTGGACTGGAGTGTACTTTCGGGGGTTACAGCACCCTTTAACGGTCAAGCCAGCCGGCCCTTTACTTATGACACAGGCGCACGCTTGGCACTACTTTGTTGATGCACGTGCGGCTACTGCGCACACAATTCACAAACACAGAAAATAATTTTTTTTTAGGTTTGGACTGGAGTGTACTTTCGGGGGTTACAGCACCCTTTAACGGTCAAGCCAGCCGGCCCTTTACTTATGACACAGGCGCACGCTTGGCACTACTTTGTTGATGCACGTGCGGCTACTGCGCACACAATTCACAAACACAGAAAATAATTTTTTTTTGGTTTGGACTGGAGTGTACTTTCGGGGGTTACAGCACCCTTAACGGTCAAGCCAGCCGGCCCTTTACTTATGACACAGGCGCACGCTTGGCACTACTTTGTTGATGCACGTGCGGCTACTGCGCACACAATTCACAAACACAGAAAATAATTTTTTTTTTGGTTTGGACTGGAGTGTACTTTCGGGGGTTACAGCACCCTTAACGGTCAAGCCAGCCGGCCCTTTACTTATGACACAGGCGCACGCTTGGCACTACTTTGTTGATGCACGTGCGGCTACTGCGCACACAATTCACAAACACAGAAAATAATTTTTTTTTTGGTTTGGACTGGAGTGTACTTTCGGGGGTTACAGCACCCTTAACGGTCAAGCCAGCCGGCCCTTTACTTATGACACAGGCGCACGCTTGACACTACTTTGTTGATGCACGTGCGGCTACTGCGCACACAATTCACAAACACAGAAAATAATTTTTTTTTAGGTTTGGACTGGAGTGTACTTTCGGGGGTTACAGCACCCTTAACGGTCAAGCCAGCCGGCCCTTTACTTATGACACAGGCGCACGCTTGGCACTACTTTGTTGATGCACGTGCGGCTACTGCGCACACAATTCACAAACACAGAAAATAATTTTTTTTTTGGTTTGGACTGGAGTGTACTTTCGGGGGTTACAGCACCCTTAACGGTCAAGCCAGCCGGCCCTTTACTTATGACACAGGCGCACGCTTGGCACTACTTTGTTGATGCACGTGCGGCTACTGCGCACACAATTCACAAACACAGAAAATAATTTTTTTTTTGGTTTGGACTGGAGTGTACTTTCGGGGGTTACAGCACCCTTAACGGTCAAGCCAGCCGGCCCTTTACTTATGACACAGGCGCACGCTTGGCACTACTTTGTTGATGCACGTGCGGCTACTGCGCACACAATTCACAAACACAGAAAATATATTATTTTTTTAGCACTTGGGGGGAGCACCCCTGATGGACAGAGCACCCCCTGGACAACACTACAGCACCCCTTTAGGACTGGGACACTGCACAGGACTTTGGAGTGGACACAGCCCCTATGGAGAACTGACTGCACAACACAGTCCAGCCAGCCCCTATGGACTTTGAAGTAGTGGACACAGCCCCTATTAACAACAGCAGCACAGCACAACACAGCCAGCCCCTATGGACTTTGAAGTAGTGGACAACAGCAGCACTACACTACACTACACTACACAGCACTAACTCCCACCCTCCCTCTTCACTGTCCACAGCCGAGTGAGAAAATGGCGCCGACGCGGGTACCTTATATAGGATCCAAAACCCGCGAGACTCGGAAGGCGGGATGATGACGTTTTGCCTCGATGTCAGATCCGAGTCAGGCGGGAAAAGTCGAGCCTGACTCGGATCGGACTCGGATCGGGGGGGCTCGGGGGGGTTCGGATTTCAGAAATCCGAACCCGCTCACCCCTAATATATATATATATATATAGAACTGGCAGAAGAACAGCGGCACTCCTGGACTTAATAATAAGTCGAATATTAGTCTTTATCGCATGCCCGATAATGACAACGTTTCAGGATCGCGCAGGACCCTTTTCTCAAGGCTGGCACAGCAATATGACAATCTCACGCAATGAAAAATAAATGAATGCTGTCTTACCTTAAATGGCATCCTTCCTTAACGCTGGAGCAGGCCGGGTCAGTCAGGGAATGAAACAGATCAGTGGAAGACAGGCATGGTAGAAGTACCATGGTTCACATACATTGTGAAATTTGCTTACAATATTATGTTGGACATTTTGAATAAGTTTGGAAAGAGATCTGAAAAATTTCTGATTTGGCCACATTGTCTCCAACGTAGGTTGGTGTTGGAAGGGTAGATACTGTGTAGGTGGTCAGATACTACCATCTAGTGAGTACTTTAAAGGAATTTTCTTTGATTGCTATACTTATGGAACATGTGGATTCTTTGCAGCAAAAAATATTTCGAGGCCTTTGTTCCTAAAATCAATTTTAGGTCAGCTTCCCACACCAATTCCTGTAATTATTTGGGAGAAGGTTTTGTTCTTGTATGGTACAAGCAGAGTCGCCATCAGTAGGGTACAGGTGGTACAACTGTATGAAGTCCAGGCATACTGGAGGGGCCCAATGGCTTCAATGATCCTAATTACAAACTGCTTTTGAACTAGTGACTCAGAAGCAGTTGCCAGCCGGCACCTGCATAAGGGACAGATTTTGATGTAGGTACCTACCCTGGGCCTCCCTCTCCCAGGCAGGTCCCCCCTCAGGCACACTCCCCCACTGGACCAGCTTTCTTTCCTCGGCATCCCTAGGTCCTCCTGCATCTATTGGCCAGGCACCAGGATAGTGTGCACCACACAAAACAAGGCTATGTACTAGCTGTGGTGCACAGAAGTACTTAACAGTTGCAGTCTGTCCCACTGTCCATTTATAACTTGCACTTCCCCATATCTGTACACCAGTCCTTTCCCATATCTGTGCCTCAGACTCGCTGAAAGACAGAGCAAAAGAGCCATGGTGGGCAGCCAGTAGACATAAGGTAAGTTTGGGGGCTGGAGAGACACTGTGGGCAGGAGAGACACGATTGGGACTAGAGAGACACTGTGGGCTAGGGCTGGAAAGACACTGTGGGCTGGGGCTGGAGAGACTGTGGAGACTGAAACTACACTATAGGGGCAAGAGACACACTCTGGGGGCTGGAGAGACACTATGGGCTGGGTCTGGAGAGACACTAGGGGTGCTGGAGACACACTGTGGGGACTGAAGAGACACTGTAGGTGCTGGAGAGACACTGGGGGCTGGAGGGACACTGTGAGGGCTGGGAAAACACTAGGAGTTGGAGAAACACTGTGGGCTGGGGCTGGAAAAACACAAGGGGGCTAGAGGCACACTGTGGGGGCTAGGGAGACACTGTGGGGGCTGAAGGGACACTGTAAGGGCTGGAGGGATACTGTAAGGGCTGTTTGATTAGGGAAGTTAAAATTTTGCCCTGTACCAAAACTTCTGTTACTATGGGGTCTATTCATCATACTTTCATTTCTACAAAAGTTGATGAAAATGTAAATTTTAACCTACTTTTGTAGAAATAAAGTTACAGACCCATTAATCATTCATGTAATGCATGATATCTCCTGGTTACAATTCTTCCACAATAATTTCCACAGTTTCCATACTTTAGTATGGAGAGGATGTGGGGAGAGAGAGCAGACACCAGGCAAGAGGATGCAGGGAGGGAGATCAGACACTGAAAAGAGGATGCCTGGATAACGAGTACACACCGGGGTAGAGGTTTCAGGGAGGGAGAGCAGGCATCGCTGGGGAGGATGCCTAGATGGAGAAGAGACATTGGGGGAAAGGATGCAGGGAGGGAAAGCAAACATCGAGAGAGAATGTGGGGAGGAGAGAGGACATTGGGGACACTGTGACAAGAGCCACCGCCGGGTTGATCAATGTTATCTTGGGTCAGGGGAGAATCCCCACACTCAGCACTGGCTCATTCTAACAGAGCTCCGGAGAAGCAGGGAAAGTATCTCATACTTCTAAAAAGCTGTCTCATCAGAAAGAGCAGCTTTTCGGAAGTGATAATTAAGTAATAGAGGCATGATGAATGCATTCGATACTTACATTGAACTCACTGCGAGTTCAATCCTTAATTAGCACAGCACATATTTTTTCAACCTCTGCTAGGTGATGTTGACATTGGTTATATTTCAATGCAAACAGGCATCTTCTGTACCATGTGGTCTCCTACAACGAATAGTGAATACCAACTGACATCACCATCTGCCCAGGGAGGAACAATTTCTTCAGAGGTTCCCCATCCCAGAGAGACCACATATAGGTAAGGCAAACTCTGAAGTGCCTGGCCTGTACTTGCCATGGACCCTTGGATCGGGGGCCCATAGAAAATGGGTGTACCATGATTTCTGTTGCCAGTTCTGCTTAGCACCTCTCCATATCTGTTCTCCCTACACCATATATGCCTCTATCTCATGTACCCACATGTGCCTCTGCCCCTCATCCCATGGCTGCTGATCAGAAATGGTGACCAACTACGTTCAACGCACCATAACTGAACCTAAGATAAGCAGGGAAGCACAATTTTACATTACTAAACCATCAGGGCCTTTTCTCACTTTTAAAATTGCTTTATTTCTTTTAAATCTTTAGAGTTCTTTTCATCTTTTATACTTTTTTTTTTTTACAAATATTATTTAACTACTCTTTAATTGTTTATTTTTTGACATGTGGGGATCTGAGGGGATGCGGAGAGATCTTGGTGACATTTGGAGAGATCTATGGGAGGGAGCTTTATACAGATGTGTCCTCATTTCTGGCAAATAGCCCCTCTGGGCACACCAGGTCACGAGCAACTTGGCTGCTGAACCTCTTGTTTTGCTTAAAATATGTGTTTTATTCCCATAAATAAAACAACTGGGAGTGGCAGAACTACTTTGCTAGCTTGCACTGAGCAATTTGATGTGCAACATTTGTACATCTGTGTGCGACTGAGTCTGAATATGTATACAAAATGCTACGATGCAGCGGCCGCAACTTTTTCTCACTCCCAAGTCCTGCTGTGCTTCATCAGCGACTTTGTACGTGTTTAATATTAATTTCTGTGTAGCTAAAGTCGCAGCCCAGCATCTTTAGTATACTCAGTGGTGTTTTGCTGCATCTGTATTTAGAATAAGATACAAACTTGAAAGAAAAAAGCAATATGCTACACCTCTCGGAGCGACTCGTCAAGTCGGGCGTCTCGGGTATGGACACTAAGTGAGGACACAACCAAAATGTCTAAAAGCAGTATGTGGACCACGGAAGGTGGGTGCCGGATGTCGGCAAGTGTAACATGCTACTTTAAGTATTTTATGAGCGGTGACGGTAAAACTAAAAATTAAAGTAATTCATCATGTTTGCAGTTGTATTGCTGGCGTGCTTCAAATTTTGCTTGTCAACCAGAACACTACATTCCTCATAGCATGCCTGTGCTCTGTGTACCAGGGCTCAATGCTACCCCTCTTACTCTGGCCATTCCTCATTGTTAAACTGGCATATGCAGCATCTCTCGAGGGGCATGTGGGGGTTAGAAGAAAGCGAGGAATGAACAAAGTGGTGGATTTGGAGATATCGATACAAATTGATGTATAGGATATGAAGCTTTTTGTGACTATCTGCAAATGCTTGTGGTAACAGTTCTCCAATGATCACACTTGCCTACCCTCCTGATTCGGCCGGGAGCCTCACGAAAATCGTGTGCCGCTTCCGGCCCCCCAGGAAGGCAGGCAAGCCTCCCAGCGGCCGCCAACACCCCCGACCCCCCCACAATAACACTTGAAACCCCTGCTGCGGGGTGGGGGTGGGGGGGCGGTGACACGATTTGCGTTGAATTGCATCATCGTGGCCCCGCCCCCTGGTTCACAATGTCTTTAATATCGGCATTGTGAAGAGGGGGCAGAGCCACATTGACGCGATTGCACGGTCACGCCCGTGCTCCGCCCCAATACTGCATTATCGCAGTGACACCCCCCTTTTTGGTGCAACACCCCCCCTGCCATGAAAGTCGGCAGGTATGCCAACGATGCACCAAAAGTGATGACTCCCGAACTCCATGTGCTCATCGTTCCAGGATATTGCTCAGGGGAGAAGAGGGCATTATTCCACATAGGTGTCACTGGGGAAGGGCATCCTTTTTGGGAGTATGAGGGCAATTGATAACATTATTTGAATTAAAGTGTTGGATAATCTGTAATCTATGTTTCTCAATTGCAGAATTTGTAGTTACTTTGCTATAAATAATAATATTTTATATATTTTTCCAAAATGATAATAATCACCATCGTTTAAATTAGTTGAACATTGGCTTGTATCATTGTGTATTGTAAAAGGGAATATGAGAGTTCAACACACAACACATTTTCTATTCACTTTTGAAACGTTATAGAAGTGGGCGCAGAAAGGTACGCCTGTGCCAGATTCTTTCTCAGCAGTCGAGCAGCGGTCGTGCTCTCAGTCACATTTGTATTTTATTAGGTTTTAATGACACACATTTTCCACTGTTTAAATCAGGTTTTATGTCACAAACCTGGAAAGTACCTTCAAACTAGTTACAAATGTAACTGTATCACTTTTTTTATGGCAAACTGAAATTACCCACCCACAAAGTGATATGTCTGAGCTTGCATTAGTTGAGCATTAATAGCACTTGGAGTAGGAACAACATTTAAAGTGAACTTGTCACCATGAATTAAACATTTTCTGATTCAACATTTGAAAGTTACAGTAAATTATGGCAGGAAGTTTGCTGCAGAAATACTTTATAGTGACATCATTTGTTTTAAATTTGTCTCCCACAAAATGCCATCTGTATTTTATGTAAATGAGTGATAGTGCCTGCGGCTTCGTGCATGATGAAATTGCTTCTGCCAACATTTTTTAATTTGTGTTCTAGTTGTATTGCTTTGCATAAGGGGCCCTGTCGTGGGAGTTGCCCTTGTGACCAGCAGCGCTATACAGACAGGTGGCAGCAGCTCCTTCACCCACCACTCACACCAATGTCACTGTGTGCC
The DNA here is from genome assembly GCA_031769625.1 of Taudactylus pleione. NCBI lineage: Eukaryota > Metazoa > Chordata > Amphibia > Anura > Myobatrachidae > Taudactylus > Taudactylus pleione. Next base: position 25,469,185 of record JAUIMM010000113.1, on the reverse strand, counting down.
CTGTGCACAGACTGCTATGTACCCTACATGACCAGCAGCGCTATACAGACTGGTAGCAGCAGCGCCCTCACCCACCACTCACACCAATGTCACTGTGTGCCCTGTGTACAGACTGCTATGTACCCTACATGACCAGCAACGTTTATACAGACTGGTGGCAGCAGAGCCCTCACCCACCACTCACACCAATGTCACTGTGCGCCCTGTGCACAGACTGCTATGTAACCAACATGACCAGAAGCACTATACAGACTGGTGGCAGCAGCACCATCGCCCACCACTCACATCAATTGCACTGTGTTCCCTGTGCACATGTGAAGCCCTACTGGTACTGTGGTACACTCACATGGAGTTTCTGAATACTGTCTCTCACCTCTTCACGGTGACTCTCGTTTGTTCCGGCTAAGGCGTGGGTATGGCATCCATGACCAGCAAGGCCCCCGGATACTCGGGTGCTTAGCACATGTGGACAACAGGTGCAGTGCAGTAAAGAAATGTTGGGCGCCAGACCATCTCATAATGCAGTAACAGGAAAACTTTATTTACACTCCTCCATATTCTCCAGCACAGTAAGCATAATGGTTACAAGCTCTACTTCACCAACTTCCTCCAGCACAATTCTTGCAGCAGATGGTAAATGCTGTATTTTAAGCTTAATGGTTGCAAAAGATTAGTTACGTTCCACTCCAAACGAACACCTCCAGCGCAGGCTTACACATATGACACAGCAGTGAAATAGTAGCACATACCCGGTGTTGCTGGGCTCAGTAGTTCTACGCATGTCAGTCCAACAAATACCTCATACAGCATACAGGGGACTCCAGATTTGAAGTTTGTCGCACTCTATCTCTATAGCAACTTAATGCATACCGTTAACCCTTTCACTGCTGGGCTTCTCTACATCAGCACATGGTTACACAGGCTTCTTCCATGGGACTCCCCTCTAGCCGCACTGACCCCTTCCTCACTATGGGGCACTTCTCCAGGGGCTATCAACCAGGGATCCAGTATTACACATCTCAGACACTCACCCTCTCATCACCTGGGCTGTCTCTTCACATGAGATCTCTCATCTTAAACTGTGGCATCATGCAGCACTTCCCAATCCTCTTCTTATAAGGGGCTATATATCAGTGGGGCTGCTCTTATCTGCAGTTCCCTTGCAGGACTGTGGGGAGGGATGACTCCCCCCCTTGTCTATATCCAGGGGTCTCTCTAAGGCTCCTTATTGCCTAGGGGCTTCTCGCAGGGGGCTCTTACTGTTCTACAGGGGAATTCCCCTGTACATATAAACTGTGGCTCATGGCAGCCTGCCATGCACCCTCACCTAGGACACCAGGGTACCGCGGGACCTCCCTTTTCCCGTCCCGCAGCCTCAGCGTAAGATGGCCTCACTCCTTCTCCTCGAGGATCCTTTTTTGCGCCTGCCATGAGGCCACGCCCCCTTTTATTCCCGTGAGGCCACGCCCCCTTTTGGCAGCCTGGTTCCTCCTGCCCTCCCGGGGATTGATGGATGATGTTACCAGGAGGCGGGGCCTAATCGTGGCAGCGCTGGGAGACGGGGCTTAATTGTGGTGGCAGAGCTTAAGGCTCTGCCGGGTATTACATTACTCCCCCTCTAAAACTAGGCATTTCCACTATGCCTAACTAAACTGGCATGCACACATATGCACATTCATACCCATTCACACCTGACTTACACGGGCATGCAATAGAAAACCATGCAAAAGCAATAGAAAACACAGAAGAGAAATGCACAACAAAAACATAGTAAGCATATCAATATAGAAATCACAGGAGCATGGAAAATGTTTCTGAGCAGAATCAATTGAAATACAGATATTAGAACATTACCCACAATGCAAAATAAAAATATGCCCGTTCCCCCTCTTAAACTAACAACGTGAGTCACAGGTGTCCTTCCTAGCCGAACCGCTAGGTTACTGCAAACGCATGGCAATTTTTCAAACACAGAGAACCTGCCCTCGACTGCCCTTGTCTCCCCCTGCCTGGGTCAAAAGAGACAGGTGGCTCTCATGGGCCCTTCCAAATAAACAAACTTCCCAAATTAAGCGGGGGCTGTATTCCCCTATGTCCCTTGGTGTTTGCGGACACTTTGAGATGGCCAAAGAAAGTGCCACCAAGGGTGTTGCTCCAGCTGGATGCACTGTACAAAGTCTGGAAGTACCACACATGTGCTAACTCCGCCTCCACAAATTGTTGCCATATGCCCCACGTTGGGCGCCAAATGTGAAACCCTACTGGTACTGTGGTACACTCACATGGAGTTCCTGAATACTGTCTCTCACCTCTTCACGGTGACTCTCCTTTGTTCCGACTATGTCATACTCGGGTGCTTAGCACAAAAGTACCTGATGGAGGGAACACATGTGGACAACAGGTGCAGTGCAGTAAAGAAATGTTGGGGGCGCCAGACCATCTCATAATGCCATAACAGGAAAACTTTATTTACACTCCTCCATATTCTCCAGCACAGTAAGCATAATGGTTACAAGCTCTACTTCACCAACTTCCTCCAGCACAATTCTTGCAGCAGATGGTAAATGCTGTATTTTAAGCTTAACGGTTACAGAAGATTAGATACGTTCCACTCCAAGCGAACACCTCAAGCGCAGTATTACATATATGACACAGCAGTGAAATAGTAGCACATACCCGGTGTTGCTGGACTCAGTAGTTCTACGCATGTCAGTCCAACAAATACCTCATACAGCATGCACGGGACTCCAGATTTGAGGTTTGTCCTCACGAGAGACTGCTAATGTGCGGCACATCCCATTACACAGGGACCCTCTCTCCTTCCATCACCCCACATACATCTTCTTCAGACATACTGACGTCCTGTATAGCAACTTAATGCATACCGTTAACCCTTTCACTGCTGGGCTTCTCTACATCAGCACATGGTTACAGAGGCTTTTTCCATAGGACTCCCCTCTAGCCACACTGCCATCTTGCACTGACCCCTTCCTCACTATGGGGCACTTCTCCAGGTGCTATCAACCAGGGATCCAGCATTACACATCTCAGACACTCACCCTCTCATCACCTGGGCTGTCTCTTCCCAGGAGATCTCTCATCTTCCACTGTGGCACCAGGCAGCACTTCCCAATCCTCTTCTTATAATGGGCTAAATATCAGTGGGGCTGCTCTTATCTGCAGCTCCCTGGCAGGACTGTGGGGAGGGGTGACTCCCCCCCTTGTCTATATCCAGGGGTCTCTCTAAGGCTCCTTATTGCCTAGGGGTTTCTCGCATGGGGCCCTTACTGTAGTACAGGGGCATTTCCCTGTACATATAAACTGTGGCTCAGGGCAGCCTGCCATGCACCCTCACCTAGGACACCAGGGTACCGCGGGACCTCCCTCCCATCCCGTGGCCCCAGTGTAAGATGGCCTCACTCTTTCTCCTCGAGGATCCTTTTTCGCGCCTGCCACGAGGCCACGCCCCCTTTTATTTCTGCGAGGCCATACCCGCTTTTGGCAGCCTGGTTCCTCCTGCCCTCCCGCTGATTGATGGATGATGTCACCGGGAGGCGGGGCCTAATCACGGCAGCACTGGGAGGTGGGACTTAATTGTGGGGGCGGAGCTTAAGGGTCTGTCGGGGTTACACACAGACATCTATGTAGCCTATCCTATTCACCCACCACTCACACCAATGTCACTGCGTGCCCTGTGCAGACTGCTATGTAGCAACTCCTAGGGCTCTATTTATTAACATTATTTTTACTAAAATAAAGTGAAAAATGGTATTTTCACACCCTTTTCACATTATTTTAGAATTACCTAAAGTTACTAAAGGGCAATTGGAGTAGAATTCGTAAACAATTCTGCTCCAACCCCTAATTATCACTTATTTTTAGTATACAGATTGCATTTCCCATAATTGTAATGGGAAATGTGATCTGGCCAAAGTTACTAAAAATAAAATGTGGAAAAATACAGGGGAAAGCCTGGAGGTTGCGTTATTCAGGATCTTCCCCGGTACCGGACTCCTGCTCCGCTCTAATGGGCAGAACAGGGCCTGGAGCCGGCCCCAGTGATCAGCTGTGTTGTCTAAACAGACCACAAACTGATACACTGCTAAAAAAAGAAAAAAAAAATAGTAAAAAAACAACTTACCTGAGTCCAGGGACCGGTGATCGGGGCTCCGGGTGATGTCCTCCCTCCGGTCAGCTGGTCTCCCTGCCTGCACTGAGGCCCGGTCGTCACCTGACCCAGTCCCTGAGTCCCAGTGCAGTATGGTATGTCAGCTGACCGGAGCCACGGAGGACATCACCGGAGCACCGATGACTGCAGGTAAGTGTAATTAAGGGAGGGGGGTCAAGGGGGGGTCCGTGATCGCGGGGGGCAGGGCTTAGTGACGGTCGGTCGGCGCATGCGTCGGTACTTGTCACGGTATTTTTTCTGAAAATACCGTGATAAGGCAAGCTCTGTCCCTACAAGGGATTTGTAGTAAATCCCTGTGATATTGGCTGAATTCGCAATGCGGGTTCAGTCGATAATATCACACTACAATCTGCATTACAAATACGGATAGTAGTAAGTAGAGCCCCTATTCACCCACCACTTACACCAATGTATGCCCTGTGCACAGACTGCTATTTAAGTGAATGTGGGTCCAGAGAAACTCCCCCCCACCCAGGGCCAGATTAACAATGGGGCGGATGGAGCTACAGCTCCAGGCCTCCACATAAAAATAGGCCCATTGTCATGACAACATGATGTTGACTGGCCATCTGCTCTCCACATCATCATCATAAGTATAAAAATTGTATTTCTATTTACTGTACCTCACAAAATTAAGCATTTTTTTTCTTTTACATATTTCGGGAGACATTGGGTCTGTGGGCCTGATTCAGAGCCGCTCGTAAGCGGCCGCTCATTCGCTCCGAGCGATGTTCGCACAACTGCGCATGCGTATGGGTTGTAATACGCATGCGCGAACCAGTCATTGTGGTCGGAAATTGTGCGCTCGCAAAATAGCGAATGCCTGCTAATTTGAGTGACAGAATGAGGCATTTGTGGGTGGTAACAGGGGAAGGTGTTTGAAAACGGGGAGTGAAGATCCGAACGCAGGCGTGCCAAACAGTCAAAACGGGCGTTTTAAGGGTGTGCATAATTAACAAAGCAGCGTCATCGACCACGTCACTTGGTTGTCTTTTAGCCTGAACTGCTCGCATGATTGCGGTAGGAAAATCCTACCACAAGCACTGCGAGCAGTTCATACGCCTTTCGATGTACTCGATTAATCTAATAAATAGCGGAGATGATGTAGGATGCGAGCGGCCAGGGGGCGTTTTTAAAAAAATAGTGAGCGCATGTTTCGTTCGCTTGTTCAGACATAGAGGCGTCAACAGACCGCAAAGAGCGAGCGCTCTATTTAAATATCCGGCCCTTTTTCTAAACGAGTGAGCGCAAATAGCGTCTAGCTCTGAATCAGGCCCTGAGAGTATAGGGGTGTACACGCCCACATGGCACTGGCCACACCCACACAGCACTGGTCACACCTCCTCTCTTCTCATAATAGGCCCTTGGTCATTTTCAGCTCCAGGCCCATGTGGCCCTCAATCCGGCCCTGCCTCCACCCCTTACCGACAACACTCATGGTGCCCCACCTATCTCTCACAAATTTTGTTTTGTTATTGCTCAGCTTTAACTTGACAGCTGGAGATGAAATAGTGTGCAGGTTATTTCTAGGAGTTTCCACTACACAATGATCATGAAAATCAGTCCAGTAGTTTTTGCACCACCTTGGAACAAACAGAGAGAGACGCAATGTTCTTATAATATTAGTATAGTTAAATTAAAACATAATTAATTGCAGCTTTGAATCATCAGCTACAATTAACTCTTAATAGTAAGTGAAACATCCTTTGTGATTATCCGGCCATATTCATACACATATATGTGATCGCACCACCCCCAGCCTTAAGGTGCGTACACACGGACAGATATATCGTTACGATTTGAACGATAACGATATAGTTTAACGATATATCATTCATATTGTTCATTTTTAAGCAGTGAACGACCAACGATGCGCGTTCCCGCATAAACGATAACGATATCTATGATCGTCCGTGCATGCAGACCAATCTGGACGATATCGTCAACTTTGCATGTTCAGAGATGTGGCAGGATGACTCACTGAAAGATATCTTTGAAAGATATTTTTGAAAGATCTCTTTGAAAGATATCTTTCAAAGATATCTTTCATGTCGTTGGTGGTACAGATCGTCCCGTGTGTACGCACCTTTACACCTATACCATGCCTAATGAAGACTAAAAATGGTGTTCTTGCCCGGATTAAAGGGGGGCGACATGGGCGGTCGTCCCTGGTCCCCCACACACGGAGGGGCCCCCACTAGCAGTGGTGCAGCCGATGGCTTGCACCGGGGTCTGCTGTCTGCACCCGCCGCTAGAGTAGACCGCAGTGAACACGGTCCACACTACACAGTGACAAGCACACAGCTGTCCGCGGCGGCTGTGTGTTTGTTATAGCAGCCGATGAGAGTCAGACAGACTCTCATTGGCTGCTGTGTCAACAAAGGGAGCCGGCTGGAGCTCACTCATGAGCTCCGCCTTCCGGCTCCCCCCGCAACGGGTGATGGGATGGGAGAGACATCATGACATCTCTCTCATAGTGCAGGAGAAGAGCCGGGACTCGGAGCGGACAGCGGTGGTCGCATCAGGAGCGGGGGTCAAGTAAGTTGTGTTTTATTTGTGTGTGTCAGGGGCACTTTCACTGCATAGGGGGGGCTGTTACAGGGGTCACTGTATAGGGTAGCCGCTTCATGGGGGCACGGGGGGGGGTGCTACAAGGGTCAATGCATAAGTAACTACTGGGGGCACTGTATAGGGGGGACTACTACTGGGGGCAATGCTTAGGGGGTACTACTACTGGGGGCACTATATAAGGGGCACTGCATCGGGGGAGACCACTACTAAGTCTGGGGGCACTATATAAGGGGCACTACTGGGACCACTACTGGGGGCATTATATAAGGAGCACTGCATAGGGGGACCACTACTGGGGACATTGCATAAGGGGCATTACTATAGGGGGCACTGCATAGTGGGTACTACTACAATGGACACTGCATAGGGGGTACCATTACTGGGGGCACTGCATAAGGGGCACTGATACTGGGGACATTGCATAAGGGGAATTACTACTGGGGGCATTAAGGTGAATAGAAAGGAAAAAAAAATGTTCGTTGGGTGACAAGAAATGGTGGTATAGAGGGGCCCCCACATATTTGTTGCATAGGGGCCCCCACAGACCTTAATCCGGCCCTGATGGTGTGCATACTCCATACGCACAACTCAGAATTGGTTGTAACTCTGGAGGTAAGTATGTAGTGTGAGTACAGGTGAGTGAGTGCATGTGTAATAAAATACTAAAACCTTTGGTGTGTGTGCACTGTGCTTTTTGAAATATTTTTTCCACAGTGGGGGGTACCGGTGCAAGCAGTCTGCTGGCACTTGTAGTTCTACAAGTGCTGCAGGACAGGCATGCTGGTACTTGTAGTTCCACTGCGAAAAACAATATTAACCTTTTATTTAAACCATTGCGCCTGCATCCACTGCCACCAGTGATGCAGGGAAGAACCCTGAGCTTTCAGCAGATGGCAAGATAATGCTCACAAGAGGGACCCATGGGGGGAGGGGGCAATTTCAAAGGATTTTCAGTCCTGGGCTGGCCAGTTTGGGGCTGGTTAATGCTTTGGCAATGAGACCCCATGCTGTATATCCCCTGGCTGGTTCAGCCCAGTGCTGGTTAAAAGAAAATAGGGAGAACCCCACATCAGTTTTTCCCCCAATTTTCCTCTGACAGTCTGGGCTCAGATGTCATTTTTTATTTATTTAACTCTATAATTCCATTATTACACACAGAAAATTGCACAGATTACACTGATCTGTGCAGGGCTTCTGTTAAACACACTGCTAATAGGCAGATCTATTATGTTCAGCCAAAACACGGCAGAACACACACACTTGCAAACATGATTCCGTACACCATCGACAAACACGATTCTTGTTAAATGTGTGTTTTTTTTTTATCAAACTCACTCGTGTCCATGTGATGTCAAGCGTGTGTAATTCTCGGCCAGACACTGGACCTGATTCAGACCTGCTCGCGATCGCATAGCACTCGCAAGTGGGTCGATGGTGGGGTACTGCGCATGCCGTGCTCATATGCAAGCCCTGGAGCGGGAGAGAAATTGTCTCGCTCCGGGACTCACTACAAAAGGGGCGACTGTGGATGTTGATCGATAGCTCACCCCGTTTTGTAGGCGGGGAGGGGGGGTGGCTACACAAACACCTGTCGTTTGTGGGAGGCACCACTGACTTCACCAGTGTTAGAGCAGGAAGCTCTCTGGGGCTTGCGACGGACGAGACCCTACCACAAGGGTCTCGTCGCAAGCCCCAATGGTCGCGATGGTCGCGACTATCACCTGGCCGCTCCCAAAAGCTGTGGGTGATCCAAAGCTCTTATACTAAAGATACAGGGGCCTATTCATCATAACTAAACTTTCTCTGGAGGTAATTAGGTTTAGAACTCGCATGGAGTTCTACCTAATTACCAGAGGAATTCATCATTCCTCCTGTCCATAACTATCTATTTCGAAAAGCTGTCATTTTTGTGATGACAACTTTTCAGGAAATAGATAGTTATCCCTATCTGCTGTAACTTACCGCAGCTGGAATCTGTGCTGCGCATGCGCTGTTACATCCGTAAAACCAGCGCATGCTCAGCACTGCCTACAGCTACGGTAATTCTGTGTTTTTTTCTCCCTCCCTCCTGATCACATGTGACAACAAATTAGCAGATAATCAAAACCTATCTTTGCCGTGTGTGTTTCAACACATGTGGCCAAATTGGTAATTGATTTGGTTAATTTGTGCTTGTGCCACCTGCAAACAATGGCGTAATGTAATATAGCGTGCATTTCCAGCAATTTACAACTCGCAGCAAGTCGGGGCAAATTTCCGCTGACTTTGGTATAAAAGTTACGGGATGTAATAGTCGATGAGTTAGAAGGAAGCTACATAACGCAAAGGCAACTGCCATAAATTGGCTATGTGCTGAAACCCATGAGAAAACTTACTAATCAAAGGCAGCTTTCATTACATAGGGTGTTTCTATGTAAGTCCATTGTAAGCATTGGGTGTTAGAAGGGAATGGGTACCGGCGCTCAGGATCCCAGCAATCAAAATCCCAATGCCGGCATCCCGAGAGGTTTAGGTTATCGACACTTGTTAGTAGATATCCTAACCCTCCTCCTCTCCCTACCCTAACCCTCCCTCCCTGGTACCTGGCCCTAACCTCCCACCCTAGTGCCTAAACCTAACCTCCCCTCCCGGCACCCTAATTCTCCCCTAGGACCTAGCACTAATCCTCCCCATAGTGCCTCCCAGCATCAGGAGGCCAGCGCCAGGATTCTGACAGTTGTCAGAATTCCGGTGCCAGTATTCTAAGAGCCAGCATCCCCTGCACCGGGATATTGAAAGCCTTGTTTGTGTAGATTAAAGTTTAGAAGGAGATAGTGGAGATGGTTAGGATGTGGAATGGAGAGTTTGTGTTTTGGTTCTGTTTATGATACCTGAGCGACTTGTCTTTGTGTTTTGTTTGCTTATACTATTTTTTTTGTCCTTGTCTTTTGTATCCGCTTTTCTGTTCTGTATTATTTGTTTGTGAGTAGTGGGTGCCAATGTCTGTTTGTACTGTTTTTTGTTTGTACTTATTTTTTCAGTGTTGTGTTTTTTTGTGTGTATAATGGCGAGTGGGAGGAGCAGGGAAATTGAGTTTAGTGAGGAGGATGAGGATGTTGGGAGACTCCAGGGCTAGTGGAGTGGGGTGAGAGAGACTTTAGTAGGTAGGGGGTGAGGAGGAGGCAGGAAGCTGGTATGCACCTGGCAAAACAAAGTCAGGGTGTAACGTAGCTTTGAAAGTAAGTTGCGCCCCGGTGTATATGTATTGTGCCAATCTATGACTGGATTCTTGCACTCTGGCACACATGACATCCTTGCCAAGGAAAAAAACAGTTGCACCAAACTGCGTGTGACTCTGTGAACATGTAAAGCAGAAGAGTGGAGAGCTACCGCAAGCTGTTCTATGTCATTAAGCGCAGACTAAAGGAGAAGCTGGAAGCGGAGTGCAGAGCAGCAGCAGGGACTGATGAGGTCCCACCATTCAGAATAGAGGGCCTGATTCAGCACGGATTGCAACTACGTAATCAAACGCAATGAATCTGTGAAAATATGTTAATGTCTGCTGATGCTTTGGTGCATCTAGCTCTGTTTGCTCTGGACCATAAGTTACCATCCATTCTAGATGCTTACCTTTTTGTTTTGATTGAGTAGAAACAATTTTTAACTATGTGATTATATTTGGCATATATAGGTTGGCATGTGCACGGCAGTTAGTGATGGTTGTGCATTAGATCAGCTCTCTGCCTTACCGCCTCCCAAAGTAATATTTTCCTAAAGATATAAGCCTGGTAAGAATTGGTGAAGGCAGTGTGAAGCTCCAAAGTGGTGCCAAGGCTAGTCTTCACATTAACAATAGGGTTGTTGGGACAATTATCATATTGGTTCAGCTGCTGGACCCATGGTGTTCAAGTGTCATTCCTGTCAACTGTAATAAATGTTGCTGTCGTCTCTGTAGGGGTGCAAAATGGAAAATTATGTATATATAACTCTGCGCTTCTTATTTCCACATGTAAACCAATACATCTATGGAGTCACTAAATAAAACCACTGAAACACATATTCATAGTCCAAAAGAAGTCCTTCTTTACAGGTTGATCCACATTATAAGTAAAAAGTTCCCATCGATCTTTGTATCCTGGATCTGAAACAATAATAGTATCTCCCAATGATGGGTGGATACAAAGACAGAAAAAAGAGAATAGTGCAAAACCTTATGATAAAAGGTAAATTTAATGAAAAAATTGCACTCACAAGATCAAACGAATAAAACAGCATATAACATAAATCTGTTAGTGGCTGAGCGGCACCGCTTCCACGATCCTCCTATGATCACCCAGATGGAAATCAGGCTGGAGTAATAGATACAGGTCCGGACTGTTTCTCCCCAATTGAAGAAGGTGGTGGAATAACGATGGTCTCTTAATGCCACAGTGAGCCAAGATCATAGGAGGATCGTGGAAGCGGTGCCGCTCAGCCACTAACAGATTTATGTTATATGCTGTTTTATTCGTTTGATCTTGTAAGTGCAATTTTTTCATTAAATTTACCTTTTATCATAAGGTTTTGCACTATTCTCTTTTTTCTGTCTTTGTATCCACCCATCATTGGGAGATACTACTATTGTTTCAGAGCCAGGATACAAAGATCGATGGGAACTTTTTACTTATAATGTGGATCAACCTGTAAAGAAGGACTTCTTTTGGACTATGAATATGTGTTTCAGTGGTTTTATTTAGTGACTCCATAGATGTATTGGTTCACATGTGGAAATAAGAAGCACAGAATTATATATACATAATTTTCCATTTTGCATGTTTTTTGGGCTGTGGATGTACAGCCCGTTGTATATTGGCTGCTAGCAGATCTTATTTCTTTACAGCGCACTATTTATTAGCAATTTTATTTCCAGTGTCTCTGTAGGGGTGGCATGTATCGAAGTGAAAAATATGGTAAAATCTCTGAAAACTGCATCTTGATTTATTGCATCAAATAAGATATCGGCTATGGTCCCGCAGCACAGCAGTCCCCATAGTATTCTACGGGGCTGCAGTGTGCCCACATGCAGCAATCGCTGAAAACTGTAACTTTCAGGAGCTTGTTCCCTATAGCTAATGCCAGTAATTGATGGCGGTGACTATTGAAGCCTATGGACTTCTTTAAGCAAAAATCCCCTTAGAGAGATCAAAAGGATCTCTATCCATTCATTGTCACTTGTCCAGGCACAGGCCGATGGCTGCACATGTGCATTTTAACTCTCGGGTTATAAGTTCTATGCATCATAGAAGAGCTGTCCTGGCAACAAGGTAATCCTGCATACCAGCAATTGAAAATGCCAGTATGCAGAGGAAGAGAGGGGGATTGATGTGCGATTAACTATGCATCTCCCCCTTAACCCTTTGGTGTTCTCCATTGCCTGCTTGGTGACATAAAGAACAACAGACCTAGCGCTGTGTTCGGCAGCGAGCATGATATTAGGGAGGACTACTGGGTGGGCGCTCCAAGCTGGAAAACAACCATGGGAGTACCCATGAAGCAAGAAGGCAAAAGAGTTTACTATATCCAAAAGAAAAAGAGGTTCAGTTGGGATAGATGTTGATAGACGGTTATGGTTGACAGCAGATGACTGTTTTGGGATTTCTGTGGTGACTGGCTCATGCTCATTGCACCTTCCGCTGTCTCTTCTTGTTCCAAGTGTATCACACCACTGGTAGCTGCACAGAAATGCCAGTCATCAATGTGTGCTTCAATATTTATAGCTGATACTGCTTCTGCCTTACAATAGCTATACACATTCTCCCCATCAGCAGCTACCATTGTTGATAGAAAAAAGGAAATAAAGCACTTAGAAAATGGTCTATTTAATATAACAATTAAACACAATATAATATACACCGGCCGGTATAGCTAAAAAATAAGTACATAAAAAATTATAGCAGCACTAGTATTAACAAACGTAATCGCATTATACAAGCACATATAGAATCAGATAATTCTGCTTAATCATTTTAGAAGGCAAGAATTTCTAGCAATATCGCAATCGCTTCAGAATCACAGTCCATGTACTTATCATGGTGCATCGGTACAACCCAAGCAGGGGTTAAATATCTGTCGTATGTGTTAATAGCACACAGGGCCGTAACTAGGGTGGTGCGACCTGTGCCATGGCAAAGGGCACCGCAGGGCAGGAGGCACTGTTTGGCCTGGCAATTTTCCTGTTTATTATCATTCTCACTTGTAGCTTCCTCTTATTTTATCCCCAGCATCTCCTGGCTGCCCCTATCTCTTCCCTGGCCCTTCCCCATGAGGCCATGAACCTTTTTCAGGTGCAATATCTTCTGCTCTCTCAGGCACAGGGCACCAAAAAATCTAGTTATGGCTCTGATAGCCCAGACTAATGTCACAGTCAGTTGTATTCAGGGTCGTTTCTAGACAGGAGGGGGCCTGTGTGCAGTCTCCGACACAGGCCCCCTCCTCTCTGTTCAGCAGCCAGCAGCGCACTGGGCTGTGCGCGGTCAGCGTTGGAGTTATAGACTATGGGGAATAGAGTGCGCCCAGAGTCTATAGAGTATGCGCAGGTCACCGGGAAAATGGGCGTAGCGGCCATATACCCTGTACTGCGCATGCGCAAACGATGTGAAAATGGCCGCGGTGGCGCCGACGTGGGACTCCGGAGAGGTAAGTAATACTATGGGTGCAGGGTGTGCGGTGCGGGGCCCCCCTGGACCCAGAGGGCCATGTGCCCCACACACCCTGCACCCATTATAGATACGCCCCTGGTTGTATTATTTAACCTGAAGTTATATATCCGTTGTAACTATTAGATTTAGATACCATTGTTGTTTCCCTATCTTATACTGTATATGAGTTGTTCCCCACACCTCTGACATTGTAAACTAAATACTGCAGGGTGTTAGGTGTAACTTACTTCTGTTGTGCCTATATTGACTGTGTACTGATATAAGAATATGAATGAATAATGCTGGGGAGCTCAATTTTTTTTCAATGTCCCCTTCATTTTCATGTGATTTCTACATTTACCGCACAACCCAAATGAAATGAATAAGAAAAGACAGACATTGGAGATAACTAGGCCTTTCCCAGTCCGGTGACATGCTTAGCATGCACTGAAATGGTAGAAGCAAAATAAAAAAGCCCCCAAAAGAAAATGCATCCACAGCCCGATGCAGTTATGAAAGCTGATGGGTATGGATGCATAGAATGGAATGGGTTTTATTTTTATTTTTTACACTCAGTTATTTTCCACACTAACAGATCACAGGTTTATATAGCTGTCATTTATATGACATGAAGTCAATTGTACAGTACATTAATGCTCTTGACAGATTCTTTGTAAATAATTTATCATGTCCATAGATGGCCATATAGTACACCAGGATCGAGCAACAAATGTTTATCAACATTTAAATAAACAGATATTCCCAAAATAAGAGTAATAGACTACTTTCACCATCTTCCTTGATTTCGTGCTCAGTGTGACAGTGGAGTCACTATGCTAAGCAATGCAAACACTTAGACTACAGGGATTATTCTGAATCAGTGTGCCAGGATATTGTGGGCCTCCCCTGCTCCCCCAATATATCCTTTTAAGCCCAATTCTGGCATGCCAGCTACTATTAGCTCATGCACCTCATGCGTGCATAATACCCTGAAGACAAATTGTTAAAATACAGAGGTGCTCCGTTTGGACAGGGCCTTGCACTATCCTTCTTCTGCCATTTATCATGAAATGTAGACCTAGAGATGTTACAGTTTATTTAGCATGAGTTTCTCAAGGAAATGCAATGTCTTCTTGCCAAGCTGACGTGATTGCTGTTAGTGCTGTCTAGACAAAACATTTATGTTTTATGGTTCCTTAAACTTGACCTATTAACTTTAGGTTTTCGACAGCAGAAACTTTCTAAACAATCTGTTCTCTTATATACTAAAGGAAACATATCTCAGTAGAGTCTTCAGTACGGCTCTCCTGGCTCTAGCTGAAAGCTCTCTGATTGCTTCACTCTATAGCCTTATCACTTCCTCTCTTCTCATACCGCTTCCTTATAGTCTGTCATTTTCCAATAAGCTATACACCTTCTTGTGATACACACACAAGAAAGACTGATTGCCATTGTTGTAATGGTCACTTTACGATCTTATTGTTCATACTTTTCAAAGTGCGTCCACATCAACCTATCAGAATCTAGCTATCATTTATCTAGTACATTTTAGAAAATGATACCTATAATTTAATTGGTTGCTAAGGGTTGCATCTCCACCATTCCTTTTTAGAAGCTTTAGAAAATCTACCCTTTTGTCAGAGGTGCCACCGGGTCTGGTGACACCTGGTACGCACTCTGGATAACCCCCATGCGCCAGAGTGTGCATCCAGTCAAAAAAGGAGCATGGCCTAAATAAAGGGGGCGTAGGAGCTTCACGTAGGAGCCCGATAACATCACTCTGTAGGCAGCCCAGCATCACCGTTTCATCGTCCCATGGCTTCACGTCAAGTAGGATGGAAGACTTTGCGATAAGTGCTGGTTTTTTAGATTTCTTTGATGCATATTGTGCCAGACGTTCTTCTCTAATTCTCTTAGACTCTTCACTTTCCTCCTCCTCATCAGAACCAAACAAGTCAATGTCATCATCATTGCGGGGCTGCCCCCGGAGACTGGACAGTCTGCACTGCCGGCTCCTCTTCTGTTACTCCACTCCTGTCACTGCTGAGGAGCTGGCATTTTGGTGTCACCTCCTCCGCGGTGACACCTGGGTGCGGCCCGCACACCCCTCATGATGCCACTGCCCTTTATCTTCTTTTCTGATTATAGTCTACACCCCAACATAGGCATACAGTGTATTAGTCTCACTACTCCAACATAAAGCAAGAACAATGCAAACTTGCTGACATTTGAGTGGGGTGGTCTGGGAGATCCCTGATGGGGGTGCAAGTGTATGGCGCTGTAAATCACTTCAGTGTATCCCCACCCCTTCTGTAAAATTCTGTCAGTTGTGGCATTGACGCGTTTCACCTCTGGAGTATGGGAGACATGACTAAAATGTGCAAGTAATCTATGTAACAATGACACATGTCAACCATTAAGCTCCTACATCTACTTACGTACTTAACATTTCCATGACTACTAGTACATTGTTCATTACTTTATAATATGCTGTTATCACACCAGTACTACAACACTACTCACTCCAACCCACCACTCTTTCTAACCTCTAAATATTTGAGAGTAGCCACCCACTTTATATGTCAGCAATGTTATGGATGGATGCACAATGTCTGTTAAAGAGATATATGGCATCCAAGCCAAGCAGTAAAGTATGGTTGCAGTCTTCTCCTGTGGCTGCTACTACAATGAACTTTAGTAGTAAAACTTTTATAAACTTGCAATTGTTTCAGTTTGCCATTATTATGAGTGGGAGAAACCTAATGAATGAGACAAATCCATTTATCTATTTGTCTGGAATAAGACAACTTTCTGTTTTTACTCCACCACAAACAGCGCTGAGCTGTGTTGACTAAACCATTACATTGGCAGAACACACTGTCTGGGATGGACGTGTTTTGCACATTTGTATTTCTAACTCCCATTTGACTTTTTAAGAAAACATGAAAATGATGTTGAACAAAGAAGAAAATGAAGTCTTTGTGATCAATTGGTTTCACTCTAGCAGGACAACAGAGGATTCATAAAGAGAAAAGCATACATAAAGGAAATGGTATTACATTTCTCCTAATAATAATCTTTTTGCAAATTCCAAATATTAAATCTGCAGCCAACTGTACTGAGAGCTGCATTAGAGGAAATATAATGGTGGAATGGCTGTCTTACTGTCTAAATGGAGCTTTTTATTAGTAAAAGTTGTGACACATTTTGTCTACTATGATAACATTAGAACATGAATAATATCCCTGTTTAAAACAAATATAGTGCAAGTCAGTATAGGTTATTCAGTGTAGGGAATGTTGTTTATCTGTATAGTTTCAGAATATAGTCTGTGCATTCATGGTGCCAGCAGGGCCGAGCTGAGACTACATTGTAGTCTTGGCAAACAAACCCACCGGCACAGAGCCGTAGCTAGACTTTTTGGTGCCCTGTGCCAGAAAAAGCATTGGCGACCCCCTCATTTTTCAAAGGGACATAATGCACCCAAAAAAGGGCCATGGCCTCATGGGGAAGGGCCAAGAAAGAGATAGGGGAGGCCAGAAGATGCTGGGGATGAAATAAGAGGAAGTTACAAGTGAGAATGATAATAAACAGACAGGCCCAAACAGCGCCCCCTGACCTGTGGTGTCCTGTGCCATGGCACCGGCCGTACTGCCCTAGCTACGGCCCTGCACCGGCACATAGGAAATAATCGGATGCTGAGTCAGGCTGAGCTGCTTATTTTAGCAAACATTTTGAAACCCAGGGGCTTATGTAATATGGTGCGAGATGACGCCGCTGTGGTAATTCATGCCAGTGTTTCCCTATTTTTAAGGAGCCAATTATTTTAAAGACCGTTCCCAGTTCATACCCAGTTCATACTCTCAGGAGTCAGGTACATCTGACAAGTTCACAAATTGGCCAGTCCAATCCTGGTCGCTGACAATGTAAAATTCTATATCTTTGGAGGGGAGGGGGCTTCCAATAAACCATATATATAAGAAATAGTTTTAATCAGCTAGAATACATATTTAATATATAATTGCCACATACTTGCCGACTTTTATATTCTCCTCTCTGAAAGAAGCTGCTGAAGGGTGCGTGACCTGACACTGTCATTAGGCCACATCCCCTCGCAGCATAATGCAGCGAATCATGGGTCTCTAGAGAGGGGTCAAGGACAAAATTATCTTATTATCTTATTATTCTCATAGGATTATGTCACACCCCCACCCCCCTCCCCATGGGCCAGCGATTTGCATAATTACTCTCCACATCCTGCCCCCTTCAAAAGGAAGTGGGTGGATGTGGAAGGAGCACCTATCCTTCCGGGGGCCCGCAGGGATCCTCAAAAATTCCAGAGTCTCCCGGAGAGTAGATAAGTATGGAATTGCTTTCAATATTATGTATTTAACATTGCTTTTTCACATTAGAACATCAGTGCACTACTGACCTATTTCCTTCCTTCAATGTCTCCAAAAGGACTCACTGCTTTGTCTGAGAAGGACAATGCAGACAATAGAGGAAATGAGGGTGCAATTTAAAGCACTGAATTATTAAGGGTGCAAGAAAGACTGTGAACATTGGATTGTACAATCTGGTCTTTATCTCTGATAGTCCTGGTACGGGGGGGGGGGAGGTAATTTGGTTATTCCTGCTATATCCTTGTCTTTCACCTACATTGCTGTAGAGGATCTGCAGCTATAGAGCAGGAAGTGGCAGGTTGTTATAGCTATACCCCACTGTGCCTGATTCAGAGCTGCACTCAATGCGCACTTGGAAATAGCCGCAGGCTTGCACCCGTATTCAGAGTGAGTTGGATCTTTGTGGCTTGTTCGCCCCTATACATCCCTTTCTGAGAGCAGACTTCATCACTTCATCACTGTCAGCAAAGATCTGTCTGCAATGGCTGGATCTTTGTGTACATTTTTCCTTCTGAAGAAACAGCCACCCTACATGGCGGAGAAACGCGTAAATGAACAGGGACCATTTCACCGATGTGCAGCTGCTCTGTTTCATATTTACACTTGCCAGAGGTCCATATAAATGGATATAATTCCTCTCTCAGTGAAGTGACAGCGCCGTGTGCTATCGGTACCTGACACCTAGAGATCAAAGACTGAACACTGGGAGCGGTAAGAGCCGATTATAAAAGACATTGCTCTTGTACTGAAACTAACATATACCGCACAAACCGGGTGAGCTAAAAACTGAGATTATGGGCTTTACATGTAAAAGCAAAACTGGAGATAAAAGAACCAACCTGGCAATAAGTATTGTGGAGACAAAAGGCTAAAGTGATGGAGATGTTGCAATAATTATATCAGCTGCATAATAATTTATCTGAAAAGGTGGATTTTTGTATCTGATTCTTTATTGTTCTTTCATTGTTATTATGTGTTGTACTAATACTAAGTGCACTTTTATAGTATTACATTGAGTGTATATGTGTATATATAGAAATTCAAATATTGAATACAATTTATATATTCGCTCCTTGTTGATATAATCAGCTGGTGAATATTTAAAGGAGTAAAACAGGATTACTCAGTAGGAGCTGCAGTCACACTCATTGTTTACATTTTTATGTAGAGAAACATATTCTCAGAAATCATTTTAAAATTGTTTAAGGGCCTGAATATTGATAATAGTCGGATCTTTGTGGCTGCCCCACCCCTATACATCCCTTTCTGATAGCAGACGTCATCACTTCATCACTATCAGCAAAGATCTGTCTGCAATGGCTGGATCTTTGCGTACACTTACCTCTGAATAGGCTACAAGCCTGTCTGCTCTCCTACAGATACACCCATAGCAAGCTCATGCTAAGTGCGAATGTCCCATTGCTTCCCAGTTACACCCATGTAGCCTCAAGTGGATGCGCGCAAAGTGTGAAAACTCGCAGGTGTGGCTTGTCTGCGGCCGGCTCTGATTCCGGTCCACAGTCTGGGGAGAGTGCAAATATAGTACTGTAAGTTTTATGCTACTTCATGGAACAAGTTATGTTTTCTTTTCAGAAAGGATATAGGAATGCATAATGCTTTATGGAGAACTGAATGATACATGCTATGATGTAAGCCTGATTCCTGCAAGTGCCTCGATTTCAATTCTACTTTTTTATGGATCTCTACTAATATGCTTAAAATCTCTATTGTATCATGGAAACATAGAATTTTACGGCAGATAAGAACCACTTGGCCCATCCAGTCTGCCCCTTTTCATGTATCCTCTAGGCAACTTCAACCCTATTTGCTCCTTACGTCTCTCATAAGGATATTCTTATGCCTATTCCAAGTGTGTTTAAATTGTTCCACTGTTTTAGCTTCAACCACCTCTGATGGGAGGCTATTCCACTTATCCACTACCCTTTCTGTAAAGTAAATTTTCCTCAAATTTCCTTTGAGCCTACCTCACTCCAGTCTCAGTGCATGTCCTCGTGTTCTTGTACATCTCTTCCTTTGTAGAATATTTCCCTCCAGTACCTTGTTAAAACCCTTCATGTATTAGAAAGTTTCTGTCATGTCCCCCCTTTCCCTTCTCTGTTCCAAATTATACATATTAAGATCTTTTAGTCTTTCTAGGTAAGTTCTGTGCTGTAGGCCATGCACCATTTTAGTTGCCCTTCTTTGTACTGTCTTTAATGTGTCTATATCCTTCTGGAGATATGGCCTCCAGAACTGAACACAGTATTCTAGATGAGGCTGTACCAATGACCTATACAGTGGCATTATCACTTTTTTTTCTGCTACTGATTCCTCTCCCTATGCAACCAAGCATCTGACTTTCCTTCCTCAATGCTTTGGTGCATTGCTTGCCTGCCTTTAAGTCATTTGAAATGGTGACTCCTAATCCCTTTCCTTCTCTGTAATTTCCATTGTAGTGTCCTTGATACTATATTTAGCCTATAGGTTATTGAGACCCAAGTGCATGATTTTGTATTTTTTTACATTCAACTGTAGTTGCCATGTTCTTGCCCATTCCTCTAGTTTACACAGATCCTCAGTCATTTATTTTACCCCTCCTGGTGTGTCTACCCTGTTGCATACTTTTGTGTCATCTGCAAAAAGGCATACTTTCCCTTTAATATTATTTGCAATATCACCAACATAGATATTAAACAGCACTGGCCCAAGTACAGATCCCTGGGATACTCCACTGGTAACCTTTCCCTCCCATGAATACACTCCATTTACTACAACTCTCTGTTTCCTATCCTGCAACCAAGATCTTATCCATTCAACATATCCTTATAGTAGTTCATAAAATGTACACCAGGGACCAGGGGTTGGCTGGTGACTTTCATCCTAGGTGGCAAACACAAGCAAGTGGCCTCAGCTGTCTACCAGCACATTGCAATGGAAAAATGAGGGTGTAGTTTAAATAGGCAAAGGCATATATGATTTTTTTTATGTCAAACAACTATAAACAATTGCAAAAGCACCACAGGGGGGTTTGGATGTGCCTTCCCTGTAACCTGTACCCACTACCACCCTCTAGGTACCCCAGCTTTACAAATGTATATATGTACCCCCATCATATATCATACTATGAAACTTAAATCCAAACCACACTTGGCACACATATGTGCAGTGCTGGCCATGTCCCACCAATTGCCTGTTGGAAATGATGTGTGTGCAGGTGCTGATACTGCAGAATTATGTAGGCACACCCCAATGTATGACTCAAACTATGAACAGACAGTTACTTAACCAGTGGTGTTAGTTTATTGAAAGACAGCAGATACAGCAGTACTCACTGTTACATGCATACTGCAATGGAGTTTACCAGCCGGTGAGTGTATGCTGCAAATGGGTAGTGGTGCAGAGGTGCTGTAACAGTTCTATATGCAGGTATTATATATGTTCTGTCTAGGAGCTAAGCAGGTGACTGCTGTCTCCCACCATATCATTCTTTCACTGTAAAGATAAGATGGTCCATGCACATGCTCAGTAGTGAGCACGGTGGCCATCTTGGGACAGGGCATGAAGCCCCCCTGGTGAACAGGAAGACTGGAGTCTGCACAGTAGCGCACTCCTCTTTCAACATTACCCACTGTGTGGCCATCAATACACCTGAAGAGCCACCTGGCACATATAAACACACACTCACCTCTCATGAATGACCAGCAGCATCAGACTTTTCGGTCACCAGCCCCAAGGTGCTGTTGTAAGGATCAGAGATTTCTCAAACTTGAATCCTTTCCCTCTGAGTCACACACCAAGCCTGCTTACCTTGCAAGTCTCTGGTGCTTCCATGATCCACATTCCACAGGATGCTTCTTGACTGTCCGCAGTAAGTTCCTGGTCCCCTTCCCTCAAAACGAGAATTAATTATTAAATAAACGGGAGAGACAGATCAGCCCCTGCATTAGAAAAATATCATACTGTAGATGGCCGAGCACCTATGCCAGCACCAGCGCTTCTCTAGAAGTACTGAGTCTCACCCTGGAGCCGGCAACTCCACATCCTCTCTCTCCCAAGCACCACTGATGGGGATCATACCACCCTTAATACGGCACCGTATCTAATGGCAGAGATGCAAGCAGTGGATCATTCCCTGGCCATCAGGCATATGCATGCTGAGTGCGCTGTGGCCCCAAAGTTACAGAATTGTACCACCACGAGGGGAAGATGCCACCCTGCCCTCGGCCCAGCCCGTCCCTTGCTAGGGACATTAGGCAGTGGTGAGACTGGCAGTGTCTGCTTCATTCCAAGCAATTGTATAAAACGGCCTCACTGGATGATCCCATCTTCTTCCCATGACAGATAAACAGTAGCGGGTTATTATCATTTTAGTGTAATGCGCTGGTTCATATCGGAAGTGATAGCAGTTGTGCCTTGTTTCTATATGAGTTTAATAAGGCCTGAGCTGTGCAGATGTGTCTACAGCACTTAGTTATGACAGAGATGTTGTCAATGTTGCACATGGATCAGTGGACGATTAAGTTATCAGAAGCGATCACTGCAGCTTACTGACAGATGGCTCAATTGTTTGCACCTGTTTCCCCTGCGTTACAGACGTCTGGGATGAATTATTCTGCTTTATGTTAGACACATTTCACCTTTCTACACCATGACGCATTGCTGCAACATCTTTCCTGCAGTCACATAGAGATCATCTCTCTTTAGCATGAGGTCAGGGAGAGAAAGTCACTTGCCAAGTTCTTACTTTATTTTTTATTCCCAAAATTCGATTGTCTTAAAAAAATGTTAGTATTAAGCAGAGGACTTCCTTTATGCATTACTGCCAGGGGTGTGTGCAGCTGTTTTAGATACATTAGTACAGTCATGAAAGGTCATTTACAATAATACGGTCCCCACAGTGCAAATATCATCTACAATTGCCAAGATCTGCGCAGTTTCATGAGATTTGAATGGTGGAAAAAACACATTTTCGGGGAGTTCCCCAGTTAGCAGGCAGCCACACAGCCTTTGCCCACCACGGAACCACTTCTGTTTCTTGTCCCTGGAGGTTGTGGGCACCTATTTACCTATAGCAGAGGTTCCCAAACTCAGTCCTCAAGGCACCCTAACAGTCCAGGCTTTAAGGATATCCATGCTTGACCACAGGTGACTTAATTACTTAATTAGTATCTCAGTTAATTTGATTTAACTACCTGTGCTCTACCATGATATCTCTAAAACCTGAAATGTTGTGGTGTCTTGAGGACCACATTTGGGAACCTCTGGCCTATATTCAATGGGATGTCGTTAGCACCTTCATTTGCTTTTTATATGGGAATGTGCATTTCAAGACATATTTCTACCTGTGTAATAAGTATATCCAAATATACATTATGTAAACACAATCCTAATTTCCCTTCCTGCTACGATTTATTTAACCCTTTCGCTGCTGCAGGGTTTGGAAATATATAAACGTGTCCATTAAAGTTACCACTTGAACGGACCTCACCATTTGAGCGCACACCTTCGGTTGATGGTGGGTCAATACATCTGTCTCTCATAGGTGGCAACTTTTTGGCTCTTGTGCTCTTTAAATGTAAGCAATTTAAAGATTATTTAATATTTAAAAACAATAAATGGTATGGAATTATACTAATACGCAGCCATTGGGCCATATGTGTTGGGTGATTCTTTGGTGAGCGGGTTTCTTCCAGAACAGTATCAATCCACAATTGGAAGTCAATTGTGAAAGAAGTTGTGTGAAATATTGGTTATCTCTGAAACAAGATTACTAAAAGACATTTCTCACGGTGTGAACTAAAGATTTATGTGGACTAAGGTGTATCACAAAGGACTATGGGCCCTCTAGTATTTTTGATGTATATATAGGGGCATATTCAATTGGGCGCGAGGTTTAGCCAGGTAAAAAACATTGCGCCACTCGCTCCCAATTTTGGAATACCACGGGTATGCGCACTCCCACTACCCACGGTATCCAATTGAAACATAAGTGGTCTTGAGGGGTTTTCAGCTCTGAAAACCCAGCGCCAGCACTTACCTGCCCAAGGGTCTCTGGTGGTCTCTGCAGCTACTGGTGGCCTTCCCTCTATCTTCTCACTGGAGAGGGGGCTGCTGGGAGGCTCCAGGGGCTCTGGGAGGGGCAAGGGCTGCTGGGAGTTGTAGTTCTCCCAGCGCCCATTCCGGGGGCGCCTCACAGACACTAAGGGGCCACACAAACTGAGACACGCAAACTCATACACACACTCATTCATACACACTTGCAAACACTCACACACACTGACATACTCACCCTGCTGCAGAAGACCCAGCTTCCGATACTGGATGAAGAATACACCACTTCGGAAGGTAAGTAATTAAGGACTAATTAAGCTAATTGGTAACTTCCAAATGCTTAATTAGTCCTCAGGGGGGGTACTGCCGGGGTGCCAGAGCAAGTCCCACTGATTTGACCTAAAATTATCGATTTTAGGAAAAACCACACTCGCTCTGGAGGTGCGTGACAAAAAACCTTCCAGCGCGTAAAAAATTTAATTATCCGCAGCTAATTGAATAGCAAACAACCCACACCTGCTGGAAAAACCTCACAAGTGCGGTTTTTTGCTAGTCTCGCACCCAATTGAGTATCCTTACATAGACATTTTTTTGAGAAATGTACTCCTTGGGACTGTGCATGACCTATGGAGACAAAAAAATAAAAACAAAACTGAATATTTGGTTGTCTGTCTTGACTGAGAGTTTAAATTATGAGTTTTTTGAGTCTGAAAAACATGCAAGTTTCCATGTTCTCAGACTCTGTTACATTGGCCAAGTTTAAAAAGTGTGAACGTGTACGCTCACATTTTCTAAACTCTCACCCTATTACGTTTGGCCCAATATATTAAGCACTAATCAGGCAGCTCATCTTGACTAATGAAGTTGCAGCATACATGTCAATCCAGTAGATGGCGCACCAAGACAAATACTACATATCATAGAGTCACTGGTCATGTTACTTGCAGCTGGTTTAGTGTTACTGTAGGTTAAGTACAGATGTGTCCTGCTACATCTTTGCTCCATATGCCAAGTAGCGTGCTCTGCTAGTCATATAGTCATACTATACTGAATCGTACAGTATAGTCGCACTATACTGTGGTGCATCATAACGTACTGAAGTGCTGGAAAAGCCGGAGAGTGTAGTACAAGTTTCTATCCACCAGATGTCACTTTTCCTAAACTGCACATTTGAAAAACAATTTATACATGTGTTCTGTCATCATTATTACACCAGACCATGCGACGTGCTACATTGTTTTTCAGGGATGTGCAACACTCACACAGTAATAACATGCCTTAGAAATGTACAGTTGAGTTTGAAGGACACTGTATAAAACCATCACTGAACTTCAAGTCTCAGCCCAGAAAGAGGTATCATTCCAATTACAAACTGAGTATGCATATTATTCAGCATGATTGCGGCAATGTCGGCACTATTGTGCCACTAGGGGTTTGTGTCACAGCTGCCGACACTTGAGACTCCTGGAGGGAGGCAGGCCTACTAGGCACAATAAACTGGGGTGGTCTTAGGAATGACCTTTCCATGAAACTCAGTAGCACAGGATAAAAGTAAAATAGAATTTATTCACATAAGAATTATAAACAGCAAATTCTCAAATAAAGTCTCAAACAGCACGGAGGTTCACATATGCAATAATATGTATAGGAGAGAATCCCCAAATATATATAAGCAGTCTTTAGCATATAAGAACTAACGTGGTAGGGAACCCTGAGTCCAGAATGAGGCTAACACCTAAGGATGACATTAAGGACCTTTGCCAGGGTAGAACCCTGTAGTAATGGAAATCCGGAGCAGAGCAGACCCTGCAGAACAATATAGTTCCAGGACAGGACCGAGCCCTGCGGTGCTGTGAGAGATGAAGCAAACTTGAGCCTTGTGAAGTAGTGAAGTTGGAGCAGGGTTAAGCCCTGCAAGATGATGAGATTCCAGGACAGGGCTGAGCCCTGCGGCGTGGCTAGAGTTCGGAGCGGGGTTGAGCCCCGTGATGCAGAGAGGATTGTAGCGGGGTTGAGCCCCGTGATGTGGAGAAGATTGTAGCATGGTTGAGCCCCGTGACATGGAGAAGATTGTAGCGGGGTTGAGCCCCGTGACGCGGAAAAGATTGTAGCGGGGTTGAGCCTTGGGATGCTGAGAAGATTATAGCGGGTTAAGCCCCATGATTCAGAGAAGATTGTAGCGGGGTTGACCCCTGGGATGTGGAGAAGATTGTGGGGTTGACCCCGTGATGCGGAGAAGATTATAGCGGGGTTGGGCCCTGTAGTGTGGCTAGGGTTCGGAGTGGGGTTGAGCCCCGTGATGCAGAGATGACACTGTAATGGTGCAGTTGACAACTGTAACAAGGATGAGTTCAATATCCACAGGAACGGAAAGACAACAGGCAAAGTAAATAGTGCAGCAAAATGGTGAAAGTGCAGTGATGGAGCAATCAGCAATACTTAGGAATAGGAATGCTGGGCCCTGTAGTGCGGAGGGTGACTGACATCAGAAGTTCATCTGGAATACAACAAAGTCCACAGCAATCCACAGGCACAGTGGGGATCTGGCAGGAGTCCAAGAAAAGACCTGAAAGCAATGTTGCACAGACACTGAGACACAGTTAGTAACAGGCTTTTTACTAGAGGTCTGTAATCCATAGGAAGTTTCAGAACATGTGACCCAAATGGAATCAGGTTTGAAATAATGAGCAATCTAGGAATCTCACAACTTGACGACACCTGGGAAACAGATGATCACTTTAACACTCTATCCCCTGAATGAGAAGCATGCCAGCAAGCAGGATAGCTCCTCCAACGACCACAATGGAACTTTGGCAAAAGTAGTCTATCTTTATGTACTGAAATAGTCGCAGTCCTGACAGTACCCCCCCTTTTTGGTTGGTCTCCGAACACCCACCAGGTTTTAAAGGGAATTTAGCATGAAAATTACATATCAATTTAGGAGCATGGACATCAGAGTCTGTAATCCAAGATCTCTCCTCCGGGCCATAACCCTTCCAGTCTACAAGATATTGCAATTGATTTTGATGCTTACGTGAATCCAGAATCTTATTGATCTCAAACTCCATACCTCGAGCAGTTGTTATGGGAGGTACTTTAGGCAAGCTGTCATGAAATCGATTAAGAATCAATGGTCTAAGCAAGGAGACATGAAAATAGTTAGGTACATGCATAGTTGGAGGTAACTGTAACTTACATGCCACTAGGTTGATAATTTTTATAATACGAAAAGGACCAATATACTGGGGAGCAAACTTCATGGTAGGTACTTTAAGTCGAAGATTTCTAGTAGACAACCGGACACGATCCCCAACAGAATACTTAGGAACAGCCAAACCTTTTCTATCAGCAAAGGTTTTATAATTGTGAGAGGCTTTCCTAAGACTCTTATGTACCTGGGTCCAAATTCCAGAAAAATGTTGGAGGGTAGCTTTAGCTGCTGGGACATCCACAGTAGGAATTGACTGAAGCTCAGGAACTCGAGGATGTCGACCAGTATTGGCAAAAAAAGGACTTACACCTGTAGCAGATGAATAATGAAAGTTATGAGCAAACTCAGCCCAAGGCAAAAAATCAATCCAATCATCTTGGGAGGAAGAAATATACAGTTTTAAGAATGTCTCCAACTCCTGGTTCACTTTTTCAGTTTGTCCATTTGACTGAGGATGATATGCAGAAGGAAACTGTAATTTAATTTGCAATGATGAACATAAAGCCCTCCAAAACTGAGCAACAAACTGGACACCCCGATCAGACACTATCTCAGAAGGAAGTCCATGAAGATGAAATATCTCTTTGATAAATATTTATGCTAATTTGGGGGCTGATGGAATTCGAGCCAAAGGACAAAAATGAGCCATCTTGGTAAAACGATCCACCACTACCCAAATAACTGTACACCCCCTAGACTCAGGAAGATCTGTAATAAAATCCATGGAAAGATGGGTCCATGGTTGGCTGGGAATGGGTAGTGGATGAAGAGGACCAACTGGAGATTGCTGGGAGGACTTATGTTGTACACACTTAGAACAAAAACGTATAAACTCTTGGACATTTTTTTCATGGAAGACCACCAATAGGTACGTTGCAAAAAATAGTACATTTTACGAACCCCTGGATGTCCAGAGAAACGAGAATTATGAGCCCAGGAAAGAAGTTTACCTCGTAACTCAGGTGCCACAAATATCTTCCCTGGAGGAGGATCAGGAAAGATGGAAATTGAAGAAAAGGCCTGAGGGTTTATTATAAGGTACCTTTGATCCTCATTTTGTTCTTTCTCTTCCAACATTGAGCGTGAGAGAGCATCTGCCTTTTTATTCGAAAGAACCTGGACAATACCTGAGGACAAAATAAAAACGAGAAAAGTAGAGTGCCCAATGAGCTTGTCGTGGGTTCAGACAATGGGCAGTCTTCAAATACAACAAATTTTTGTGGTCTGTAAAAATAGTAACAGGATGTTTTGCGCCTTCTAATAAATATCTCCACTCTTCCAAAGCTAACTTAATAGCTAACAGTTCATGGTCCCCGATGGAGTAACTACTCTCAGCACTAGAAAACTTTCGTGAAAAGAATCCACAAGACACTGTTCTCCCATCTGCAGCCACTTGAGACAAAACAGCCCCAACTCCATAAGTGGAAGCATCCACTTCTAGCATAAATGGTTTCTCAATGTCAGATTGAACTAGAATGGGGGATGCAGAAAATGCATCTTTAAGAATCTGAAAGGCATTCAATGCCTCTGGGGACCATACTTTGGGATTAGCCCCTTTTTTTGTAATAGTAGTAATTGGGGCTACAGTCATTGAAAACGCTTTGATAAACTTTCTGTAATTATTGGCAAAGCCTAAAAATCTCTGAATAGACTTTAACAAAGTGGGCAAAACCCAATCTTGAATAGCCTTTAACTTTTCAGGGTCCATCTGAAGCTCAGAATCGGAGATGATATACCCCAAAAAGGGTGTAACTGGAACTTCAAAAACACACTTGAGATCTTACCATAAAGCTTATTAGCTCGAAGATGACTTAATACCTCTTTAATATGGGTACGATGATCAGAAAGATTCCTGGAAAAAATCTAAATATCATCAAGATAAAAAATAACAAAATGGTAAAGGATATCTCGGAAAATTTAATTCACAAACTCCTGGAACACCGCAGGAGCATTACATAAAACAAAAGGCATGACAAGATTCTCGTAATGGCCAACTCGCGTATTAAATGCGGTTTTCCACTCATCACCCTCTTTAATTATGATCAAGTTATAAGCTCCTTTTAGATCAAGTTTGGTAAATAGTTGAGAACCCTTAACTCTATCAAACTCCGTAATGAGAGGTAAAGGATATTTATATTTTACCATAATATCACTTAGACCTCTAAAGTCGATACATGGACGAAGACCGCCATCATTTTTCTTTACAAAAAATAAGCCCGCTCCAGCGGGAGATGAAGAAGGCCTGATAAACCCCTTTAGTAGGTTATCTCGCACATACTCCGACATGGCTTGAGTCTCAGGAACAGAGAGAGGGTATACTCGACCTTTAGGTGGCATTTTACCAGGGATAAGTTCAATAGGACAATCCCATGGACGATGCGGTGGGAGTTCTTCTGCCGCCTGCTCAGAAAAGAAATCAGCAAATTCATGATAAGGCTGTGGGAGAGAGGGTGGAAGATCTACTTTCGCTTCAGCCAATTGTACCACAGGAATCAAACAATTTAATTTGCATTTGGGACTCCAAGAAAGAATTTGAGAACAAGTCCAATCAATATGAGGGTTATGAAGAGTTAACCATGGTAAACCAAGAACTATATCATACATAGAAATAGGTAATACCAAAAACTTTAAACTTTCTTCATGCAAAGCTCCTACCCTCAACTTCACAGACTTTGTTTGATGTGTAACATATCCATTAGAAATTCTAGTCCCATTTACTGCAGAAAGGGAAAAAGAACGGGTTAATTTGACAACAGGAATTTTCAACTTTTGAACCAAAGACAATGAAATAAAATTGCCAGCTGCTCCAGAAGCTAGCAATGCAGAAAACTGTTGACATGAAGAACAAAGTCAGGAATGCTCACAGAAATTAAACAATCTTTTTTGGGGGAAACTTTAGAGAGTACCCCTAGTTTTACTTCCCCTCCATCAACTAGGGATGACCGTTTCCCGGCCTTATTGGACATTTAGCCAAAAAATGTTCTGAGGATGCACAATACAAGCACAGATTAGAACGCCTTCTACGTTGCTTCT
Organism: Taudactylus pleione; assembly: GCA_031769625.1. NCBI lineage: Eukaryota > Metazoa > Chordata > Amphibia > Anura > Myobatrachidae > Taudactylus > Taudactylus pleione. The sequence continues at coordinate 25,439,071 of JAUIMM010000113.1, read as the reverse complement.
CCACTTCAGGCAATTTGGCTTTATTAATTTGCATAGGCTCATCAGATGTACCATGAACAGAGCGATACTGGGAAAGAGAATTTTTAGAACACTCAGTGCAATTCCTCTGAACCCCTTGTTCTCTCATACGCAGAACAATTTTAATAGTCAATGAAATTAACTCCAAATTCTCAGGAAGATCCCGAGTCACCAACTCATCTTTACGTCTCTCAGAGAGACCATTCCAATGTGCTGCTCTTAATGCCTCATTATTCCACTTAAGTTCTGTGGCTTTAGTTTGAAAACGAACCACATACTGACTAACTGGAGCTGCTCCCTGCTTTACTTGTAGAATGTCCACAGATGCAGCCACTGATCTTCCAGGTTCGTCAAATATCCTTTTAAAAGTAGAAACAAAGCTTGGTAATTAGACATTAAGGCATATTTTCTCTCCCATAAATGAGAGGCCCACTCAAGAGCAGTACCAGACAATAATGACATAATATAAGCCAGGGCTGTAGCTAGGGTAGTGCGGACGGTGCCATCGCACAGGGCACCAGAGGTCAGGGGGCACTGTTTGGGCCTGACAAATTTCTATTTATTATCATTCTCACTTGTAGGTTCCTCTTATTTCATCCCCAGCATCTCCTGGCCTCCCCTATCTCTTCCCTGGCCCTTCCCCATTAGACCATTTCCCTTTTTTGGGTGCATTATGTCCCTTTGAAAAATGAGGGGGCACCAATGCTTTTTCTGGCACAGGGCACCAAAAAGTCTAGTTACGGCTCTGATATAAGCCACTTTGACACGAGGGGTGGTAAAACTTTGAGGTAACAATTCAAAATGAATCTCACATTGGTTGAGAAATTCTCTACATGTTTTTGGATTACCATCATAAGAGGTGGGAGTTGGTAGGCGTAAATAAGAAGCTGAAACCCCAGATGTACTTGTAACAGGAATTTTAAGAGTATCAAGACGTATGAAAAGATTCCTGTAGACACTGTAAAACTTGAACTTGAGTATTTTCCTATACTTCCACGGGCGATCAAACCCTGAAGCACCTGTACCCCAGTAGCCTGTTCCAGATCCGGATTCATTTTTAGGTCTGTGCAAACTGTCGTGGCTGCCGACATTTAAGACTCCTGGAGGGAGGCAGGCCTACTAGGCACAATAAACTGGGGTGGTCTTAGGAATGACCTTTCCATGAAACTCAGTAGCACTGGATAAAAGTAAAATAGAATTTATTCACAAAAAATTATAAACAGCAAGGTCTCAAATAAAGTCTCAAACAGCACAGAGGTTCACATATGCAATAATATGTATAGGAGAGAATCCCCAAATATATATAAGCAGTCTTTAGCATATAAGAACTAACGTGGTCTGGAACCCCGAGTCCAGAGTGAGGCTAACACCTAAGGATGACATTAAGGACCTTTGCCAGGGTAGAACCCTGTAGTAATGGAAATCCGGAGCAGAGCGGGCCCTGCAGAATAATAATTTAGTTCCCGGACAGGACCGAGCCCTGCGGTGCAGTGAGAGATGAAGCAAACTTGAGCCTTGTGGAGTAGTGAAGTCGGAGCAGGGTTAAGCCCTGTAAGACAATGAGATTCCAGGACAGGGTTGAACCCTGCGGAATGGCTAGAGTTCGGAGCGGGGTTGAGCCCCGTGATGCAGAGAGGATTGTAGCGGTGTTGAGCCCCGTGATGCGGAGAAGATTGTAGCATGGTTGAGCCCCGTGACGTGGAGAAGATTGTAGCGGGCTTGAGCCCCGTGACGCGGAGAAGATTGTAGCGGGGTTGAGCCCCGGGATGCGGAGAAGATTCTAGCGGGGTTGAGCCCTGTAGTGTGGCTACGGTTCGGAGCGGGGTTGAGCCCCGTGATGCAGAGATGACACTGTAATGGTGCAGTTGACAACTGTAACAAGGATGAGTTCAATATCCACAGGAATGGAAAGACAACAGGCAAAGTAAATAGTGCAGCAAAATGGTGAAAGTGCAGTGATGGAGCAATCAGCAATACTTAGGCAATAGGAATGCTGGGCCCTGTAGTGCGGCAGGTGACTGACATCAGAAGTTCATCTGGAATACAACAAAGTCCACAGCAATCCAAAGGCACAGCGGGGATCTGGCAGGAGTCCAAGAAAAGACCTGAAAGCAACGTTGCACAGACACTGAGACACAGTTAGTAACAGGCTTTATACTAGAGGTCTGTGATCCATAGGAAGTTTCAGAACATGTGACCCAAATGGAATCAGGTTTGAAATAATGAGCAATCTAGAAATCCCACAACTTGACGACACCTGGGAAACAGATGATCACTTTAACACCCTATTCCCTGAATGAGAAGCATGCCAGCCAGATGCTGCAGCTGCCGGCACCAGGAGCTGCACATGGGATCTCGCGATGTGTGCAAGATCCCACACATGCCCAGTGGGGCCAGCCAGTAGTCATAAGCTGTAAGTGCCGGTTGCTGGGGCACTACAGAAAGTGGTGTGCGGTGCTCACATACTGTAGTGATTTTATGTCTTAGAAACTAGTAGTAGGGTCTGAACAATGGCGCATAAAACCATCACTGAACTACAAATCTCAACCCAGAAAGACGTGTCTCTGGAATACAAACTGACGGATCGCTGGAGGGGGGAGTTTTCACTTGCCTGCTCCAGCGGTTGAGTGCTTCCTGCTCCACCTCGACAAGGAGCTTGTACAACATATATCTACTCCACACATAGCCGTAAGTACTGGTCGCTGCGGCACTGCAGAAAGTGGTGTGCTCACAGTGATTTCATGTCCTGCGCTTATATGCACTCTTATGCGTTAATATCCGGCATCGTACGCCATGCATGCGTCATGCGTGCCACTATTAAAGTATGCTGTAGGAAATGGCTGTGAGGCAGTGGCCATATTCTCAGAGGGAGTTGCAGATGCTCCTTAAGTGGAGGGATCAGCCGCTTCTCAGCCATGCTGAGAAACGCTAGGCAATTATCAATGCCAGGCTTGATATCCTGGCCCAAGTATGCCGGGACAGCTCAACCCGGTCACTACAGCGCATATACTGTGTATATATATATATATATAAACAAACGGGTGGATGGCGGCACTCACGGCGACTGCTCACAAATGACAAGAGTCTCTCTTAGGTAGATCATCGTTTCATGGAGATTTACTTCATTTTGTCAAGATAGCAAAAGCATGAAAAGTTACATACCTTTATAGAACACCTCGTGCAGACGCCGTCCTCCCGCCCGGAAGCGGAAGTTGACGTCAGACAGTACATAGTGCACCCATCACCATGGTTACCACACTACAACAATCAAGACAAGACAAACATACATTAAAATCAAAAAACAAATCGCAAATCATGCATGTCCTATAGAAAGGACTGTAAGCCACATAATAATGCTCACAATAGATAACAACTGAGCATAAATTTATTCCTCCGAAATATAATTTCGGAGGAATAAATTTGCCGTCAATACTGGCCTGAGGTTTAGATTTGGAGAAATATTCTCTCAATGGTAATTTACGACCCAACTTATAGTTTTCAACCTGCCACTTAAAAGGGTCATGACCACTTGTCGGCACAAAAGACAAACCCAGATTCAACACCTTCCGTTCTGTAGCTGATAGTTCTCTATTAGAAAGGTTAAACAGCTGAGTACCTCAAAAAAGGGATGTTTTAAATGTATTGACTGTTTAATTTAATCATCCGTTTACTGGGAAAAAGTTTGCCATTCGCTATTTCTTAACATGCACTACAAGGTTTGTTGTTTACCTCATTAATTGCCCATGCAGTAAGAATTATGTGGGAAAAACCGAACGCATGTTTAAAGAAAGAATGGCTCACACGCCATTTTGTAGAGGCTAACCATAGTTTGGCAACCTTGCTGTACAAAATCATAGACCACATACCCCCCCTCATTAGAGGTGGAGACCGGGGTAAACAGTTGTTGAGGTTAGAAGCCCAATATATTTCGTTTGAAATGAATACACTAACTCCTTTGGGCTTAAATGAAAATTTAGTGTTACAATGCTTCTTGTAAAGCCATAGACTTTTGTGTTTTGTTTTTTTGTGTTAATTAATTTTTCTCTGATAATTATGCAGAGGTTCTGGTTGAGGTATTACTTACCTTTTATAATTTGAATGTCTCCATTATATTAATCTTCTAGTTTAGTCACTGTTATTTTGCAGCAAGAACAGTACTTGAGTTAGTCATTCCCCTCTAAGATTGAGTTCCTTGTGAATGGAATAGCACTCTTATAGGCTGTCCTTTTAACGCACATTGGTTCAGTCAATATTGCCATGCGAGGGGGTTTTATCCCCGCATGGACGTGTACCATATTTATGCTCAGTTGTTATCTATTGTGAGCATTATTATGTGGCTTACAGTCCTTTCTATAGGACATGCATGATTTGCGATTTGTTTTTTGATTTTAATGTATGTTTTGTCTTGTCTTGATTGTTTTAGTGTGGGAACCATGCTGATGGGTGCACTATGTACTGTCTGACATCAACTTCCGCTTCTGGGCAGGAGGACGGCGTCTGCACGAGGTGTTCTATAAAGGTATGTAAGTTTTCATGCTTTTTGCTATCCTGACGAAATTAAGTAAATCTTCATGAAACGTTGATCTACCTAAGAGAGACCCTTGTCATTTGTGAGCAGTCGCCGTGAGTGCCGCCATCCACCCGTTTGTTTGTTTATTGGTCCTTGCATAGCAGTTCCATGGAGGGCACCAGCGCTATGCACATTATGATATTGGGAGTGCCAGCATGATTGTTTCTTATATATATATATATATATATATATATACAGTATATGCGTACAAGGTAGGGCGCCAGTGGTAAACAATCATAGAATTAAATTTTTTACAGCACTTCACAAGTACCCTTTGCTTAGTACATTTTGGCATTTCTTTTGGCATAAATAACAGCTTCCACTTTTTTCTTGTACTTCTTGTACCCAGTTCAGAATCTTTTTTATTTTTGCTTTAGGAATTGTTTAGCTCTCTTTGTTGCAAATCTGTCCTAGGTCAGAAATATTAATAGGCCTCTCTGCATGCTTCACGTTTGAAATCTCGTCTGAGATTTTCAATAATATTAAAATCTGGGGAGGTTCCAAAACTATTCCAAAACTTTTTTTTTTTAGTTTCTGTAACTATTTCATGGCTGATTTTGCAGATGCCTTTACAACCTCTTATCAGTGGCAAATTTTTAATTTTTATGTTTGTTGCTATGTAGCTAAGGGCCTGAGTCACAGATGTGCACATTGTGGATATTTATGTAGTTGAGCGAAAATTGGCAAACTGTGTATGACTCTACGGTAAGTCGCACTCCGGCAGCGACTTTTTACTTGCAGCGTGATTGTAAGTTAGGGAGCGATTGTGGGAGGTAACAGGGAGTGACGGCAAAAAACATAGATATGTCACGCTCATGACCTTATTCGGGGTGTGTCACAGCCTGCGTCTGTGATCCCGCACACAGTGAAATCCTCCGACGTCTCAGTATCCTTGCAGGGCCGTTTCTAGAGAGGAGGGGGCCTGTGAGCAGTCTTCGACGCATGCACCCTTCTCTCTGTCCGGCAGCGCACTGAGTTGTGCGCTGCCAGCGCCGGAGTTATAGACTCTGGGCACTAGAGTGTGGGGAGACACACAACACGAGGTCTCACCACCATAACAGCAACCATCCTCAAATCAGGGTTAGAATTCCTCAGAAAGTCAGACCCCAGAAATAAAATGAGGTTCCCCTCCAGCCCTAATATTGTTCATTACAAGTGGACTACAAATCTCAGGCACCTGCCCAGGCATGCAGGCATTCTTGGAGCAACAATTGCCAGCATGCCCGGACATTAAGGGTCCACTGGCAACTGTAGTCCACCTGTAATGAAAATATTAAAATAAACACAGGACTCGCACACCGTATGTTTTAATCTTTTATTTAAGAATAAAAAATCAATTATACAAATAGATCAGTATACTGAGATAGTGAAAATTGTGATGCTGAGAGACTCCCTAGTTTGTCAACCTGCTGGAACATACAGTCAGGTGCATAAATATTGGGATATTGACAGAATTTTCATATTTTGGCCTATATTCACCACCACAATGGCTTTGAAATGAAACAAACAAGATGTGCTTTAACTGCAGACTTTCGGATTTAATTTGAGGGTAATTACATCCAAATCAGGTGAACGGTGTAGCAATTACAATGGTTTCTATATGTAATAATGTAATAATTGGAAACAGACAGTTCAGCCTTAAATTAATTCCATTATGGATTAGAAATCATATTACTCACTGCATGGGGTTTCTTAAGTTAGATACACACTACACGATGGGTGCCGCCAATCCTGAAAACGCTCCAATCGGATTGGTGCGCACCTGTACACACTGAGCAATTTCCTGCTTAGTATGTACTCTCCATTCATCTCTTAAATGGGATCAGGGCGATGGCATAGCACATATCAAACAAGTTGCAAGCATGGGCTTAATTTCATATACAATAGATGTGCACAGGGTCGCCAAGAGCTGGCCCGGGTGAAGGGGGTGTGGCCTAATCACGGGAGAATGGCCATACCTCCTTAAGAAAGAAAAATGAGTGCTGGGGAGGGGGGCGGGGCTTTGTGAGCCCCTCAGCCCAGCGCAAATGCAGTCTCCCTTTGCAGCCCAGCACACAGCAGCGTGTGATGGGCTGCTCAGCTAACAAGGAGGAGGGGTGGCAGTGTCGGACCCGGGCCCCATCCGGGCACTTCCAGCAAGCCCGGGTCCAGATAATTAGTACCTGCTTTCCCCCTCCCAGCGCCCCTGGATGTGCAATTGATACACAATCTTCCTGCAGCAGTTATGTAAGGAGCCTGACATCACTACTCTGAGCTGTTGGGGAACCTTGCTCATTCTTTGGTTTTCTCTTTCTCACATCAAATCACTGCCCAGTTACAGGTAGTTCTGTCCTGGCTTATATAATCACGAGTGGACAGATCACAGCTTCCCACAAAATGAATACTAGAGATGAGTTACATTTTCTAAAGTCGTACACAAGTTTCTGTGTCTTTCCCGAATTGGTAGTCTGATTTATTTATTTTTTTAGTCTGAAAATTTTTTTTTAGTCTGAAAAAAAGTTTAACAGTTCACAAAACATAATAAAATCTGTTATGTTACAGCTCTGTGCCCAGATTCTATGGGCACAGAGTACTATGGATCAGAACTATGGCTGGATTATTCTAGAAGCAAGGGTGCTTCAGGAGGATCCCAAAGTGTGGTGGATATATTCTCTATATATTTTTAACTTTGTGAGTGTGTTTTATTTATTAATTAAAATCAATTTAGAAGCAATACTACACCATTGTTTGCGATCTCTTGTTTTTACTTTTCAAGAACTCATGATATGAACATAAAGCTCTCAACAAAATACGGAGGATCAATTTAATCCATATAAGGCAAAGAGTAAATCTCCTTCATTACTCTCAAGAGTAAAGGTGCGTACACACATAACGATTTTTTGAACGATTTAATTATAACGACGTCGTTATCGTTCAATCGTTTAAAAAATTGTTCAGTTCCTGAGTTATAACAATGAACGAAAATCGTTGAAGCGCGCTCCCGTTTGTAGTTTGTAGTAATTTCAGACTGACCAACATAACGATTTGCATTAAGGGAAGGAACATTTTTCGTTCATCGTTGTGAAAATCGTTCATTACACTTCAAAAAATCATTAACTTTTCAAGGGAAAATCGGTCAGAAAATCTGACAGATAATCTGACAGATAATCGTTGGTTCCAAAATCGTTACGTGTGTATGCACCTTAAGGCTTTACATTTATACCTATTTCTGAGTGACTGGTTTAGGAATCACCTCTGAATGTAGAACTCACTGCAAGCGCCATTGTGATACGCTTTAATATTTTTTGGCTAAATTTAAAGAAGCAATCAGTTATAAGGCTGAACCAGCCTTATAACTGATTGCCGCTTTAATTTTAGCTGCAATCTCGCTGAAATCCCACCTTTCCATAAGATCAGAACCTACAGTATTACATAACTCCCCAAGATCGTTTCCTTAACAGCAACAAAAATCAACAGTCAGCAAACTAAAAGCAGAGTGTACAGAACCAAGGCAAGTGAATTCCTTCCCTATAATAATTTGAAAGCAGCTCACAGTCATTGTATTTCTTTTGCAAACTTGCAAACCATAAACCATAGCAATAGATAGTCTTTGAAGACGCCACAAAGGCATTATAGGTTATCATGAGAAAACCAGCTGCTGTATTACGTTTTATGGTGTTCTATATAATTTCTGTGTATTCAAATTGTGATTCGTCACATCACTCACATCAATTAAGATCCTTTCAATGATTATAGTGTATTTATATTTTAAAAGCAACATAACAATAACAGCTATTTATTACTAACATATTTTTTTCAAATATTTATGATACAATATGATAATTAATTTTAAATAAAAATTGCCTCTTTGGGGAGATACATTATCCTTATTAGTTGTATATGGGGTCTATATACAGTAAGTCATTGAGATATATTATCTGGTTACATGCAGAGGTTAAAAATTGATACATAGTTCTTCCCAAATATGTATTATGAAAAGTATTGCTTTAATCCATTCTGTTTCATAAAGAAATATAAAAGACCTTGGGCTGACCGAGTTAGTTTAATACAGCTACTGCTAACAATGCTCAGACTCCTGTAGCCCTATGCACTTATTAATATATGTGTCCCTGGGTTTCAAAAATTAAATAAAATGTCTTCTCATCCTAGTCAAAAGCACCTAGTTCCTGTTGGATAAATGTCAGATATTATTTTTAATACTTACTGTAGATTATTTTTTTAATAATAAATTGCTGTTTGTGTCTGAAGACCGGCGCCGGAATACCGACAGTAGTTTACATGCCGACGCCAGAATCCCTACAGCCGGGATGCCGAACGTAAGTATAACGGGCTTGTTAGGTCTTAGCCGCAGGCAGGGTTAGGTTTAGGTGTCATGGGGGGGTTAGGGTTAGGCTAGGGGTGGGGGAGGTTATGGCTATGTACCCCCGGGGTGGGTTAGGGTTAGGCACCACTGTCGGTGGGGTTAGGGTTAGGCACTAAGGGGGGGGTTAGATTTAGGCACCAAGGAGAGAGGGTTAGGTTTAGGCACTAACGGGGAGGGTTAGGATGGGGCATGGGGAGGGTTAGAGTTAGGATGTAGGAACAGGGGGTTAGGGTTAGGGGGAGAAGGAGGGAGGGTTACTATACTTACGGGACCCTTGCGGGATCCGGAGCATCGGGATGCTGCAGTCGGTATATTGGCCATAGGATTGCCAGGATTTCATACCCATTTCTTTCAGACTATGAGCCTGATTCAGTATGGATCCCAACTGCGTTTGCAATAGCGATTACGCACTCAAGGCCTGATTCAGCAAGAAACGCAAAGGAGAGAACATAGGGACTTGGCTGATGTTTCTGCACTGCGCATGCGTATGCATCGCAATGCATATGTGCGAACTAGCAATTGTGATGGGAACTGCGTATGCAGAGGCTAGGCAGGTCCCATGGCAGAGTGATTGACAGGAAGTGCTGTTTGTGGGTGGTGACGGGAAAGTGGTCAGGCAAACGCAGGCATGCCAGTGCGTTGCAACGCCATTGCAGGAGCGTGCATAAATTATCCACTGCAATACCATACCCAGCCTGAGGCCTCATATCGTGTGCTGAAGTTAGCAATTCCTGAGTGAGGTCTGAGCTGCCTTAACTGTGCGTATGGGTACGATGTTACTCGATGTTACCGATTATTTCGATATATTACCCAAGTATACAGTAAGCAAGTGGAAGTGGGCGTCCTTATCTTTAGATGCGATTGCAAACATTTGCATTTCACTGCTAATATGCGGTGCGTGCGTTCTAGCAGAATAGTGATTCTTGCTGAATCAGGCCCACAGTCTCAATGCAATCATATGCTAATCCTCTGTGATCGCTTTGCCGTCGCAGCACAACATAAGAATGCCCATCTTACCTTACAGTGTTACACACATCCGTAACACTTAGCAAGACTGCAAAACCAAAGGTGACATCGAGTACCATCGCAGCCTCACACACACTTGCACAAGGTCAGACCTTACTCATAAACGTGCGTAATTGCAGTTGCGATCCTTGCTGAATCAGGCCCTACTGTATATACAAATGACTACTGATTTTATATAACATTGCAGTCAGTCGCGATAACAAAAAGGTCAAGTGAGAGAGGATTCCAACAACCATTTACAGGTCTTCTGAGGTTTGCAGAAAAACACACCAAGAAATTCTCGGTTTTTGCCAGTAAAATAAATAGTCAAGAAATAGACATGGATTTTTTGCTGTGGCAGAACATGTCCCTGTGCATACACTGTGCAGCGTATTCCGCATTATAATAATGTTCTACGCTTTACAGGAGATAAAAATTCACACTTGGCCTGTGGGCAGCTCTTGTTTGTTTTGTGGTTCGCACATTGGCACATCAGGTGACCTCACTAAAACTGTTTCAAGAACATGAATAATCTGTTTGTCCGAGACATTCTAAAGAAGAAGTGTACATTAATACCTGTTTATTAGTATATCATTAAGGAGTATTACAGAAGAAAAATAAAACAAGAAGGTCCAAATGTACTAGATATAGCACTTGTTTATGTTCCTGTGGCTGAATTTATATCAAACACTTTCTTATGTTTTCAAAATTCTGGCTTGGTAAGATTAACATTTAAATAGTGATTCTAGTGAGGGCATGAACCTGTTTATATTTTGTTTGCTTGCAGTAAACCCAGGAACAGGCGGCCTATGCATTTCACTTATTCTTACTGGAAATTATCTCTCATGATGCTTAGCCAAATACTATGTATATTATTCAATATATAGTCATTTATGTTTCTTGCATGTATGTCAATTGTATCTTCTTATATCTAATATTTTTGTAACTGATCCAAAGCTTCCTCTAGGGGATTGGTGAATACATCCATATTTCTGGCAAAACTAGTAAACTAGTGACACAACCACACTGAAATGGTTTATGTTAACAAAATATCTCACTCAGGTCTCCCACTGGTAAGAAATAGGTTTACCACTAGCTTAGATCACAATGTTGAGTATATGTTTATTCTATGGCATTCACACAGATATATATATATATATATATATATATATATACTATTAAGTTTTATTATGTGATGTCATCCAACTCTATCCAGTGGAAGGCCCAGAACAGGCTCCCTGGGTTAAAGTTCTCTCCAGCGCATTCCGCCGTGAGGTCTGACCGGGACCCCAACCACTCCATTAGGTATCCCAGAAAAATTGCCAACCTGGACAGACAAACAAACAAACAGACCAATTATATATATATATATATATATATATATATATATACACATATATTTATGCACTGCGTATATATAATGGCAAGTTCGGGATAAGTATGCAGACTCCAGTCTCCATGTCCACTTTCACGCAGCAGCCAATTACCAGCACACCAGTCCAGGGCCTTGGCACAAGTAAACGCAGCTAGTTTTATTTGCAGCATAAAGAGAAAAAAAGGGAAAGCCTAGCCTGTCTGTCTCTAACTAAAAAAAAATGATACCCTCTCTTAGCATGGAGGGTCTAACATCCCTCTCACAAATGCACGGTATTAGCTTAAATCACAGTGTCTCTCAACTGGCTGCCTGTCCCTAGTGAGCGACAGACCAGCACCTGACACACCTTATATCAGTCTCTCACAGGTGTTCTGACAGTTAGTGTTACTAATTAGCTTCTGTACTCCAGATAGAAGCCAGGAACATAGGGCACACATAGCTCCCATTTACAAAGTTTCTTTTGCTTTTATCACCTACTGTATCCTGAGAATTGAAATCTTTGCAATGCCAAGAACCATCTTGTTATTCTCCCATTGTTCTCTTTATTCTGAGACATCCATTTCAAGGGAGCATGATCAGTGATCAACCTGAATTTTTGTCACACTAATGCCCACTTAATTGCCAATGCATAGCATATTTTAACTCATGTACATTATATTTCCTCCTTACATAAATAAGAGGATGCTCTTCACCATATTTGCTTTGAGACAACACGGCACATATCCCTATATCTGATGTATCTGTTTGCACCACAAATTCATGTTTAAAGTCAGGTGTCATCAAAACTGATTGGGTGCACAGTGCTACCTTCAATGCCTGAAAATCCTTTTCTGCCTCAGGATTCCATGTAACCATAAGTAATTGTTTAACCTTGGTAAGCTCAGTCAACGGGACAGCAACAGTGGCAAAATTGGGTATAAACCTTCTATAATACTCTGTGATTCCTAAGAAAGCTCTCACCTGCTTCTTATTTATGGGTCGTGTCCAATTTTGTATTACCTCAATTTTATTAGGTTGGGGCTTTATCAAGCCTCTGTCTTTGGTGTATCAAAGGTACTTCACCTCTTCCATCCCTAAACAACACTTTTTTGGATTGGCTGTCAATCCTGGATTTGCTGTTAATCCCGCCTCAACTCCACCACTTATTATACCAGGGGCATTTTAAGAGAGGAGGGGGCCAGTGTTTAGCCTCTTTGCAGGCCCCCTCATCTCTGGCAGTGCAGTAGACTTTGGCTTTGTGTCAGCATCTATTGCACATGCGCAGGTCTCTGGGAACATGTTGCCCAGACATTTTCCCAGTGAGTAAAGTCTGCAGAACCAGGCTGAAGTGGGGTGCACTGCACACCCTACACCCTTTATACATACACCAATGGCTTGTACCCTTGGTAAGACTGACAATCAGGGCTAAAGATGAATACGTCATTGAGATAAGCAGCAGCATACAGCCTGTGGGGCCTTAGAATTTTATCCATCATCCTCTGAAAGGTGGTGTTTGCCCCATGTAACCCAAATGACAACATCTTGTAGTGGATCAGCTCTCCCAGTGCAGAAAAAGCTGTCTTCTTTGCATTGTCTGTCAACGGCACTTGCCAATACCCTTTGGTTAAGTCTAGAGTGGTTAAGTACTGTGCTGTTCCCAGCCTCCCCATAAGTTCATCCAAAGGAGGCACTGGGAGTGTGACAATATAAATCTTGTGGTGTGCGGTGTTCTTAGTATGTTGCGTTAGGATGGTTCCTTACCAAGTATCCCTGACCCGGGATCTCCTGGGATTCCTCCGGAGGGTGATAGTTTAAATACAGGCAATTGGGTGCAACAACAAAATATATTTATTCAATTAATTGCAGTTTGGTTAAATAAACACTTCTACAATTATCAATACATTTTTAACGATTTCAAATACACATTTTAGTACACTCATTCAAGTCAGGAAAAGGCACTGGGATCCGAAACTTTTATTACACCGGAACTCCGGATCTGTTCTTCAACTGTGGAATGAATGCGTTAAATGCAAATAAACGTAACACAATACCTATAATTATCGGTTACTTGGTGCACCAAGAAAATTACAACAGACATCAGTCTCTAGTGTTACCCTTGCATGCAATAGGTTATCTGTTTAGTAGTTGATAATTTTAATACGTCGCCCGGGTTGCTGGCTAAGTTGTGGAGAATGAGTCAAGGTATCCTGTCTCTATGAAAATTCCTACGCTGCTGTGCCTTAAATGAGTAAAGTATGTTTATCGTGAAGTCTCAAATTGTAATCCTCTGTCTTCTAGTTAGAATAATGTCGTTAACTGACTTTGAAATTAGGCTCAATGCAATCTCGCAGTATTTCCCTGGAGGAGTAGCTGGCTGATAGCGGAGTAGGCTCGTTTAGAGTTAATGGTAGCAACTTTTCTGGCTACGCTCGTACTAGTTCTCTGTCTTTAACGTTTCTTTACAGGTATCACTCTGCTATATTGATAGGATGTTTGCGATGACACTCACAGTAAGTGAAGAATATCCAGCTGCCTTATTGCACTCTGTTCCTCTGTAATAGTTACAATATAAACTTATGCTATGTGGTGAGTATCACCTGTGGAATTAGATTGCAAGCTGCTGAAGGATCGTTATTCAAACTGCCTTCTCACATAAACTGTGCTACTTGTGCTTGATTAACTTGGCTTGCTTACTGAACTATGTAGCTCATCTGCACGGCTGCCCTTAAGTCAATTAATGTAACTCAGCTACTGTCCCTGAATGCTGGGAGCTGACTTGGGACAGGGAATAGAAAGGCACAGTAGTAGGGGCTGGTACAAGTACTCACTGCTCCGCCTCCATCTTGTCTCCGTTCCGCTCCGTTCTGTGAAACCACAACACAGCCCTCAGCACTCTCCCACTGAGCTGTCAGTCACTGAGAATGGGAGGGAAGCAGGGCGGCTCCACTGCTGAGGCCGCTTCCCTTTATCACCGCCCCCGCAGCTGCCGTTCGGCACCTCGGCTGTCAGTCACTATGCGGGGCGGCTTGGAGGTGGCGCCCGACTGACGCGACCTCCTCCGGCTAGACTCTCCTGGCTCCGTCTCTCCCCGGCTGTCGGCAGGGGGACTCCGCAGCTTATCCGGTGAGTTCAACTCTCACCACACTGTCCCCTACTCTCCGGTAAGTCCAGTGTTTGCTTCACACACTGGCTTACCTCAGGCACTGATTACCCGGCTGTCCCTGCGAGTGCTCTTTATAAATCCAGGGGTCGCGTGCGGGGCTCCTTCCCGCCGACCACACGCGCCGCTCTCCGGACAGGCCAGTTATATGTTCTAAAGGGAGGGAAAGGATTCCCCTCTGTAGCGGCTGGAATGTCCCGTAGCTGGCCGCGTGCCCCCTATTTGAACTTGTCCCGTACAGGGGTCCGCTCCACTATTCCCCGGAGAGGGGGGGTTAACATATTTACATACATTCACTGTATTCACAAACAGATTATCCCTGTTAACATTGTATACTTTAGATAATAAATATTTTGGGGTTATCACATTCCTCCCCGCTAGAATGATGCATGTCCCCATGCATTCTCCTCTCCTAATAAGTTTTCAACAACTATATTTGCAACCATCACCTTTTAGCTACTCTGTAACAAGTGTCGCAAGAACAATAGTTAGTTACAAATGTTACTCTCAACAATTACATCAGTAGCAATTTTAATTTGATACTTTTAAGCAGTTACTGAGCAATTTTTCTAACAAGTTTAAACAAACTGTTTGCACAATCATGAACATTTAGCTACATTTGTAGCAACAATAACAGAACCGATACATTTATTAACTTTAAGGTAGTAAGTTGAAACAGTCATTAAACAGGTTATTGCCTGTATCTTATGGGAAGAACCCCCTTGTTACTTCTTTTGGAACGTCTGCAGCTAGGAAGTTCGAGGGTTGCTTCCCCCTCCAATGTTGGGCTAGCGTCGGCCAACTGTTCATGGGATAGTGAAAGTCTAGAGTCGGAAACTACTGGCCAGTACATGCTCAACATCGCCTCTAGGACATTGTCCGATGGTTGAGTTAGTGTAATTTCCGGGTTTGATGGTACTGGTCTGGCTTCCAATTCTGGGACAAGGTACAATTTAAGTTGGTTCCGGTGAACCACCTTTTCCATGCCATCAGTTTCTCTAACTATCCGGTAGATTGCGATTTCAGGATTAGGGATCTCAGTCACTCTATAAGGTACTAACTCCCATTGCAGATCCAGCTTGCTGTGCCGTATGTTATTCTTTCGGAGAACTCTGTCGCCCACACTGAAAGGCTTTGCTTGGGCTTTGAGGTTATAATATGTTTCTTGCCGTTGTCTTTCATGGTCCATTTGTTGATGAACAATGGTTTGGGCCATTTTCAACCATTGCTGATGATCCTCGACCCATTCCATGTTAGAATTGAAGACAAGATCAGCATTTTTGGGTAGTCCTAACTGTACATCCATTGGCAATCTTCCAGGTTGACCGAAAAGTAAATAGTAGGGGGTGTACCCCGTTGACCCATGTACTGTATTATTATAGACAAATATCAATTCGGCTAACAGAGTGGGCCATTCAAATCGCTGTGAAACGGGTGCTGCTCTCAACATATTGATTAGAGTTCTGTTCATTCTTTCGCACACACCATTTCCCTGTGGATGATAAGTGGTGGTGTGTATTTTCTTGCATCTGTACAGGGTGCATAATTCTTGAAAAAGTTGCGATTCAAATGCAGGGCCTCGGTTAGTATTTTAGCAGGATATCCGTAGGGTCTGACGAAAGCACGCCAAAAGATTTCTGCGGTGGTCTTTGCTGATAGATCCCGGACCGGGAGGGCCACTGCAAATTTAGTGAAATGGTCAATCATGGTAATGGCATATTGATATCCTATTCGACTGGGTTCCAATTTGACATGGTCAATCGAAACGAGTTCTAGAGGTTGGTGAGTGACTATTGGATGGAGTAATGCTTTCTGTGTTGGCAAAACAGGTTGACGTAAGATACAGGTGGGACAGGTTTGACACCAGTTTTCCACATCTTTCCTCATATTAACCCAGTAGAATCTCTCCAACTTCTGACACCCAAAATGCCCGGACTGGTTGTGATAGGCCTGTAACAAATCCTTGACTTTCGCTCAGGGTGCCACTAGCTGTCTCATATTCTCATGAGTTTTTGGATTGATGTATTGATGGACAAGCACACCTCTATGTAGTCTCAGTCGGTTTCTTTGTCGCCAAAGTTGAGTAAGTTCAGGGTCCGCCATTTGTCTTTCCAGCTTAGTTAGTCCACATTGTCTACCAACTAATTCTTTCAATTTACGCAGACATGGATCTTCATCTTGTGTTTCTGTCCATTCTAGTTCCTCTTGTCCAGCATCCCCTGTGCAGGTTTCAACTCTGCTTGACATCAGAGCATGTTGTTCAGATGAAGTGGGAGCAGCGCTGAAACTGGGGGTTTCGATTGATTCCCATGGGTCTTCCTCTTCCTCCAATTCCTCGGAGAATGGTAAACGGGACAGGGCATCAGCATTCGTATTACTGCGACCACTCCTGTATTTTATCCGATAGCGATAGTTGGCCAGTCGGGAGGACCATCTTTGTTCTAACGCACTCAACTTAACAGTCTCCTGATGAACCAAGGGGTTGCAGTCGGTGTAAGCAACAAAAGGTGTGGCGGCCAAATAATCGCGGAACTTCTCGGTTACAGCCCATACAAGGGCCAAGAATTCCAGCTTGAATGCACTATAATTGCTGTCATTCCTTTCCGTCTTCCTCAAACTCCGACTAGCGTAAGCAATCACTCTTTCTTTTCCATCCTGAACCTGAGATAGGACAGCTCCCAAGCCCTGTTTGCTGGCGTCGGTGAACAACCGAAAAGGTTTGGTGTAATCCGGGTATGCCAACAAGGGTGCTTCAGTTAAAATTTTCTTCAATTGATCAAATGCCTCTTGTCTTTCGATAGTCCAACTGATAAGAATTTTCTTGTGATATTGCTCTTTGGGAATTCCTCGTAGTAACTCTAGAAGTGGAGCCGAGATGTGAGCGAAGTTCTGAATGAATCTCCTGTAATATCCAATGAAACCAAGGAATCTTCGTATGTCCTTCACCGTTTGAGGGATTGGCCAATCCAACACGGCTTTAATCTTATCTGGATCAGGAGCGACTCCGGTGGAACTCACAATATGACCCAGGTAGTGGACCTCAGGTTTGAGCAAATGACATTTTGAAGGCTTCAATTTCAGTCCATATCTGATCAAGCTCTGGAGAACTTTCTGAAGATGCTGAAGATGCTCTGTATAGGATCCTGAGAAAACGATGACATCATCCAAATACAGGAGAACAGTTTCGAAATTCTTGTGACCTAGACAATGCTCCATCACCCGTTGGAATGTTGCCGGTGCGTTACATAATCCAAAAGGCATTCGTTGGAACTCAAATAGTCCCATTGGGGTGATGAAGGCAGTCTTCTCTTTGTCTTCTTCGGCCATTCGGATTTGCCAATATCCACTCGTCAGATCCAAGGTGGAAAAGTACTGGGCCGATTTTAGAGCAGCGAGGGATTCTTCAATCCTCGGCAGCGGGTACGCGTCCTTGTGGGTGAGGTTATTTAATTTCCGGTAATCCACACAGAAGCGGAACTGTCCATCTCTCTTCCGTACAAGGACCATTGGAGCCGCCCAGGGGCTGTGACTTTCCTGAATAATTCCGGTGGCTTTCATGTTCTCTATCATTTGTCGTACTGGCTGATATAATCCCGGAGCCAAAGGTCGATGTCTTTCTTTGACAGGAGGACTATCCCCAGTGAAAATACGATGTTGAATTTTCATAACTACTCCCAAGTCAGTCGGGTCTTTACTAAAAGCTTCAGAGTTCTCTTGAGCTACTTGAAGTGCCCCTTGTTTCTGATCTTCCGGCGTACTGATGTTCCCAATTTGCATCTCCTTCCACCAAGTGGGTTCTTGTTCTACTTTAGCCTTAATTGTTGCAGATTTTTCTTCTTGATTTACTACTAAAGTGGGATTTAATACATCTTGAAAAGTGGTCCACATTAGGTTAGCAATCGGTTGACTCCGATATAATTTGACTGTGTGATCGTGAGGATTGAGAACTCGAACAGGGACTCTTCCATTTTTTACAGTAACTACGGATCGGGCCACAACCACGTCGTTCCTAGCAGCTATCACACAGGCTTCGATCAAAGCTTCATATTCCTGCCCACTTGGTCCCGAACGGGCCTTACCCCACAGTATGGTCTCAGAGTTCGGTTGCAGTTTGACAGGTTTGCTGTCAGTTAATCGTACTTTGCCAATGGCTCCCTTGTTCTGAGCCAGTCGCTGATGCCCTTGCAGGACTTTAATGGCTTTCTGGAGGACTTGCTGGCTGGGCGGAATTTCTTTGGCTAACTCTCCCCTGACTATGGAAACTAATTCTTCAGGGCAATTTTGCAATATATTCATGCCTAAGATCACAGGAGCCACTTTGGCGTCACTTGTTTCAGTCACCAAACATCCCTGTTCAGGAAGGAGA
This sequence comes from Taudactylus pleione, assembly GCA_031769625.1. Taxonomy (NCBI): domain Eukaryota; kingdom Metazoa; phylum Chordata; class Amphibia; order Anura; family Myobatrachidae; genus Taudactylus; species Taudactylus pleione. The sequence goes on along the minus strand of JAUIMM010000113.1, from coordinate 25,420,235 downwards.
GTCTGTCCTATTTTTACACTAGCCTCCCAGTAGCCTACACAAGATATTCCTAGACCATTGCTGGCGATGAGTTGCAGCCAGGTTGGTGGAGGCAACAGAAGTTGTCCTGTTTCCCAATGTTGTTTGTAAGTGGGAAGTTGTATAGTCGTAATTTGTGACCCCGTATCTATCATGGCGAAAGTGTCTATGCCGTTAATGATGATTGGGATGATGGGACACTGTCCAACATATCGGGGCCACCACTCTTCCGGTTTGGGATCTATGCTACCGGTTCCCCCCGAGGCTCGGCCCCCATCCTCTGGGTGTTGGAGTTTAAAGGCTCCGCGGAGTTACAGTTTCGTTCAATATGCCCGCTCCTTCCACATCTCCTGCAGATAGGACGGCCTTGGGAAACAAATTAATCAGTAGCTCTTCTTCCATTCCCACGAGGTGGTTGCCACCACTCACTACTGGTGCGCCTTCGTTCTGAATTCCCTCTCCATCCGGAGGAATCGTTAGACTTCTGCCGAGACAGCTGGCGCATTTCTTTGCGCATTTCAGTTAACTCCATTGTTAGTCCCTCCAAATGATCTTGTAAGACCTGCATCGGATCTCGCGTAGGTACCTGGGCACTCTGACTTACTTTATCCCTCACGGTTGATTCCTTCCCTATTTTATTGCCTTCGCATCCAATATCATTAGATGTTTCTTGATACCTAGGCATTTCGGGAAAAGAGACTTCTTTCCCCGCGCAGTGCCCTATAATCTTGATAGCAGCTTCCTTGTACTGCCTTTAGAGCTTCTTGCAGACTCAGAGCATAGTCCCTGAGCGTCTCACCTGCCCGCTGTCTTCGACCATAAAACTTAGGCCCTCATTCAGAGCCGCTCGTTAGCGGCAGTACGCTTGTTCCGAGCGATGTTCGCACATCTGCGCCTGCGTACGGTTTTTAGTACGCATGCGCGAACCAGTCAGTGCGGCCGAAAATCGTTTGTACGCTATATAGGGAGTGCCTGCTATTTTGAGTGACAGAATGAGGCGTATGTGGGTGGTAACAGGGGAAGGTGCTTGAAAACGGGGGAGTGGAATTCGAACGCAGGCGTGCTTAAAGGTCAAAACGGGCGTTTTAAGGGTGTGCATAATTAATCCAGCAGCGTCATTGACCTCGTCACTTGCTTTTTTTAAACTCAGAACTGCTCGCAAAATAGCGGTTGAAAAAACCAACCACAAGAATAGCGAGCAGTTCATACGCTGTACGATGTACTCGATTAATCTAATAAATAGCGGACATGACGTATGGTGCGAGCGGCCAGGGGGCGTTTTTAACAAATAAACGAGCGTATGTTTTGTTCGCTCGTTCAGACTTAGAGGTGTGAACAGACTGCAATGTGCGAACGGATCATTTGAATAGCCACCCCTTGTTTTTGAACGAACGACCGCAAATAGCGAACAGCTCTGAATGAGGGCCTTAATTTTTAGCTCAGAAATAGCTCTGGTTTCAAACGTGGTCCTCAATCATTGCAGAATTTGCTCAATTTTTTGTTTTTCCTCGGGTGGCCATGTTGGGCCTGTTCCATGTGCTCTCAGAAACTCCATGAAGGATTGTGGAACCTATCTAATGGGCAGTATTAAATTGGGTAACAATCCCAATTTCTTCCACCTTTATTCACAACTTTTTTTTAGCATATTCTTTAAAGTTTTGTTAAACCTCTCCACTAAACTATCAGTCTGATGGTGATACATGGCGGTCCTTAGCTGAGTAAAATTTAACAGGTGGCACAACATCATTCTTGACATAAGTGGGCTACCCTAATCAGATTGGATTTCCCACACTGCTAAAAACATCTATTAGTAAAGCTGGGTACACACTGACAGATACATTGGGCGATCAATTGATAGGCCAATGTATCTGCTGCCCGTCTGGCAGTGTGTACCCGCGATATGTCGGTGAACAATGGTGTTCACCGACATATCGCATTGGCTGTGCTGCACAGCCGATGGACAGATATGTCTGCATACATATCTGTCCATCAGCAGGTGTGTACGGGTGGTCTGCAGACACAGAGCGGAAGCCGTGAGGAGGGGGACGGGACACCCCCCGCCCACCGGGACACGCCCCCGACATGCCCCTTGGTCGCCGGGACCCGCAGATGATGGCCGTTCAGTGTGTATGAACGACCATCATCTGCAGATATATCTGTCAGGTGTGTACCCACCTTTACTTAGCAATTGTCTTTGTTGCACAATTGCTTCCAGGTATCTGGTAATGTAATCCATTACTACTAAAATATACTGATGACTCCAGGAAGACTTTATTAGTGGTCTAACCAAATCCATGGCTATTCTCTCAAACAGGACCTCAAAAATGAGCAATGGGACAAGCAGACTTCTATAATGTGGCCTGGGAGCATGGTACTGACACTCTGGGCAGGATGCACAGTTGTCAAACACATCTTTATGGACCCCTGTCCAGAAAAACTGCTGCAAAATTATCTCAGAGGTTTTCTCTACCTCTAGATGGCCTGCAGTTATGTGACCATGAGCCAAGTCTAACACTGTTCTTCTATATGCCTTTTGAACTATTAATTGTTCCACAATATCTTCTCCCTATTTGTACATTTAATACAAGAAATCTTGCCGTACTGTCATGTGAGGGTATGACAACCTACTATCAGGCTCTACTGGGTTTCCATCAACCACTTTTACATTCTCTCTAGCCTTTACTAGAGTAAGGTCTTATAATTGCTCTGAGGCAAAAATATATTTTCTCACTTATCTATCAGTCAGTCAACTGGTTCAACAACAGTTTCTCCTGCAGTATGGGATGCATCATTCTGCGCCCCACTGCTGCCCTTGTCAGTCTCTGACTCCTCCAATCATGCTTTGAAAAGCAAATTCAGACTTGGAGAACACTCCCACTGCCACTGTATCAGTAACATTATCAAATGGATCTGGGTTATTTACTTCTGCAATAAATTGGGTTTCCCACAGCTTGCAGTAGTGGAAAAAAATCTCTCACCAATATAGCATCATACATCAAAGAAGGAACTAATCCCACAGTGACTACAGTGGGACCACACTTCTTTAGGATCCCCATGACTCACTTGCTTGCACAGAACTGCAGTCACTGACCATAGTTTTCGGTCCATAACACCCTTTCCACGAACTGCTGCCTTGTTAAAGTCTCTGATTGCAGCAGCTTCTTGGAGAGAGGGATGAGGTCATGTATTTGAGAACAAAGAGGCTTATTGCTACTAGATGTCTCCTGCTGGCTTCTGTGATCCACTGCAGAGTCTAAGGATGCAGCATCGGATCACTCTGCGTGACCATTGGTCATCTAAGTAACTTTCAGGTTACCCAGGATGGCCGATGTTTTCACGCAGAGGAAGCCAGTGAAGCTGCGCACAATGACACAGCCACGGGCTTCAGCACGCCCAGAAAACTGGGCCAACATGACCTGTTTTCTGGGGCACTGCCTGACGCCAATCCTGCTCCGACCTCAAATCGCCACCGCCTGTCAATCAGGCTGTGGCGTCCGGGCACTGCGAACCTGCAGAAGGAGACCTGCGCATGCACAGAACAGATCCTGCGTATGCGCAAATACTCAAACATGGTAGTTGTACACAAACCATGGGATTTGCGTATAACTCTGAACCAGCCCCTGTGTGTAATGATGTTCATACAAAGAGCAGGGCAGATCCAGATCTATCACAGTAAGTCAGTTGTCAGTTGAACACTAAACAGTGCATTTTGCCCCATGGTTCGTATCTGACACTTATAATTTTGGTCTTTTAAAATAAGAAGCCGGGGATGGATGAGACCTCATGAGATTCCTACCTGACCTGCTCACCGATCACTCTCACCATCTGTTCAACAAAACATTCCAAGCTTACCTCTAAAGTGCTTGGTGGCTAATAACATGCTTATTACAGCAAGGACTATCAGCTATGTGACTGTAAAGGTCAGCGATATAATGCCATTACAGGGGTCATCCTGTAACCCTGAGTACCCTCCTGTGGCTTTAGCCCTTTCATGGAAAGTTTAAATCTAGAGCGTTATGAGTGATGTCTCTTAAATTCCAAGTTCAGTTATTCCACCTGTGTAAGACGGAGTCGTAGTTCTTGAGAAAGTGTTTGCACAGAGGTATAATGTGTAAGGTAATATATCACTGATATTCAATAACCTAATATATCTGTCATCTATCCACTGACTACGAACTTCCCCCAAAGAAGCGGCTCTGAGCTTACGGTTCATTCCACTGGAACAGTTTGGGCAATGCATTGCAGACTACGGACATACAGAATATTCTGTTTTGATACATTTGAATAATAATTTCTATATGCAACTGAATTTGATTATTCTTCCAAACCAATATGTATGTGTTTCATTTTATAATTATTGTCACAACTAAACTGATGACCCATATACAACATAAGTTATGTTCTAACACATTACTGTCATCATATATGTGTATCACACATAAAAATACCAAAGTCACAAGGACAACTTACAGTCTATAGTTATATACGGTCAAACACATAAACACTGGAACAATAACTTGATCCTTATCAATCCCAAAACTGACACTATAAAACCTGCATATTTCTTTTTCAATGTCCAGTCTAACATAATTTAAATTGAACAAATGGCCAATTAGTCATGGCAATCAATACAGAAATACAGTATAGAAGAGAACCTACAGGTCCATCTCTAGTCCATAGCTGTATGTTTATGCATTGCTTTATTAAATTCTTAGGGTGGAATTCAATTGTTTTTTTGGGCTCCCAAAGTAATGTGCATCCGTCAAAGCAATTCAGTTGTTGCTCTGATTGGGCGTCCATTACTTTTGACATGCCATAAAAGCACCAGGCGCCCAAACCATGGGCATATCTCACATTTCTGCTCGTCATCTCAGGAAGCTGCGAGCAGAAATGTGTGCAGCCTCGGCTATGGGTGCCCAAATGGCAGAACACTTGCATTGCTGCCGGTGGGCGCAATCTAGTGATGGGGGCACAAGAAAACAATTGAATTCCCCCTATAAATTTTATATGAGTCACTACCTAAACTGCTGTTAAACCAACGGGTACATTTAGTAAGGAGTGGGTTGTCAAAGTCGCTGATTATTGGTGGCTAAGACCAATAGTTTTAAAATGGCAAGAGGAATAAATGTTAAACCAGGTTTGTTTGGTATTTATGTCTATTATCGCTCCTTAGTAAATCTACCACTAAATGCCTGTGTTTGTAATGTCAGTGGGCAAGACAATCATGCATAGGCCAAGTAAAGTTATGGTCACGTTATTGCAAAACAATTAGATGTGAACTTATGTGCTGGAGGGATGAAGCAATAATGCACAATAATGATGATGATTATGATCAGCGGCACTAACGAGACATTTCTGTTGGGCTGTTTGTGTATTGACCCCTCCAGCTGATAGTACTTAATTCATTAGCTATATTATATGGTTGCGGCTTTCTATTTAAAATTACTTAATTGACAATTTAATTTCTCATGAATAATTTTTAAATGGGAAAACATCAACTGTGTTTTATTGAATACAAATGCATTTATGAATAACACTGTCAAGGCAATATTTCTTCTTGTGTATGTAACACCTCATTATATTATTATATTGTGTACTAATGTGATTTTTGCACCTACTAATAACCTTGGCAAGTCACATCTCTACACTAATTATACATTATATCTGTGCCTGATGTACGTCTAGCAGAAATGCTACTGTTTGTAAGCTGAATGCATCTTTCTTCAACTGAGGATAATATATATCTCTGCAGCTCAAAATTGTCAAGAAGTAATGTGGTTACATCAACTGGGATGTAGTCTGGATACTGGCGCCCGCTATACCGGCCGCCGAAATCCCGACACTAAAAGCCCGACATGGGACTAAAGATAAGCGCCAAAATCCTGATGCCTATCATTAGCCCCACTACAAAATCCTGACACCCGGCATACCGAACGAAGGTAAGCCGGGTTCCTTAGGTTCTAGACGTGGAGGGGGGGGGGAGGGTTAGCTATAGGAACCCCTGGGGGGGACTTAGGGTTAGGCTAGAGGAAGGGGGGGTCAGGGTTAGGCACCCCCGGGGGGAGGTTAGGGTTAGGCACCCCCCCCCGGGAAGGTTAGGTTTAGGGTGTAGGAAGGGGGGTTAGGTTTAGGCACCAACGGGGGGAAGTTAGGGTTAGGCACCACTAAGAGAGGGTTAGGGTAGGAATAGGGGAGGGCTAGGGTACTTACCACTCCCCATCGCGATTTCGAACCGTCGGTGTCCGCTGTTGGTATTTGATCCAGCAGCTATTCAGCAACCAGCATTACAGACCGATTCCCATCAACTGATGGATTTAGGAATGGTTATGTATGAACCAATCGATTAAACACTGTAGGGACTGATGTATACTTGGACGCAAATGCAATTTATGTCTTTTTCAATGCAAATGGCATCTTTTCCCAAATATTCTTATATATCTGTATGCATTTTGTACTTATGATCCCTAGCTCTTAAGGAGGCGTAATGGGGATTTGGGAGTGTGTAAGCACCATCGATGTAGATTAAGGTTTGTGTAAAATGCGACCTATGCTAACCACAAGAAAGACACATATGCCATGTTAAGAGGTGGATCACTTGTGGGTGCTCGGCCCCCGAGTGTAAAATGCCTATTGATGATAATGATTGGCAGCCGCTTCTGATTGGCTGATTGTGCCTGAATACTGCTCGCTTATGCTATTAATATTGTGATGTGGCTTTTATGATCTGTTCGCATTATTGCATTGATATTTGCAAGATTTCAAACCTGATATGTGTGTATTTCTTCATTCTGCTATGGTTATTGGTGTTACTTAAATGCTGTTAATAGTCCACTACGATTATTAACACTGGCCCTGATTCAGAGCTGGATGCTCTGGCAGAGCGCTCGCTCTGAATCAGGGCCGTGCTTCTGAATTTAAGAGCGGCCTCCTGGCCATTCCTATAGCTGTGGGTGACCACCCACAGCTATAGCGAGCGGGCAAAATGATGGTCGCGATGGTCAAGACCATCACGACCAACGGGCTTGCGACGAGACCCTTGCGGTAGGGTCTCGTTGCCGCAAGCCCTGGAGTGCTTTTGGCTCTATCAGAGCCAAAAGCACTCTCACTGACATCACTGATGTCAGTGGGGCCGGCCCCAGACGGTAGGCGTTCCCATGGGAACACCTCCGTCTGGGCAGCCACGCCCCCGGCACACCCACCAAAGGGGGCGTGCTGTCACTCGCCATCGACAGCACGCCCCCTTTGGTGCGAGACCCATAGCGATGGCTTGGCCGATGTTATTCGGGTCTCGCGCATGCGCACGACGGAGCCGCCTCAGCGCTCGCGAGCGGGTCTGAATTAGGCCCACTGTTTATTTTGTAGAATGCTAAATATCAAAAATTCCCCGGCTGCTTTTGTCTTGCACGGTGCATTAGATGAAAATCTTAGGCAGTGTCTTCAGAGCGCGGGTTAGTACGTCACAGTGATATACAGTAGCTAGGTAATGGTGTAAGGGGATAATGCTGCTTCTTTGCTGACCTTTCATGCTAATTAAAACAAAGCATTCCACAGAAACACATCCAGTTTTATTTGCTACTTTGCTCTAATGTGTTCTCCAGACGTCCCAGCACAGAAGACAATAGGCACTGTGAGTCTGGGACAATTTGAATGCACATTAGGATCATTTTCGCCTGAGATCAGAAAATCATATAACACACACGCTGTGCTTTAATACCACCCTATAGAAATATTCATTGTGTTGCAGGAATTAATGCCAACGTTACTGTATAGCCTTTATTTTAAAATAGATAGCGGAGATCTTTTCTGCTGCTCCACAATAGTGACTACAATGTAACCTTGCTAAATGATGGATGATACGTCTTAAGCACAAACATCATCTAAGGTTTCCCTCAGACCTCTGAGTTCTCTTTGCAGTTGACTGTAGGGCAGACTGTACAGAATCAATCAGAAACAACAATATAATGGCTATTCTGCATGGAAATCAAAAGGAGTTAGATGTCAGGCTCAGCGGTGGGAATTGGCGTCCCAGTGATCAATATGTCAGCATTGTGCCACATGCATAAGGTGAGTCATTCGTTTGGTCCTTGAGGGAAAGGCATGCGTTAACAATATAGGACAGCAATGACAACATTACTGCTGATGAAAAATAAAGTGTGATATATTAGCTCACTACAGATGTGTTGCTGGCATTCAAAGCTGATTTGGGACTACTTGTGTTTTTTGTTTTCCCCCGCCGACAAATACCTGGCCTAGAATCTTTGACATCCTTCCTCCTCTCCTAGTGCATATTTGGGTAATTACAGGTACAAGAGGCCCACAGGAAGTCATTAATCTTTCATGAGACTATTCTACCATTTCTAAATTCACAACAATAGCTCTTCAGACAAGGCTTGGGAGCTCGCATACTTTAGAGGAACCAGCATTTTAAAGGGAGATAAATCTGATAAATGTATAAAAGTGAGACTGCAACAGTTGTGTGTCACTGAATGACTATTGGGAGTGAGTCTCGTGGCAGATGCAATCGTGATTTGTTAACTGTTAAAATGTGGAAGATTTGTGGAAAAACCAGATATAGGGGCTTTTTTAATACCGTGGTGATTTGAGTACAATTGAGAGAGGTAGCCCTAGGTAACCAATAAGGTGTCAGTTTTCATAGTTTGAACTAAGGGCCTGATTCAGAGCCGGACGCTATTTGCGGACGGTCGTTCCAAAAAAGTGGCTGGCTATTTAAATTGAGCGCTCGCTCTTTGCAGTTTGTTGACGCCTCTTTGTCTGAGCGAGCGAACGAAAAATGCGCTCGCTATTTTGTAAAGACTCCCCTTGCTGTTCGCATCACACGTCATCTCCGGTATTTATTAGATTAATCGGGTACATCGAATGGCATCTGAACTGCTCGCAGTGCTTGTGGTAGGTTTTTCCTACCGCAATCACTGCGAGCAGTTCAGGCTAAAAGACAACCAAGTGACGTGGTCGATGACGCTCCTTTACTAATTATGCACTCCCATTAAATGCCCTTTTGACCGTTTGGCACGCCTGCATTCGGATTTCCACTCCCCCGTCTCCAAGCACCTTCCCCTGTTACCACCCACAAACGGTACATTCTGTCAATCAAATTAGCAGCCCCTCGTTGTTTTGCGAGCGCACGATTTCCGACCGCAATGACTGGTTTGCGCATGCGCATTACGACCCATATGCATGCACAGTTGTGCAAACATCGCTCAGAGCGAACGAGCAGCCGCTTACGAGCGGTTCTGAATCAGGCCCTATGTCCGAGAAAAAAACAAAAATAACAGTTGCAATCTGTTTGGTTGCAATAGATTACAGACACATTTAATCACATTGCACCATGTAATTAAAGGAGAAATCCACTTATTATTTTTTTTAAATAATGCAGCCTCCGCCCAACTAGCACAGCCATGTGGTTCCTGTGCCGGACCGCAAACTCATAGTTACAACTGTAATTTGACCTGAATCAGCAGGTTAACAGTCAGTTCTATAAGGATTAACACCTGGAAGTGTATGGAGGATGCTGATTGGATGGCAAAGCAGCCCAGGTATGGAAACCCCAGGCTTTTGCTAATCGGGAAGAGTTGTTTTAAGTGACGTTGCTACAGGGTTATTTATATTATCATTGCTCAGTGGTGCAATTTTGCACTACAGCAACCAATCAGACACTTGCTTTTAATGTCTAATGTGTATTAGACAGATAAATGCTAATAGTTGATTGGTTGTTTGGTTTTTGTGCAGAGCTTTGAGCAATGTTAGTAAATGACCTTTATACTCTAGTGTTTAAAACTGAGACAATAACTGATCTTCTAGCAAGAGGGGCTAAACTTTTGTTTCTTATGGCACATATGAAAATATATATTTTGTAATTATTGGATCCATAATGTAGACTTGTTTAAAAACGTAAAATAACATGGTCTGCACCTAATAGCAAACAATCAGACATTTGTTGTCATTGGTCTAATTTTCAGAAATATAAGTCTAATCGATTTCTATGGTTCAAAGCCCAAATTTGAAAAGATACACCTCTATAGGTATAGACAGAGCTATTACACTTCATTACATTAGTGTTGCAGTCAGTCCTATTTATGAAAGTTTTACATCCTGTAAGTTTTGTTCTCATAGTTGTCAAATATTTTTAATTAAGAGGTAATTAGAGAAAGCAATGACAAATAAACTAAAAATTATCATGAATTTAAATATGATCAGGTAATATACATTACATAGTGTAAATGACTAATATGCTGAAATACAGAACTGTAGTTCAAGTTGCCTCTCTAGATAGATGTACAATCTACTGTTTTCAATGTAAAGATATATATATATATATATATATATATATATATAAAACAGCATGTTTCTGTTATACTAGCAAATAGAGGATCAGGACTAGAGCACAATACAGGAATAGGAAGTTAAAACTACAGGGTCACATCAGGGAGCGGTTTATCAATTCTGGGCCCCCTACAAGATTTTAGTCCTGCCCCTACTTCTAAAATAAGCTTGAAAGATGTCACAAACTAATTGCACATTGGTATTCACTGAATAATCTGCTAATTAAATGATTAATAGTTAGGTTTACCTGCAGCCCCCATCCATATCTTATAAATCAGAGCAAACTCTATGGATCTCTACTTAATATGCAAAGAGGCCTATAACAAACAGCTCCAATAACTAGAGAAGAACACACACAGAAGAAATACACATATACTATACATGTGTTTCTATTCTACAGTTACAGTATATGTTTGTATGTATCTACATAAAACATGCATGTTTTTAATGCTATGATAGTACAAACATATTATCTATCTATCTATCTATCTATCTATCTATCTATCTATCTATCTATCTATCTATCTATCTATCTATCTGTCCCCGCAATCCTTCTCTTACTACTGGATTCCAGATTCCAGTCACAGACCATGCAGATTGATACCAGAATGCTTTGAAACAAGTGGCATGATTTCTTCCATGACTTGCCCTTTGTATGAGCAACAGCTGCTACCACTTTGATACACTTAATAACCAATATTCTCAGCTACAATTGGAAGTGATGTAACTTCCGTGTAGCAGACCAGAAGGGAGTGTACTTCCAGTTCCAGCCTCAGCTTTACTGCACCTGCAGGCTATTCCCCATGGTTAACATGAGTCCTTTATATATGGATTTGAGGTAAGTCTATTCTATAATTCGCAGATGAACTTGATGTCTGTGAGCCGAAACGTCAAAACATTGTTTGCATTGCGTAAACCTGTGGTGACCTTCAAGTAAAGCTATTTTTTTCAAAATATAAACAATATGCGCTCCCCCCTTGTTTGTGTAAGGGACTAACGGCATGATTCAGACCCGCTCGCTAGATGTGTTCACACGTAGCCAAAGAATGCAAATCCCGCGATCGCACGGCAAGGCATTAGCATGCCGACTATGTCTGGGCGCGTGACTGCGGTGAGTATTTAGACACCCACCCGCCTGTCCTAAGACGCCCATTTATACACGTCATCTCCAGGATGTGTATGCAGGCATCGGCAACATCGAGTACCATCGAAAACATTCGTAGCACTTGTGGCTGACCATACCCTACCGCAAGCACTGCGAGTGCTTCAGTGTGAATTTCAAACATGTGACGTGTACTATGATGCGGCGTCTTAATTATGCACGCCTCTGAAATGGTGATAAGACTCTCAGGCATGCCTGCATTTGCACCACCACTTCCCGGTTTCCATCGATCAACCCCTGTCACCACCCACAAGCGGCTCATCCTGTCACTCATTCTAGCAAGGTGGCTATGCACAGCGAGGGAACACTTCCCAATCGCATGGACTAGTTCGCGCACGCGCACTGCGATGCATATGCATGCGCACTTGCAAACATCAGCAGGCTGCGTGCGAGTGCATCCTAGCGAGCGGGTCTGAATCGGGCACTAAGTGCAGCCTTTGGATAATGACATGTTCTTCCGAGACCTAATGGAAATCAATAAATATTTTGGGCAGCTCGCCGTGGCGCCTCGGCTGTTCAGCTTTGTAAGGCAGGCACGTGGTCTTCTATTCACACCTTTGTGAAGTATTATGCATTTTATACCTTCGCCTCTCAGGATGCTTCCTTTGGGGGCCGGATTCTACTTTCTGCACCGGAGCGTCCCCACCCTTAAAGGGTCTGCTTTGGGACATCCCCAAGGTATCCCTGTGGATCCCTATGGACCCTGATCTAGAAAAGAAGAGATATGGTAAGAACTTACCTTTGTTATCTCTCTTTATACGAAGTCCATAGGGTCCACAGGGCACCCACCCTGTTGCACTTGTGCTTCAGTTGGGCTTCGCTCTGGTCACCGTTTTTTCCGTCTCCTTTTCTGTGAGAGTCAAATTCTTGGGTGTTCCAGACTTTCTTCTCTCCATTTCTCCTCCTCCAGCCTATGGCTTGTTACGTAACTGAGGTGCCTTGGCCTGGGGGCGGGGTATAGAGGGAGACCCAGTGCATCTTGGGTGTACAAGTTTACTGCGTAAAAGGTGCCTGGATGACTCAGCATCAACCTATACCCCAAGGTGTCCCTGTGGACCCTATGGACTTCGTAGAAAGAGAGATAACAAAGGTAAGTTCTTACTATATCTCTTCTTTTTTTCTCTAAAGCCCACATATGCCCAGACATTGCTATAAAACTTGCTATAAAGCTCAGAAAGTTCTGATTCACCGCAACAAGCACCAAATGAGCTTTGCACTAATAGTGAGTGTGTTATTAACAACACCATCTTATCTGACATTACAGTCTGAAGCATACTGGAAGGACATGCATTTCTGCTAATATTGCTGGCGTTTTAATAATAATAATAATAATTATATATATATATATATATATATATAATCTGTATATATATATATAATCTGTGTATATATATATATATATATATATATATAAAATCGACACTTTAATCGCATCCAGGGAGACAGCCAGAGTAAACCAGCACACCAGCTTTGTAGCAAAAAATCAACACATTTATTTCAATAGAAAAAGGCATCTAGCTGCATTCCATAATATTCAATAGCATCTTGATACTTATCATGCTAGGGCAACTTCAGGCATGTTGATAGCTCCCAGCCCGACAGCTGTTTCAGTGTTGCCACCTTCATCAAGGGTCAGCTCTACTAACTATGGCAGCAAAGGCCATTAAATACCAACCACCCTAATGGTGAATACACTCACCTGTGTGCACAGCTGCTGCGTGTCACCTCATAGCTGACCGGACACCTAGCACGAGAACTACTAAGGAAGTTATTCCATGGGTCAGCAGGTACAATACTTCTAGCTCTGTGCTACCTAGAGCTTCCAGATTCTTCTGGCCAATCGTCTCTTCTGATAGAGAATTACAATGCTTTAAGGACAAACGTCCTATGCCGTGCTTTACGCGAGGCACAAATATTAAAGACATGATTGTCCACATGGACATTACCAACTTCTCGTCCACACTTTCCTCAAAAAATTTCTTGTCTAAAGCACCAGGTTGCTATAAATGCCTCCGATGTACCACCTGCCGCAGTATAATTATTGGGTCTACTTTTAGTCACCCACACACAGAACAACAATTTAACATTAAGTATGTACTAACCTGTACTTCATATTTCATTGTGTTTATAATCATTTGTCACTGCGGTCTTTATTACCTAGGGAAAACCACTAGGTCCTAGGTCCTTACGTGAGAAAATGGCCTTACGCCGCTCGGCCATCAAGGCGGCCTTGAGCGGTAAGACCTCGGACCAACCTGTAGCCAGGCACTGTGTGGAGATGCAACATGATCTGACTGGGTTTAAACATATAATCATTGACCATATGCCAAAAACACTCAGAGGTGGGGACCGGACTAACAAACTTTTGCAGATGGAATCAAAATGGATGTATGTTTTAAATACCATTAGCCCCAATGATCTAAATGAATGGATGACATGGAACGTGTTTTAATCATCCCGTGCCAAAGTGTTAGAGGGCTATAACTCGCATTAGATGGACTTACACTGTTTCTTCAATATGTCCTTACAAATTCTATAGACCATTATGCTATACTACCCCTGTTTTCCACTCATATCCAGCTTTCCTTGGTTTCTGTTCTTTTGCTTTTTTGTAATTGTTTTTCTCATCTACCCAGTGTCAGTTGTCTAATATGTCTAAATTCCCCCACTTAATTATGGGGGACTTATGTAGGCTAGTTACATTTTTTTGAACTTCTAATGTATAGTCTACTAGGACAGTTATTTTTTGCATTAGCAAATATCTGTTGTTCGTGCTTTTGTCTGTTACATATGTATGATTGTGCTATGCCTCTTACTGCTTCTTCTTTTAACATTTTTAGTGATGTTTACGAATTTTTCATTGTCATTTGTATTTTGGTTTCTTCTTTATCTATTACACTGGGGTTTCATTAATTTATTATTAGATCTTCTGACTTCATTATTCTATCTGTTTCTACACACACAGACTGGACCGTGTCTCCAGTTACCCGGACAACCCGGGCGCCATCAGCGTGATGATATCATCTTATTGGGACCTGGCAGCCGCACACTGCTCCACTTCCAGAAACGCTCGTGGGCTTCTCCCCAGTATTTAAGGTAAGTTTTTAACCTGTTTCTTTGTTACTCACCTTGACAAAGGGGCGCTGATGCCCCAAAACATAGGCCTGTTTCTGTAAATATGGATTAAATCTATCTATGCATTTGTCTACCTGAGTCTCGGAGTGCCGCAATTTTGTTCCTGTTGCATTCTCTACTTACTCAGGAGGCACCCGAGCATCTTTACTGTTTGGGAAACTGGGAGTTTCGGACCACTATATCATATATATATATATATATACATATTCCATTGCGCTTTACAATTGTAAACATTAATAGAACAAAACTGGGTAATAACAGGCAGATATATAGGTAGGAAGGCCCTGCTCGCTAGCTTACAATCTATATATTTTTATATATATATTTTTATATATATATATATATATATATATATGTATATATATATACAGTATATCTATGTATATGAATTGTTTTATATATTCTACCATTATTATCCTACAAATGCATTTATTTGATGTTTTATTTATGCATGCATATTTATGCTAATTTTAACATTTAAAATAAAAATTCTTGTTTACAGATTCATAGTCCTACAAATATTCCTAATTAGTGTGCCGATAAAATATTTATTTATAAAGCTTTTTTTTTTTTAATCATAAATTATAAATCATAAACTGTGATAGCAGTGGCGCTAATATAGATATTCAGAGTCCCAAACAAACACCAAAACAGTCGCTCAAACCATAGGTGACTCCCTGTGAGTATAAGTCTGAGTATATACACTCCCCGAACTCCAGGTGGCAGCTTTAATGTGAAGATCCTATGGTTCACATAGGAAATGGTCTGGAAATAAGGAACACAAGAGCACCAACTAGTGTAATATATCAATGAGAAGAATAAGTAAGTCCCAAGTGCATACGTACCATATAAAGATGGCAAATATATATATATATATATTTAAATGTTGCCGCTTTACTGAACAGCAATAAGGATCAGCAATATAGTTCAGCAGGAGGATGAAGTCCTGAATGTTTTTATTGGATGAAACGTGATGAGGTTGGACTCCTGTTGGACTGTTTCCATCAATTTTGCATGTTTCATTCCTGATGTCCAGATAAGCTCTCCATGTTCTTCTTAGATGTATATTTTTATGTGTGTGTAATAAATTAGTATTAAACAAATTACACTATATGCTGGTATTACCATCCTACATATCATTGGAGCCTGGGAAAAGCTAGAAGCTGCCTTATCCATTTGTGAAGAGGATGTAAAGTACTTTATAGTTATTGCTAATATTTTTGGTAGAGATGAGTAAAACTTTTCCAATCTGTTTAGTGTAAAATTTGCCGTATTCAGCATTTTGCACATTTCTTGCCAGAAGTTGGCCTTGCCTGGAATTCACTCCAACAATATTGCTCTGTAGGGAATTTCCAGTTCTACCTTAACCACATTACAGGACAGGATGCATTGGCACCACTATTACCCGAGCTCTAGTTAGAGATTCTAAATTCAGCCAAATATTACATTTACAATTACAGTGCAGAAATGGCAAAGAACAAGTGGAACTTGAAGATTGAAATGCCGAAACTTTGTACCTGTGTAGAACGGCCTGTCTGCCACAAAGTACAATATGTAAGTTTGCTAATGTTGAACTTTAGGCAGATGCCAATTTTGTGTCCACTCCATGCCAGGTGCAAATCATCCATCTGAAACAGGTGTCCAGTATCCTTCTGCATGCTATGATGGAGCAAGGAAGCCGGCATACTCGCCCACCACACTACCACAAGACGGTTGTGTATGTTCACATGGTTGCCACCCAGATATTGCCTACAAACACCCATTTTACGGATAGTTTGCTCTGTCGCTGGGTGAATGAATACTACGTGCGCGCTTGCAATCTCAGTCCGAGTGCATATACCTGATCTGCCGCAGCATAAAGATATCCGTTTAATACCTCTTAGACTTAGAATGAGGCCCAAAATGTGCAAATATTTCCCATTTTAAAGTACTGATACTGCCAAGTTCAGGATTTAATGTTAAACAGATCAGATGTAAGTGCACAGCTTCTGGTGCCTGGGATATTGCTTTCCATGTCTGATTTAAAATAAAGAATCAGGAATATAACTAGGTAGTCCTACTTCAAAGCACATTTGGTTATTTTTTGATAATAGTGTAAGAGCTGCGGGATCATTCTCGTGGGTTTTACATACACTCGCAAAAATAGTGTCGGAAATCCCTGAGGAGGACAAATTGTCACCTCTCCAGGAACATTTTGATACTACAGTACAAGCACCTAGAGTACATTCCTCCATAAGAATCTCTGAGCAATGTTCTTTTGTGTAGGTCTGTTTGAGCTGGGCATGTACTAATCTGTCCATTAGCATAAGCCCTAAAGGTCCTCGTGTTACTATTACATTTGAGAACCTTGACAATAGTAATAAATAACAGCACGATTTTTTGGGTTGATTTATGAAGCATTTTCAACTTGAAAAAGGGATATTACCACTTTTCCAAATGTATGAAAAGGCATTCCATGGGGAAATCAGAGATTTCTGCTATAGCAGCTGACTGGCTCTTTAATATCGCTGCTGCTATAACTGGTGACGTTGTTGCTCATCCCATTAGTAGTATGAACATCAGAGCGGCAATATAGGTAAGAGTAGGGATGGACATCGGAAGTCGGCATTGAATGGTTCCCAGGCTTCCAGCATCATATCATCAAAGGCCAATAAGCTGTAGCATTAATTCAATAGTATAACCATCACGATGGTTATACTACCATCCAAAAAGGGAGCGAAAGCTGTGGGAAAGGGGGTGGAGCCTTGCAGCACCCCCATCACGTCACTGTGGGGGCATACCCAGCACTCTCTGAGATGCTGGGCTGTTCTCAGGCTCCCCTACACTGAGAATAGATGCCGTGCGCATGTGCACGACATCTAATCTCCTGTTGCTATGCAGAGCAGTGGTGTGTGTTCATCCTCCACAGCCAGCCATCGGATGGGTATCGGAAAGCTGCATCCGGTGACTGGCAATCATCAAATTCCTGGTATTCAATGGAAAAAGTACTTCCATCTAATCGGAAACATTGATGATTGCTAACCATTGGCTTCCGCTGTCCATCCCTAGGTAAGAGAGAGAAGTATGAGGCAGCGCATGCACAGCCACTCAATAAGTCATAAGCAATACTGGGGGACAACAGATTGCCGGAGCAGTACGTTTCCGCAACTCATCTCCTCTCTATCTTTGTTTATGATACATTTTGGTGCATACTGAATTGCTGTAATAACCTTACGAAGCCGGATGCGTCTTAGCACACACATAAATAGCGTCTTAATAAATTTATCCCTCAGTCACAATAACTGCTGCTGTGAGGGATGTACAGTAGTATAAAAAGTCGACATTCAGAATGTCAACAAGTCAACATCTGACTATCCACATTCAGACGTGTGGTAGCCTATCCTGCCCACTATGTTTAACTCCTGTCGAAGCTGGATAATTGGCTGAGACAGAATCTGTTTAAAATTAAATCTGCATGATGCCATTTTGCGAATGACCACCCAGCGCCATTTTAGCGAATCTCACACATTATAAGTACATACGGCGATGCTATTAATTAGCGTCATGCGATTCCCACGCAATAGAAAGATGTTAAAAGTCCTCATTATATAAATATAGACAGTTACTAAAACATATAATATGATCGACCCTGCAAAACACGTACCATGGTGTACTCCACAAACACGTAGTCGCACAATGCTAACTAGCGTCTTTTCTCAATACCCTAATACTTACACCCTGCACACTTTCATAAAAAGGTTCCCTAGCATTAAGGTTAATACTTAAGGTTTTATTCATTATCAGTAATGCTGTGAAATACATGTTAGTTGATATCTAAGGTTTAGTACATGATAAGCAGACCATGTTTGGTGTCATTCTAAACCACTGTGTATCTGCAGATTCACGGTTTCATCGGTGAGAAGATCGCAACATTTGTCTGCAAATTATGGAGCATAGAGAGTTAGTCATTAAAATGTATCCTGTAATGCAGCCAGTTTAGATTTGTTATGCAGCGGGAAAATGGACATAAAGAGCTGTTGGAGGCTGGACTGTGACCATACGAATTGACCTACGAACTGTACTATAACAGAAGAACCAGTAAGAAGAACCAATGGGATCATGCCAACCTGTTCTATTGTATTGCCTATCTCTGTAAGAGTATATATGCAGGCTCTCTGTAACTAGATGCCAGTCACCTTTTCTTTGCTGTTGATGGAGGTTTCATCTTTGATGCCGGGATCTGGATCCAGAGCGCGTGCGTATGTAACAACTGTACCTTGTGACTGTATAATTTGTTTGCGCTAATTGTAATTTAGATCACAGCGTGTAACTATCTGTTTTTATGGTGAATAACAACTTTTTGTGCTTTGGAACCACAATCAAAGTCTGAAAGCAATTATTTCTTGCACGTCTCATAACGCTAAATAGCGACAATTTTAGAGTGTATAGATAGGTAGGAATCGATAGTAGGGGGCTTGCAGAGTTAATCACGCTACCGGTTACACGGTAACACTCGGTCAGCGATCTCTCAGCAAAAGGGTGGAGGCGCCATAAGCAGGAAAGAACACATTATGCCTTCGAAAACCTGCTACCACTTTGTTGCTGAGAGCCGGCTACCCATTATTGTGTGAGTTCAAGGAGCGCTGATTAAAATCCAGGGACAAGGGAGGAAAAAGTTTGTTTTCCTTCGTTGATAGAATTTAATGTTAAAAGGGGAGGTCGCACAATAGCTTAAGGGTAATAATTAGGGGCGTGCACCGGCCACTTTTCGTGTTTTGTGTTTTGGTTTTGGATCTGGATCTTTCTTCGTGTTTTGGATCTGGATTGGTTTTGCCAAAACCACCCTTCCGTGTTTTGCGTTCTGGGTTTTGTGTTTTGGATGGGTATTTTTTTAAAAAAAAGCATAAAAACAGCTAAAATCACAGAATTTGTGGGTTTTTCTGCTCCTATGCTATTATTAACCTCAATAACCTTAATTTCCACTCATTTCCAGTCTATTCTGAACACCTCACACCTCACAATAGTGTTTTTATATCCAAAAGGTTGCACCGAGGTAGCTGGATGACTATGCTAAGAGATACGAGTGGGCGGCACAAACACGTGGCCCATCTAGGAGTGACACTGCAGTGGCAGACAGGATGGCAGTTTGAAAAACTAGGCCCCAAACTGTACATAATTCAAAGAAAAAAAAGAGGTGCTAGATGGAATTGTCCTTGGGCCCTCCCACCCACCCTTATGTTGTATAAACAGGACATGCACACTTTAACAAACCAAACATTTCAGTGCCAGGGTCTGCCACACGACTGTGGCTGAAATGATTGGTTCGTTTGGGCCCCCACAAAACAAGCTGGCAATTAATCTGTCCCTGCACAAACTGGCTCTACGGAGGCAAGATGTCGTCCTCATCCTCCTCATCCACCGATTCCTCACCCTCTTCAGTGTTGTGTACATCCTCATCCTCACAGAGTATTAATTCGTCCCCGCTGGAATCCACAACCACAGGTCCCTCTGTACGTTCTGGAGGCTGGTCTCCCTGGAAGAGTTGATAATTCATTTTATGAACATCATCTTCTCCACATTTTGTGGAAGCAACCTCCTACGCCTTTTGCTGACAAGGTTCCCGGCTGCACTAAACACTCTTTCGGAGTACACACTGGAGGGGGGGCAACTCAGGTAAAATAGAGCCAGTTTGTACAGGGACCTCCAAATTGCTTCTTTTTCCTGCAAGTACAGGTACGGACTGTCTGACAAGCCTACTTGGATGCTGTCACCGATGTAATCCTTTAACAGACAGACGCACGCTTGTCGCTGCTGCTTTAAGGATGCAGGTGCGGCTACAGCCCACACATTTCACAAAGACAGAAAAAAACAAGAAGAATATTTTTATTGTTTGTGGAGCACACTTTGAGGGTGTCACCACCCTGTAACAGACAGACGCACGCTTGTCGCTGCTGCTCTAAGGATGCAGGTGCAGCTACAGCCCACACATTTCACAAAGACAGAAAAAAAAAGAAGAATATTTTTATTGTTTGTGGAGCGCACTTTGAGGGTTACAACACCCTTTAACAGACAGACGCACGCTTGTCGCTTCTGCTTTGAGGATGCAGGAGGAATCTAGATGGGATTTGGAACCGGGGACACACTACCTCCATCAATTGTCTAAATCCCACTGCACTAATGGCGGATACCAGACGCACGTCTAACACCAACATAGCAGTCAAGGCCTCAGTTATACGTTTTGCTTCAGGATGACTGCTGTCGTACTTCATCCTCATCGCTAGGGACTGTTGGAGGGTCAATTGTTTAGTAAAAGTAGTGGTGTTCCTACTTCCTCTCTGGGATGATGAACATCTCCCAGCAGCAGCAACAGCACTAGGAGGAAGTGGTTCTTGATCTTTCCCTATTTTATTTTTATCGGAGAAAGTTTGGTCCTCCATTTATGTTATATTGATATATACGTGCGGCTAAGGCGCACACAAACACAGAAAATATTTTTTTATTTTTGCTGGAGAGTAGTGCACTTTGTGGGTTACACCACCCTTTAAGAAATGAGCCAGCCGGCTCTTTACTTATGGGACACAGGCGCACGCTTGGCGCTGCTCCTTTGTTGATGCACGTGCAGCCACAGTGCACACAATTTACAAACACAGAAAATATTTTTTTATTTGGTTTGGAGTGTACTTTGGGGGTTACAGCACCCTTTAACAGTCAAGCCAGCCGGCCCTTTACTTATGACACAGGCACACGCTTGGCACTACTTTGTTGATGCACGTGCGGCTACTGCGCACACAATTCACAAACACAGAAAATATTTTTTTATTTGGTTTGGAGTTTACTTTGGGGGTTACAGCACCCTTTAATGGTCAAGCCAGCCGGCCCTTTACTTATGACACAGGCGCACGCTTGGCACTACTTTGTTGATGCACGTGCGGCTACTGCGCACACAATTCACAAACACAGAAAATATATATTTTTTTGGTTTGGAGTGTACTTTGGGGGTTACAGCACCCTTTAACGGTCAAGCCAGCTGGCCCTTTACTTATGACACAGGCGCACGCTTGGCACTACTTTGTTGATGCACGTGCGGCTACTGCGCACACAATTCACAAACACAGAAAATATTTTTTATTTGGTTTGGAGTGTACTTTGGGGGATACAGCACCCTTTAGCGGTCAAGCCAGCCGGCTCTTTACTTATGACACAGGCGCACGCTTGGCACTGCTTTGTTGATGCACCTGCGGCTACTGCGCACACAATTCACAAACACAGAAAAAATATATTTTTTTTAGCACTTGGGGGGAGCACCCCTGACGGACAGAGCACCCCCTGGACAACACTACAGCACCCCTTTAGGACTGGGACACTGCACAGGACTTTGGAGTGGACACAGCCCCTATGGACAACTGACTGCACAACACAGTCCAGCCAGCCCCTATGGACTTTGAAGTAGTGGACACAGCCCCTATTGACAACAGCAGCACAGCACAACACAGCCAGCCCCTATGGACTTTGAAGTAGTGGACACAGCCCCTATGGACAACAGCAGCACAGCGCAGCACAGCACAGCACAACACTACTCTGCACTACACTACACAGCCCAGCCAGCCCTAACTCCCACCCTCCCTCTTCACTGTCCACAGCCGCGTGAGAAAATGGTGCCGACGCGGGTACCTTATATAGGATCCAAAACCCGCGAAACCCGGAAGGCGGGATGATGACGTTTAGGCCTCGATTTCAGATCCGAGTCAGGCGGGAAAAGTCGAGCCTGACTCGGATCGGCCTCGGATCAGGGGGCTCGGGGGGGTTCGGATTTCAGAAATCCGAACCCGCTCACCCCTAGTAATAATACGTTTTGTGTAACAATCGCATTATTGTGTATGTAACTAGTCGCACAATAGCATACTTCCTGTATTGCTGCCACTTATTTTAAACAAAGCCGTTGAGATTGCATTGTGATATTGATAGAGTGATAGCATTGTTATAAATATCTTAGTCGGTGTTGCCAAAATCTGGGAGAACGTTTATTTTTCTGCGCATGAAAAGAGTGTGTAACAGTGAACATATGTAACTTGGTAGGGGTAACATGTTCCCTAGTTAAGGGTATCGTAGGACCCTTAAGTGCTAGGCGCCTGGTGTCGACCTAGTGGCTCGTTAGTAGATACCGCAATCTATACACATAAGCAGGTGTAGTTGTTGTCTTTGTTGTAGGTTTCGGCTCTCAGTGTGATTGCAGTATTCAGTGATCAGTTAGGGTTATTGTGATTGAACCGCACAGTTGTGGCAAATTGTGATTGTGAACTGAGCAGAGGGTGGACGAAATCACTGAAAAGGGTAGGTGTTATTGGAATGCCTACATGCTAGCAGTTGAAAGGTAGTCGAAAAGGGATTAGGTGCATGGAAGCAGCCTGGTTATTCTTCCATAGGTGTGTGGGCGCATCCTGTTAATATCGTCCACAGGTAAGTGAAAGTAGCCTTGACATTCTTTCACCGATCTAAATCTCTATTGAAATGTTTAGCACTATTTTCCCAAAGATGGGAGCCAAACAAACGGTAGAGATGTTAGATGATGTGCTGCTGTTGGAAGCGCCGCTTGGGTCGGCACAGCATATTATGCATACTAGGTACGGTGCTTATACAACTAGGTACTGTGATGTATGGTTTAAAATGATGAGGTAGAGTGTGAAACCGTTCCCCAGAATTGGCAGCTTTGATAAGGCGGTACTGAACAATGTCCGAGATAGCATCTGTATGGTGCACTCTCGAATGAAACAGATAAAGTATAACGATTGTTTAAAGCTATGGCAGCACGAAGGAGATACGTGGCTCAGGGGTGTGCATGCGACGCAAAGCAGCATCACGTGCACGATGCAGGGGAGTGCGCACGCAGCGCTAAACTGCGGTGCGTGCGTGCCGCAAAATAGCACGCACGCACAACAAGGTAGCGTTGTGGAAGGTAATGTCAGTAGTTCATGTGCACCACCACCGCCCTATGCGGATAGGGGTGGAGGTACAGTCGATGTAAAAACTCATAAAAATGTAACAGGTAACTTGTACCCTCTCTTGAGTAATCACAAGGAAAATGTTTATGATGCGGATGATGAACCTATTGTTATGTCTGCCATTTCCCATGCTGTACACTTGTTAGATGCTCCACCACAACAAGCACGAGTGATGGCTCCATCGTCATCAGTGATAGTACAGGAAGTGTTAACATCCACTGCACCCATAGAGGAATTTGTTAACCCTATACGTAGTGATGATATTAAAAAGAACCTCTATATACCCCTGCCTGTACCTTTTAAAATCCTTCCTATAAACCTCTAAGGATGACGCTAATTTGCGTATGCAGTCATACAGTAAGTAAAGACTTAAGCTGGCCACACACTAGACCAACTTTCATCCAACAGATGAAAATGGTCGTCAGACAAGTTTGTTAAATGTTTGATGTAAACAATTTGTTCAAACAACAGTTTTTAGTCCATTTTCCGGAGTTTGGGAGAAAATTGCTGATTGTCATTTGCTTTCATTCCTTACCAGATTTTCATTCCAACCAATCAACTAGTTGGCTGGTTGGATGTAAGTTGGTCTAGTGTGTGGCCAGCTTGAGACCTGGAATCTGTGCTTCCAAAGCACAAGTGTTATTCAAGTAAAAGTTCAGACAGTTACACGCAATTGATCCAGACACAATTTAGGTGCAAAAGGAATTATACAGACCCAAGTACAGTATACATACGCAGTGCTTCCCGACCCGAAGATAGGCATCAGCAAGAGACCCCTCGTCATTCAGCATTCAGCACGAAGACTAAGAACCCAGCGTTTGAGCACACATATTTATACCCCCCCAGAATAGACAGGACAATAGAGAAGTTTGCTGCTGATGTCATTGGTTCCCAGGGGAGAAGCATCTGTTACAAAGCATTTAACAGGCTGGTTCAAATAGACTCTCCCTGCCTCTAACAGCTGGGTGTCTTTCCCTTCCCGCCCCTGTAACATCCTAACAGTTGTTCATGAAATATACATTTTGTTGCTTGTAGCCTCTGCGATCCATAACTCGAGAATGCATGATGCGACCTCCCCACCGATAACACCGGAATACTGTAAAAAGAGTACGCATCAGTACGAAACCAAACACGACTTGTTTAGCATGTATAAAACCTTAGTTATCAAATATCTTTATTTCTCATCATTTAAACTAACTGAACCAACTTAAATCATATACTTTAAAGCTTATTAAACCTTATGTGTGAATATGTAATGTGTGAGTATTCGGGGTTTGATATGAAGACGCTAGTTAACTGGGGACAGATGCGTGCGCATTTAGCTACTAAACGGTATTTTAATTCGGGGTCTTAAGTATAATGTGTGTATGTGAAATGGTGAAAGATGCAATCGCATGATGCTAATAATTGTGCATTCGCTACTGGGCGTCATGTTAGCAGCTCAAATGTGCGTAATGTGCGGTGTTTATGCATGAGATTCCATCTATGATGGACTTAACATATATATATATATATATATATATATATACATACACACACATATCATTCCTCACTCACAGTTTCAGACTGCAATGGAAATGTGACCTCCAACTGTGAAATTAACCATCCTGTCTGGGTATGAAACTAAAACCTGTTTGGATTCAGACAAATCCAATTGTGTAGATCAATGCCTGGATTATATTACAATTGCCAACAGGGATTCCCAATTTGTATGCAAAACACTCACAGTTTCTGGTGCATTGTCTATTCTATTTAGATTATCAAAAACATTGCCATCTGTTCTTAGCTCGTGAGTTGTAACTTAAAGTGACGCTGATCGCAAAATGGCGTCTTGCAGATTCTTGTTTCTAAAATGCCATTCGCAAGATGGTGTCACGCACGCTTCAATTTTAAACTGATCTTGTCTCAGCCAATTATCCAGCTTTGACAGTCCACCCTTTGATAGCGAACAACATGCTATCACAAACCGCTATTAGAATTTAATTTAGGCTTACATTTACATATTATTTAGTGTTATTATGGGATGGCACAAGGTGGTTCTTAATCCATCAATAATGTGTCTCTGGGTGGGGACATAAAACTACTATTATACGCACACCGCGGATCTTGGAAGATCATGTGAAAGGTGTGGGAATGCACCAGTCTTATAACAGCAGTCTTGAAGGGGAATTGAGACTTTACATTATCTGAGGTGTTTTAAAAATAACATTTCAATAATACATTCTATGCATGGCTAAATATAATACATTAAATGATGGTGTTTCCTAGCTCAGGGTTGTAATGCAGTTCTGTATTTACCTCGGTATTCATACTGGCCACCATCATAATTTCATTCTTTTGTTTTACTCTATTTTTACATTTTCCACACTTCAACACAATAGGAACACACCGGACACATATGTCAATTATTATGATGACAATTAGTATAAGGATCAAGAATTTGCCTATGCTGGCGATCACTTCCTGGACCTATTCCCCTAGACCTGAGAACCATTTCACTGGGTTCAGCCATGACACCCATCCTTCTATCTTTTCCCCTACTTCAGCCACTGAAGCATTATGGTTTTTACGAAATTCCCATTTTAGCTGCAGAATTTCATCCATCCTCCGGTCTATCACCTCCTTAGGGTTGCTGGTATCATTGGTGACATAGGTGCAACATTTTACTCCGAACTGGGTGGCCAATGTTACGCAATACCCTCCAGTAACAGCAGTTAAATAATTCAGCACTAGTCTGTGTTGCACCAGTTCTTTCTTGTACACTTGCAATTCTCTCCCTGTATACCTGAATGTGTCATCGTACATCTCGGTGATATCATCTATAAATTTAGCAAGTTCCTGAATATATCTAAAATTTAATGTACCCCGAGCAATTCTGGTGGGATCCAGTGTGACTAAAACTTGAAAGCCAGTTGTCTCACTAATTAACTGAGTGGCTTTATACACATCACCAGGTATCATGTTTCTTTTGCCTCTGTGTTCATATTGCGTGTGAAGATATGGTGATGGTATGTTTTTACGTATACCAAGCATTTCACCATGTGTGAGGGTCATAACTTCTGGAAGAATTCTTCACAAATAACATAACAATTACAATACTAAGACTGGTCAGACACTCCCCTGGTTTGGTATAGCACTCCTCGTCCTGACTCCACTCCATCAGCTCTGCCATCAGCTCACATTTCCCTTATCAGTTCTCCATCACAGACACTGAGTATCCCCAAACAGATCATCATGACAAAAACTCTGGAAAAAAAAAAGAACAAGGATGACCACAGCAGACCACTCCATTGCTGGAAGCACTGATCTACACATTTCTTTAGCTCAGATATCTCACCGTCACCTTTTTAATCCTTCCGGCACAATCTCGCCATCGACAGGTCCACGTTATCGGCCTTGTCTCCGCCTTGTATCTCCACCGGTTGGTTAACCTCCCTACAATGAGTGGAATGGACCCACGTATCTTCCTCGGCCACCCTTTGAGGATGTTGTATCGTCAGATAGGACCTTTCCACCGACCAGTCAAACAACCTGAGCTAAAATTTTTTTTGGATCATAACAAATTCTCCAGGTTTGACATCATGACAACTTGCATTAAATATGTTAGTTAATAACACTTTCAATTTCTGTTATTCGCATTCATCTTCGTGAGACCCTGCACAGTAACCTCATTATCATATTTTCACATGAGGCTGCCTGTTTGAACAGTATCTCCAAGGGGGGCAAATAAAGGAAAAGACAGTCTGGGATAATCTTAGTGTTGTTACCCATCACCTTACACATGTTCTTGGAAACGTCACCTGTAAAATAAGAACCCCCATCATTTTTAATAATTCTAGGAAT
Source organism: Taudactylus pleione (assembly GCA_031769625.1). Taxonomy (NCBI): domain Eukaryota; kingdom Metazoa; phylum Chordata; class Amphibia; order Anura; family Myobatrachidae; genus Taudactylus; species Taudactylus pleione. The sequence goes on along the minus strand of JAUIMM010000113.1, from coordinate 25,392,758 downwards.
ATAGGACCTCATTCAGAATCGGTCGTTGCGGCCGCACGGTCGTACGCCACCGATGTTTGCTATACTGCGCATGCGTAAAGTTCGCAATGCGCGTGCGCAAACTAGCCGCTGCGATCAGAAATTTCTCTCTCCTTGAACACTGCCAGGTCGGTAGTTTGAGTGACAGATGGAGGCATTTGTGGGCAGTAATAGGGGAAGGTGCTTGAAAACGGGGGAGTGGAGATCCGAACGCAGGCGTGCCTCATTATGCGAACAGCGTTTTATGGGAGTGCATACGGATTATGGGAGTGAATAATTAACAAAGTAGCGTCATGGCACATGTGACTTGGGAGGTTTTTACACTGACATGATCGTAGAGGTTAAGAGAGGGTATGGTCAACCTTAAGCTCTACGACCAGTTCCGATGGTTCCCGATGGTCTCGATTAATCCTTATATGCCCGGAGATGACGTGCAATGTGTACGAGAAGGTGGCGTATTTTTTTGTCTTCCGACCGCTTCCTCCCCTTGGTCGGCCAACTACGGATCCGAACTTAGGGACGCAACTTGCGAGGGAATCATTTGCATATCCGGCCCCTTTTTCCGTACGACCGTGCGGATGCTTTGACCGACCCTGAATGAGGTCCATAGTATCTGCATACAGGTTCCTGCAATTAAATCTTGTTATTAATAGCTACTGCTCTAAATAATGCCTGGGCCACTGGGTTGGATAATATTCAGAGTAGTCGACCTTAGCCTGGCATGGCTGCCGTTTATCCTTATCAACCTTGTGTCCTGTGAGTGGGAGACACAGCACAACAGTTTAATATCATTTAAACATGACCTAAAATACAACAATAAATCGTCCACATTTTACATTAGAACAGATCCATCGGCAGGTTGAAATGATTGTAAACAGTCATATAAGGCCTGGGAGAAGATACTGGGGTTGCCTATGAACCCATGGGAAACCCGTGTTCATGTGTGGTGTTCTTTACTTTGCAGTACTTACTTATGTGTCCCGCTTGGTTGCAGTTAAAACATGTTTTTGACCGGGTTGGATGAAAGGATTGTTGTGGGAGTTGAGCAAGAGGAAAAGGTGGTGGGTATGGGTAAGGATATGGAGGATAAGGGTATGGTGGGAGGTATGAAGTTTGTGGGTAGTATGAGGCCTGTGGTTGTGTATGATATGTGGGGTAAGGATGTGTTTGCTGTGGTGTGGGATTGGTGAGGACGTGTAACTGTTCAGGTGCAGGTGTGTGTGTGGGTGCAGGTGTGTCTGTTGGCTGTGATGTTATTGTCATTCCCTCCAGAGCTTGGATACTGACAGCCATTAGTTTTTCACTCTGGGTCTCTCTCTCTTCTTGGAGATGTTTTTATCATGTTCGATGGCGGTTTCTATGAGGGTATCTATTGTGAGTCCCCACCAGCCAGGCTGTGAGGTCTGAACCCGAGTTTTTAAACTCTCTTTCAGACCGTCCACAAGTACCGTGACTATCATTCCCCGGTGGTGAGTGCTATCTTTAATATCCTCTATCCCAGTGTACTGGGTGATAGCCTGCAGAGCCCACGCAACAATCTTCTGCAGTTTCACTCTCCTTCTGCTTAATGGTGAAAATTTTGTTCCAGTTAACTACTACTGGAAAATATATACCCAATTGAGTTACAATGCGGGAAATGTTACCTTGGTTTACTTGGTCTGTTAAGGGAACGTCACTATCCAATACACAATCCGTGATAAATTTTGTCACGTCGGTATTGCGTGGTAGACAGGCCCTTAACACCACACGCCAATCTTTATTAGTGGGTTCATGTGAACTACCCAAATTTCTCAAAAATCTTTGACATTTGGCTAATTCCTTTTTGGGATCGGGGAAATCATTTATGATGGAATTTAGTTCTGCTCTTGTCCGAGGACAATGCATTACTACTTCCCTCGTGGGCACTATACCGTTTGCATCTGCATTTCCATTTGGAACAGTTATTGTCCGAATGGGATGCAGACCGGTAGCGCTGCTACCTTTGACCTGGTTACCTGGCTGGGGGTTTAGTCTGCTGCTGCTGCGTATGGTACGGGTGCAGAGGGAATTAACACTTCCCTTGCTGTTACCGATCGAGATGGTGGCACCACTCGTGACTGTGGTGATGCAGCATCTATCATTTGCACAGCATGGGAAATGGCAGACATTACAATAGGCTCATCATCCACATCATGAACATTTTCTTTATAGTTGCTGAAGAGAGGGTACAAGTTGCTTGTTACATTTTTATGGGTATTTTTGGTAACTGTACTTGCACCTCCATCCACATAAGGTGGGGGAGGTGAGCGTGAACTGCTGGCAATACTCCCCACGATGCTACCTTGCCGCACGGGCGCGCCATTTTGCGGCTCGCCCGTATTGCAATTCAGCGTCGCGGATGTATTTTCTGGCAATGTGCTCACAACGCTAGTTTGCATCGTTTGCACATTCTTTAGCCACGCATCCCCTTCATGCTGCCACAGTTTTAAACATTCAAAATATTTAACCTTTTTTTTCTCCGGAGCGCATCAGACCGATGTGATCTCGGACATTATCTAACACATTTTTATCAAAACTACCAATTCTGGGAAATGGTCTAACACTGTTCATCGTCATTTTAAACCATACATCACAATACCTTATTGCATAAGTACCATACTTAGGGGGTCATTCAGATGCAAAGGATGCTCGCAAGCGGGTCGATGTTGTGCGAATGCGCATGTGCACGATGGAGGGAGCTCCGTCGTGCGCATGTGCGAGATCCGGCGAGCGACGAGGAATACGTCGCTCGGGGTCTCGCACCAAAGGGGGGGTGCTGTCGATGGTGAGTGACAGCACCCCCCTTTGGTGGGCGTGCCGGGGGTGTGGCTGCTAGATGGAGGCGTTCCCATGGGAACGCCTACCGTCTGAAGCCGGCCCCACTGACATCAGTAATGATGTCAGTGGGAGTGATTTTGGCTCTGATAGAGCCAAAATCACTCCTGGGCTTGCGGCAGCGAGACCCTACCGCAGGGTCTCATCGCAAGCCCGATGGTCGCGATGGTTTTGACCATCGCGACCATCTTTTTGGCCGCTCGCATATGCTGTGGGTGGCCACCCACAGCTATGCGAGCGGCCAGGAGGCCGCTCCATTTTCAGGGAGGCCGCTCCATTTTCAGGGAGGAGGGCGAATGCATAATACGATGAGCCGATCCAATCGGTGCCTCCATTAGCAGCACATCATTGTCTAACATCTCTACTGTTTGCGTGGCTCCCAATCTGAGACAACTCCTACGCTTTTCAATAAAGATTTAAACTGGTGAAAATCAATCAAGATACTTTCACTTACCTGTGAACGATTTAAGTCGGCGGCGCCCACACACCTGGATAAGATTTGAAAAAGGCAACTTCCACACCCGGATAAGATTTAGTAAGGCAACTTCCACACCTATGAGAGTTTATATGTTGGCTACTCCCACGCACCTCTCTACAACAAAGACAACATGTACACCTGCTACTGTGTATAGAACGGTAAAGCTACTTACCGAGCGGCTAGACTAACCCTTGCACCTAGCCCTTAAGGATCATACGATACCCTTAACTTTGTTCAACAAATATTCACTGTTACACACTTTTTTCCTGTGCAGAAAAATACACGTTAACCCAGATATTGGTAATAATTAAAAAATGTAAACCTCAACGGCTTTGTTCAAACACGTGGCAGCACAACCAGAAGTACGTATACGCTATTGTGCGACCAGTCGCATACACAATAATGCGACTACCACACAACCGTATGATGACTTTTTAACTGCGTACGCAAAAGTGCATCTTTTCTGTGTACAAAACTGCGACTCAGCCGCTTACTCAATACTGCGGCACCCCTTGAAATGCTAGGTTCTATCAACAAAGGAAAACAAACTTTTTCCTTTCTTGTCCCTGGATTCTAGTCAGTTTCCTTTGCTCACACAAAAACGGATAGCGATTTTTCAGCACAAAGCGGTTGCAGGAAAACCCTGCATGTGGCCACTCCACCCTTTGCTGAGATATCGATAGCCGTATGTGCCGTGTGAGTAGGTAAGTGACTCACTCGATGAGCCCCCATCTGATGATATTAAAAAGAACCTCTCAGCATTTAAACTAACTGAACCAACTTAAATCATATACTTTAAAGCTTATTAAACCTTATGTGTGAATATGTAATGTGTGAGTAATCGGGGTTTGATATGAAGACGCTAGTTAACTGGGGACAGATGCATGCGCATTTAGCTACTAAACGGTATTTTCATTCGGGGTCTTAAGCATAATGTGTGTATGTGAAATGGTGAAAGATGCAATCGCATGATGCTAATAATTGTGCATTCGCTACAGGGCGTCATGTTAGCAGCTCAAATGTGCGTAATGTGCGGTGTTTATGCATGAGATTCCATCTATGATGGACTTAACATATATATATATATATATATATATATACATACATACATACACACATATCATTCCTCACTCACAGTTTCAGACTGCAATGCAAATGTGACCTCCAACTGTGAAACTAAACCATCCTGTCTGGGTATGAAACTAAAACCTGTTTGGATTCAGACAAATCCAATTGTGTAGATCAATGCCTGGATTATATTACAATTGCCAGCAGGGATTCTCAATTTGTATGTAAAACACTCACAGTTTCTGGTGCATTGTCTATTCTATTTAGATTATCAAAAACATTGCCATCTGTTCTTAGCTTGTGAGTTGTAACTTAAAGTGACGCTGGTCGCAAAATGGCGTCTTACAGATTCTTGTTTCTAAAATGGAGTCTAGCTGCCATTCGCAAACTGATCTTGTCTCAGCCAATTATCCAGCTTTGACAGTAGCAGTAATAGGCTAAATCCCCAGCCAGGTAACAAGGTCAAATGTAACAGTGTGGGTGGTCTCCTTTCCATTCGGACAATAACTGTTCCCAATGGGAATCTGGATGTGAATGGTGTAGTGCCCACAAGGGAGGTAGCAATGCATTGTCCTTGGACAAGAGCTGAGCTAAATTCCATAATGAATGACTTCCCTGACCCTAAGAAGGAATTAGCAAAATGCCAAAGATTTTTGAAAAATTTGGGTAATGCTCACGAGCCAACCAATAAAGATTGGTGAGTTTCGTTAAGGGCTTGTCTTCCACACAATACCGATGTGAAAAAGTTAATCAAGGATTGCGTATTGGTGGGAGATGGTCCCTTAACAGACGAGGATAACCAAGGTAACATTACCCGCATAGTAACTCAATTGGGTGTATATTTTCCTGTAGTAGTTAACTGGAGTAAAATTTTCACCATAAAACAAAAAGAGAATGAGTCTGCAGAGGATTACTGTACCTGAGCTCTGCAGGCTATCACCCAGTACACTGGGATAGAAGATATTAAAGATAGCACTCACCATAGGGAAATGGTCATCACAGTGCTTATGTATGGTCTTAAAGACAATCTAAAAACCCGAGTCCAGACCTCTCTACCTGGCTGGAGAGGAGTTACTGTAGACACACTCAGGGAGTCTGCTATTGAGCATGATAAAAACATCCTCAAGAAGAGAGAAACCAAGAGCGAAAAACTAATGGCTGTCAGTATTCAAGCTCTAGAAGGAATGAATGTAACATTACAGCCACCAGACACACATGCACCTGCACAGCTACATGCCCTCACCAATCCTGCACCACCACAAACACAGCCCTACCCCACTTATCACACACAGCCACAAAACCCATGCTATCCACAGCCACCATATTACCCTCAAAATCCTTATCCACACCCACAATCTTTCTCTACTGCTCAACCCACACAGCAGCCTTTTCACCCACCCCACTCCCAAAGGTGCTTTAACTGCAACCAAGTGGGACATGTAAGTAGGAACTGTAAAGTGAAGAAAATAGGACCCCCTAACCAGGGAGTACCTGAATATCCACATAAGGGATATACACAGAGTGCAGGAAATTTCCCACAGTCACCAGATCCAATTGTAGCCTTAAATGCTATATTGGAGAGTGAGAGTCAACGCTAGGGGTCAGGTCATACCTATAGTCTACAGATAGTCAGGTTAACTGGAAGTACTAGGGAAGAACTGGTGATAATGGTTGATGTAGCTGGTACTAAACATCCTTTTCTTGTAGACACAGGGGCGACCAGATCAGTGATAAAATCTCCAGCTAACTTACAGGTGACCAGTGAGACAGTACCAGCAATGGGTGTAATGGGTAAAATGCAACATTATCCTTTAACCAAATCCACAGAGGTTACTATCCGGCCATTGCAGACCAGGCATTCTTTTCTCCTGGCAGCAGCGGCTCCTACTAACCTACTGGGAAGGGATTTGTTATGTAAGATGGGATGTGTCATATATTGTACCCCTGATGGTATATTCTTAGATATCCCAGAGAGAGTGGCACATGAGGTATGGGATATATTGGACACTCCTCAAAGGTTAATGTATCACTCTACCGGTTCGGGTAAAATCCATCTCAGGTAGATCAAATGTTATCCCAAATTCCAGATTCACTTTGGACCAAGGATGGACAGGACACGGATTAATGGCAAATGTAGCTCCCATAATGGTAAATCTAAAAAGCGGTAGACAAGCTCCAAAAATTCCCCAGTACCCATTAAAACAGGAGGTAGAGATTGGGGTTTATCCCATAATTGAGCGATTATTACAGCAGAGAATCTTAGTCCATACAGCAAGTGTAGCCAACAGTTCCATCTTTCCTGTGAAGAAGAGTGGTGGGAGGGGTTATAGGCTGGTACAAGACCTTAGAGGGGTTAATAAGGTAGTAGAGAGCCAATTTCCCGTAGTGCCAAATCCAGCTGTCATTCTTATGCAGATCCCACCAAATGCAACCCATTTCACTGTCATTGACCTCTGCTCTGCTTTCTTCTCTGTACCTCTTCATCCTGACTGTCAGTACCTATTCGCTTTTACATACACGGGTGTACAATACCCATGAACACGATTTCCCCAGGGCTTCATAGAAGCCCCAGTATCTTCTCCCAGGCCTTACATGACTGTTTACAATCTTTTCAACCTGCCAATGGATCTGTTCTAATACAATATGTGGATGATTTATTGTTATGTTCTGATTCATTTATGTCATGTTTAAATGATACTAAACTTTTGTTGCTCCATCTCTCGCAAACAGGACACAAGGTTGCTAAGGACAAACTACAGCCATGCCAGTCCAGGGTTAAATACTTGGGACATTGCCTAATCCAAGGTTTACGACATCTGACAAATGACAGAATCCAAGCCATACAGACCATGACACTGCCGCAGAACCAACAGCAAATCCATACCTTCTTGGGAATGTGTGGATACTGCAGAATGTGGATCCCAGGTTTTTCTATTTTGGTCTTGCCATTACAGGACTTAGGCCCTCATTCAGAGGCAGTCGCAAGAAGCTACCGCTCGTTCTGAATGAGGATGGCCACTTTGAATTTTAAGTGCGGCCTCCTGGTTGCTAGCTAAGCTGTGGGTTACCACCCACAGCTTAGTGACTGACCAGGGTGATGGTCACGATGGTCAAGACCATCACGACCATCGGGGCTTGCGACAAGACCCTAAGGTTGGGTCTCGGCAACCGCAAGCCCCAGGGAGCTTCCTGCTCTGACCGAGCAGGAAGTTCCCCACTGACATCACTGCTGATGTCAGTACGGCCACCCACAAAACGGCAGGCTTTCCTTAAGGAACGCCTCCGTTTGTGAAACCACCCCCCTGCCCCGCTTACAAAACGGGGTGAGCTGTCGATCACCATCGACAGCCGCCTCTTTTGTAGAGAGCTCCGGAGTGAGAGATTTTCTCTCTCACTCCGGGGCTTGGCGTGCGTTAGTCTCTTCCTCAAAGCCCGATCGTGTCATACACACAGAGGAAACAGAGCAGGCTTTCCTTAACCTTAAGGATAGTCTGACAAGAGCACCTGCATTGGGAACACCTGATTACGAAAAACCTTTTGATTTGTATTGTACGGAAGCTAATGGTTGTGCAGCAGGTGTCCTCACACAAGAACATGGTGATGCCAGTAGGCCCATAGCATACTACAGTGCACAATTGGACACTGTGGCAAGATCACTCCCAATGTGTTTAAGAAGTGTAGCAGCAACTGCTCTATTGGTCAGTAAGAGTGAGGATGTGGTATTAGGCCATGATATGATTGTCTATACTCCCCATGCAGTATCTGCTTTGCTAAACACTGCCCAAACCAGACATGTCTCCTAAGCTAGATTCACAAAATGGGAACTAGCCCTAATAGCACCTGCAAACATCACAATCAAACGGTGCAGTACGTTAAATCCAGCAATGTATATACCATATGTGCAACAGGATGCACAAAGGGTGGAGAGAGATGAGTCGCTGGTATATTGAAAATGTAGATGTGACATTTTACACGGATGGGAGTTGTCATAGACAAACTGACACTGGAGAGTTATGTACAGCTTATGCTGTGGTAAATGACGAAGATATCATAGATGCCGAACCTTTAGGTCCACCTCATTCGGCCCAAGTGGCGGAGCTGGTAGCATTGAGGAGAGCATGTTAGTTAGCAGAAGGTAAATCTGCTAAAATCTACACTAACTCTAGGTACGCCTTCGGGGTGGGACATGATTTTGGCGCTCTATGGTGTCTGAGAAATTTTATGACAGCAGCAGGCACACCAATTGCACATTCCAGACATATAAAAGGACTACTGACAGCAATCCAATTGCCTAAAACAGTGGCAGTAATTAAGTGTAAAGCCCATACATGTGAGGATGATCCGGTGTCACTGGGCACAACAGGGCAGACGAAGCTGCCAAATGGGCAGCAGGATTAAAAGTAAATGTGTCAATTAACCAAATGATGTTTCAAACGATTGACATGCTGAAATTAATTGAGATGCAAAATTTGTGTTCCATCCAGGAAAAGGCAGTCTGGAGGTCCAAGGGATGTGGGCAAGAGTCCTCTGGACTCTGGAGAAATGGACAAGGTAAGCCAGTGGCTCCTAAGGCATACTACCCAAGCCTGGCTGAGGCAGCGCACGGTCTGACTCACTTGGGAAAGCAAGATATGTGCAAATTGGTGAGTGCATACTGGTGTGCACCGGGTTTTTCTTCTCAAGCGGAAAAGAGAGAAATGTCCTGTCTGACCTGCTTGAGGAAAAACATTGGGAAAATGATCCCTACCGGACCATCCCACATTCCTCCGACCAACGGACCTTTTCAGGTAATACGAATTGATTTCATCCAGTTACCACCCTGCAGGAATCTCAAGTATGTATTAGTGTGCACTGATGTGTTTTCTAATTGGGTTGAGGCATACCCAGCTGCCACTAATACTGCTGCATTTACTGCTAAGAAGATTGTTCAGGAGTTTGTATGCAGATACGGTATCCCTAGAATTATTGAAAGTGACAAGGGTACTCATTTCACAGGTGATGTCTTCCAAAACATGTGTAAGTCGATGGGTATTAAGACTTCATACCCCCTTCCGACCGCAAGCCAGTGCCAAGGTGGAGAGGACGAATGGGACTATTAAAAACAAATCGTGGCAGAAACTGGACTGGGTTGGCCAGAAGCACTACCACTTGTCCTACACAGTATCAGGACAACTCCTAGACCCCCTCTCAATCTGTCCCCCTTTGAAATACTGTTTGGTAGACAACCTCATTTGATTATAAGTCCGCAGGAAGATTTGAAAAGCAACAACGAGGTTACTATAAGGTATCTTATAATGTTGAGTAAACAGTTAAAACAGCAACAGCAGAAGCTGAAATTGTTGTCACATGATATGCCTGAAACAAACTGTCATGAACCTGGAGAATTTGTTATGATCAGAAATTTCTTGCATTCAGGTTGTTTGACAGATCGGTGGGAAGGTCCGTATCAGGTGTTACTGATGAGTACAACTTCATTGAAGGTGGTGGAGAGAGATACCTGGGTCCATTCCACTCACTGTAAGAAGGTCAACCAACCGGTGGAGAGACAAGGCGGAGTCGAGGCAGATAACGTAGACCTGTCAATTGCAAGCCTGTTCCGGGAGGGTTAAATGTTACAGTGAGATACCTGAGCTAAAGAAATTTGTAGATCCTTGTTTTCAGCAATGGATTGGTCTGCTGTGGTTATCTTTGTGTTTCTCCCAGAGTCCTCATTATCTTGGGTTGTTTCGGGATCTCTGGTTTCAGTGACGGAGGACAGAAGACCGAGAGAGGAGCTGATTTTGATATCAATGGAGTAGAGTCGGGAGAAGGAGTGCTAAACCAACTGGGGGAGTATCTGACCAAACCCAGTACAGTAATTGGTAAGAGATCTGCTATTCTGGACACTCGGAGACAGTGTGAAGGTCTATCATCTGAGGATTATTGTATGCGTGAATGCTGTGGGTCCGTAGTCAATGAGAGATGCATCCACAGTGCCAACCTAAGTATAACCAGTATTGGGGTGGGTATCCTTTATAGGATTACCATACCATGGTGGGCAAAGTTTTAAACCAAACCGACTGTTGGGTGTGCTCTCACGTGCCTTAAGGACAGCATAATGTAGGGTTAGTGCCATTTCCATTAAATGTCTCTGAGATTTTAGAATTACAAAAAGGGAAGACACTGGATGGAAAATTTCTAACACCAAACCACCCCATTTTAAACTCCACCAGTACTCATCACCAACTCCAATGACCCAGGAAGTTGGGAGGTGACGGGGAATAACCAGACGATGACCTTCTCACTAAGAGCTGATAATGAACCTATAAATTTTGAACTGTTACGCACAATTAGGTTGGGTGGAAGACAGTTCCGGTATATATATATACACGAAGTAACATCAAAGAAATGGTTGGCAGAGTACCATAAGGGTACTGTGCTAGGGTTATACAACCAGATATGTGTATTAGCCAGTCGGGAGAACTTGAGATAGGATCATTTGTTAGTGAAATGTGTTGGATGATCATGATGCATTCTATTCCTTATGTTCTTCCCGATTATGTATATTTTATATGTGGAAGGAAAGCGTATAAGTGGCTCTCTCCGAGTTCTGAAGGTTTGTGTTAACTGAGGCCCTTACACATGGTGAAATGCTTGGTATTCATAAAATCACACCATCACCATATCTTCACACACAGTATGAACATAGAGACAAAAGAAATATGATAGCTGGTGATGTACATAAAGCCACACAGCTAATTAGTGAAACAACTGGCTTTCAAGTTTTGGTAGCATTGGATCCCACCAGGATCACTCGGGGTACACTAAATTATAGATATATCCAAGATCTTGCTAAATTAATAGGTAATATCACCGAGATGTATGATGACACGTTTAGATATACAGGTAGGGAGTTGCAAGCTTACAAGAAAGAACTGGTGCAACATAGGCTAGTGTTAAATTATTTAACAGCTGTCACTGGAGGGTATTGCATAACTTTGGCCACCCAAATTGGTGTAAAGTGTTGCACATATATTACAAATAACACTAGTGACCCCAAGGAGGCGATAGACCGAAAGATGGACAAAATTCTGCAGCTGAAATGGGAATTTCGGAAGAACCATAATGCTTCAATGGCTGAAGTAGAGGAGAAGGTAGAGGAATGGGTTTCATGGTTGAACCCAGTGAAATGGTTCTTCGGTCTAGGACAGTGGGTCCAGGAAATGGTTGCTAATATAGGTAAACTCCTGATCCTCATATTGATTGTCATCATAGTAATTGGCTTATGTGTCAGGTGTGTTCCTACTGTGTTGAAATATGGAAAATGTAAAAATAAGGTAAACCTAAAGAATGAGATTTTGATGGTGGTTAGAAGTAACAATATGAATACTGAGGTAAATGTAGGACTGCATTACAACCCTGAACTAGAAGGTACCATCAGATGATGTATAAATTTACCATGCATAAAATGTTATAAAAATGTTATTTTAAAACATCTTAAATAATGTTAGTCTCTATCCCCTTCCTTCATAAGATTGGTGTATCCCCACATTTTTCCCATGATCTCCCAAGATCCGCAGTGTGCCCTCCCAGAGACACATTATTGATGGTTTAAGAACCCACCTTGTGCCATGCCATAATATAAATATGTCATAGTGTAAGCCTAAAATTAATTTTAAAACCAGAGTGTGATAGCATGTTGTATGCTATCAAAGGGTGGACTGTCGAAGATGGATAAATGGCTGAGACAGAGTGCCTGATTCTGACCTGTTCGCGAGCGCTTGCAAGCGGGTCGATGGTGCCCAAGTGCGCATGCGCACGACGGAGGCGGATCCGTCGTGCGCATGTGCGAGACCCGAATAACGGCGGCCGCCGTTATGGGTCTCGCACCAAAGAGGGCGTGCTGTCGATGGTGATTGAAAGCACGCCCCCTTTGGTGGGCGTGCTGGGGGTGTGGCTGCCCAGATGGAGGTGTTCCCATGGGAACGCCTACCGTATGGGTCCGACCCCACTGACATCACTAGTGATGTCAGTGGGAGTGCTTTTGGCTCTGATAGAGCCAAAAGCACTCCTGGGCTTGCAGCAGCGAGACCCTACCACAGGGTCTCGTCGCAAGCCCTATGGTCGCGATAGTCTTGACCATCGCGACCATCATTTTGGCCGCTCGCTATAGCTGGAGGCCGCTCCAAAAAGGAGCAGGGACGGCCCTGATTCAGAGCGAGCGCTCTGTCAGAGCATCCGGCTCTGAATCAGGGCCAGAATCTGTTTAAAATTAAATCTGCACAACGTCATTTTGCGAATGGCCGCCCAATGCCATTTTAGCGAATCTCACACATTATAAGTACATACGGTGATGCTATTATTTAGCGTTGTGCGATTCCCACGCAATAGAAAGATGTTAAAAGTCCTCATTATATAAATACAGACAGTTACTAAAACATATAATATGATCGACCCTGAAAAACATGCACCACGGTGTACTCCACAAACACGTAGTCGCACAACGCTAACTAGTGTCTTTTCTCAATACCCTAATACTTACACCCTAGCATTTAGGTTAATATTTAAGGTTTTATTCATTATCAGTAATGTTGTTTAATACATGTTAGTTGATATCTAAGGTTTAGTACATGATAAGCATACCATGTTTGGTGTCATTCTAAACCACTGTGTATCTGCAGATTCACGGTTTCATCGGTGAGAAGATCGCAACATTTGTCTGCAAATTATGGAGCATAGAGAGTTAGTCATTAAAATGTATCCTGTAATGCAGCCAGTTTAGATTTGTTATGCAGCGGGAAAATGGACATAAAGAGCTGTTGGAGGCTGGACTGTGACCATACGAATTGACCTACGAACTGTACTATAACAGAAGAACCAGTAAGAAGAACCAATGGGATCATGCCAACCTGTTCTATTGTATTGCCTATCTCTGTAAGAGTATATATGCAGGCTCTCTGTAACTAGATGCCAGTCACCTTTTCTTTGCTGTTGACGGAGGTTTCATCTTTGATGCCGGGATCTGGATCCAGAGCGCGTGCGTATGTAACAACTGTACCTTGTGACTGTATAATTTGTTTGCGCTAATTGTAATTTAGATCACAGCGTGTAACTATCTGTTTTTATGGTGAATAACAACTTTTTGTGCTTTGGAACCACAATCAAAGTCTGAAAGCAATTATTTCTTGTGCGTCTCATAACTCTAAATAGCGACAATTTTAGAGTGTATAGATAGGTAGGAATCGATACTCCGCTGCCGCAACCATACTGGTTGCATAAGATCCGTTTGAAACAGACCTCTACTTTCCGTCATCACACTACGATCAAGCATGGGTTCCGTTTACATGCCCACTTCACGTCCTTAACACTTCTACGAGACAGAACAGTTCCGTGCGTTTGCATGGCTGCCGCCCAGTTACCGCCCAGAAATGTCAATTTCCCGGGAAGTGTGGACCAATCAATCCTTACACACTAGCGGTCTCTGGGCCTGATTCAGCAAGGACAGCAGTAGAAAAGACGCATGCAATCGGTCGATTAATTTGCATTGCGCATACGTATGCATCGCAGCGCGTGTGTGTGAAAAAGCAATTGCAATGGGAAATGCATTGCAGAGGCTACGCAGACCCCGAGCACAGTGTTTGTAGTTAAGTGCCGCTTGTGGGTGGTGATGGAGTGGGTGGTCGGGCGAACGCAGGCTTGCCAGTGCATTGCAACGTGCATAAATTATCCACTGCAATTCCATATGCAGCCTGAGGCCTCATAGCGTGTACTGAAGTTAGCAATTCCAGAGTTAGGTCTGACCTGCCTTAATTGTGCGTCTGGGTCTAATGTTACCGATTCTGTCTGTGTTGCCCAAGTATACGGATGTGTGTAAGGGGAAGTGGGTGTCCTTATGGTAAACTGTGATCGCAATGCGATTGCAAACATTTTAATTTCACCGCTAATATTAGCAACTGCCGTGCGCGTGTTCTAGCAGAATGTCGATCATCGCTGAATCAGGCCCTCATGTGCGTATGACTGATCCAGCAAATACACAGTTGCCAATCTATTAGTTTGGTGCATGTGCAGTTTGCTGAACTCTGCAAGATCCATCGGACTTGTGTCCGTCTCAGATTTAGGCCCACGTCAGGAAAGTGTGTAAGGGCAATAGACAGATTTGTCTAATTAATTTTTCAATACCAGATTACAGACTACAAGTTGCCAGCAATTGTGATTAAGAGAAAGTTGGTTTCGCCATCAGCCTGGGAAGTAATTCTTTACTGTATGGGAGGTTCTGCACAGGCAAAAGAGAAATTCACTTTGTTTTTTATAGTGAATTCACAAATTCACTATAAAAAACAACTCTTTATATTGATGAACTATATTCTGTTTGGTTCTGCACAGGGAAAATAAATGTATGCATGGATAAACTGTGGAACTGCTTACCACATGAGATTACGGCACATTCGGTAATACCCCTTTTCCACCTAAATTCCGGGTCTGACCGAGTCAGCGCCACTCACACCGCAGTCGGGTCTGCATAGACCCGGCTTTTGCGGAGTGAAAGTGGTCGCTTGGAGATGACGTCATCTCCAAGCGTCACTAAAGCCGGGCCAATCGGCCGGCTAGCAGCGCACTCCAGGTCATCGTGACCCGGAGTGCGCTGTTCTCACAGCAGGGTTTCACGAGCTACGCCCGTGTTAAACCCTGCTAGTTACCTGGGTTGGATTGCCGGGTCGCTCGACCCGGCGATCCAACTCTCTCCCCTTTTACACCAGGGAGCTGCCTGGGTTAACCCTTCAAAAACCCGGGTTTTAGCTCCAGTGTAAAAGGGGTATAACAGAAGTGTCATTCTTTTAAGAAGCTGTATGTAGCTATAATGAGTAGAGCACAGTATGGGTTGATTGATCCCAACTCTGTGAGGCTACATTGCCAAATGCAGCACATGGGCGGTGTACCTTCCATTAGATTAAAACAATTAAAATGTATAAAAGTTTAAATGAATGGTCCTTTGTCTTTGTTTCATCTTATTATCTATGTAACAGTCATTGGAAGAGAAGAACGTAGGGTGTGCCACTTTAACAGGAACCCAGTTGCTCATTTAAAATTTTGCTTGTGTTTTGGGAAGAGGAAGAGCCCATTAATTAGAGTTGCTGGAACCATCCTATAGACTGTATGTTCTTTTACAAGCAGGGCCCTCTCCCGTCATGTGCTTTTATTTCCCTTACATATACCAGTGCAAATAGTGGCACCGACCCTTTCGGTTCATCCAGCTCTGCTATTTTCGGTATTATGACTACATGTGCAGCAATACTTATATAGTTATTTTATATAGTTTTATATATTGTTACATATGTTCTTCAATGTCCTATACTTTATTTTACACCTATTCATGTTGTGTTTGAATGGTTTATGTTTATATACTTTCTAAGGCGCTGCATACCCCTTGTGGCACCATAAAAATATAGTATAATTAATAATAGTAATAACCACTGACAGAAATCCCCTGATTAGGCACAATGCAGAAAAACTAGAGATACATGATTGATGTCTGTAATTTAGAAAGTGGAAAACTCCCTGCCAATGATGAGCACCTTTTATTCTTATACTCTTTAGTATCACAGCTACGGCTGGCCTGGTGGCACAGATGGCCTGTAGGCAGGTGCAGCATGCAAGTTGGCACCACATGCCACACATTTGAAGAGACATCATACAATGAATCTGATGGGCATTTCTGGTTGAATGATGGCTTTTAGGTTCCAGAGTTCACCTCAGCTATTGGTCATATTGAATGGGCAGTAGTTGAGACAATGGTGCCACCCACTTATAGGATGAGAAGATTGCTCTTTGCTTCTCAAAGGGTGAACAAGTACAGTAGTCTCATTAGAGCCGAATGAGCCATTTATCTGTAATCATCCTGTACTATCCTGTTATTTGGAAATAACATCATAGTAGATTGCTACAGCTTGAACCATTCTGTGCATCTCATTATACAATGGATTCTCAGTACTTATCACTTTGGATTTACACTGTTGTGTCTATATGGTTTGTCTAGCGCAATTCAAGGTACTGTGCACTTCAAGGTACATTCCCACTTTCCTCTCTTTGGTGTCCCAGGGGTCTATTTACTAAGCCTTGGATGGAGATAAAGTGAACGGAGATAAAGTACCAGCCAATCAGCTCCTAACTGCTGTGTCACAGGCTGTGTTAGAAAAATGACAGTTATTAACTGATTGGCTGATACCTTATCTCCATTCACTTTATCTCCTTCCAAGGCTTAGCAAATAGATATGAGGTAGATCACGGTGCAATAGTGTGAATGTCACATAAAGTAACCTCTGACCATTGTAGAATCACCATTTCATTCTAAAAAAATGTTCAGGTCTTTCTTCTATAATGCTGCTTCATTAAGCCTCATGTATTGCTTAAATGAAATCTGAGAGTGAGGATACATCTAAACTGTCTTTATGACATGTAACATGTAATGTGTGTTAGAGGCTTTTTCACATTGAACAATGAAACTGACACTGGAAGGTGCTAATGCATCGTTTTAAAAGATTAGACCTGATCACTGCCAGCTCAGAGATTGTACAAAATTCAACTGCTTTTGGCTATGCATCCTGCTACAAAGCAAGGGATGTCCATAAAAATCCCAGTGTCCCTGGGATTTAAATCGGTTGGATCCGGATTGCGAGACAGAGTAAACAGATGTCCCCGGTCATCCGACCCGGGTCCCTCTGATTACTTACAGAGTGATGCATTCCGGATGCTTGGAGATGATGTCTCCAAGCAGCGGCTGAGGAAAGTCCCAGCAAGGTCCAGCCTGCGTTATGAATGAGTTTCAAGCTGCAGTGACACGGCTTGAAACCCCTGTTTAGTGACCTTTGGCTGGACCCGGGGTTTTAGTGTATAAGGGGTGATATTTTCATATTAATGTTTTGCTCTGCAAAATGAAATCCCAATTTTGTAGTTCTGCAGAAAGCTGAAGACACCAGTGCATCTGCAAACTGCTGCACAATTCTGCAATTCCTCTACAAATACTGGGCCTGATTCAGAGCTGGACGCAAGTGGCCGTTCGCTCGTCCGCCGTACGAGCAGAAATATTTAAATTTAAGCGCTCACTCGTAAGTTCGCTCGTTGCTAATTTACTGCCCCATAGTCTCCCAACCCCTCCTCTAGCTAGCGAACGTTCTAAATAGCGACCGTCCGTCTCCTCTTTCGTTGCAGGGAACGCTCGCACAATTCAATTCCGGAAGTGGCCCTGTCAGTTTTCGATTGCCTGCTATTTCATTCTTCAAACATACTTTCATTGTTTCATGGCAATCAATATAGTAATTACCTTAATTGCTATTCACATGTTTTCAATCATTTTTTTTTTTCATTGTCAATAAACTTTATTCTTGTCAGTGTGTGTCATTTGTCCCGCAGAATACGTACGGTTTCACCAATGTTTTTTTTTTTCTAACTTAAATGTTTTTAGGAATGATACTATTGTTTTCCTTTGTTTTTTATAGGCATATTTTAGTACTTTAATTTGTTTATTTAAATTAGCTTACGCATGTCACTGCATCAAGCCTATCATAATTCACATTATATTTGTGAGGGTGTAGGTCACATGACTCATACAATAACCAATACAATGCGTTCTGTTATTTTTCAAAGTACATTAGCCAATCAAATTTTTTCTGGGACCTTTATTAAAACTGTTTTTTTTGGAAAAAATCATTGCCATCATGAGAGCCGCAGCATTTACACAAAGCGAACTCCTGGTCCTCACAGATGTGATGGACCGGAGAATCACTAATCATCCGGCCCCCATCACAAACCTCCGCAAGTAGCTCGCCTATGCGGAGGTGCGGCGGCGGCTGCGTAATATGGGCTTCCGCCGCATTATCGGCCACCGCAGGTCCCCCCGCCTTTTGGCGAATTTGCGTCAGCAAATAGCTGAAAGTAAGTGTATTTTTAAAAAAAATAAAATGCAAACATACCTGCATGTGCATGTTTTCCATCTAGGCCTGTTTGTTTATTTAGGACATACCTGCGTGTGCATGTTTTCCATCTAGGTCTGTTTGTTTATTTAGGACATACCTGCGTGTGCATGTTTTCCATCTAGCCCTGTTTGTTTATTTAAGACATACCTGCATGTGCATGTTTTCCATCTAGGCCTGTTTGTTTATTTCGGACATACCTGCATGTGCATGTTTTCCATCTAGCCCTGTTTGTTTATTTAGGACATACCTGCATGTGCATGTTTTCCATCTAGCCCTGTTTGTTTATTTTGGACATACCTGCGTGTGCATGTTTTCCTTTTTTTTTTTTTGTCATATTTTTGGTGGTGTAAATTTTTATCAAAACCCCCCCCCCAAAAAAATTAAACATTTGTATCCATCATTTAGGGGCTGGGCGCAGACTCCGACGTCTAATGCGAGCAAGACGTCGGCCTCGTCCCCTTTCTCCAACTCCCACCCAAACCTCCTCTCTCCAACCTTCCCCAAATTCCCCCTCCAGCCCAGACCGGCCAGTCCCTGAGGTCCCTCCCTCTCCGAATATTCCCATCCCTCCAAATTCACTCTCCCCTCCACCCACCCCTCGCTTTTCCTCCCCCTCCACCCCTAGTGAAATATCCCCTCCTCCATCGGACCAGCAGTGGCCCACCTCAGAGGAGGACGATGTCGTGGCTCCTGGACCAGGCATCAATCTGACCGGTATGTTTCCCTTTTAAACTATGCTTGCTCTTGAATTTTTTCGTTTTTGGGTGATGTTGTCCTTTTGCCTGTGCATTTCCAATTTGTAAAGTATTTCGAATGTTTTGGAGATATATCTTTGAAAAACAATGTCTAGGATGCTTTCCCCTTACACATATCACACATGTCCAAACACTCATACTTGTGTCTTCTAGTTTACGGTAACAACAAATGTAGTGTTTTTGCGTACTTCGCCCTTTTTTTGGTTGTCTTTTTATGTGTAATTTTTCTAGTTTGTATTTATACAATCTTTGTGTTTTCCATTACTTTTTTTCTCTTCAAAACTTTTTTTTTTTTTAAAGTATAGTCTGAATTTTATGTTGTTTGGTAACATATAAATTAAGGTGTCAGTTTAGTAATCCACACTTTTATTTTAACCCACAGAGGACCAGAGGCGTTTGCAAGCAATGCAGGAAGGCTTGCACACGTTGAGGGGCCATGTCGTCGGGATGCTTGTGGTCCTAGATCACATGTTGGCGGTCCTGTGGCACTAATTTTTGTGTTTGTTCCCCCCTCAAAAAGTTGTTTCAAATAAAATAAATTTTGATTTATTAGAGTCTCACTCCTTGTCTGTAAATATTAGATTGTTTAACCTTACATAAGTAGACTATTGGAGCATGAGTTTTTAAGTAATGTAAATTAGATTGTAGAAAGCTCAAGTAAGTATGTAAGCTGGCACATTAAACACCTAACAATACCAATAGGTTTGTAGAATTACCAGGTTTTTTTTTTTTGGGTGGGTAATGTAAATATTAAAACAAACCTGCTTAGGCCTAGATTATAAAACATACTGATTCACCATAATCCCTTTGGGGTTGTTTTTAGCCACAAAGCATGGTAAAATACTTTACAATTTAACACATTACAGGATTAGCCATTAAGAAAATTTTCCTTTTTTGGACCAGGTTACACTTGCTTGTAATTTACCAAGGAAAAGTCTTTTTAACATAAAGCAAAAATTTAATGCACACAAATAATAAACACAAAGTGAATTGTGACAAACAATTCACACAGTAAAAACACACTCCAAAAAACAACCAACACCCATAAAAAAAACACCAACAACAATAATCAAGAACTGTTTGAAGAAGTAGCAGGCCAACATGAATCCACAAATGTGGCGAAGAAATAATTGGTCCAGAAGTTATATCCAATGTGGCCACATGAAGACAATTTTTGGGATCAGGTAGTAGGCATCGTTTTTTTGGGTAATTTGAGGGAATAAATGACAAAAAAAAAAATTAAAATTGGCCATTAAAATCTTACATGTCCACATTGTGGCAAGTAACTAAATGTTTAACAATAATTACCTAAAAAAACTGGCCACCACATCATCGCGTATGGCCCATCCACATACTGGCCTCCGACCAACCTCGGGGGGGCCATCCTCAGGCAAGGCATCCTCTGGCTGCATTGGGACACCACTCCTTATGGCGATGTTGTGAAATATCCCACACAGGACCACAATTTTAGAAACCATAGCCGGCAAATACATGAGCTCGCCACCAGAGCGGTGGAGGTATCTGAATCGGCCTTTTAAAAGGCCGATACAGCGCTCCACCACCTGCCTGGTGGCTGTAAGTGCGGAATTATACTCACTTTGTGGCCCTGGTGTGGGAGCCAAATAAGGAGTGAGCAGCCAGGGCGTGCAAGGGTAACCACTGTCTCCTGTGAAAAAACAAAATCAAACATCAGGACCATTGTGTTGCAAGCTTTGCAGTGGTTGCAACGGAAGGTGTCAACTTACCCAGAAGCCATGCATCACCAGCTTGTAGGTTGTCTAATTTGTGCCAAATCCCTGATTGCCGGATGACAAAAGAATCATGTGCACTTCCGGGGAATTTGGCATTCAGGGACAGGATCTGGAGGGAGGCATCACATACCACCATTACATTCAGTGAATGAAAGTGTTTGCGGTTCCTAAAAATAGCCTCCAGCCTTGCTGGAGGTTGAAGTGGTATGTGAGTGCCATCCACAACCCCTATGATGTGTGGGAAGCCAGCTATTTGGTAAAAATTGGCCTTCGCCACACTAAGGGAACCCATATCCACTGGCATTTTAATAAAATGATGGAGGTGTTTAAAAAGGGCCTCCATCACTGCCCTCAGGATCCTTGAAAAGGAGGATTGGGAGATTCCGGCAACTATTCCCACCGTGGTTTGAAAGGATCCTGAGGCACAGAAATGTAACACCAACATTAATTGCGTAAGTGGTGGTATTGCTGTAGGACTGTTAATTTGCCATTCAAGATCACTCTCTATTAATGAGAGAGTGTCTATGATGATTTGTGGAGGAAGACGGTATCATCTTAATACCTCATCATCTGGCATTCCAAAAAGGGTGACATGTGTTCTATATATCTGGGGCCTTGCACGCCTACGAGGCCTATGCCTGGGACGAAGTTGAGGTTGGTCGGGTTCTGGAACCATGGCCAAGATAATACGACCAACATCAACCTGAAATGGTAAGCCAGGTAGTTAATGTTTTAGACAAATGTGTAAAGAAAAATATACTTATCTTTTGAAAGAAATCCAAAGATGCTTACAGGACGGGGTCTTGTCATGAGTAGAACAACCTACATTTCAAAAGTAGAAAATATATTTAATTATTATTGGCAAAACTTGGATTGTAAACACATTTTTTAGGGTTAAAAAAAAGAGAAGGGAGCACACATTAGTTGGGAAAATCGCACGCTACATTTAGTGGTAAAACATGATTTTACACTGAAATAATAAAAACACATTAGTGCACAAAATAGTACGCATTTTTGACAGTTAAAACAAGACACGAGTTCGCATTATATTACGCTACTTTTACAGTTCAATAACGAGACATTAGTGCGCTAAATAGTACGCATTTTTGACAGTTAAAACAAGACACATGAGTTCACAAAATATTACGCTACTTTTACAGTTCAATAACGAGACATTAGTGCGCTAAATAGTACGCATTTTTGACAGTTAAAAAAAGACACATGAGTTTGCAATATATTACGCTACTTTTACAGTTCAATAACGAGACATTAGTACGCTAAATAGTACGTTCATTTTAAAATAAAAACAACTCAAACATTATTTCGCAAAAGAGTACGCTATATTTAGTGGAAAGACATGATTGGTCCTAGAAAAAAAAAAAGATTACTTAGCGGAACATATGCGAAGACTAACACATCGAAATTGTAAGTTTATGAAACTAAAAACACTTACCAAAAACCGACAAACAACCCAAAGTCCAAAAACGTCAATAGGGGCAAGGCCAAAATAACTGTAAAAAAATCAAAACAAAACATTTTTTAACTATTTCCTATTATTGTTTACGGTGGTTTTTAAAAAGACTTACTCAAAAACTCCAAAAAAAACCGCAAAACAATTAAAATAAAGCGTACGGAAAAAAAATAAATAAGAAAAGCAAAAAAACGATCACACTCTAAAACTCCAAACTCCAAAATCCGCCAACAAACAACTCCTACGTCAAACCTCCAACATTCATCACCCGCCACCTCGACTCGAGTCACACCAAGCCATAAACAGTATTTATTTTCCCGCTCAAATTACGGACGGACAATAGGAGCGCACAATCAATGATGCGGCCGAATAATGCTGACGCATGTATAAAAACGTCACTGAAAACCCCAATCGGTCTGCTGTAAGTGAGACCTGAAAGTAAAAAAGACTACAGAGCAGCAAAGCACTGGCCAAGAGGCGCCAGGTAAGTATTTGTCTTTTTGTGCCTAAAGGATTATGTGGAACCAACATTTTAGGTACATTTTACATTATAAATTTTATTTCCAATTTACAAAAAGGTGTTGAGGATGTAATGGAAGAGGCTGCTGGTCCTAGTAGGACCACTAAACAAACTAAAAAAAAAGGCAGCCACAATTCACAAGAAAGGAGATGGAGGTTTTGGTCCAAATGTGTGTTGACACCCTGCCCCAGGCCCCAAGGAATATGGGTGCAAGCCAGAAATGGAAAATGTGGGATGACATAGCCAGTGCTGTCAATAGGGTGGGTGAGTTTGAATGTGCAACCCGGGAGGTCAAACGCCGGTACGTACAAACTACATTTTATTTAAAAGTGTTTACAGGTCCAAATACTGCAGGAATAATGGCAAATTTTTAACCCACAGATGGAGCGACTTCAAATATCGGCTGAAGCAAAAACTGGCTGATAGGGCTCGGCATGCAGGGGGGACAGGTGGGGGTCCCACCTCTGTGTCACTGGAGCTGAACGATTTGGAGGAGCAGGCCCAGGGGTGTGTGCAGGATGAGGAGGTGTTTGGCGTGTCGAACATGGATACCGACATGCCAGACTTTGCGGCTCCTCATGTTGCCTCAGGTAAATGTAGTAATGTTAATAACTCAGAAATGTGTTTGGGACAATATCTAGATTATAATGTTACTCTTTTCTCTTATTTTTCACAAAGACACAGGCGGATGAGTCTGCTCCAGAGGGGAGCTTTGGCCGCAGAACTTCTGCTGGCTCTGCAGGGGAGGAACCAGTAGATCTGGCTGGGGACCCTGTGGAAGACAGTCCAGGGCAATCCCCCTCACAGGCAGTGGCCCTCCTCACTGAGCTCAATCTTAAAACGGATCATCACACTGAGATCCTGGTGAGGCTGGATGCCACTCTGCTACGGGTGGCGGAGGCCCTGGAGCAAAGTGCTGTGGCCAACGTGACCATTGCTCAGGCCCTAGCGGAAAATACTGGGGCCAACGTCCGTATTGCAAATGCCCTGGAGCTCGTTCGCCAGCAGATGTTGGAGCCGGCCTCCCTTCCTGCCGGAACATCAGGACCCTCCACCTCTGGCACAACAACAGCCATCCCTCCAAATGTGCCTAGCCCTATGCCTAGTCCAGAGGCCCCAACATCTGCCTCTGGCCAGGCCAGCCGAAGGACCTCCCGGACCCGTTCAGGCTTCCTCCCTACCCCGGCCAAACGGGCCAAAAGGCGATGACAGCACTGGCTAATTTTCCCACATTCCTTATCTGTGTATGCCCCATATTCCTTAATGGCCAAAACCTCCCTCCTTTCTTTTGAATTGTTTTTCAATTTTGTTTGTTTGATAGTGTTCTAAAAAAGCCCCTTTTTTTGTTTACGCATTTCTAAAAACATTTCTTTTTTTATTTTAAGTTATCCATATTTTAATCTGGAAACCCCCCCCCCCCAAAAAAAATGTGTTAACAAAATTAAAAAATGTTGAAAATATGAACAATTGTATTGTTAATTTATTCAAAAACTGGTTAAAAGGTAATCCCACACACAAAATTACAAACAATACAACTGAAATGTCAACATTTTTTTTGGAAACAAAAACAAAGAGTTAAAAACCATTTAAGAGTTTAAATTAACACTTAGCAAAAAACAAAAGGACGCTTGTTTTCTTGGCCCCTAAAAAAAGCAGAAAAATTACAAACAGGACTACAATATTGTTGGCCGAAAAAAAATAATAAACTAATTTTGGAAAAACACGCAAATTTAAAATACATTTTTAAGCTAATTGATTGTCTAACCCAGAAATTATCAGCTGAGTAGTTCACCTGCGTACGTTTTTTTGCTACTAAAAAAAGGCTATTTTCTTAACACCTTACAAGCATTTTTGCAATTCAAAACTGATTGTTTTTGAGCCCTCAATTGATAAATCGGGAAACCATCGATGAGCCACGGGAGGAACGAAGAGACCATCATCATTGTGGTAGAGAATACCAGACCACAAGCTGAGCGAGCAGTTTGACTGGAAAGTTGATCAGACAGTGACGTAACACTTGTTCCGTTCACATTGGCCGTTCGCATCAGATAATGTATGTACGCCCAAAAAATGCCTCGCCACGCCTGCGTTTTCCCATCTCCACCCCCGTCACCACCCCAAAACGGACAGTTCTGTCAATCACATTTGATATGTCACTTCCTGTTCGCTATTCGAAGAACGACTGGAAAAATGATCGCAAACAGATGTACGCACATGCGCACTGTTACACCGACGCATGCGTGGTTTGACAACATCGGACCGCTACGAGCGTACGGCCGCTTACGAGCAGCTCTGAATGAGGGCCACTATACAGAGGGCCTGATTCAGAGCCGCACGCTATTTGCGCTCGCTCGGTCAGAAAAAGGGGCCGGCTTTTTAAATTTAGCGCTCGCTCTTTGCGGTCTGTTGACGCCTCTATGTCTGAGCGAGCGAACAAAACATGCGCTCGCTATTTTGTAAAGACGCCACCTGGCCACTCGCATCCTACGTCATCTCCGTTATTTATTTGATTAATCGAGTACATCGAAAGGCATCTGAACTGCTCACAGTGCTTGTGGTAGGTTTATCCTACCGCAATCATGCGAACAGTTCAGGCTAAGAAACTACCAAGTGACGTGGTCGATGACGCTGCTTTGTTAATTATGCACACCCTTAATACGCCGGTTTTGACCGTTTGGCACGCCTGCGTTCGGATCTCCACTCCCCGTTTTCAAGCACCTTCCCCTGTTACCACCCACAAACGCCTCATCCTGTCACTCAAATTAGCAGGCACTCGCTATTTTGCGAGCGCTCGATTTCCGATCGCACTGA
Organism: Taudactylus pleione; assembly: GCA_031769625.1. Classification (NCBI taxonomy): domain Eukaryota; kingdom Metazoa; phylum Chordata; class Amphibia; order Anura; family Myobatrachidae; genus Taudactylus; species Taudactylus pleione. The sequence goes on along the minus strand of JAUIMM010000113.1, from coordinate 25,367,084 downwards.
CTGGTTGGCGCATGCGCATTACGACCCATACGCATGCGCAGTTGTGCGAACATCGCTCGGAGCGAACGAGCGGCCACTTACGAGCGGCTTTGAATCAGGCCCAGAGGCCCTGATTCAGAGCCGGACGCTCTGACAGAGAGCTCGCTCTGAATCGGGGCCGTCCTTATCTTTTTTAAGAGCGGCCTCCTGGCCGCTCGCATAGCTGTGGGTGACCACCCACAGCTATAGCGAGCGGCCAAAATGATCTTGACCATCGCGACCATCGGGCTTGCGACGAGACCCTTGTGGTAGTGTCTCGTCTGCCGCAAGCCCTGGAGTGCTTTTGGCTCTATCAGAGCCAAAAGCACTCCCACTGACATCACTAGTGATGTCAGTGGGGCTGGCCCCAGACGGTAGGCGTTCCCATGTCAATCACCATTGACAGCAAGCCCCCTTTGGTGCGAGACCCATAACGACGGCTTGGTCGTCGTTATTCGGGTCTCGCGCATGCACACAACGGAGCCGCCTCCATCGTGCGCATGCGCACTTGGCCAACATCGACCCGCTTGTGTGCGCTCAGCGCTCGCGAGCGGGTCTGAATCAGGCCCCAAGTGCCAAACTGTCTCCACTCCCTGCTACTTGCCACTGCTTGGCCTACAAGATACATTGAGTTGCCCTACCCTCTCCCCATCTGTTGTTTTAGTGATGTACGTTGTTCTTAGATATATCACATTGCATTGTACTTATGCTATGTCAAGTTGCACTGTTACTAAGTATATTCCTTGTTCGGCACTGCAGACTCTTTGTGGTTACTCAAAAATAAAAGATAATAAAAATAATAATAATCCTTCTGATTGCAGTCATGATATAAACAAAGCTGAAGTTGCTTTTTAAGTAATTTTTAATTGTTGTTTAAATATACAAGTATAATAAATGGCTCAAAAAATGGTACCTATTGAATAAGCCAGCGGTTCCCAAACTCTGTCCTCAAGACAGTCCAGGTTTTCAGGATATCCATACTTAAGTACAGGGAACTTGGGCCCTCATTCAGAGCCGTACGCTCTGAGCAGAGCGCACGCTCTGAATGAGGGCCGCCCTCCATAAAAATGGAGCGTCCTCCTGGACGCTCGTATAGCTGTGGGTCACCACCCACAGCCTATACGAGCGCGCAGTTTGATGGCCGCGATGGTCGTGACCATCGCGACCATCAAAACTGCGAGCCGGAGTCTGCGGTTGAGGTTTTCAACCGCAAGGCCCGGAGTGATTTTGGCTCTATCAGAGCCAAAATCACTCCCACTGACATCACTAGTGATGTCAGTGGGCCGGCTTCTGATGGGAGGCGTTCCCTTGGGAACGCCCCCGTCAGGGAGGCACGCCCCCGGCACGCCCACCAAAGGGGGCGTGCTGTCAATCAACATCGACAGCATGCCCCCTTTGATCAGACACAACGAGCGAAGGACTTTCCTTCGCTCGTCGCGTCTGGCACATGCGCACGACGGAGCTCCCTCCGTCGTGCGCATGCTCAGTGCAGACCATCGACCCACTTGCGAGCGGGTCTGAATCAGGGCCTTAATTAGTACTTCAGTTTGTTTGATTATACCAGCTATGCACAAGCATGAATAGCCTTAAAACCTGAACTGTTAGGGTGCCCTGAGGACCCAGTTTGGGAATCCATGGAATAAACTGATTCCTTTCTTCCTACTAATTGTCCTGTAACCTAGTCTCAATTAAATCATTGATATATAAATGTGTTATTTAATATTTATTATTTAATTCCATCCAATTTACTGCACTTTGACAATTTTGTGGGAAACTCTGTGAAATGGATCATATTGGAAGCACTGGCAATATGTGTTCACCTAAGTTCATACACATCACCAGTGGTGGTAAAAAGGCATAATTAGTAATAATTTGTCATTATGAATAATACCCCTTTCACACTTGCAGCAATAAAACAAGTAACTGCACGTGAATGCGCAGCAACCCGGATTACTGCGCAGTGTGAACGGACCAGGTTAAAATAATCCGGCATTTCAATCCTGGTCACTAGAAGGGTTGAACACGGGTTCAAACCGGCTCGTGATGCTGTGTCAATGCGACCCGGGTCCTGTTCACTGCATGGGAAGAGCCGGCGCTTGGAGATCTCATCTCCAAGTGCAGGCTCAGCATGTGATGGCAGTGATGTCATCGACCCGTCAATAACCCGGGTCGATGATACCAGTCTGAAAGGGGTCTCAGTCAGTTCGCACCCGGGAAGGAACCGTGGACAAAATCCCGGGTGCAACCTGGTATTTATATGTGTAAGGGGTATTAGAGGACCTTACTTGTGAGTGAAAGGCATATGATTTGTTTTCTTCTGTGCTTGACACTAATAAAGAAACTGTACTCTCCACTGTGCAGGGAAATTCTTAAAAAATATGGGTACAGTGTAGTTGTAATTATATATTAAAAACAGTAAATTAGACGAAAAAATGAAGAACATATTTTAAGATAAAATAACATTTAAGTCTGCAAATAACTGCTGGGATTCGGTCAGACCAGAGTAATGCTGATTCGCAGGATGTGAGTAAATCATTTCTTGAACAGCACAGGAGATATAAAATTAGCTTTTTGTGAGTCACTATTTTGTTTATCTTTAATTCCCTTGGGTATTGGGGAAGGTGTTTGACATGACCCTCCGAGTCCATCTCTCCGAGTGTATGGTTACATTGTTTTTCCAAAATTAATGTTTTTTCTGGCCGTGCTCCCATAGACCAAGGTTCACAATACACAGCTGGGTGATTTAAAACCTTTCAGAGCTTTGTCTTTCAGAGCAGACAGGTGGCATTTCAGTTCAATCTTATCATTGCTAGGAGCTGAGGTTAGTGGAGGTCACATAAACTAATTACAAAAGGCCTCTTTACCCACAGGTGTCAGTAGTTCCTTGGAGATATTTAGCCATTCTTACAATAATGGTTTATGGCTAAATATGGGTTCATGCTTGCTGGGGATACCTACGTTTATCAGCTCATATCATCTCTCTAAAATTTGATAATGATTCAATTATGATTTGTAAACAATTTACATAAAATCTATTTATTTAGTAACAAATTATTATTAAAAAAAAATTATACTGAGAAAATACAAAAGCAAAATAAAATATCAATTGAGGGATTCTTTGTGATAAATATTGGTACTTGTCACATATCAGTATTTGGAGTTGCTCCATGTTTTCTCAGGTACGTATGTCAGTGTAATGCTGGCCATACACAGGACGATTGATCACACGATTTGGGCAGTTTCTACAGGTTGGGCAGACCAATCATTTGAAAATAGTTGTATTTTGAGTCTTCTGCGACCCTGATGTGCGTCCTTGCCGTCGTCTAGTTGGATCGCAGATCAGATGGTTTTGCAGAGAGATCTCAACTGGTCATGTAGGAATTGACACACGTTAGGTGATTTGATTGATCAAATCGTATGGTCTTATGTGAAATAGTTGCATTTTAAATACAAATTATCCTATATCTGAAGGGAAGAATTTTCAAGGGAAATCGTACAACTGATCTGACCAACTTTTGAATCTCACCGTGTATGGCCACCTTAACACTACTGAGTGGACGAGGGGGAGACTTATCATATACCTTTTCCACTAGAATGCCGGGTCGCATCCGGGATTATGTTCACGCGCCCATCCCAGGTGCAACCCGGCTGAGATCCCTGTCAGACAGGCGGCCCGCACCAGCACTAATGCCGGGTCGATGACGCCGTTGCGTCACTTGATGAGCCGATGCTTGGAGATGATCTCATCTCCAAATGCCAGCTCTTCCTATACAGAAAACGGGACCCAGGTCGCATCGACCCGGGTTACCAGTTCACACAGCATCATGAGCAGGGTTGAACACGCGTTCAACCCTTCTCGTGACCAGGGTTGAAATGCCGGGTCACTCGACCTAGCTTACCGTATTTCAACCCGGTATTTTCACACTGCACAATAACTCGGGTTGCTACTGCTAGTGGAAAAGGGTATAAGAAGACAAGTGGAGAATTTGCCCATAGCAACAATCAGATTACAGCTATCATTTTATAAAGTGTATAATACCCCTTTTCCACCTAAATTCCGGGTCTGACCCGGAGTTGGAACAAAGTTCCTATCCGGATCAGACCCGGAATTTTGCCGGCGCTGACTCGGGATATTCCCGAGTCAGCGCCTCTCACAGAGCAGTCGGGTCTGCATAGACCCGGCTTTTGCAGAGTGAAAGTGGATGCTTGGAGATGACGTCATCTCCAAGCGCCACTGAAGCCGGACCAATCGGCCGGCTAGCAGCGCACTCCAGGTCATCGTGACCCGGAGTGCGCTGTTCCCATAGCAGGGTTTCACGGGCTACGCCCGTGTTAAACCCTGCTAGTTACCTGGGTTGGATTGCCGGGTCTCTCAATTTACTTCTGCCCCTTATTAATGAAAAAAGACAGGTCTTTAACTCACATAGAACCCTATTACAGGTAAACTATGTAGAATAAGAGCTGTCTCCTGTATGGAATGGATCATATAAAATGGATATTAGACCTTTTTACTCACCAAAGATGAGCCACATGTAAAAGGAATATCCAGTAGTGAATGGGTGTAATAAATTGGTTTTATTGAAACTAAAAAACAAAAATATTTTTTACATCAGTTATTTAAATCGAAGTATCACATGATAAAACATTTCTATGGCATAAATAATAAAAACATATTCTGATCAAATGATCTCACTGTTACATGCAACGCGTTCCATGGCAATCTGTCGCTTCCTCAGGTAGGGGATCAATGAGTCCACTGCCTGTGGAAATGGCAGGTTCTGTGTATACAACCATTATCCTGTGTCTGAGATATGTTTTATTCTAAACATTTGACATGTTTTATAGCAACTTTGCCACTGTTTGGCACTTTTCTGTTGCTAGATGATAATTTATGTGTCTTTTATATTCTACAACAATGCATTTAGTAGAACAAAACCCATATTAAAGGCACACTGCATACAGGGGCGTTTCAAGAGACGAGGGGGTCCATGTGCAGTCTCCATCTTGGGCCCCCTCCTCTCTCTCCGATGGCCGGTAGCACACTGAGCGCAGCACCACACCCTCACAGCAGTAGACTCTGGGCACTAGTCTGTGCCCAGAGTCTACAGCTCATGCGAAGGTAGACACCAGTAGAATCCAGATACAGCAGACAGCTCAGGACTTAACCAGGAATTTGGTTTATTGTAGTGTAACAATATGTTTGTACAGCCATAAACTCACAGTTATATATACACATTATCCTGGATGGAGCAAGATGGAGCAAGTCGGTCATGTATGAGGGTATTGGTGCGGCAATATAGCGGTATATGGAGGATATACTGTATATAGGATATATTGCAGGGTCACTGGAGCTAAGTGGAACACGTCCATGCCCCACTGATGTGTCAAGTTTCTGGAGCCAAATGCAGATCCTCCATCATGACCCTTTCAAACAAATTCCAAATCCTTTCCTCCACAACTTAGCATTTCCTACACTGTCTCTTAAAATGCTGCAAATTACGCTTTGGAGTGCCATCATACCCAAAATACAATCCCCATCACACTTATTGGTGGATAGTTCCAGCCACTCACCAATCAGTGTGTGGTATCTTCCACTACTGTGATTGGTGAATGGCCACCACCACTATCTACTAACAGTGCAGCTACACACTTCATGGCGGTGCCTAGTGGAGAAGCAGGCTGGGGAGCATCCTAAATAGAACTATTTGTATTGGCCCAAGGGGCAAATAACCTCCTGCTCCCTGTTCCAGACCCTGTCCCCCCAGTTGGCTATATTTAAATCAATCCTTGTAAACAATATTTGCCTAAGCCACAAGTTCACAAACTAGCAGAACGTCAGAGCTTCTCACCAGAACTCCAATTGTAATTTAGAAACACACACTGGCCATTTACTCTACTCAACGCTTTTCAAAACCTTAATAAGTTTGAATGTAATGGCTATAGTTTGGAGCAGAGAAGGGAGAGGGGGGACATGATAGAAACGTTCCATACAAACTTGTGGTCTAATATTTATAAAGCATAGTAAAGTACATTGTGGGAATGTATATGTAATATGCTTGTAATATTTTCTCATCTCATTTGAAAAATTATAAAGTAGATATATAGCTGCAACTACAATACTGACCCTGTTGCAAATATCCTCATATAGATAACAAAAAATCTAATTGACACAATTCTATCTATCTATCTATCTATCTATCTATCTATCTATCTATCTATCTATCTAACTCATATCTATCTTTCTATATACCTTCTATCTATCTATCTATCTATCTATCTATCTATCTATCTATCTATCTATCTATCTATCTATCTATCTATCTATCTCTGTATCGTATATCTCATTCTCTCATGGGCCGGCACAGTGGCAAAACTGTTAGCATATTTGCCTCACAGTGCTGCTGTCATGGTTTTGATTTCAAGCCGGATGTTTGTGTGGAGTTTCTATTGTTTTTTTCCAAGTGATACAATTTCCTCAGAAATTACAAAGACATACTGGTTTTGTAGTTTGCAGGTATTTATTTAATTATTATCATTTAATTATATAGCACATACATATTCCACAGCCATTCACATCAGTCCCTACCCCAGTGGAGCTTACAATCTATATTCCCTACTACATGAACATGCACACACATATGCACTAGGGTTAATTTTTTTGCTGGGAGCCGATTAACCTACCAGTATATTTTTGGAGTGTGGAAGGAAACCGGAGCACTCGGAGGAAACCTACGAAAGCACAGGGAGATATATAAACTCCACTCCATAGAGGAAACTGAACCCACAACCTCAGTGTTGTGTGGCATTAATGATGACCATTACACCAATTGTGCTGCCTATCTAGATCTACAAACTTTCTTTGTTTTAGGGATTAGTATTGCACCTATCAACAGCCTGTGTGTGGATGAGAAAGCCTCCTGATTTACCACTGGGACAAGATAAAGTGAAAAAAATTTCACTTAACTTGTCCCTACAGGACAGTCCAGTCAATTTTGACCACCTCACAGCTCACAATATTGTTTTCATCCAGTTTAGGCTAAAAGGTTGCATCGAGCTAGCTAGCTGACTAAGGATCATCTAGGAAACATAGTGGTACTGCAGAGGTGGACAAGATGCAGTTTAATATCTATACGACCCCATAGAAAGAAACCAATAATGTTTTCATTAATCAAGAGGCCTGAGGGAGATAGAGTATGTATGTAGTTGAAGGCAGGAAAATGAAAGAAAGATTGATTAGTTTGTAAATGTAATGACATTTTTTGATTCCGAAGAAAATTTTTCAGGAAGGAGGGGGATCCGACGGGATCTGAGCCCCGACTGGGGTTTTCCTGCCAGGCATAGATTCAAAATCAAGGCAAAACATCATCATCTCAGCATTGGATTTCACAGGTTTTTGATTCAATATAAGTCTCTCTTGTGGTGATTTGGGCACCATTTCACACAAGACCATTGGAAGGAGAGCTCACACTAGACTGCCAAGGCAGAAATTAATTAATAATTACAACTGGATGAACATATCCCTTGTTTTGCCCACTCAATAGTGGTTCAGAATTTGTTTAAAAATGAAAGGGGCATGCAGGAGAGGCTGTCTGTGGCCATAAAAAGTTCTGGAGAATTTTGGCATTCATCAACTGCATGTAGAAGATTTCAGAGCTGTGGCAGTTCATCTTCCAACATGGCACATCCAGGAAAGAGAGTGGCACTGCAGTGGCAGAGATGTTGGCAATTTTTTAAACTAAACAACCGATAGAAAGAAACCAAGAATGTTTTCACTATTCAAGAGCTAGATCAGAGGCCCACAGGAGATGGAGTATATATGTAGTTGAAGGCAGGGAAAGGAAGGAAGGGTTGATTAATTAGTAAATTTAATTTTGTTTTAATTCTGAAGCAAATTTATGAGGGACGGGGAGAGCATTAAAACCGGGTGAATTTGAATGTCCCATGCTTTGCCCACCACATAAACTTGGTGGTTCAGAATTCTATTTTTAAATGAAAGGGGTATGCAGGAGATGCTGTCTGTTGCCATAAAAGTTTCTGGACATTTCTGGCATTCATCAACCATATGTAGAAGATTTCAGTGGTTGTGGTAGTTCAACTTCCAACATGGCACATCTAGGAAACAAGAGTGGCACTGCAGTGGCACAGACAGGATGGCAGTTTTTTTGTCTCTTATGTTGTATATATTAAACAGAACATGCACAGTTTAACAAACTAATCACTTCAGCGACAGGGACTGCCACTTGTGGCTGAAGTGATTGGTTTGTTTGGGCCCCCACAAAACAAGCTACCAATGGGCATAAGGCAGCTAACAGTATATCCTTGCTACAGTTGGAAGAGGTCATTATCCTCATCTGATTCCTCACCCTCATCAGTGAGAACATCATATTCACACAATATTAATCCATCCCCGCTGGAATCCACCATAAAAGGTGCCCCTGTATTTTTTCGATGTAGAGTAATTGGCGGTAAAGGTTTTCCTTGTGGAATTTCCAGTTCATTTTGATGAACATCATATTTTCCACATTTTGAGGAAGTAACCTCCTTCGCCAATCGCTGATAATGTTACCGGCTGTGCTATAAACTCTTTCTGAGTACAAACTGGAGGGCGGGCAGCTTAAGTAATGCAAAGGGAGTCTGTACAAGGACCTCCAAATTGCCTTTTTTTCCAGTAGTCAAAGGGACTCTGTGACATGCCTATTTGTATTGTGTCATGAAAATAATCCTCCACCATTCTTTGGATGGTGACCTTATCAGATGGAGTCACGGTAGAGGTGTCACTAATTTTCAGCAATTCTTTTATACCCGATCAGATATCACAATTTTGTGTTGACTCCTCTGCATCACCACTGGATCTTTTGGGAAAGCTGAGTTTTTTCCTGGTAGCTGCTGGATAAACTGAAGGAAGAGATGTCATTGTGTCATGTACCACTTGAGCTGCCAACAAGCTCAACAGAAGATCTTTGCATCTCTTAAGATATGTTGGAAAGATCAGTTGGAAAGAAAGACACGACATATTGCTTAAACCTAGGAATAAGCAAAGTCGCCAAAATGTAGTGATCCAATTTCAAGATATTGGCAACCCTTGCATCCTGGTGAAGCAAACAAAGGACTTGATATACAAGTCTGACATACTTAGCGGAATCGCTTTGTTTCATCTCCTTCTTCAATTTCTTGAGCTGATTTTCCAAAAGCCTGACTCAAACTAGCAGTGTCTGAACTCACTTCACAGGTAGCTACTTTGATGGGTTTGAGCAAATTGCATGGAAAGCATTCTCCACTGGGCTGGACTAATGAACACTCCCTCTCCTCTCCCATGGCTTCTTGTATAGCTGTGGATGTTTATTTTCTGTTCATCCATCTGCTGAAGCATATAAAGGGTGGAATTCCATCTGGTTACCACTTCTAACTTCAGTTGGTGGCAGGACAAATTCAACTGTTCTTGCTGCTGCTACAATCTCCTGCATATTGTGGCCAAATGGTGAAAATGTACTGACATTTTTCAGGATACAGACAGCATCTCCTGCACGCCCCTGTCATTTTTTTTTAAAAACCCTGTATCACCAAGTTGATTGTGCTAGCAAAACATGGGAAATGTTGGAATTCACCCAGCTGTAATGCTCTCACAATATTGGTGGCATTGTCAAAAGTCACAAATCCTGAAGAGAGTCCAAGTGGGGTAAGCCATTTTGCTATGACATACCTTAGCTTTTCTAAGAGGTTGTCAGTGGTATGCCTCTTAGTGAAGTTGGTGATACACAGAGTAGCCTGCCTCTGAATGAGATGGCATTGTTTGTTAGCTACTGCTGCTGCTGAAGGCGAATCACCCCCTCAGTGGGCTGTCACAGTCATGTAATCTTTATGTTGCCCACTACATCCACAAATCTGTGATTAAGTGGACAGTGGGTACATTGGAATTTTGTATGCCAATAATTAGTTTTTTTTTAATGTCCTGGTACAGCCGAGGAATGGCTTTTCAGGTAAAAAGGAACCAAGATGGAAAATTGGTACCGGGACACAGGACCTCAATTAACTGTGTAAAACCCACTGCACTAATGGCAGATATTGGGACTGATTCATCACGGATCGCAACTGCAACAGCGTACGCAGATCGGCTGATGGTACATACTGCGCATGCACTGTAGTGCACGTGTGTGAATTAGCATTCCGATCACACTGCGATCACCTATGCAGATACAACGCCATCGCAGACCAAGGAACGGGACTTCAGCATTTGGGGGTGGTGACGGGGAAGTGGTTGAAGAAATGCAGGCATGCCTGTCCATTTGGACGCCTTTGCATGGGTGTGCAGAAATTAGCCACTGCTACATACGCATCTTGAGTACTCACTGCGTGCGACGAGGTTAGCAATTTCTGAGTAAGGTCAGACCTGTTGTAAATGTGTGTGAGGGGCCGATGTTACTCAATGTTCCTGATGTATACGCAGCACTGCAAAGGTATTATGGATGTGAGATAGCGTTAGTGGGCGTCTCTATGCTGGCTGTGTGACGGCTTTACGTTTGCATTCATTAGCATATTTTTGCAGCAAACCTGCATGCATAATCGCAGCTGTGATTGCAATAGTGATCCATCGTGAATTAGACCCATTGAACGTACATCTAATACTAGCATAGCCATGATGGCGAGTGATCCTCTGTGCGACTGGGTGAGAGCTGTCATACTTTCATCCTTGCAAGGGATTGTTTCACAGTTGTTTTTTTGAATAGTAGTCTTCTTGGTCCCCTTCTGGGATGAAGATCCATCCCCAGCAGCAGCAGACCTAGTGCTGAAGGACTCTTCTCATGAATCCTGGATAGGGAGTGACTCACCTAGCCTTAACATATTGGATGCAGGACTACCTCCGATCATTACTGAGGATATTGAGGATGAAGGTGTTGGTGGTAGAAATTGCAGGTGCTGGGATCTAGTTGAACTTGAGAGAACGGAGCTAGCTGATGCTGGATTATTGTTATTTTTTAGCACCAGTTTCTGATGTTGTCAAAACCTTTTCAAGAGCTTGCTGCAAATGACGTAACAGGGGGAAGGTTTCTAGATGGTTAACATCCCCACCTCTACTTACTGTGGTTTTACAACATGGGATGCAGTCAGGAAGCCGACGGTCGAAATGCCGACCGCCAGTTTCCCAACTGTCTAATCCCATCTAATGACAGGCATCGAGATCCTGATGCTTGTCATTTTACCAACGCCGGGAGCCCAACGCCCGGCATATGGATCGAATGGAAGCCGGGTGCGGACAGCCGGGGGGGGGGGAGGGGGAGGTTAGGGGTTCCCGGGAGGGACTTAGGGTTAGACACCCCCCGGGAGGGTTAGGTTTAGGCTAGGGGAAGGGGGGGTTTGGGTTAGGCACCCCTAGAGGGAGGTTAGGTTTAGGCATCCCCCCCGGGAGACTTAGGTTTAGGCTGCAGGGAAGGGGGGGTTAGGTTTAGGCACTTACAGGGGGGTTAGGGTTAGGCACTTGGGGGGGAGGTTAGGGTTAGGCACCCCTAAGGGAGGGTTAGTGCTAGGGGAGGTTAGATTAGTATATACTTTAAATACTTACCTGTCGGGATCTTCACTGCCGGTCTTCCAGCGTCGGGATTCGAACCGATTCCATATCGATCCCTACAAATACTACAGATGGCTTGACAATTGATATCAGGATTTGGATAAAAATAATTCCACCCATAAGAGGTTGATTTGTTGATTTGTTGGTCCTATGCCCAGACATGACAATGGCCTTCTTATTATTGACAAGATCAACTTCCACTGGTGCCTGACTTACACAAACAACATCCTCATCCTAAGCATCCTCTTTAGCGCCAACATCAGCTAAAGTACACATATATCCCCCTCATCCTCTTGCACTTGCTCTGTAGCCTCCTCAATTTCTATGTCATCAGCTATACTTCTGCTGCTCATCCTCACATTTGCAGAGGGAGCAGAAATGGTGGAAGGCGGCTTCCCTGCAAGTACAGTTTCACAAAGGTCAGGCTCACACATAGCACTCGAGGACACACTTAGACAATCCTCAGGGATTTGCGATTGTGACATTTGTGTTTGTGAACCTTAGTGATTTTAATTTTTTTTACACCTCTTCTGGACTCTGAGTGAAAAGGTCTAGCATCGTCATTAGAGGCAGAAGAAGATGCACTACTTTCAGAATCAACACTCATAAATAAAAGCCAAGGCCTGAGCCTTTCCTTGCCACTACGTGTGGTGAATGGCATGTTGACAATTTTTTTTTAGCTCTAAATTTTCCCATTTAATAGATTTGTTTTTGTTTTGTTTTTGCCCCTGTAAAACATCAGCTTTAGATGACGTTGAATGACTAGTATCATCATCATCATGACTATTTCTTGCAACAGTTGCAGCGATAGTATTTGCTTGCTGCTCCTGCTCTTCTCTAAACTGATTGTTATGCATTTTGTAAAGTGTCAGCTTTGCTCACACTGTGTGGAATCAGACCACTTTTACACACATGCTCTGGGGTTACGACAGCATACTAGTGTGCAGTACACAAAACAGTAGAAATACAACAATTTTTATTTTCTATTAACTTCTATTTTTTTACTTTTTTGATGACAAATATGGAGTCACATTGTGAACGCAGTGGTTGGGGCCTGCGGAGTCAGTGCAGCACCACTGTGATGGAATTAGAGTAAGGGGACTGGACACAGCTTGTGGATGGACACAGTGACAGCAGCACAACCTTTTAGATGGACACAGTGACAGCAGTACAGCCCCTTAGATGGACACAGTGACAGCAGCACTTCCAAAACCTGCAAGAATTAGACGCTGGGAGGATGATGTTCGGACTCGATGTGAAATCTGAGCCTGGCAGGAAAACCCAAGCCAGGCTCGGATGAGACTCGGATCCTCAAAGTTCTGAGCAGTTTGGCTTCAATGTAATCCGTACCGCTCATCTCTAATTCAAACACAAGCAAACATCAACAATGAAATTAAGTAATGATAAAAACATAACATCCTCAGACTAGGCACAACTATTGCCCCAAATGAGATGAAAGTGAAACAACAAATGACGACTTGATCATAGTTTGGACAACCAAATGGTAATACAGAGTGAATCATTTGATGTCTCTAGCAGATGATGCCTGTGGCTTCTCATTCTCCACTGTCAGACCCAGGAAAGAAGAATAAAGGCATTAATTTCCAGGAACAACAAATATACCTAGTACATTATAGAGTTGCATGGAGGATGCTGTTGCTAGGTGAAAATCCTATTCCCTAGATCAAAGAAAGTTTGCAGGTCATAGATTCATGCAAACCACTGTTTGTTCATCAGGAGGCTTGCCACCTAATAACAGCTGGTGGACAGACTACAACATGCTTGGTGGTTGCTTGTGGAAAGTTGATATTTTGCAGATCAGTCTCCAATAATGCTTGTCAAACATACACTCCGAGGACCAATGAGTGGCGTGCATTATGGATTGTAGGGACAAAACTTTTGCTACTGCACTAGTGGCAGCATCCTGGAAAGAAGTGTCCTCAGAGGAAGCCAACGACGGGCTTGAGGTGGAGAAACGCGTAACACGAGTGCCCACCTGTGGAAAGGCTAAAGGACATACGGGCTACCATTACCTTTGAATGTGGTTCCCTGCTCCATTTAAAAGAAGCACTGTGATCGGTAATTACTACTGCCAGATGTGGTTTTCTGTTTCACCTATAAAGAAACATTGTGACTCGTAACTATTATTGCTGGAGTAAGACCACAGACACTGACCTAAGCAAGTGTTTCTCTGAGTTAAGAGACTTTGTCTAGACACAAGGGATACCATCAGGGATAGAGTCTCTTTTGAGACGCCAATATACTACACATGCATGTTGTTTTAACTCCCCTGGCAACCCACTCCTGAAAAACTTCACAGCCTTATTACCTTCAATTTGGATCAATATATACACCCTTCTATTGGGACTGCTATACAAAAAACAACTTACCAACTATACTGATTCTTCTTGGGAACTTTGTCTGAGAACATTTTTTTCATTGAGACAGTGCTATATGCACTTTTCTATTTCTTTAAAAAAGGATACAAACTATCCCCCTCAAATGGAGCTACATTTTGACACTTTGATGCTACAAATATTTTAATCCAAACTTCTTTTTGAAACTTTTTCCCTGCTGAGCAGAATTGATTGTTGCTATTTACAGAGTTGAGTTGTGTATATCTATGTAGCATCTATGCAATCTATGTGGTACATGCTGATTTTATAATTATTATTTTTATTCCTTCTTTTTGCATACTTTTTTATTTATTTTTCATTATTTATTTTTCATATATGCTTTATTTCTATATGGTATGATCATGTGTTACATTATTAAATACACCTTTTAATTGACTAGCGCACATTGTATTATCTTTGTCTGTCTTCTTTTTTGGGGATCATCAATAGACAGACTCCTGGCCTGGCTTGTTCTACAACAAAGTCACATAAAGTCTCTCTTGTTGTCTTCCCTCCACCGCATGCAAGTATGGACACTGGCCTCCTGGCTTATAGCTTGGCTGCTACGATTTCACCTTAACATTCAAAGATTTGTGGCCCTTCCTGTCTGACTACAGGTCTCTGGACACGACCTCCTGGCCCCCCAATAGCTTGGAATACTGGGCTCTATAGCTGCCACAGTCCCACTTGGTCTCTGCACAGGCAGCTTGACTGGTTTCCACAACCCCATCTGGGCTGTATACACGCTTATCTGCCTCAGGCCTACCTTGGACTGAATCCATTGGGCAGCCATTAGGTGTGGTCACACATCCTTTTTCTTCCCTGTGTGGGCGGGTCCCTCCAGAACCACAGAGAATCCATGGCTATCGCCACCTAGCTTGGTATTGCCACACTGGACAAACCATGTTGCAATGCAAGGAATGCAAATACATACTTCTTTTTGCTTACAGGGTAAATATTGGCTGCTATTGCATGTAGCCCACAAACACTGAACATCTTTATTTTACACTGCTATTTAGATTTGAGCTAGGATACACCGTTATCAAATCTAAATCTCTCTGCACTATTTAAATCTGCCCCACCTGCAGTGCAACATGGTTTTACCAAGGAGCAAAGTTACTTGCTCTTTCTTACATTATTCACAAATCAGAATCAGACCAATATGCTTTGTTTAAAATAGTTCAGTTCACAAATATTAGTTCTTTCTCATGATTGGTATATCTGAGTGAAAACAATTCTGCTATGATCTGGATGGCTATAGTGCAATTAGTTGTGGCTAATGCTGGCTGGCAAGATACATCACTCTTTTTCTGCCCAATTAGTTCATTTAAAACAAGTGGCCAAATATAAAGGCTCATTAGATAGCCAATTACAGTTAACATCTAAGCTGGCATGGGTGATAAATACGTGCAGATGTTATTATTTTATTGTGCTAACCATGTGTGCCCTGGCCAATGACCCAATAGTTTGACCAAAGTGCCAAATGGTTGGATCTCTGAGATTTGGCCATACACATTTATGGTCAAATCTTACTGAAACTTGGCTGCTGGGAGCCCCTATGAGCTTCCAAATTGACCGTATATGCTGACAGAACAACTCTTACTGTTTATATTATCTTGTCTTATCTTCTGGCTGGCCCTTGGTGTTTTCCTCTTTAAATGTATTTAACAAACCAAAACAGAAATTGTAAAGGACAGTACAGCCTTAATAAATAAACCTATGCCTGCACTTCCCACAAGTTGTTCCAATTAATTTGGATTCTGCTGCATCCTCAGTTTATGATTCTGAAGATATCCATTAAATGCTGAGGAGATCCCTTTGTGTCTCTGCCCCAATTTTATTACATTGACGTCTTTCAGCGGACGACTTAACTTCTTGACCCTAACATTTAATGTAGTAATCCTAATTTTATCCAACTACCTTGACTTTCTTCTGTATTAAATCAGCCCAGGTTAAGTCTGACTTGCATTTTCCCCCACCCAGTATGAATAGGTGTACTGTGTAACTCCCCGAGTGCTGACCACCCACTTTTATGAGAATCTGCAGTGAATTAAAAAATCTGTCATTGTGGAGAGATGCTAGGCAACGTCGATAGGACATGGCATTGATCACAAACAATACACTCTCTTTGTCTACTATCTCCTGAACTAACCTAACATAACTTAAACTTGTGGTCAATGCTATCTTTATTCCCTCCAGAAGGAATGCTATTTGGCCGGCATTATTAAGAAATTTTCTGCACAATGTTTAGTGACTGAGCAATAAGCCATGATTCTATTAAAAAGCCATCTGTGTAATTAATAGCACATTTGTTCTCAGCCGCTGCTCAATTTGTCTATTAGTGGTATAAAAGTTCAGGACAAAGGGTAATGCGGTTCAGTTGCATTTTACAAGAATTTTCCAGGAAGTTAAAAAGCAGGATAATTTATCAAAATGAAGACTTTTATTTAAATGTCTCAGAAAGTTCAGTAAAGACACTGCCTCGTTTTACTTGTCCATTGTTCCAGGATGGCTTTTCCATAGTCCTGTGCAGTGATCGTCCCCACCTTTTATTGTTGCAAACACAATAAAGAGAAACCTGTATAGTTCTCGTGAAAGCTCCATACATGATAGATCTGTATGTAAAACTCCACATCAAAACGTGTCTGAATGACTTTTAGTTTTACACCTGACATTTCAAGGCAGTGCTCTGTGTTTTTATCTCAATCCATCCACTTAAAAGTATTATTACTGCTTCAGGCTGCACACTTATATACAAGAGCCTTTTCGGTAAATGTAATAAAAAAGGCTTTGAATGTAAGGTGTGGGGCATATTTCCTGCATTTTTGAGTGCGCCTGTTCGGCACAACAGAGGACGTGGCAGCGGCATAGGTGGGCGGCACGCGGAGCGTGTTGGTACGATTGCGTCATCGTGGCTTCGCCCCCGCTCTACTGTGCATTTTAAAGTGGGGGACGGGGCTATGTTGATGCAATTCAGTGTCATCGGCCTACCGGACTGCCCAGTTTTTCTTGGCAAGTGGTCGGCTGCAGGCAGGGCTATGTTTTGTGAAAAATAGGTTCGTGATCTATTGGTGGAGCTACTGGGGGTGGAGCTATAAAAAAACAATTATATATATATTATATATATAATATATATATATATATATATATATATATAGTATTTAGAAAAGGAGGCACTCAATACGGCCTTTAAAATAAATCTTATCTAATGGAGAACTTATCTTATGCTTGTTCCTGCTGAAAAATAGCACTGGCTGCTGGGGGGAAGGGGAGGTTAATGGTTGTGCATGTGGGTGGTGGTTGGCTCTGGGAGAGTTGTCCACTCTTCTGAGCAACCGTTCTAGGAAAGTACAGTAGGCAAGTACGGTGCAGGGACAGGAAAGGATAGCCCATGGGTTGATTTTATATTACTACAGGGAGAAACATTTTAACGAAAAATGGGGCATATTTACTAACACTTCGAAATAAGGAAAAGTGGAGTCATTTCCCATAGCAACCAATCAGATTGTTGCTATAAATAACAGAGTACACTCTAGAAAATCACAGTTAGAACCTTATTGGTTGCTAAGGGTAAAGGGGCCTATCCATTAGCAGATGTTTTTCTGAAAGATGAAAGACAAAAGATATCCCTTGGCAATTCCGGTGGCTGTGCTGAACGATATCTGTCATGTACATGACAGATTTTGGCAAAAGACGAACGATGAACGATATCTCATGACATCATTCAGGGAGTGGATTTTTTTTCTCTGCAGCGCTCTGTAGCTACTGCTAATATCTTTCGTCGTTTACCGCTTATAAACTGCCAGATATTTCTAATATCTGGCAGCGATAAGCAATAATTGACCAATATGTTGGAGAGATGAAAGTTTCAATTTATTGGCAGCGGGAGTGCGCATCTGTCATCGTTCAGGGCCTATCCATAGCAGATAAATTGAACGATTGAACGATATAGCGTTCAATTTTGTCTGCTAATGGATAGGCCCCTTAACACCTACACTTTTCTTTTCTAGACATCTGTCTACTCCAGGGAACAATATTATCACTTTTTCTTTTTTTATACAGGTAGAATGATATTAGTTTATTAGTGTGATATACCCATGTAAATTACTTATGCAGCAATAGAAAATCTCATATTATTACTGTTTTCCAATAAAATACTGTTCAGCTACTGTACCACGGCAATACTGGCTGGGAGAGGCAAGGCTTACATTACCACTACGGGCCAGCCTCTGGAAAAATGTGCATGTGTGATCTGGGTAGATGTGGAGTGGAGCTGAAAGCCCATAGGAAAGGAACTACACATGAACATATGCTATACATATACATATGCTATACTCTTTTTTTGGCTCATGCACAATATGGAAATTACTATTTTCCACAAAAGAAAATTGTCATAGGTCCAACTCAGCATCAGGCCAGAAGGCTCCATTCAAGAACAAGTTATACCCCTTTAACACTTGTTTCTGACTACAGGGGGTAATATATCTAAGACTTAGATTTATTTGAACATAGGGCCTGATTCAGAGCTCCTCGCTGCTGGCGAGCGCTCGCTCTGAATCAGGGCGTGTTTTTTTTTTTTTTTCCAGCCCACTTGCAAAGCTGTGGGTGACCACCCACAGCTTATGCGAGCGGCCTGGAGTCCGTCGCGATTATCGCGACCTTCGGGGTTGCGACGAGACCCTGTGGTAGAGTCTCGGCTCCCGTAAGCCAGAGTGGACTTCCTGCTCTAATAGAGCACGAAGTCCACTACTGACATCACTAGTGATGTCAGTAGGGCCGCCCACAAACGCCAGGTGTTCCAAAGGGAACGCCTTCGTTTGTGCAGCCACCCCCCCTCCCCGCCTACAAAACGGGGCGAGCTGTCACTCAGCATCGGCTGCCGCCCCGTCTTGTAGCAAGAACCATAGCTATTGAGCTGCAGTCGCAGGACGGGTCTCGCGCATGCGCACGCCGGAGGCGGTGCTTACTCAGTGGGGGGACCATCGACCTGCTTGCGAGCGCTGTGTGCTTGCGAGCGGGTCTGAATCAGGCCCATGGTTTTCTCAGACTGTCACATTTTTATTTCTATCGTATTTATATAAATATATAGGGTTATCCCAGCGGGGAGCTCATTTACACAGTATGCAAATGCAATCTTTTTTTTTCTTTGGCACTGCACATATCCCATGGTTTGTGCAAAAGCAGAGTAAATGTCACAGACTCATTTATA
Organism: Taudactylus pleione; assembly: GCA_031769625.1. NCBI lineage: Eukaryota > Metazoa > Chordata > Amphibia > Anura > Myobatrachidae > Taudactylus > Taudactylus pleione. The sequence goes on along the minus strand of JAUIMM010000113.1, from coordinate 25,347,898 downwards.
TGAGTTGGAGATCTATGTTAGGGATGGCCATCGGAGCTGTCTCCATCGATGGTTCCCATCGATGGTAAAAAACTTTGTGATTCTGTAACATATATGGTTTTAACCATCGATGGTTCATGCATGCACAAATGAGATGGCCTGTGCGGCTGGGCAGTTTCCTTTGCACATGTGCGGCGGCAGGGCAGCTTTGTCCTGAGGTTAATTGAATAATTTCTGATTTGATGGGCGGGGCCTGGGGAGGAAACCGATGAGTCTATCATGCCAGGTCAGTTATAGAGTGAGATGGTCCATTGGCAGTGTGCCGGGATATCGATGGCACACCTCGATCTATAGCTGACTTGTCAGGCTCACCTGTCATCTGATGTGACCAGTTAGAAACGCCTACTGGTCGGATGCTGTAAAATAATCCCCAGCCACTCTGTATCCTTGTATTCCCCCCCCCTCCCCCCAGGCGATTACTGTTGATTGGGCAGCCCAGCAGCACAACCCAGCCGACGGCTCTAGAGAGGAGAAATGTAAAGCAAGCAGCCCCCAGCCACCCAGGGTACACCTGGTGGCTTCAGCGAGAAGCAGCCGCCAGGGACATATAAATATAACGGTATTAATATTATGCATAATTTTGTATGTCCTTTTTATTATGGTGATCCCATATCGATCAGGAATGGTTAAATAGCTTAAGTTCATGCACAGTACTGTATACCATAAAATAGCTACAGGTATTTTTATGGTATACTGTGTTTTTAAAAAAAAAAAAAAAAAAAAAAAAAATATATATATATATATATATATATATATATATTTATAAAATCATGTTGGATAAGTTTACAATAGATGTTCTTGACGTAATTAAATCATAAAAATATTACATTTTCAGAGCGGTTTTTGTAAAGAATAGTTAAGTAGTTAAATAAAACCCAAAGTGAGCTTGTGAGAGTTTATTGTATATTCCAATGAACAATGTTATTGCTGTCATCAGACACAAAGAGAAGCTATGCGGAGAGTCCATAGCTTAAGCACTCGCCAATGCAAATATTAGTTTTGAAACAAACCTGATTTGTATGTCCTCTATGCACAGAGCTGTTTCTCCCATAAGCTGAGGTGAACACATTGTCTCAGGTGGCTCTATCCTAGGGTAGGCAGAGACCTGGCTCTCACCTCACCTCATGGAACCAAGTTTACTCTCCCCTCCTACCCAACCAGCTGGGCTATTGGCTGCTCTGCAATAATGGACTACAGGAAAGAGTACATGCTAATATATGAGGCTATGCTGCTACCTGTAGTAGTGTAGCACAATGACTGATAATATGTAGGTGTAGGTACAAGAGAGGGAGTCACAGTCATTCATGAAGTGAGCAATCAGTGACCAGCACAACTGATGTGGAGTAGAGGGTAACAGGGTACAAGCACCATCTTTTTTGGAAAAACTGAGCAAATTACATTATTTACTTTGTCTAAAAAAAACATTTTCTCTATTGAAGCGTGAAAACACAATTCAAATGAGTAATACAATCATTAAATAGAAATAATAAAATGTAGATATAACATAAGGAATGACAAATTGGAATCACATAAAGGACATAAAATAAGAAAAAAAGAGTAAAAGTGAAGAGAGACCTGGATCCAACACAAAACAAAGAGAGGAGTGATGGTAAAAGAGGACCACATCTGAACATAAAGAATATAAGAGATGATTTTCAACCTGAAACATCATGTGGTAGGGGGTTGGTAGGGAATTAGTAGGGGGCATTAGTAGCAGGTTGGTAGGGTATTGGTAGGGGTTTGGTAAGGTGTTATTAGGGGTTTAGTAGGGGGTTAGTAGAGGGTTGGTAGCGGGTTGGTAGGGTGTTAGTAGGGGGTTGGTAGGGGCTTAGTAGTGAGTTGGTAAGGGGTGGGTAGGGTGTTAGTAGGGGGTTGTTAGGGGGTGAGTAGAGAGTTGGTAAGGGGTTGGTAGGGTGTTAGTAGGGAGTTAGTAGGGGGTTGGTAGGGGCTTATTAAGGGGTTAGTAGACGGTTGGTAAGGGGTGGGTAGGGTGTTAGTAGGGGTTGGTAGGGGGTTAGTAGAGAGTTGGTAAGGGGTTGGTAGGGTGTTAGTAGGGGGTTGGTAGGGGCTTAGTATGGGGTTAGTAGAGAGTTGGTAAGGGGTGGGTAGGGTGTTAGTAGGGGTTGGTAGGGGGTTAGTAGAGAGTTGGTAAGGGGTTGGTAGGGTTAGTAAGGGGTTGGTAGAGTGTTAGTAGGGAGTTAGTAGGGGGTTGAGTGATTATTTTAAAAGTGAGCAAATACCTTTATATTTGATTTTTTTATTATTATTTTTCCCATTACTGTGTCATGGTTTATCAGTAAAGGGCAAGTGAAGTGTGGCTATTTGTAGTTGTTATGTGTTTATAATAGCAAACAGATGTAGAATTTTTTTCCTGTTTGTTTCTAATGAAGGCCATCGGAAATTATGCAAAAATTAAATAATGATGTGTCAGGAAATCTTACGTAGCAATTAATCTTGTTGTATAGATGCATGCCAATATTCTTCCGTCAAGACCTATGATGTATTTCCCGAAACATGACAATCAGTATAGCTGTGTTCATGTTTTGTGTACTGAGCAGAGGATGATGTACATTTCACCATAGATCTATCCAAATAATTCCCATGACTAGTAACAATGGAATATTAAGAAATAATAATTACTTATGCAGGCGGACATGCTTACTTGTAGTTTCCTGGCAATTAAATTATTTCTTATTATTAATAATTAGTAAGGTAGTAGCAAAATATTGTCATTGAAAATGTTCTCCAATTTTAGACATAGATTATATATTTTAATTGACACCATAGATGTTGCAATGATAACTACTAGATTTTAAGTCATTGTGCTGTAATGAAGTATAAAGGAGATATCCAGTATTGGAAGACTGCTCCCCCTTGCAGGTATGTTTGCTATTCAAAAATCACAATAGAAAAACTACCCACACACAGTATACAGTACAGCACAGATCGAGGGTTCCTGGTAGCTCAGAGCTACACCGAGGTTGGCAAGTTCATAAAGAGGCATTGTTGTTCCAATGTGGACACTCATTTTAATAGGTGGCAGTTAGTGTTGTTCACAGCTTCTCCATGTGGTTCTGGAAACCTTTTGTTGAATTGGCTGTGTACTTTGAAAATTCTGAAACTTATTTAATTTGCTCTAAGTTCTAGCAAGACAAACAGCTTCAACCATATTCGGTTTGAACACTATCAAGCTTTCTCTAACTGAATGGTAAACTTGATGTCAGAACTTCGAGGTCGAACACAGTAATGTTTCTGTTTTAAAGATACTATTAAATGTACTGTAGCTATTTAAGCTTAAGAGGATAACAATTTGTAATTATTTTGACGCATTACAGCTGTGAATTTGAGCTTTGAACTCGAACGCAGTAATGTTTGCTGTTTGAATTAAAGAAAAGATTTGTAAATACTAAGGTTGGTGAAGCCAACTAAGCTCAACCTGGCAGCATTTTACAGTTTCTTTAAACATCTTTTAACTGTCAAATTAATTTAAACAATCATACTGCAAACAGGTTAGAGGCCCTCAAACCATTCATTCCATCCCTCTTTCCAAATTTGGAGCTGGTTGCATAACTCAATCATCTCTATTAGTAGTTAACAAATATTCAGTTGTTTCTGTTAAGGCCTCAAGCAGATAAAAAAAAAACAAGGAAAAAATTTAAAAAGTAAATAATAAAAAAATAAAATATACAGATATTACTTATCTTTATGGATGAATATGTTTCAGGATAATTTGGGATTGCTCCATAGAAAGAATTAATAAAATATGCAGATTTTATGATTTTTGTCTGTCTTTGCACACAAAAAGCCAGGGATATATTCCAAGACACTACCAAATAAAATCTGTATGTATTTTGCAAAATATAGTACAAAAACAGTCTGAAATTCATTAGGACAGCAGATTAGAGATGTATTCTCGGTAAAACTCACGCATCGCAAATATATAGAAACCTTTTCTAGTAATTCAGGGGCAAACCCCCTCTGGGTATGAAGGGATAAAGTATCTGTTCTTAAAAAAAATAATCTGACAGCAAAAACATATATGGCTCACCTGACTATCCATTTCCGTGTCCATCTCAGGTGAGTAACAGTGGCAAGCAAAGTTCTGTATATTAGGCTGATATTGTCATCTAAAATAAGAATGATACGTATCCACACATGTGTCAGATGATTGATGGGATATGTTATGGAAAATCAAGTCATGTATCTGAAAATGTCAAGATAATGTATTCCTTCTTACATATAAGTAGACATCACTGACAGCTAAAGGAAACCATTTGATGGGCTGTTATGAGCTAATAACTAGAATGGCAGCTCATATTCAGTATGACCTGATTATATCATCAAATAGATAATTAGGATTATCTCATTCTTGACATGTCGTCAAACTCTAGGATTACTCTATAGGTGCCGGGAAACAGTACAGAGTATATTGCAGCATTGGTGCAAAGGAATGAGAATATAACTGGCTTTTGGAACAACCAATCTTTATAACCTGCTAACTGTCCAGGAAAATAGTTATCTCAGGACAATGGGTCCACTTTAGCCTTGATGATGGCAGGACACGTGGCTATGGCAGTGATGCTGATTGCACTTGGTAGCAGAAGAAGTCCGGAATGGAGTTGTGTGACTGTTTTTTAGTCACTTACCTGGGGAAGCCTATCGATGGTCACAATATCAACATTCATAATGTGGACATTACAGTAGCACACACAGTTTCTTAGTACCCAGAAAACCCCCTGATGGACCAAATGTTTTTTAGAGATGGAGACAGCCTTGTCTCCATTTCTGCACCAGCTGCAGGCCACCAACCATGATCAGAGCTGCCCGGCCACTGCCTGTTTGACTGTCAGCGCTCCGGCAAAAAAGGGTGTGGCCTCATGGGTGGGGCATGGCCTAGCGGCCCGAACCCCTGTTTTGGAACTCTGGGGTGCCGGAGATGCGGACTGCCCCTGGGGACCAGTTTGTTTTGCAGTGCCGGCTCCCTCACTGTGTGAGGAGCCGAGTTCTGCACGTAATGCTACATTGCAACACCTTGCACCTGTCACTGAGGAGGAGTGGGCACTTTGGTGTCACCCCTTGGCGAGTGAAACCCAGGTGCGGTCCACATGCCCCCCGCACCCAACTTGTGATGCCATACTGCGGCACTGATTGTGGACATTGTTAACATGTCAACATTTCATCAGTGTCGGCATGCTAAATGTCTACTTGCTCAATGTCAATATGCTGAACATGACAACATTAGGACCATGTTGACATTCTCATGTTGACAGGATAAATGTGAACATTCTAACTATCTACAAAATATACCAAACCCCTTACTTAGTTTCTAAGTTAACTGATAAGTATAAAACAGAATTGTGCTGTCTACATGTAGAGAATTGTGACATAGGCCCAGAGTGCATATTGAATTAAACTACTTTTGGTCCATGCTCAGTAATTTTGAGGAATTTTGGTTCTGTAACCAGTTGGCTGTCGGCAGTCTACTTTCTCTTAGCTTGACACTGCAAAGTTTACAAGCAAAGGAATAAATGTATAGGACACTTTAACATAATTTTCCTTCTTTGATTTGTTGGACAACTACTTTGTGTGTATGTGTGTGTGTGTTCTAGTGGCTTGTTGATCCTTCTTTTTATTTCAATACAACCATGATTACATAAGGCAGCACTAATGTAACAGCTGATTTTACTGCTTTAGCACTTAGGCCTATTAGTGCACATATAATGGGTATCCCAGTAATCACAAGAGTCATCGTCCAGTCCTCAAGCTGACCATAAGCCTTTACCCTCAGGCTAGTCCCAATATGCAGCAGAAGAATAACTGGGCAAGCTGTACTAACTAGGCAACAATGAAAGCACAAAGCAGCAAATGAGGGACAGACAAGGTCATGGCCACTGGATTTCAAGTTCAAAGTAAAGCTGAGAGTCTATCAAAAGATCAGATAATTGCATTAGTATTTATTTTTCTCATATACCTAAGGCAGGGGTGGCCAAACTCAGTCCTCGAGATCTACCAACAGTTCACGTTTTCCAGGTCACCCAGCAGGTGCACAGGTGTAGTCATTACTCACTGACACATTTTGAAAGATCCACAGGTGGAGCTAATTATTTCACTTGTGATTCTGTGAGGAGACCTGGAAAACGTGAACTGTTGGTAGATCTCGAGGACTGAGTTTGGCCACCCCTGACCTAAGTCAATGAGAAGGTAACAACTAAGGACTCATATACTGACCATCAGTGGAGATACTCCTGTAGGCTGCATGCAGATGGCCTGATGCTGTTGAACACTCACCTGTTGTAGATGCTCCTGCATTGCATGCAGGAAACAAAATGTATCTTTGCCCACATGCAGAGTTATACGCATCATTGAGGTGTGCCCACCCCCTATCCGTACATTTGGTTTTGATACTCATCATCCTCATCAGGATGCACTGGCACAAGCTTGGTACAAATGATAAACCTGGAAACAGGCGTATCTATGCTTATGCCCAACTCTGCACAGCCCTCAGTTATATCAACATGTCCACATTGCGTAAGTGAGAACATTCCATAACAGTCCAATAATGTATCCTCAGTGCCAGATAAACAACAGGGTATCCAGGGAAGTCATCCAGGGATCCCCAGCTAGTGTGTGGAAGGCACTGTGATGTAATGTGAACTGGGGGTGCTGTGTGGCATAATATGAACTGGGGGCACTAAAGTGTGTTCAACACATTTGTTGTGCTGGGAGTATTTACATGTTATACTTTTCTATAACATTGCCAGAAGATCATTTAATAAATTTATTGGTAATGGCCCCCACTAACCTTAATCCATCCCTGAGACACCTCATTGTGATAGACAGGACAGAAATGCATCAGCATTACCCAAACGTGTGTATACTCGGTTCTGAAGTGAAAACTTAGAAGATACACTATACTCAACAGACCATACATTCAACTTAGCATTAGGCCCAAAGTCTATAAAGGGCAGTGAGAGATGTGTGTGAGCACCTAATGAGAAGCTCCAGCTCACACATGACCATGTGAAGGGGTAACCATCATCTGAGATGAGAAGTCTGAAAATTGATGAACCCCTAAGTGACACATGACCCTGAAACAAGTACAGGTCTCTGAAAATATAAAGGTGCTCTACCCCCATGGGAAATAGAGCAGAGTAATAGGCGAAAGGACAGAGAGGTTTTTATCTAGACACATATGGAGAAGCTCATTATCTCAGGGTACAACGAAAGTAATGACAACTGCCTAATCACCAAAGTAGCTGCCTTCTGGTGACAAGAATATTACAAAAGGTATGGCAAAATTTGTAGAATAAATATTATGGCATATTTGTCTTTATAACTTCTTCGTAATAATAATCGAAAAGCGTATATGTAACGATGGGGTTACAGTGCCTTAAAGCAATTGGTCACTGTTATTCTAGCAGGTTTTGGTGTTGCAGGCCAAAAATAGCATAGCGAGAAAAGCGAGAGGTGTTGAGATACTGAAAGTGGAAGCTTTCGCAGACAAAGCAGTGTTAAAGAAAACAGGGATTACATTGCAAAAACAATTTACTTTTGGTGTGAAAGACAACCTTCAAAATTGTCAGCATTTAAAAACTTTTAAGCTACTGTTTATTGTTAGAAACGATCATGGGTGCTGATGTTGTACTGATAAATGGAGTCACTACATTTCATTTTTTATTTTTTTTAATTTTATTTAAGAGGTTTAACGTAATTATAGTTGTACTGGAGATAGCACTGCAATGTCATTGTTGAAGGATGGTTGTGTGACTATCTATCTATCTATCTATCTATCTATCTATCTATCTATCTATCTATCTAGAAGCATCCCAGATGTGGTCCTGCTATTCCACTACAATTGGCAATGACTAACGAGGCACGGAGATTAACTGGAATCCAGGTTTTCACCAGGGAACCCACACATCATGGCCACTAGGCTAGTTTCACTAGGCAGCTGTTGATAGGAAGAATAGGTACAGGGGCCAAGGCTGGCAGCTCAGGTTCAAAGTCAGAAAACTATTCATAATTTGGGGCAGACAGAACAAAATCAAAATTACACAACTTAAGCTGGCCATACACGCTACAATTATCGGCGGATCGGGGGGCAACCGAGGTTTAAGTATTGCTCGGTCGGCCATGCCGGATTGTCCAGCATGCCCGTCCGATGCGATATTTAGGGGGTAACCTGTCGGCCGCATCAGGGAGTGTATGCCCAGCCGCGGCCGACAGACAAACATTTCCTGTGTTCCTTCCTACAGAAGGAACAGGGAAATGTCTCCTCCCCCGGGGGCGGAGCGCGGATGTCGGGCTGATACATTGTGAGAGAAATCTCACAGTCTATGCCTGCGACATCTGTGGCTGGCAGCCGGCCAGATAAAATGTCTGTCGGTCTGACAGACATTTTATCTGGCCGTGTATGCCCAGCATAAGTTAAGGGTAAAAAAAAAAATGGTCAAAGTAAGCCTGGTTGATGTATGATATTGCAATCAGATACATTTTATTTATTTATTTTAAACCCAGATCCAAAACCAAAACCAAAACACTTGAGGGTGGTTTTGCAAAACCAAAACACGAAGATGAACCCTGAGCCAAAACCAATTCACAAGTGGTCAGCGCACATCTCTAATATGAAGCCACTAACTAGTACACCAGTGTATGCACCCGTGTACAAGGTTAAAGTAACTTTCTCCAGGATTAGGCCAAAGAGGACATGGCTTCTATGGCACAGTTATCTTCTGTATTTATAGGGTTGGTTGTTGCTACCTTAAATCTTCCCTCCCAATATCCTGCCTGTGTGACCTATCCCGACTCAAGCTGGGTACACACTGTACAATTTTTACTTAAGGTGCAACAAATTCACGATTTGTCCTTTTGAGGAAAACCTCTCATATTCATGAATACACACTATACAATTGTTTCTTCAGATCCTCCTATTTATTTACCTGTCCTAATGATCGGAAGTAAAGATCATGTCCCTGTACACACTGCACAGATTTACGTATGCACTCCCTGACCTATATGAAGACCTGTCGGCAAATCGGTCGTCAGTGCGTACACACTGCAAAATGTTTATGATACCATGACCATTTATTTATCGCATCTTATGATCATCCTAGAAGATGAGATCTTACCTCAGTACACATTATAAAATCTCTGAAAGATCATAAAATTCTCTGCTGATCTGCCAGATAATTGTATAGTGTGTACCCAGCTTAAGACTCAGCACAGACATACTGACAGAGCACATAGGACCTGATTCAGACCCGTTCGCTAGGCTGCGTACGCACGTAGCCTGCCTATGTTTGCAATCTGCGCATGCATATATGATGCAGGGTGCGTGCGCGAACTAGTCCATGCGATTGCGAAGTGTTCGCACCCTGTACACAGAAGCTCAGCAAGCATGAGTGACAGGACGAGCCATTTGTGGGTGGTGACAGGGGTTGGTTGATTGTAACAGGGATGTGGTGGTGCAAACGCAGGTGTGCCTGTGCATCTGAACGCCATCTCAGGGGCGTGCATAATTAAGACGCATCGTCAGTGTACAAGTTACATGGCTGAATTACACACAGCAGCACTCGCAGTAGGGTATGGTCAGCCACAAGTGCTGCGTATGGGTCCGATGCTACTCGATGTTACCAATTGTTTAATACACTTCCTGGAGATGACGTATGTTACTAAAGGAAAGTGGGTGTCTTATGTCAGGCTGGTGGGTGTGCTAATGTCTTGCTAGCGATGGCGGGATTTGCATACTTTGGCTGCTGACGGCTGCGTGTGAACGCATCCGAGAGAGCGGGTCTGAATCAGGCCCTTAGTTTGAACTGCTCTTAGCTTCTACAATTATTGGCTGATAACAGCTCAAGTTCCTGTCCTGGGCTAAACTCAAACTAGTTACCCACCAGTGAAGTGCTATCACCAGCAATATATGATGTGCTGTACTTCTAAAATAACATTAATAGCAGATTTTCCAGAAAAGTAAACATTTTATTTATTTAACTGAGAAAATCTGTAAAGTTGTTTTTTTCAGTTTGTAAAAGCATTTGAAGTAACATTTCATGTTAAGATTCAAGAGAGGTGCACTTCCACTTAAGATATATCCACCTAACATTTCATGTTTATTGAATTAAAGAGTGAAAATGGTAAAATAATATTTTTATCATCTTTGGCTTTTGTGAAAATGTTGCTATTTGTCTGTAAAATCCATTAGCCACCCGAGAATGTGGTCTATATTGTTTACTAGCCACATGAGAATGGGGTCTTTATTGTCCACCAGGGGTGTATCTAGGGGTCCATGCGTCCCTGGCAAAGTAAGGGACTGGCGCCCACCTGTATCACTCCAGGCCCCAGTATGTCACTCCAGGCTCCTTTGTGTCACTCCAAGCTTCCCTGTGTCACTCCAGGCTCCCCTGTGTCACTCAATGCCCCCCTGTGTCACTCCAGGCCCCCTGTGTCTCTCCAGGCTCCTCTGTGTCACTCCTGGATCCTTTGTGTCACTCCAGGCTTCCCTGTGTCACTCCAGGCCCCAACTATGTCAGCAGAGCTTTCAAATCCCCCTTCTGCAGGGAGCAAAGAGATGTAATAAACTGTTACTATGGACTAGCAGTGAGGTAATGCGAGGAGAGCTAGTGTTGGACAACACAATGATGTAAATAAAGAGGGTACCCTGGGGGAGTTGCGGGAGGCTGGAACAATTGTACAGAAGGTGCCTTGTGCTTCTGACACAGAGATGCAGAAGAGGGTACCCTGGGTTGCTGACAAAGGGGTAAAATTTGTGCTGGCAGCTGGGTGGGTGCAATGAGAGGAGGGCTGGTGGTACATGCAAAGAGCTAGTGCTGGCATGGTTATTAGGGCACTCACCATCGGAAGGTCCCCCCATATTCTTCTGCTTTCTGTTGAACTCCTTGAACTCGGTGTAGGGGTTGATGATCCTCATGCTTGGCGGCTCCCGCTCAGCTTCCTCTGGCTCCCCCATCAATCCTCAGCTGCCGGTTCAGCCTGGATGCAAATCATCTGCAGCCATAGTCTCTGGGTTGACACCATTACAGGCAAAGAATGAGCCAGCACCTGCACCGGGCCCACAGCAGCCGATTGACAGAGAGATTGGTGCACAGGAATGTGGTGGATGGTCGAGAAGGATGCTTGGAATACACAGCAGCATCACTAGTATTTCTGCACAGCTGCTGCCATGATGACCAGTTGCCTCCTGCATGGAGAGAAGGGGGAAGGGAATCCCCGACACTGGGCAGGAGGACTCTGGGTCTGATTCAGACCCGCTCGCGAGCGCTGAGCATGCGCATGAGGGAGCCGGCTCCGTCGTGCGCATGCGCGAGACCCGGATAGCGACGGCCAAGCCGTCGCTCCGGGTCTCGCTACAAAGGGGGCATGCTGTCGATGGTGAGTGACAGCACGCCCCCTTTGGTGGGCGTGTCGGGGGCGTGGCTGGCCAGACGGAGGCGTTCCCATGAGAATGCCTACCGTCTGGGGCCGGCCCCACTGACATCACAAGTGATGTCAGTGGGAGTGCTCTCGGCTCTGATAGAGCCGAAAGCACTCCAGGGCTTGCGGCAGACGAGACCCTACCACAAGGGTCTCGTCGCAAGCCCGATGGTCGCGATGGTCTTGACCATCACGACCATCTTTTTGGCCGCTCGCTATAGTTGTGAGTGGTCACGCTGTGAGCGTCCGGCTCTGAATCAGGGCCTCTGTGTGTTACACAAACTACTGTCCTGCATTAGCAGCAGTGGTATCTGTTACAGAACTAATATGTGACTCTACCCCTTGGCCGCAGGTGCAACGCCATGCAGCGCCTACTCCAAGGTGGTGCCCCTGGCGAGTGCAACCCTGGCCAAGAGATACATATGCCCCTGTTGTCTACCAACCACCAGAAAGCATTTGTACAAGAAAAGAATATGACATTCATTGTCCAAAAGACCACTGGGAATTGTGGTCTGCAGCATCCACTAGGAAACAATGAATGGGAAACTAACATCAGATAAAGGATTGTGCATTGGCCAACAGCCAAAAAAAGAATCAGATCTGCACTGTGTCAGCCAGTAATGAATACACCTGTCACCCACTAGGAGAGCTGTAAAAAAAGCATTGTCCCTGAGGACTGGCTTGGTAAACACTGTCCTAGAGAATATTTGCATTGCTTTGTAACCACCAGAGATTGGGCTCTTTTTTGTCCACTATGTACTATAATATCTGGTTTTGATTGTCCACTAGCTACCAGATAACGGAATCTAAGGTCTATATTGAATGTAAGCCATCAGATAATTAAATCTCTCTAAAAATGCCGCCCTGATTCAGAGCGAGCGCTCTGAAAGAGCGTCCGGCTCTGAATCAGGGCCTCTGTTATATACTAAACAGTAAACACCACAGAATGGAACCTTTATTCTCCACATATTACTAACTACACCTTAGCTAGAAAAACATACTTCCTTATGTTTGCTATATATGGAGGCAAAGGATAACAGAGCTAATTATGATCATATCAGAATATAAATCTCTTTTATGAAGAAACATATATCACCTTTTCCTGATGACTGAGCAATACAATTCCTCTGTCTCAGTCTTACTCCGAGGTCAATTAATTAGGGGGTCTGAGGGTCTATGGGTTGCGAGAAAAAAGTGACGATGTCCGTAACAGAAAACATCGCTGGCGTTGCCCATAATTGAATTGTTCACAATTTGCATACACACGTATGTTTCTTTTCCGCATTTTAGGGACCATTGCTCATACAGATGATTTATTGCAGAAACTCCATTTCTACTGCCTGATTTGCACTGCTGGCTGTGGCTGTATTTAGTCCTATAGAAAATATACAGAAATACTCTCTGTTTAAAAAGTAGCAATGTTTAAAACAAGACAGACGTGGAAGAATCCAACTTGTTTGTTGATTTACAATCTATAGCAGGACAAATGTTTTTTTAAAAAAGATATGGAAATATTTATTTGTTTTTCTGGCCAGTTCAACCATAGGAAAATGTTAAGCAAATTCAAAGTACCACTAGGATCCAGAAAAGTGAATGCACTGTTTGCTTAGAGTCGGTTAAAACCAATGTGGGTGACAAAGTCATTCATCCTGCATAACAAATCCGCCACAACAGAATAAGGTGCGATGCACTACGGAACATGTGATCTGTACGTGCTTTTTGTTTTATAATCACAAATAATATATAAGAGAGTAAACAGTGAGATAGAATCGGATAAATTAAATTTATATTACTGGACAATATTGCAATATTTATTTAAGCAAAGAGTCCAAAATCTATCATCAATAAGTTATTTATTTTAGTGTTCCACAAGTCAGCTCCTCAATGAGGGCGTGTATGTATGTATGTATTTATGTATATATGTATGTATGTATTTATGTATGCCTGCTTATCTACACGGTAGAGATTAGCAGTGTGGTTTTGACTTGGTTCTTTTCACCAAATTAGTGCAACTTCATATTGAGATTATTGGCTATGTAGAACACGGGAGAGCTGGATAGTCAGTAAGATCCCGTTTTTGAGATAACCGAACAAATCCCAATATCTCACATTTGACAGTTTTCTTCTGTGCATATGCCCAGCTGGCACCCAGAAATGCCCATTTAATGTACGGAGCGGAAGGACCGAGATCCATCCGACACAGAATCACTTGGAGATACACAAAGATGTGTATGTTTGCTAACACTTGCTGCATGTAGATACATTAAGGCTCTAAATGCACACCAGCTTTGAGTTTTTGCAGAGCCATGCTAATATTAGATGTCATTGTGTGGAAAGACATTTTTAAAATAACATAAGAAGGGGAGAGCCAATGACAAACAAGGAAAAACATTGGAGGTAACATGCAATAGGAAATTGCATGTTACGAACCAGCAATAGGAAATTACTGAAAAAGAATGAGACAGCAGCATAAGTGGAATTTTGGAGGCACCATTGCTCCCTATTGAGCTAGCTACTTGCCTCTACTTTCTTCACAGTGACTCCACTCTTAGAAATAATAATACTGGAGCCCTTTGCAAGCTGCACTCAGAGGAGATTGCAGAGGCAACAGAATGCATAGCAGTAAAGGGTGACATCTACAGAGGGCTCCAACAGGCAATGTAGCAGCAGCTACACCTGCTGCCCCCATAGCTACGCCCATGGGATGAAGACATTCAGTGGTCAGTTTCTTCAGATATGATATCTTGGGTTATGTACAAAATGGAAATGGTTTATAAAAGTTTGTAAACTAGAGAACTCACTTTGGTCCAACATGATACAGTAATGTCCAGATGAAGGGATAAGTTGCTGATCTGTGTAACTAGACTCAACCAGCATGGAATACGTGGTAGAGCACCATGTCCTTCAAACTGAGTAGAACTTGTTCTTCATCGCAGCAGAAATGCCACAGGGAGTCATGGTTTTCCTCTGCGGAACACTGGTTGCTGGATGGTTGGCCAGTTTTCCGCAACCTGAAAAGCAGACAGGTCAGTGGATTAGGGGTGTGCACCGGCCACTTTTCGTCTTTTGTGTTTTAGTTTTGGATCTGGATCTTTCTTCGTGTTTTGGATCTGGATTGGTTTTGCCAAAACCACCCTTCCGTGTTTTGGGTTCTGGGTTTTGTGTTTTGGATCTGTATTTTTTTTAAAAAAAGCATAAAAACAGCTAAAATCACAGAATTTGTGGGTTTTTCTGCTCCTATGCTATTATTAACCTCAATAACCTTAATTTCCACTCATTTCCAGTCTATTCTGAACACCTCACACCTCACAATAGTGTTTTTATGTCCAAAAGGTTGCACCGAGGTAGCTGGATGACTATGCTAAGTGACATGAGTGGGCGGCACAAACATGTGGCCCATCTAGGAGTGACACTGCAATGGCAGACAGGATGGCAGTTTGAAAAACTGGGCCGCAAACAGTACATAATGCAAAGAAAAAAAAGAGGTGCAAGATGGAATTGTCCTTGGGCCGTCCCACCCACCCTTATGTTGTATAAACAGGACATGCACACTTTAACAAACCAATCATTTCAGCGCCAGGGTCTGTCACACGACTGTGGCTGAAATGATTGATTCGTTTGGGCCCCCACAAAACAAGCTGGCAATTAATCTGTCCCTGCACAAACTGGCTCTACGGAGGCAAGATGTCGTCCTCATCCTCCTCATCCACCGATTCCTCACCCTCTTCAGTGTTGTGTACATCCTCATCCTCACAGAGTATTAATTCGTCCCCGCTGGAATCCACCACCACAGGTCCCTCTGTACGTTCTGGAGGCTGGTCTCCCTGGAAGAGTTGATAATTCATTTTTATGAACATCATCTTCTCCACATTTTGTGGAAGCAACCTCCTATGCCTTTCGCTGACAAGGTTCCCGGCTGCACTAAACACTCTTTCGGAGTACACACTGGAGGGGGTGCAACTCAGGTAAAATAGAGCCAGTTTGCACAGGGGCCTCCAAATTGCCTCTTTTTCCTGCCAGTACAGGTATGGACTGTCTGACATGCCTACTTGGATGCTGTCACCGATGTAATCCTCCACCATTCTGTCAATGGTGACAGTATCATATGCAGTGACAGTACCTTGTCAGAAATTGTTGGCACGTCCTTCAGTCCGGACCAGATGTCCAAACCGGCCCTTGACTTATGACACAGGTGCACGCTTGGCGCTGCTGCTGTGTTGATGCAGGTGCGGCTACTGCGAATACATTTCACACACAAACACAGAAAAAAAAGAATTGTTTATTTTTTGTGGAGTGCACTTTGGGGGTTACACCACCCTTTAACAGACTTATGGGACACAGGCGCATGCTTGGAGCTGCTCCTTTGTTGATGCACGTACAGTGCACACAATTCACAAACACAGAAGAAAATGCACTTTGGGGGTTACACCACCCTTTAACAGACAGACGCACACTTGTCGCTGCTGCTTACAGGATGCAGGTGCGGCTACAGCCCACACAATTCACAAAGACAGAAAAAAAAGACGATTTTTATATTTTTTGTGGAGCGCACTTTGAGAGTTACACCACTTATTAACAGACAGACGCACGCTTGTCGCTGCTGCTTTGAGGATGCAGGTGCGGCTACAGCCCACACAATTCACAAAGACAACAAAAAAAAGAAGAATTTTTTATTTTTTGTGGAGCGCACTTTGAGGGTTACACCACCCTTTAACAGACAGACGCACGCTTGTCGCTGCTGCTTTGAGGATGCAGGTGCGGCTACTGCGCATACATTTCACACACAAAGAAAAAAAGAAGATTTTTTAATTTTTTTTGGAGTGCACTTTGGGGGTTACAGCACCCTTTAACAGACAAGCCATCTGGCCCTTTACTTATGACACAGGCGCACACTTGGCGCTGCTCCTTTGTTGATGCACGTGCAGCCACAGTGCACACAATTCACAAACAGAGAAAATAATTCCTCCACCATTCTGTCAGTGGTGACAGTATCATATGCAGTGACAGTAGACATGTCAGAAATTGACATTGTTGGCACGTCCTTCAGTCTGGACCAGATGTCCAAACCGGCCCTTGACTTATGACACAGGCGCACGCTTGGCACTGCTGCTGTGTTGATGCACGTGCGGCTAGTGCTCATACATTTCGCACACAAACACAGAAAAAAAAGAATTGTTTATTTTTGTGGAGTGCACTTTGGGGGTTACACCACCCTTTAACAGACTTATGGGACACAGGCACAAGCTTGGCGCTGCTCCTTTGTTGATGCACGTGCAGCCACAGTGCACACAATTCACAAGCAGAGAAAATTTTTATTTATTTTATTGGAGTGCCCTTTTGGGTCATTACACCACCCTTTAACAGACAAACCAGCTGGCCCATTACTTATGACACAGGCGCACGCTTGGCGCTACTTTGTTGATGCACATGCGGCCACAGTGCACACAATTCACAAACACAGAAAATAATTTTTTATTTTGTTTGGAGTGCAGTTGGGGGTTACAGCACCCTTTAACGGACAAGCCAGCCGGCCCTTTACTTATGGGACACAGGCGCACGCTTGGCGCTGCTCCTTTGTTGATGCACATGCAGCCACAGTGCACACAATTCACAAACACAGAAAATATTTTTTTATTTTGTTTGGAGTGCACTTTGGGGGTTACACCACCCTTTAACAGACGAGCCAGCCGGCCCTTTACTTATGACACAGGCGCACGCTTGGCGCTACTTTGTTGATGCACGTGCGGCCACAGTGCACACAATTCACAAACACAGAAAATATTTTTTTATTTTGGAGTGCACTTTGGAGGGTTACAGCACCCTTTAGAGGTCAAGCCAGTCGGCCCTTTACTTATGACACAGGCGCACGCTTGGCGCTACTTTGTTGATGCACGTGCGGCCACAGAGCACACAATTCACAAACACAGAAAACAATATTTTATTTTGTTTGGAGTGTACTTTGGGGGTTACACCACCCTTTAACAGATGAGCCTGCCGGCCCTTTACTTATGACACAGGTACACGCTTGACGCTACTTTGTTGATGCACATGCGGCCACAGTGCACACAATTCACAAACACAGAAAATAATTTTTTATTTTGTTTGGAGTGCACTTTGGGGGTTACAGCACCCTTTAATGGTCAAGCCAGCTGGCCCTTTACTTATGACACAGGCACATGCTTGGCGCTACTTTGTTGATGAACGTGCAGCTACTGCGCCCATAATTCACAAACACAGAATTTTTTTTATTTTTTTTCTAGAGTCTACTTTGGGGGAGCACTCCTGATGCACAGATCACCCCCTTGACAACACTACAGCACCCCTCTAGGACTACAGCCTTTATGGGACACTGCACAACACAGTCCAGCCAGCCCCATTAGACTTTGGAGTGGACACAGCCTCTATGGACAACTGACTGCACAACACAGCCCAGCCAGCCCCTATGATAGCAGCACAACACAGCCCAGCCAGCCCCTATGGACAACAGCAGCACAACACAGCCCAGTCAGCCCCTATGGACTGAGTGGACACAGCCCCTATGGACAACAGCAGCACAACACAGCCCAGCCAGACCTAGCTCCCACCCTCCCTCTTCAATGTAGACAGCCGGAGTGAGAAATGGCGCCGACGCGGGAACCTTTTATAGAATCCAAAACCCGCGAGATCCGGAAGGTGGGATGATGACGTTTTGCCTCGATTTCAGATCCGAGTCAGGCGGGAAAGGTCGAGCCTGACTCGGATATGACTCAGATCGGGGGGCCTCGGGGGAGTTCAGATTTCAGAAATCCTAACCCGCTCATCCCTAATTATAATAATAAAGTGTTTCACCAAGGATCTTTCATGGTGGCTCATTATAGTGAGGAGTTCAGTCCTTTTTAGTCCAGCACCATTTGCAAACAACTTTTTACTAGTTTCTAGTTCATCGCCATCACCATACAGATCCAGAGGTGAGGATGTTCTGAAAGAGAGATACTAGTCTTCAATATTACCTGCATGATGATAACACAATTAATGTATCACTGGCATATAATTCATAGGGCCCATACATCAGGCAGCTATCGGGACAATTCCCAGTTCTGCCAATGCCTGGGTTGGGGCATCAGTGAACTCCAACATGTTTGAAATTCGGACCCAAAAAACATTGGAATTGGTGAGTCAGGGATTTTTAACATGCTGTATTTTGCCAATTCCCCGACGGAATAGGGATCGTCATTTTTGAACGCCAATCGGTGGATCACTTCAGTGTTAGCAGAACAGGGATTTAGCCTGTAGATGTATGCCCTGCAGCTGAATCTAGCATGTTTTCTCCACCTCTGAAGCCAGTGTTTAGGACTCAGGGCCTGTTTTGTTCTACAGAGTGGAACTGTGCCAGTGTGGAGAGACATCCTGATCGTACAGGAACCTGAGTGTCAAGGACCTTGGGATAACAATACAGTCTTTTAGCTCCTTTACTATATACCCTCTATACACTCTATGGCAAGATTGTTTTTGGTCAGTTTTTTCAATGATTGAAACAAAACTTAAGAGGAAAGAAACCTTACACAGAGACTTTGGTTCGTTGTTCCTCATTATAGGGGAAGTGGAGATAATCCTTGAGAACTATCCCCTGGAAAATATATACACTTGACTTGATATGGAAGTACATTATATTAGTGCATTTGCTTCTAAACCATGTCAGAAATGTGTGAACGACTGAAAGAGAACATTTATTTAACTTATGAAAACAATTTAAGATCCCAGGGTCAGAATCTTAAAATCACAAACTGCGGCTGTGTTGAGTAAATATGTCAGGATGAAAGCCCCAGAATTCTGACTTTAAGACAACATTTCAAATATTTGTCACTTAGCAACAAGGTGTATAAGGAGACGGGACTGCCAATCAAAACATGACATGTAATTTCCTGGTGCTCTGAGGTAAAAATAACAAGCATGTACATAAACGGTTTTAATTTTAGTGCAACATCTGAGATAAGTTGATATATTATTGCTTTGAACAATTATCTGACATTTATTACTATTATTAGTTATTTTCAACATTTCCACACAGTAACTGTAATGATATCTCCTGTACATCTGATCTGAAAGAATACTCGTACGTTGTATTTCATTTCTGGAAAACCCCTTTGCTTTGGATGCTGCTGCTTTCTATTTCTCCTTTAGATTATTGCTCTCACATTGAAGAAAAACAGGTGCTGGATGATTTCTATGATGACAATTGAGGGGGAGTGTGAGAAACCCCTCACCCCCACACCAAAACATCAATGGGTCTTATTAGTTTTCCTGCAGTTCTGTAAAAGAGATATTTATGTAAAACTGTTTTTTTTTAACATTTAAGCATACTACCACTAACAAGCGACTTTCATGTTATTCAGTATGCTACTCTTTGTCCCTCTCTACCTGTATACAGAGGGTCTTGGCCAGTTCAGGGTTCTGCAAAATATTCAGTTGAGTGTAAAAACCGAGCGCATGGAAGTGCAATGTCTTGTGAACAGGGACTATCTGCCATTTTGTGCTGTGATGAGGTATTTAGAGTGTTGAGTGCGATTTACCTACTATAGGGGTTTATGTATCAAGCAGTGAAAAGCATGGAGAAGTGGACCAATGGACCAGTGGAGAAGTTGCCCATTCCAACTAATCAGCTCCCACCTATTATTTTATAGACTGTACTTGATAAATGCCGCTTCAAAGCTGTTTGTTTGCTATGGTCAACTTCTCCAAGCTTTTTACTGCTTGATACATAAACCTCTAAAGGAGAGGTGTATCAAACCTATAAGAGAGATAAAGTCGAAGTTGCCCATAGCAACTAATTCAGCTTCTAGCTATCACTTTTCTAGCATATGTAAAGCCTTGGCGAGAGATAATGTACCAACCAATCAGTTCCTAACTGTCATTTTTCTAGCACAGCCTTTAAAATGACAATTAGAAGCTGACTGGTTGGTTCTTTTGGCCTGATTCAGAGCCGGATGCTATTTGCGCTCGCTTGTTCATTAAAAAGGGGTGGCTATTCAAATGAACCGTTCGCACTTTGCGGTCTGTTCACGCCTCTATGTCTGAACGGACGAACAAAACTTGCGGTCGTAATTTTGAAAAAGACACCCCCTGGCCGCTCACACCATACGTCATGTCCGCTATTTAATAGATTAATCGAGTACATCGAACAGCGTATGAACTGCTCGCTATTCTTGTGGTTGGTTTTTCCTACCACAATCTTGCGAGCAGTTCTGACTATAAATCAGCCAAGTGACGTGGTTAATGAAGCTCCTGTATTAATTATGCACACCCATAAAACGCCCGTTTTGACCTTTAAGCACGCCTGCGTTCTGATTTCCACTCCCAGTTTTCAAGCACCTACCCCTGTTACCACCCACATACGCCTCCTCCTGTCACTCAAAATAGCAGGCATCTGCTATTTAGTGAACAAACGATTTTCGTCCGCACTGACTGGTTCGCGCATGCGTATTAAAATCCGTACGCATGCGCAGTTGTGCGAACATCGGTTGGAACGAATGAGCGGCCGCTTACGAGCGGCTCTGAATCAGGCCCTTTATCTCTATATACTTTATTACTCTCAAAGGCTTGCTACATTTCCCGTATAGTCTATAAAATGACAGTTAATAGATGATTGGCTGCTATGAGCAACTTATCCACTTTATCTTTCTCGATGGTTTGATACATCGCCACTCTAAGGTTCTACTTCCCATTGGCCATGGGGGCTGATTCAGCATTGCACATATGTGCAATGCTGAATGCAGATTCCCGATTAACAGGAATCTGCGCGCACACTCGATCTGTTCTCCGAATGTGCGGAACGGGTCCTGCGTGATTGCACGCCGGTCCTTCTATACCTCTGCCTGACTGACAGGCAGAGGCATTTAAGGAGCAGTGCGGGGACAGCCAGCATTCCTGGAAACTAAGGACTGTCCGCCCCATTTTCTGGGAGTGGCTAGGCCAGGGACTGCATCCACAGACGCAGTTTCCTAGCCTTGCAAGCCAGCCAGCCCTGGCCGGCGGCCCGGTGCCATCCACCATTGCGATCGATGGTCGCGATGGTTTTCCCAGCCTGCGACCACGGTCGCAGTCTGGGATCACAAATGCAGCAGGGGATGTCATACACCTCCTGCTACATTTGCATGTTTGCAAGGAAGGAATTGCAAAGCTGCTTGCGTGCAACTTTGCAATTCCGTCCAGTACTGAATTAGGTCCATCGTCCGTGGATGAGTTCAATTTTCGCATCTATATCACCCACAACCACCACCACTGCCCTCCTTCGCTGTAATAGGTGCCTCATCAGCCATGGTGGTCAGCGGTGAGACCTCCTTACCTGTCCTATCAGCAATGACTGCACTAGTGGTAGGGAACTGTTCTGTTATCCTGTATTTGTGTATCAAAGGACCTATCGTGTCTTATAGTGATAAGGGGTCTCATCATCTGCAGCTGGTACAGATCCATCGTCTTCTATATAAATCAGGCTCCTACTCCCTAAGAACAATTTACAACCTGTATGTACATTAAATACAGAGCCTGTCCTTGTAATATTTTCTATGCAGAGTTTACATGAAACATGAAAATTATTTTAAGCATTCGTCAAAGGTAAAAAGGGAAAGCCTGAATCTGGTAATCACTGTTGTTCTCAGCAAATATATCCACATTTGTCTACAGCCTTTTTCATCCCTGTTCTTGCCCAGCCACATACCCTGGCAAAGCTTCACTAGGATGCTATCTTGTAGCAGAGTTCCCGGCAGCTGTAAAAATTGCATTGACAACTGCTATCTCTTGTCTTGTCATAGGGGAGATCTATTAAATTGCAAGAGCATAGTTTACCCTAATGCAATCGTACCATAAGGTGGTCATGTTCAGATTTGTTGCTTCTGGCTTCCCTGGAAAAGGAAAACATTATAAAGATTATATTGATATCAATAGAAACTGTATATTTTTGTGAGGTCAGCGTTGCTATACCTCAGCAGAGGGACATGTCATCATAGGATGCTACTTTCTTGAATCCATTTAATTAGATATTGAATGTTCTGGCTGCACATTTTAAAAGTGTTCTGCATCTTCCTGAAGTAATGCTGAACTTAACAGTGGCTGGGCTGAAGCAAATTTGAAATGGGGCCGGGGGTCCAGAGTGTGGGGGGTATCATATCAAGCCACAGTTGTGGCTCTGGTTTCATAAAGTGCTGTCATTCCTATTAAGGCTCCTGCTTCATATATTTGACATGCTACAGAACATTTGAGAGACTGGTGGAAAAATACTCTGACTTCTACAATAGAATGTTGTAACCCATAATAATATTAATAATAATAATAACAACAATAGCAAACAAAAATAGCGTAGTGATAAAGTAAAAAAAATCTTGGTTCCAGACAATCTTTCCATCTGCATCCAGTCCATGCTGGATGGAATGTGGTCGGGTTTCCACCTTATCCCATATCTGGTGGAGTTGCCCAAAGATAAAAGATGTACTGGCAAGAAATTAACAACCTCATTCACTCTATTACTCCCCAACTGCCAATTCTGTACTCTGCTCCCATGTGCTATCCCAGATCTTCCTAATCGGAGAGAAGAACCTCATTTAGGGGCGGGATGTATCCTAGTAGAAAATCCTAGTTGAAAATGCGGTAAATCCTCAGAAAACTGCAATTCTCTGAGGTTTACCACAATACATATGGAGCCCCATATGTATTAGCATCTGCTGTGGTCCAGCCGCACAGCAGTCCCCATAGGATTCTATGGATAGGATTCTATGACGCTGTGTTGTGTCGCATGCATCAAGCTCCATAACTTTCTGGAACTTGTGCCCACTAACCAATGCCATCTATAGATGTGTTTGGCTATGCAGTAACTGCCAATGGGCTTCTTTTCTCTCTGTAATTACCAATCCATTGACCCTCCCCCTATTGCCTAACCCTAACATACTCATAATCTAATCCTAACCCTCAGCTAATGTGGGGGTTTGTGCACCTGCAAGCCCATTCCGCCTATTGGTTTCACACCAGTTGCTGCAACCATCATCATTAGTATGGGCACGTGAAGCAGCCCCATGCTAGGTGCAAGAGCTACATCATAAACCGGCTTCCTAAGCCCGTACACATGACAAAGAATCGAATGAAGATTTTGTTACATGCCCGTGATACTCTCACGACACTTCCATGGCACTCACACAAGACAGGATGGTTACATGCGATCACTTTGTTGCTGCCCCAAAATGCCCAATTTCACAGAAAGACAGATCCGTCCAATTCCGTACAAACCAGAATAGGATGTAGAGAGGTAAAAATGTATAAATTCCCATCTGTGCATGCGTTGTATACAAAAACTCACCATTTGCTTCTGTCTGTGCACAGAGATCAGTCATAATCAGAACAGTCAGGCCCAAGTCCTGTTGCCATTACAGTATATATATATATATATATATATATATATATATATCATTATATATAATAGCTTGTGTGCGAAACTTCCTCTTGCCATCAGGTGGAAATTTATTCTCCAGACTCTACTTGTCATATGTATGAATATTATTACTATTTTTTTAATTAAAGTTTGGATATAAAAGACAATAAAGGAATAAAGTATATAAAATAAAAGAGATAATAAAATAATGCTAGTACTTTTGCCCAGTGAATAGCCCATTAGGAATATACATCACAAATGAGGTGAAATATCTTTAATAAAATGATAATATAGAAACTGTAGCACATATTTGTGAATGTTACTAGAAAATCATTTTCATATTGGGGCAACTCAGGTTTTAGTTTTAATACTATTTTATTGTCATTTTCCATCAATAACTATAAAGTATGCATCACTTTGATTAAATGCTTGAATAAAATAGAGAATTAAAATCACTGGTATGTAAGACAGCCTCCTGTGTGTGAGAAATCTTTCCTTTAATCAAAGGATTTACCACCCTGCAGCTGAAACATGTGAAGTATAATAAACCCTACATTTTCATTCTATGCTTTTACACATAACAAATTACCTGGTTACGCTGATTATAGGCATGAGCTCATTCCTCTGCTATGTACCACAAGTAGAAAAAAGCCATTTACGTAAATCTCTCTGGTTCCCATGCTGTTCCCATTCATTAAGAAGTTTAAGAACTAGGGATTTACTCTCATTGTACTGAAGACTGTACATAATATGGATATTCTTACCGCATTTAGCCAAGCCCACCACTCCTACCTCTGCAGCTTAAGGGATGCAAAAGATCATGGCAGCCATTTCCAAAGAGGTGACATATAGAACAGGAATAAACACTTACATCAGTTATTTCCCATTCAGTATCTCAGTCATCTCATAACATATACTATATCACACTGTCAAACATTTGGCTTACATGAAATTAGAGTTTTGTATGGCGTCTTATGCATGTTTTTTTATGTTTTACTTATTTTATATAGATTTATATGGCAATTTGGTAGACAAATAATACTATAATATGGTGCATTCTACACATAATGTTTGAACCAAATAGCCTACAATTATAATTTAAATAACTTATAAACACCTTTCTACTTCCCACGATAGTAAATAAGTACAACAGCATTTTAAGCAAGATCTAAATGCTAATAAATTACACAATCAGCACATTCCACTACTAACACTGTTCAATTTTAGTACAGCTAACTTTTTAGAAAGATTTTGTGGTATTTGTTTGCTGGTTTCTAATGAACTGAATTTGAAATGCCATAATACACTCACACTTTGTACCGCCAGGAAAAGTCATTGACGTGTGCAGCTTGAATCAATGTTCTGGTTTTAATATTTGCCAAAAAGCAAACAAAGTTATGGCTGCTTTCAATTTTCATTGGGAAGAGACATTCTTCTGAGGTTTCACCTGTCCATGGTACTGAAAAAATATATAAATTCGGATGTTTGCGCATATTGGATGGAGCAGAAGTACATATTATTATGAGAATGCGTCTTCCCAACTTTTGTCATGCAACTGGAAAGTACAGTATACAGTATATATTGACATTCTCCAAATATCAGTGTGTTAAGTTTACTTTGTCTGAGGTAAAAAGATTATTCACTATGCATTTATGTAACTTCAGAGTGCTGGTTGTTGCTTTTGTGTGACCATTGTGACACAATGTCAGACCTGAAGAGAGGGATTGATTAGTCAGCCCCAATTAATCACAGTCATGTCAGCTGCAAAGTACAGTTTTGGTGGCCATACATATGAATAATTATTAATAATTTTTAATGCAAATTTAATCACTGTGAATTTACTTTCCTACTACTGTATACATTACAACGTAGTGGAGTATATTAGTGGGGTCTATTTACTAAGCCAGGGTTGGGGAAGCCTTTTTCTGCCGAGGGCCCATTTAATATATATAACATTATTTGCAGGCTTGATGCTGGCCACGCCCCCTCCATGTGATGTCACATGGAGGCGGAGTCACAATCGCTGTTGGTTACAGCAATGCCCGGAGCATCCTGAGGATGCTCCGGGGAGCTGTAAGGGCAACGGTGTGACCTTGTGAAGCATGCTAAGGTTGCTAGAGGCAGCACTGCTGCATAGATTCTAGGCTGATGAGGCTAGCAGAGAAAAACTCAGAGGGCCAGACCAAATGATTACGCGGGCCTTATACGCCCCCGGGCCTGAGGTTCCCCATCCCTGTACTAAGCCTTGGATGGAGACAAAATACCAACCAACTTTCATTTTTCAAATCACTTTATCTCCATCCAAGGCTTAGTAAATAGACCCCACTGTATTCCTTACATGCACTAGGGTTGCTATTAAGATTAGTTGTTGTTTACAAGCTGGTGATTACTAAGGGGCCTATAAATGATGTTAATTATCGAGGTCCGAACGGCCCCCGATAATTAACAAACTGACTCGTCACGGAAGCCGGAGGAATTCATCAATTCTCCGGTGCTGAGACAGCTGATCCGAAAATCAGCTGTCCCAGCGAGCGACTTCACTGCTCCGGAGAGCAATGTGCATGCGTGACCTACAGGTCACGCATGCGCACAAGAGCCCCGACGTCCGGCGGAAGGAGCCGGAAAGGGGCGGAGAGATCCGAAAGGATACCGGGTAGCGGTAGCAAACGCCATCTGAAGATGGCGAATGCTACCACAATCAAGCTCCGAAAAAAATTTGTCCTCATACTAGTGTATAGGACAGCGGGCAACTCCGCCATAGGATGGTAAGTAGGAGATATCTGTGATATCTCCTGCTTTACCCTCATGATGAATGGCCCGTTAACTTAAATTTTTCATTTGCAGATGAAAATGTTAATTTTCACCTGCTTTTGTTAAAATTAAGTGATAATGAATAGGCCTCTAAAACATACACTGCACAATTAGATGTAATCTATGACACTGCGCTCAGCTAAAGTCTAAAGGAAGAACATTAACACACATTTCTCGATGGATTCCCATGCTTTAAAGTTTTCCTTAAGTATGCATATTTTCATTAACATTTTCTTTAATTAAATTATATTTATCGGGAATATCCCACAAGCTACCACGGGAAATCCCCAAAACATGACCTGCTAGGATAAATGAGGATATTCTGAATTGAGGATATCATATGTCTTCTTGACACTTCCATTCATTATATTGGCCAGATAAGAAATATACTTTGCACCTTTTTTAATAAATAAGGTCAGCTAATGTTATTAGTGTAGCCTACCCAAGGCAATGTAGTTTTTCCTCCTGCAGTTATTACCTTGCGGAAATTGATCTGTGAACGCCTGCAGGAGCACACTGTGACTTAGCCCAGCCTATTGTGTTTTCTTCCAAATGAACTTTGGGCCTGATTCAGAGCCGGACGCTCTGACCAGAGCGCTCGCTCGGAATCAGGGCCCTCCTACATGAAAATGGAGCGGCCTTATGGACGCTCGCATAGCTGTGGGTTACCACCCACAGCTTATGCGAGCGTCCATGATGATGGTCGCGATGGTCAAGCCCATCGCGACCATTGCGACAGAGACCCTGCGGTAGGGTCTTGCTGCCACAAGCCCTGGAGTGATTTTGGCTCTATCAGAGCCCAAATCACTCCCACTGACATCACTAGTGATGTCAGTGGGGCCGGCTTGAGACGGTAGGCGTTCCCATGGGAACGCCTCCGTCTGGTGGCCACGCCCCCGGCACGCCCACCAAAGGGGGCGTGCTGTCAATCAACATCGACAGCACGCCCCCTTTGGTGCGAGACGCGGAGCGACGGAGAGCCCGTCGCTAGCCGGGTCTCGCGCATGCGCACGACGGAGCTCCCTCCGTCGTGCGCATGCGCAGTGGGGCGACATCGACCCGCTTGCGAGCGTCCTGCGCTCGCGAGCGGGTCTGAATAACCCCCTTTGTTCAAAGCTATGAAGGAGACCTGTGGTCAGTCACCGCTGTTACACTGGGCTTGTAGTCATTGCTACATTACAGTCGCTACACAGTCTTTCCTCAATATATATTAAATACATCAAATGTTTATTGTCCGCTATCAGTGTGTAATGGTAACCTAAAATAAAGCCTCCGATAGGTAGAAAACTATGATGGTAGCAGTTCTCTAATTTCAAAAACCCCTCAGCCAAATGTAATGAAAGAATTACCTACCTGGCTTATTTCTGTTAAGGCTTTCCAAACATTAACAACATTTGCTGTTAGAATGAGGCTGGTCAGAGTAAAACATTGAAGAAGATGAAATTGTTTTGGCCCAATTCTTTGGAGCCTTTAATGATTTTGACCTTGGAAGTGTAATAATATCGTATTTCAAACCAAAATTTACTATAAGTTTTATTTGATCTCAAAAAACAAGTACACTATTCGAAGATATTAGTGCTGGTGTGAGCACAACGTTAGTCTGCGTAGCATAATTTGCATGTTTTTGCTCTGCGCAGGATCAGATAAGTGAGTGCAATGAACATGCGCCCATGATTGATTCTGTCACTTACGCCTGTTTATGCGGCACAGGTGCACAAAGGGTGTATTCGTAGAATTAGAAACACATGCAGACCAGGAGAGACACACATATACTGTATGTGCCTGAGAAAGTATATTGTTTGTGAAACGTCAGGGCTAGGTGCAAACAGTGGGTGATGACTGACTGTTTAATCAAAATGTATTGATGCCTAAAATAAAATGTTAATAATATTAAGTGCATGTGGGATGTGTTTGTGACGGTTTTCTGGCATTAATCAGGGGCCTATATACTATTGCTGCTGACAGGCATGCATCGATAGTTGCTGCTTTG
The DNA here is from genome assembly GCA_031769625.1 of Taudactylus pleione. Taxonomy (NCBI): domain Eukaryota; kingdom Metazoa; phylum Chordata; class Amphibia; order Anura; family Myobatrachidae; genus Taudactylus; species Taudactylus pleione. The sequence goes on along the minus strand of JAUIMM010000113.1, from coordinate 25,319,234 downwards.
CATATGGCCGCAATTGCGGCTTTTTTTAATGAGCGCAAACTCTGTATGAGCCCTGTTTGTTTTAAATTCCACAAATGGAGTAAACTAGCTTCTTCCAGCTTTATTTGTTTATCCTACGTCCCCATTTATGGTTCAAAGCAAAGTTTAATTTCTTCAAAAGTTGAGCCAAATTGACTGTGCAGCTACGGAGGCCAAACAACACATTTCACTTGCTTTGATTTATCTAAAGCAGTTGCTGTTGATTTACCATAGAAACATATATACTGTAGTTCATTTTCCGGATAGTTTGCTATAAAGATCAAGTTGACCTCAGCCCCCATGCCGGGTGCAACACATCTGTCTGAAATTGACGTCCACTAAGAATATGATGACACTCCCACAAGAAGATTCTCTTCTGTGCACCCGCCTATTTAACATGGTAACGTTGTGATATTTAGTGTTAGGGTTAGGTTTATGGTTAGGGTTAGGTTTAGGGTTAGGCTTCAGGTCAGGGTTAAGGTTAGGGTAAGCCTTAGGGTTAGGCTTAGGTTTAGAGTCAGGTTTAGGGTTAGGTTTAGGGCTAGGTTTAGGGATAATGTTAGGATTAGACTTCGGGTCAGGGTTAAGGTTAGGGTAAAGCTTAGGGTTAGGTGTAGAGTTAGGCTCCGGGTCAGGGTTATGGTTAGAGTAAACCTTAGGGTTTGGCGTAGGATTAAGGTTAGGGTTAGGCTTCGGGTCAGGGTTAAGGTTAGAGTAAACCTTAGGGTTAGGCTTAGGGGGAAAGGTTTAGGGTTAGAAGTTAGGCTAAAATAAGAAAAAAACAATATGTCAACATTTTGGTGTTGATATTCTGCATGTGTGGACATTTTAACCATGTGGACCTAAGTGTAGGTCGACATATTAATTGTCGACCTAACATCCATGTAGACATTCTGAATGTCGACAAGTTATACCACACCCTAAATGTATATAAAACAAGAAATGCATCATATTTGGGTAATCAAGCGAATTGGAATTGTGTCTTATAATATAATAATGTTTAAACTTGGAGATTATGGGGGGAGATGTATTATAGCGGCACATAACGTGCCGCTATAACGCTTCCTGCTTCGCCTCTTTACCTAGGTGAAGCAGGAAGCACTAACTATGAGATGTATTAACAGCTCATCGGCCAGAGAGGGGGAGCAATAACCCCCCCTTCCGGCGATCCCTGCTTGAGGACGCAGCGCATCATCTCCACTGAGCATGCGTGGGGTCTCGCAAGTATCGTGAGATCCCGCGTGCAGCCCTGGAGCCGGCAGCCACCGCGGCAGGGACAGCGCTGTCCCTGCTTTGGGGATAGGGCATTGCCAGGCTGCAACTGTTGATAGCGACAGCTACAGCGGGAGGAACGGTCAGGCGTTCTGACCGTTCATACATGTCCTGCCGATCAGCGCTGCTATCTTGTAAATGGCAGCGCCGATACCGCGCAACCCCCCAATCATACATCAGGGGAAGCGGTATCAGCGCACATAACCTGCGCTCATACCGCTTCTACGCTTCTTACATCTCCCCCATTAGCTCATAGATACCACCTATCATAGAACTGTAATACTGTATACAAATTTAAACTTAAATCAGTGAAGCAGCAACACCCAGTGCTCTGGAGATAGCAGTAATCAGATCCATGAAGTTGATGGGGGACAGACGTTTACTGTGATATTTAACATTGCTGGATAGGTAAATATGTAAATAAAAATGACGGGTGTAAGCATCAGAAGCTTTATAGTGTATATGCCATAACTTTCTTGATATTAATCTACAGCAACTGCAGATGACACTTATATTTCTATATAAATACACTACACATGTATATGGAAGTATACTGTAGTAGGTTAGAAGGGCTTTAAATTGTTAAGGCAGTCAATATTTTTAGTTCTGTAAACCTACTTGATGGGAGGAGTTCAAATGTTTTTAGGTGCCTGAAGCATTCTTCTAAAGTGACAGGAGCTATTTCATTTGTTTGCCCAGCTGGGAGCGAGTGCCGCAGAGGCGCATTCATTGTTGCGAATATCTGGGCGCAGCCTCCTTAGGTGCGAGCAGAAATCCACCCAAAGTAGGGTGTTTGGATGCCTTATCCGCATTGTACCCGGCTTTTGGACACCTTCATTGTCTCTTTAGACTGAATTAGCCGATTTTATGTGGCTAACCCCTTGCATTTTGGGCGCAACATCCATAGTGATTGGCGCCTCAAAAATAATTGAATAGCTCCCGTCACTTTAGATGGCAGCTGTTGGCGTGATAAAAAAACTTGAAGTCTCTCCTATAGTTTGTTCCAATAAAAAAACCTATCATATACTATACAGAAAAAATAAATGAAAACATTATACATTGAATCAAAACACAAAGATTTCACTTTGTTTCTGACAATTTAACAATTTGTATAAATGTATTAAATATTGAACTTGTATAATAAATTTTTTCAGCATAATATGTACTTATCTTAAATATTTTCTTATCGTAATACAGAGTTATTGTTTCCATCAGGTTAATTGGTTGTTTAGATAATTTGAATTAGAAATTGACATTTTGGATAAAAGCAGCCGAGCAGTTTATATGGGCTCTGTAAAGTGCTTCTACAATGTGTTCTACACAGCACAATCTCATCTCACATTTGCCGTCATCACCTAAAATAAGAATTTACATTTGTGCAAATTGGAATTTCTAGTTGCTTTCTCTGCTGCCAAGTCCTGAGCTGTTGGAAAGATGATAGGGGACAGATTATTGTTTGAAAAGTTTTGTTCTGTCTTGGATTTTCTGCAGGGAACCAAAGAAGCAGATGTAACTATTAGTTGTCAAGGAGAAAAAATATAACTGGAAAGAAACATTTGCAACATTATTGGTAAAGTTAACTTATAAGTGATGGCTGAAAATATAGATCACAATAATAATTTAGAAACTCTACAGTGTCATTTCTCTCTTTTTATAGGTAATCTATGTGAATCCATCCATCCATCCATCCATCCATCCATCCATCCATCCATCCATCCATCCATCCAGTGCCATAAATGTGCAGAGCAGTAAAGAAGAATTAACCATTTCAAATAAATGTATATTTTTTGAGAATTCAATAAGAACACAATGCTGAACACTGGAGAGTTAAGGTGCCTACACACTTGGCAATGTGCTCACGATCCGATCGTGTACAATTTCCCTTGAATTCTCCCCGGGAGCTCCCCGACAGTCGTGGGCACGATTTGGTCTAAAAGCTGCCAAGTTGATACACGATCTCACGATCTATCGTGCATCGTGTCGGATGTCCAAGTCGTGAGATCGTGCACGATAAATCGTGAGCTTACCAAACAACACACGAGGATCATCACGACTGCATGGAAATTTAAATAATGGGCGGGGCTAGCTAGGGGGTATAAAAAGCAGGCACCATTTTAACTCTGTGCAGCTCTGCTATTAGTGAAGCTAGGTGTATACCTGCTGAACCCTGTACATTGCTACTGTGCTCTGCTTTGTATTTGGCTTGCCTTTTACAAAGTGTGTTCTACCTGCAAGTGTGTGCTACCTGCATTCTATCCTGTTCCTGAATTCTGTGCTGATGGAGCCCTATCGGTATAGAATGTTGGTCGCCTATGATGGGGTCAAGGGGATGAAGAAGAGGGCCCAGTGAAGGACGAGAGCATGCTGGACCAAGGAGTGGCTGCTGCAAAGGGATACTAGCTCTCACATGTCCCTGCTGATGGAGATCAAGGAGAACAACCCGGACAACTACCGCAACTACCTGCGCATGGATGACGACACCTTCCAGTGTTGCTGAGTATGGTGGCTCCCCACGTCCGGAGGCAGGACACAAGGCTGCAGAGGGCAATCCCTGCTGAAGAGAGGCTGGTGGCTACCCTGAGGTACCTGGCTACAGGAAGGTCACTGGTAGACCTGAAGTTTGGGACCCTCATCTCCCCTCAGTCCTTGGGCGTCATCATCCAGGAGACCTGCAAGGCTATTGTTAAAGTGCTGCAGTACCAGTATTGCAAGGTAAGAAAAAACAAACACAATACACATTTGTGAAAGAAATACTTTTTTTTTTCACTCTGTAAATACCAATATTGTCAGCCAATAAGGCTGCATTAACAACTTGGCTGGGGGACCTCACAGAGGCAGTTTGGGCAGGTGAGCACATAAGAGGGTCTGCTATATATGTGGAAATATGCAGATTAGAATTTAGAGCCCTAATCAGCAACTCATAGACCAGTCTCTGGAACTCCCTCTGTGTTTGCCCTATCATTTGGTGCATTAGTGGAAGAGCATTGCTGAAGAGTTTGAACAACGTTGGAATTTCCCTAACTGCGGAGAAGCCATTGATGGAAAACATATACACATCAACCCACCTGCCAACACTGGATAATATTACTACAACTATAAAGGCTTCTTCAGCATCGTTCTCATGGCAGTGGTGAATGCCAACTATGAGTTATGTTTGTGGATGTTGGCAAGAATGGCCATGCTTCGGATGGTGGGTCCTTCAAACAGATGGCATTCTACCAGAGACTCACCAACAAAACCCTCAACTTGCCGTCACTGGACGAGACAAAGCACGGCCTATATTACGTTTTCGTCGCAGACAAGGCTTTTGCTTTACATGAACATGTGATGAAGCCATTTGCACAGAGAGGCCTGACCAGAGAGAAGAGGATCTACATCTATCGTCTATCCCGGGCACGGCGCATTGTGGAAAATGCGTTTGGAATACTGAGTAACCGGTTCCACATTTTCCACACCACCATAAACCTACGTGTGGACAAGATAGACTGGGTCGTAATGGCGTGCTGTGTGCTGCATAACTTTTTGCGAAGAAAAATTACACAATGGGGATGAGTCACAGCTAGGCCAGAAGATGCAGGACTCCGGAGGAGATTGCCCAGTTTACATCAGTGTCTGCACCACCAATTCAAACAACATCAACAGCACTTGCCAAAGAAGTGAGGGAGGAGTATATGGCCTATTTCAATGGACCAGGGGCCTGATTCAGACCCGCTCACAAGTGCATAGCACTCGCAAGCAGGTCGCTGGTGTGCCAGTGCGCATGCACAGCGCGAGCCCCAGCCCACAGGAGCCCGGGCACTCCAGTCCGGGCACTCCAGCCCACAGGAGCTTAATGGCATCCTGCTGCTCGCCCATGTTCCCCACGCCACCACCGTACTTCATATACGGCCGCCGGGCCGGCCACTTCATGATGTCATGACGTAGCCGCGTCATGACGTCAGTATGCCATAACGCAGCCGCATACCAAACCCGTTGTGCTTTGCGCCTCCCAGGAAGCGGTGCTGCCAGCTCGGTAAGCCTACGCTCTGCCTCTGCTAGACCGGCCCATCACGCCATCGGCCCTTCTGGCATTTGCCAGAAGTGCCAGATGGCCAGTCCGGCCCTGGCCAGAGGTGGTTCTGGGCACAAGGAAACCCCCTTAAAAGCACCCTTGCAAGTGGTGGTCAGGTAATAATACAATAAAAGAATAAAAAAATTCATGGACAAACATAAGGCAATGTCTTTCAGATCTCTAATAGTAAAAAGAAAACTAATAAAGAATACTAAATAAGTAATAATAAAAAAACCATATGCTTGAAAGTACCACTTTATTTAATAGATAATAAAAATAATAGAATTATAAAATAAAGCTCAATATACCCTGATCTGTAAATTGCAAGTATGTTTAAATCATCAAGGAGTTCCATGTCCATGTAAAGGCATTAGGCCATAAGTTGGATCTCCATGGTAACAATAATTCCCATTGTAATTTACACTTAAGCTGGGTACACCTGACAGATATATTGGCCAATCAATTGATCGGCCAATATATCTGCTGTCCGTCGGCCAGTGTGTACACACGATATGCCTGTGAACTGCGTCATTCACAGACATATCGCATTGGCTGTGCTGCCATGCCGATGGACAGATATGTCTGCAGATATTTCTGTCCATCGGCAAGTGTGTATGCAGACCGCCCGTACACGCACTGCGGCAGCCATGTGGTGGGGGGCGGGATACGCCCCCGACCTGCCCACCGGCCGCCGGGTCCCGTTCGTTCAGTGTGTATGAATGACCATCATCTGCAAATATATCTGTCAGGTGTGTACCCACCATAAGAGACATGCTCTGTGACCCTGGTCATCTGGTGTCTGTAAAATGATAGATGCCAGTTTACAGTGCACATAGAATGCTGGGGTCGCAGAGCATGAGCCCGGCAGTCAGCTGACCGAAGTCACAAAGGAGCTCACTGTATGACCGGTCACTGGTCCCTGGGTTCAGGTAAGCATTTTTTTTTTCTTTACATTTTTTTTTTCACAGTGATCAGCTTGTGGTCTATTTAGACACAAAGGGGGCGATTCAAATGTTTGACCGGCGGCTTTTTTTAAGACGCCCGACAGAGCAATTCAATCTTTGCTCTATCAGGGGACGATAGCCACCGGCGCCGGCATTTCTGCACGCACTCAGGAGGGCGCAAGCAGAAATGTGTGTGAAACACCCTGGTTAGGGTGCGCTAACCACATATAGCGTGCCCTAACCAGAAAATAAGATGGGTTTAGCAGTTTTACACAGCTAAACATGTCTCATAGTCGGCGAAGAGGGCGATAATTAATGAGCGCCCAGAACAATTGAATAGCAAACTGGGAGCTCTTTAATTATCACGACCAAAAAATATTTGAATCGCCCCCAAAATGCTGATTACAGGCATCGGGACCCAGCTGTGCTCTGCCTTTCAGAGCACAGCAGGAGTTGGTAAAACAGCGGGAAGCCCTAATAATGCCATCTCCAGGTGCCTTTTGTTATCACAGGGCTCCCCCTGTTATTTTCTTACAGTTTTATTTTAGTAAATTTGAGAAGATCACATTTCCCATTATAAGTTTGGGTAATGCGATCTGATTACTAAAATATTGCGAATTTAAGGACTTGGAGTAGTTTTTATAAAAACTTCACCAAAGGCCCTTTAATACATTTAAGTGATGCTAAAATAATGTAAAAAGAGTGTGAAAACACCAGTTTATTTTAGTAAGAGTAATATTGATAAATATCCCCGTAAAACATATAGTGCCCCATTTAATAATGAAACATAACCCGCTCGCTAATGGGGTTATGTCATCCATTCTGTATTCAAAAACAGTGGTAATCTAAGATTACTGCTTTTTGACACAGGATTGTTCTCACCATCTTTAGAACGACAACAGATGTAGACAGACAATATATGGTTGACAATGCAAATGGTCAACAGGTTCAAATGGTCGACAGGGACAAATGGTTGACACACATATGGCTGACACTTGTTTTTGTAATTTAAGCCTAATCTTTACCCTAACCCTAGTGATAAAGGCTAAACCCCCCTCCCCGATGCCTAACCCTAACCTTCTCCCAAGTGTCTAAACCTAACCCTAGCCTTATCCTAACCCTCCTCCAAGTGCCTAACCCTATCCATCTCCTTCTGTAGCCTAACCCTAGCCCTCCAGCAAGTGCCTAACCTTAACCTTCACCCTAACCCCTAACCCTCACCCTATCCCCATACCTTAAAAATGTTGAAAAATCATGAAAAAACATGTGTTGAACATTTTTATGTTGACCATTTGTGTGTCGACCATTTGTACCTGGCAACCTTTTGCACTGTCGATCATTTGTCAGTCGAACTTTTGTACCTGTTGACCTTTTGTCCGCGGCGAACTTATGCCTGTGTCTGGTGTCGACCTACTAACATTGTGGTTTGTGATCTGCCAATTTGGAAAAATGTAACTTGAAATATGACTTTTAGTTTGAGCAACTGCACAGTTTGAGGCATAATATGTCGCTTTTTAAATTGTGGGCAGGAGAAACTGCACTTGGATCCACCACGGCAATAGCTGCTATTTGCTAGTGAAGGAGTTAAGCCTGATCATTTTGTTGCTGCCCTAACAAATAATTTGCCTTTGCCTTTTTGCATTTTCATACATTAGGTTGAAGAGCAAGGCACTAAACAATCAGAAACAGATGTCCAACTCCCGAGTCATCTACATAAGGCATGAGTTCAGTTAGCATGCAAATTGCCATCTCAGAACTCCCCTACTGAACCGTAGGAGCAAAATAAAAGCCTGACCTTGTATAAATAGCTAAAGTGATTGATAAATGTGCCGGATTAAGTCAAATGTTTAATTACAACAAACCACAATTATTGGTAGCCATTACTATAACATCAATATATTGAATATTTGAGAACAAGTACTTGACACAGAGCAGCACTTGACAAGAGGTCTTTGTTTGATCAGCTTGATCAAAGGATCAGTCAAAACACAAATAAACAGATCTGACACTTAGCAAATGAAATGATTTATGTGGGATTTGTGCAAACACGTTATATGGACTTTTCCCATTGGACAGAAAATCTGCATATGTTATCATGATAAAGTATTTATTTTTTCTGAAAGCTTAAGTGTAATGGCTCTTCCACCTTTTTAATTACATGTTTTTCCTATGATCCCATCAGAATTGTTTCCATGCAGAAATAACAAAGGTATTATTACGGAGAAAATTTTACTTTTTACTGACTTTAGAAGCGTAGGAAAAACAAATTTGAATAAGTGGTTTAGAAAGATTAAAGTCTAGAATCTCACTTGATGGAAGGATGTGTGCTCCACTTACATTTTTCACTAATGTACCTGTTTTTATTGCTGTGATAATATTACACTGGAGGCATGTTTGCAATCAAAATAAAGTGCCCCCTTAGAACAAGTCTATATGGGCGTCTTAGTCACTCAGCTAATATCCCAGGAATTGCAGTTCCTGCGCTAGAACAGAAAGGCTTAATCTTAAAGGACCTATTTAAAGATCAGGTCCTGATGACAGTTTAATACAATAATCAGTTCTAAATAAATCTGTAATAACTGAATATTTTTAGTGATAATATAAGTTGTTGCTGTTTTATGGCTTATGTTTATACCTATTAATTTATTGTCATTCATTTCCAAACAGCGACTTTAACTTTACATTACTTTGGGATGTTACAAAGTCAGATAGCGACTATTTTACTGCAGGTGCCTGTCCTTTGTTTTCATTTTTTATGAGCCAAAAAAGGTGTAAACTAATATTAGCGGCGCTGATTTCTGTATAAGTTACGTTTTTTAAATAATACACACAAAGTTTATTGCATCTCTATTGCCAACAAAAACCAGAGCACTGTCATTTATCAGATTAAATTTTTTTGCCTTAATGTTCAAATTTGTCCTTTTTTACTGTGGCTTCAATAGCGCCAAATAGCCCCTCTGGGCGCACCAGGTCGTATGCGACTAGGCAGTACCATGCAACATTTTCACTCAAAATGTGCATTTCATTTACAGTAATAAACAAATGGAGCAACAGAGCTGCATTGCTGCTGTACGCTGATCAGTGGGGTATGGGACATTTGTATGGGGCTCCGTCGCTAGGGGTCTCGTAGCAGATGGGGGCGAGCTGTCGATGTTGAGTGACAGCTCGCCCCGTTTGCTGGGCGGGCCGGGGGCGTGCACGGCCAAACGGAGGAGTTCCAGTCGGAACGCTTGCCGTTTGGGGGCGGCCCCACTGACATCATTGATGATGTCAGTGGGGAACTTCCTGCTCAAACAGAGCAGGAACTTCCCTGGGGCTTACTAGAGCCCAGACCCAACCTTAGGGTCTGGTCGTAAGCCCCGATGGTTGCGATGGTGATGACCATCGCGACCATCACCGTGATCGCAAGCTAGGGTTAGGCACCACCCCGGGAGTTTAGGGTTAGGCACCCCTAAGGGAAGGGAGGGTTAGGTGACTTACCTGCCGCTGTCAGGATTTCCTCCTGTTTGACTGGCGCTGTTGGGATTTGAACCGACAGTTAAACAGCCGCCGGCATTTCAATCCCATTTCCTTTACTCACCCATCTAGGGAGAGTAAATATGTATGTATCTGGGAGGAGCAACAAGAGTGTCATAGAATAATAAAGTACAACTGGTAACCTTATCATTAATAACCAAATGCTTATGACATAACCCAAACAGATTTAAAAAATGAATTATTTATAAATGGCATTTTTATAGTACATTTCTGTTCTGTCCTGGACAAATGTTTTCACTATAATAAAACAGTTTTCGCTATAACAGCCAGCCAGTATGCAGCTAAGTATAAAATCATACAGCATCAAAAAATAACATATCGGCATAAAATCATATAGCCTAACAAATAAAATAAAGTAAAAATAAAACATAAGAATGACATAAAATATTTCTCACTGATAGGTAAAACTGGATGTGTTTTATGGCTCTTGACGGCTTCCTCAAGCAGTATAAGAGTGATTGAGAGTAGTGAGAAAGGACCTAACGTATTCTTCTAGGGGTCCCACTCTAGTATGATTTTTCCTGCCTATTTTAAAAATAGTTTCCATGTAACATATTCTGTGATCGATTACTCTAGTCTAATTTTTTCAATTAAAAGTCCTAGTCAGGAACTTTCTCAGAACTTTTACTGCTTGAGGAAGTGGCCAGGAACCATGAAACGTGTTCAGTTTTACCTATCAGTGAGAAATATTTAATCTTATTCTAATGCTTTATTTTTTGGTCTATATTATCTTATGCCTATATTATATTTTGTATGCTGTTGGATGTTTTTTTAAATAATTGTTATACTTCCAGTAGTTGCATACTGACTGTTACAGTGAAACTTTTTTTTAATATAGTAACACGTTTATACAGGACAGAACAGTAATATATAAAAATGCCATTTATAATTAAATAATTCATTTTTAAACCTGTTGGGGTCATTCCTATGCTATAAACATCTGGTTATTTATTCTGAGGTTACCAGTTCTACTGTATTAATCTGTGATATTCTTGTGGCTCTTCCCAGATACATGAATATGTGCTCTCCCAAGATGGGTGAGTAAGGAATTTAATGTACTGCTTATCTTTTCTGTTGGCAGTTTTCTGTTAGTGCCCAACATCTGGCATTCTAGTTGTTAGTACTGCTATATTTTTAATAGTTTCACTTGTTTATGGTGATTAAATCAATATATATATATATATATATCTTGACAAAGGTCCATTGATAGGACCGAAACGTCGATCCTGTAAAACAGTGTATATTTCCTGCTGGTATGTAATAAATTGATTTTATTAAGAAGACTGGTGAGTGCACCCCTTTTCCATTTTTTTGTGTGCATGGACCAATTGATCCTGCTTGGGTAGACACCCCAGCAAATATTTGAGATCTACGACGTGAGTGTGGACCTCTTTGGATTTATATATATATATATATATATATATATATATATATATCCAAAGTCCTAGGAAGGAACAAGGCGGCACTCCAAATCCAAATGTAAACAAAGTGTTGTATTGAAAGCATTACAGTGATAAGAACATCATCGACGTTTGACTTTTTCTTCAGGATGTATCACACAAGATATCAACAACAAACAAACATTATAGTGTAAGTGTCCTACCTTATATGTGCACACATCGCGCCATATCTTCTCTCCACGCTGCACTGTCAATGGAAGAGGGGGCGGGGCCTCCGCGATCCCGAAACAGGAAGTGATGCAGGCAATGACAATACTGGTTGCATAGAAACCTCTGAAGCCACTGCTCTCCACACAAGCAGCTCAGCGCTGAGGGGATTAAACAATGTAAACATAAAACAGTGTGTAATAAAATAAGACCATGTGTACCAGTCACATGGTGAATAGTGTTACATAAGTGACAAGTGTATGTAAAACAAAGAAAATAGAGAAAATATCCTAATGTTGACAATACTACAATATGAAATATTAAATATCAAATCTAAAAAAAATTTTTTATTAAATGACTAATAGTTTATATTAAAAATGAATGCATTACCACAATTAATGCTATGTGCTTTCTTGATTACACTCCTTTGGAAAGCTGCTAATGATAGCCCAGCATGCTGAGCTATCATTAGCAGCTTTCCAAAGGAGTGTTATGCCAAATTGGTTTTAGAAACACCTGGTCAGTGGATCTGCAAGCTAAGTTTGCTTACTCATTACGTTCCCTACTAGCCGAGTACTGTGCTGCGGCTCTTCTGGTTAGCATTAGGACTGTAGACTCAGTCATATGATGATATACCCCTGATGAAGTCCTGGCTCAAGGACGAAACGTGTTGGGTTTCATCTGTTTCTGTGATTTTACAATTGATGTAAGCTACTCCATATGGAATTCATCATTTTTATAAAATAAATATTACTTCATTTTAATACAGTTGTGGAAGTGTTTTATCCATCACTGATAGTGGCCTTTTGGCCCTTTTTTTGGGTGTATATTTGGTGTGAGGGTATCTTTCAGCCACGATTGAAGGAAGGAACATACAGTATATCCTGAAAAACTGTGTTTTCATCATTCCATAACATTCAAAGATAGACAAGATTCCAAATTCTAAAACATCTTGGAAAAGGAAAGAGAACCCACTATCTGTATATACATCTAGGACTGATTATTGGAGTACCAAGATTGCTGATAGTATTGTTTATACTTTATCTAAAGCACGCAGTTAATTGCTATTATTGATTGTTCTACAATATATACAAATTTACAGTGTCAAAACGAGCGCCCTTTTTCTCTTTTTTGATATATATATATATATATATATATATATATATACATACACACACACACCATTTTTTATCCTATTTGTGTCAACTGAAGACACTGTTCCAATAGTGATCCAATCAGAGCAAACAAAATCATTCTTTCAATTCATGTTAACATTGCAAATTTGTAGCATAATACAAACAAAGCCGCGGAAATGCTGGTAACACACTGCACTGCGGTGATCCAGTTACAGTGAAGTCTATTCCATCTGTAGAAACATAAGATTAAGAAGAGCAATATGACTTACTGAACAGCAATAGAAAGTATTATTAATTATATATATATATATATATATAATATATATATATATATATATATATATATATATATATGTCTTTATTTCCTGTGAAATCCCATTTGAAATTAGCAGCTGTGATCCTCGAATGAATAACGGCTCCCTGCTGATCACTTTCCATCAATTCTGAGTTTTCTGTGGTGTAACTGGATACGCGATGACCAGACAGCGGCGCAGCTCTGTGCCATATAGTTCTCAAATATCAATGTCCTTTTCTTGAAGCACACTCACATGCTTTAGCCATTTCTTAAATTCTAATGTGTACAGAAACAAACTGGTAAACAGTTACCCGCCAACAGCTTCTCAGCTTCAACAAAAAGTCATGAGCGTGTTGCTGCTTGTTTGCCTGCCTTTCACATACCTCTACTGTAGCTATTTATACTCTTGTTGTTGACGAATACTTTCTAACTATGAAAACCCCTCCATGGCCTGTTAGCTACGGCCTGACATAGTGGTACTGCTAAGTGAAATCCATTTATATTTATTTACAGTATGTATAGAAGTTGTTTCTCAACAGGCCTATCATCAAAATGTAGGAATCTCTACAGTCTAAAGAAAAGCTAGATAAATGGATGTAATGTACGTGTACAGCAATGTAGTTATTTATCAACGTGTAGTCAGTCTGAAAAGTTGTAAAGTTAAAATTCAGATAGAAGCACATTTCCAACTATTCTGAGATAATTCTTGGGATTTATTTATTAACAAGTATTTATATAGCAGAAGGATAAAATCTGCAGCACTTTAAAATCTTGATGAAACATAGTAGTGTTTACCGACCGGCAGAGAGGTAAGAGGGGCCCATTGCAAGCTTGTAATCTTTGGTGCCAAGAAAAAAGAATACTACTGTACCTTTAGCGTAGATCAGTTGTTACAATCAAGTTTTAGAGCCGTTTTCAATTTGAGGCGAAAAGTCAGTTTTCGCGTGTTTTTGGCGGAAACTTTTCGCCGATGGCATCATTTTCGCCTGTTTTTACTCCGTATTCAATTTGAAAGACTTTCCGCCTCAATGCAATGTAATAGGCGGAAAAGTTTCACCTATGAATAGGAGACGGAAAAATGTGCAGAATTGAGGTTTTGGGGTGCAATGTTGCAGGAACCCCAGTGCAGCCTTCAGACAATCCCCCAAAGGTAATCTGTGTCAATTAAAAAAAAAAAAAAACACTTAAGGACACTCCAAAAAATCACTTTGAATTTGAGGGCGAAAAAAAAAAAACGTTGGGGGACAAAGATAAAAACTTGCGAACTTGACTCCGGGGGGGTGTTTTTTTCATTTCAGGTGCTTGCGGCAGGTGGATTTTTCACGTTTTTTTCAACTTAACTTTATCAACTTTAAAATATGCTGGCCCCCATTTTCAAGTACCCCAAATTTGCAAAAAAAACCTCCAGAATACTATTCTGCACCACTTATACAAAAATGCTATTTAGCAGCTATTGAGGCCGTTTAAAAACACCAAATACCTTCAGCAAGCCAAATCAGGGGTAACAATAGTGAACCCCTATGTCAGAGCATGTTTTGGGGGGTCTCAGGCTGTTTTCCCCAAATCTGACAGTACTTTCCGCTTGTTTAAGTTTCGCTGGGTCCCGTTTTTGCCTACTGTCAAATTGAATACGGGGTAAAGCGGCCACGCGTGCCATACATTTCCGCCTACAAAACACGCGATGTAGGCGAAAAGTCTGGGAGGCGGAAAAGTATCGCATGTACGCTCAAACGGAATACGGCTCTTAATGGGTTGGCTTTGATATGTTGACATGCAGAATGTTGACATTCGTTATGTCGACGTCATAATGATGACATGTTCGGAATGTCAACATTCAGCATATCGAGAGATGACATGTCAACTGATGACATGTCGACATCCACTATGTCAACATCCTCTAGGTCAACAGTGACGTAATGTTGACATTTTTAGAATGTCGACAATGTGATGGCGACAGTGCTATTTTAATCTAAAGCTAACCCTAACCCTAATTGTAGCCTGTGACTGGATGACCTCACTCCGCCAGGTGATCACAGAGTTTTGACACTGATAGGATAGAGGGTGGTTGCACGTTCCTGAGTAACCTGAGTGGGCTTACATCACCACTCCTATGGGTTCCCTCTCACCATCAGTAACCACCTGTTACTGAGATCTCCCACTATGTAGTGGGCAGGTGACTTGCTGCTGCCACCAGGCTCTAACACAGGCACCTGGAACTGCTTATTCCACCTAGGCTCCCACACTGGCACCTGGAACCACTTCTCCCAGGCACCTGAAACTGCCTACTTCTGGGTATATGTGGACATGCTGCTGCAACACTTTCTGGGTAGTGTCGGCTAATTCCCATTGGTTCACCACTAAGGACCAGTCTACATGGTAGCTGGCAGAGGGTTCCAGCTTGGAGACATTGGGCTCAATCCAGAACTGCCAGATAACAGAATAGTGTTTTGTGCTATTCTGGTGGTCACAGGATACAAGCAGATGCAAGCAAGATGTTTCTTAAAAAAGACAATTACCCTTGCTGAAGGTGGTTGGGGTAATCACAACATACATTACAGAAGTACAATCCATTTTGATGTTCTAGAGGATACACATTCAGGGCTCATAGGCCCTGTTTTTATACAGTTCTAACATGCAATACCATAGCGGGTATGCCCGTTTTGGGTCTCTTAACCAATCAAGCTAAGTGCATGTGCCGTGCATGCACACATTTAACATTGTCCTTCATGGACAGTGAGGAGTGGTCACTCCTCTATGTCTGAGACCACCTGGACAGTTAACTGCAGCCCAGGTGCCGGCAAGTCTGGAGGGGGGAATTGTGACCTCCAAAACTTTACTTCCAGAATTTTGCTAGGGGACCTTATCACCTTCTCTGGCTATATTTGGGCTCCAGAAGCAGGGATAAAAGATCACCAGGCAGCAGTCTCCTGGCCTCTGAGTGTGAGCTCTCTGGATTAGCTGGCTATGCTAGTCAGCTCTCTCTGCATCTCCTCATACCAATCTGATGCAGGAGGCTGCCAGCGAGGGCAATCCAATTCACTGGGAGAGAGCTGGGAAAACCAACAACCCATGGAGGGCTTGATATCCCTTAGATAATCATGGAAGAGATAAGTACACATTTCTTTAAATACACATTTCATATTAAACATAAATGCATTAAAAAATGTTAACACTGTGCCTGTGCAAAGCATCAGACCTAACACACTGCAGCACTGCAGCTTGGGATCTGCTTTCTCGGCTCAGTGCTGCACATACATTATAAAACATAACGTTTGCTAACACAGCCTTGCAGTCTAGGAACATGCCCTGGCTGCAGTGGCTCTTTATTTACACTTAATTTAACTGCAGACTGCTGCATGAGTGCTACAGCCGATGCACTGTCCCGGTCTTTGTGCTGGGGTACCAGAAGCTGGTACTCTCGGTCACCCAGTGTTAGGCCACTCAGCCGCCCTGTACTGCTGGGGCACCTGGAGCTAGGCTCCCGGTCCCCAGTGATCGGCACACAGCAATGCGGCCCAGACCTATGGCCCAGCTGCAGTAGCTCTTTGTGTACAGTCCCTTTATGCAGTAGCAGCCGCCATCTTAGACACATGGGCCGACCAATTTAATGATTTGGGAACCTATGCACATCAACAATATCTTGCATACACACATACCAATCGGCAGCACGATATGTCTCTTCAGAAGAACCCGTTTAAATATGCCTGCCCAGTTTGGATGAGATTTCCAACATATGGTAGTTGTCTGTACACACAACAATATGTGGATGACATATCTATATGATATATCGCGTTTTCCTTGCAGCACGGCCAATGCAATACTGTATATCAGTAAAAGACGTCATTCACAGATGTATTCTGTGAACACACTTACAGATGGTACACTGGGCCTCATTCAGACCCACTCGCGAGCGGCTGTCCGCTCGAAAGTGGGTCGATGGTGTGCACTGCGCATGCGCACGACGGAGGGAGCTCCGTCGTGCGCATGCGCGAGACGCGACGAGCGAAGGACTTTCCTTCGCTCGTTGTGTCTGATCAAAAGGGGCGTGCTGTCGATGTTGATTGACAGCACGCCCCCTTTGGTGGGCGTGCCGGGGGCGTGTCTGCCAGACGGAGGCGTTCCCAAGGGAACGCCTACCATCAGAAGCCGGCCCCACTGACATCACTAGTGATGTCAGTGGGAGTGATTTTGGCTCTGATAGAGCCAAAATCACTCCTGGCCTTGCGGTTGAGAAATTCAACCGCAGGCTTCTGCTCGCACTGGCGATGGTCGCGATGGTCAAGACCATCGCGACCATCATCCTGCACGCTCGTATAGGCTGTGGGTGGTGACCCACAGCTATACGAGCGTCCAGGAGGACGCTCCCTATTTATGGAGGTGGGCCCTGATTCAGAGCGAGCGCTCTGGTCAGAGCGTCCGGCTCTGAATCAGGGCCACTGTACGGACAATATATCATCTAGTGTGTACCCAGCATAACTCTAGCCCTAATTACAACCTAATAACCCTAATTATAGCCTAATCCTAAACATAACTGCATGTGTCGATATTCACAAAGTTGAAATTGTGAACATGTCGACCTTATTGTATGTTGACATTGTAGATCTCGACGCATTATCTTTCGACAATCATATAAATTCACCCAGCGCTTAGATTGTACTTCAGATATATAGATTTATATCTGCTACAGTTAAAGGAGGTGTTGCCTACCTCACATTAAATCGCATGGCCAAAGAAAAATGGCTGTGGTGATATAACCTCTTGTGTTCAGCTGTTTAACCAATGTATGTTTGGTGCTCAAAAATTAAAAGATTCTGATACTCATCAGTTACAAATATGCAATTAAATATTTAGCACACAATATAAATGAACATCAATTACATCTGATAAGTACCAGACTTATTCATAGATATAGCAATACAAGGAAAATAAACTATTTTGCATCAGTGAAAACACATAATATCAATCTAGTATTGAAAATATTTTCATATAAATCTGTATTTGTTAACAGTACACAAACTTGCATTATCAGCAACATGGAAGAAAAGTTCATAGACAATGCTTTGGTATTTTTTAAAAAGTTATAAATCAGCAAAATCTTTGTATAAATCAGCAGTAATCACCATTTATCTTCACAGATATTAGGAAGGAGATTCAATGGATGTGCACAATACCGTGCTTATTCCACAAACATAGGCAGCTGAACTCAACAGATTTTTGGGTTTATGTACTAAGCCTTGGAGAGAGATAAAGTGGACAGAGATAAAGTACAAGCCAATCAGCTCCTAACTGCCATCTTTCAAACACAGCATGTAAAGTGACAGTTAGGAGCTGACTGGTTGGTACTTTATCTCTGTCCACTTTATCTCTCTCCAAGAGGCCTATTCATCAACACTAAAATAACGTTTTTAAGGACATTTTCCTTAATTAACTTTATTTTAGTATTCATAACGAGACTTAACACAGGAAATATCACTGATATCTCCTGGTTAAGTCCCCCTGCGTTAATTTCCACACTCCCCATACATTAGTATGGGCATGTGGAAATTATGGTATTCATCAAATTCCGAAATTATGTATTTTCGGAATTTGAGTCACTATTCGCCACTGTGAGGTGGTGAATAGCAGGTGACACTTACCTGCTTTCAGCTGGACAGGTCCCCCTGCGTCTCCCTCCGTCGCTCTGGTCCGTCCTCTGGCTCCAGCGGCTGCTCGGACACTGTGTTCTCCCAGCAGATCACAATAAAGTTTAGAAAAAAAAGTGTTTTTTCTTTCTTTCTCTAAACTGTACAGTGTGCTGGCGGGAGACCACGTGTCAGCATAGCCACCGGAGCCTGTGGCGCTGCAACGGGCAGGTAATTGTGGGAACGGGGGGAGGTGAATGGAGGGGAGAGGGGGGGTGAGGGGGATACAAAATTACCACAGCTGTTAGGTAGTGCTGCACATGTGCTGGTTTTACAGATGTAACAGCGCAAGCGCAGCACGGATTCCAGCTGCGGTAAGTTAGAGCAGGCAGGGAAAACTATCTATTTTCCGAAAAGCTGTCATTGCAAATATGTCAGCTATTCTAAATAGATAGTTATGGAGAGGAGGAATGATGAATTCCTCCGGTAATTAGGTAGAACTCCATGCGAGTTCTAAACCTAATTACCTCCATCGATTTTTTAGGTATGATGAATAGGCCCCCAAGGCTTAGTACATGGACCCCTATATTAGTGAAAGTACATTTACCACCTGTCAGTCGCTTCAGTGGTCAGCAATTCAGGGTTAAATGCCAGGAATATTCTGATGCCAGATGCCAGCTCCCCCGCTGTCAGTGCTTACTGTGGACAGCTACTCCTAAAAGGTAGCCAGTGTTCCTAGGAGGTGGGTGGTTTAGTGGTCCATGCACTTGCTGCTGGATGACAGTGTGTGCTGGATGGACTCAGTAGTTGCCAGGAACTGGATACTACGTTGGTTGCCAGGCACGCTGCTGGATATTGTCAGGCTGAAGGCAGGTACACACTAGACTATGTCTATTGTGTACTGACCTCATTAGCGATGCGACCAGGCGGTGTGCCAGCAGCGGCAAGTACATACACACTTGCCAATGCCGGCAGCAAGAGCGGGGGCCATGCTGCATTCGGCAGCATGGCCCTCGCTAACGATGTCAGAGCATGCATCGTCAGCGACATAGTGGGTACACACTAGATGATGTGCCCAATATGATGTCCAAACCGTCTGGATCGGATGACATATTGCCAAGTGTGTACCCAACATACGTCCTCTGCCAGGACAATAAAAGCTAACTGACCTCAACCCATGAAAAAAGCATAGTTTGTGAATAAAGTCTGTGTCATTTTATAATTGTTAGGGATATAAGGATTTTAAATTTTTTTAATAACCCTAACATGTTCCTGGATCCCCAAGTTTAGTGGACGTTTGGCTTTCCCTACATATTAGAGCCCACTAGGGCACTCTAACATATATTACACACAAAGTATTACAATTCATAAAATACTGTATTTAATCATAAAACTTTTAGTATTCACAGCATTTAAAAAAACTTTGTCAATTTACATATGTTACATTGTCCACCTTTAAAAAAAAACAAAAAAAAAACCCCAAAACATTTTCTACACCATAGATTATTGGCCTCAAATGGTTTAGATCTGAGCATACTAAATGCCAGGATATCCTTAAAGTTCCTGGGTTTTGTAAAAATAATGAGGTTTTTCTGGAAAAAAATTACAAAGTAATGAGTCTGTCTTCAAAATGTCTTTGAGCCTCACGAAAGATTTTCTAACATGTTTTTCTTGGTTATTATAGGCCATAATGAAACTAATATTATCTTCTCTACTTTCCCTTGTCTTGTATTTCTACCATTCATTTCTATCAGTATCCCGAGTTTTGTGCAAAGCCTGCTTAATTAATTATTGAGGCTACTCTCTATGAACTTGTTAACATATATTTCCAATCGATCTTCACATGTTCTCACGTCACTACGATTTCTTTTAATGCTGCAAAATTGGGTATACAGATACCAAAATATGTGTAAGCAACCTGCGCCCTGAGACTGCTGTTTAGTCCACACTCAGGAGCACCACCCCTCCAAATACACAAACAGAAATATGACTGGTCCAATAAAATGCGCAGTCCCATACATGGAATGTAGAGATCTTCAATTAAGATCACTTGGTGATTAAAATTAACAATAATGATATTGTTCAATCGCTCATTAATCGTGCACAAATCAGGCATGAAAATGTGGGAAAAGACCAGCGATGCGCGCTCCCGCTGGTTGTTTCCGACATCAACCATCGCCTGAACATGCTGGCCAATCTGCCGATAATGACAGATTGACCATGTTCAGGGATGAGGGAGGATGCCTACACTGAATGACATATCGTTCAGTGTAGGCACTGCAGGGGAAGAGGAAAGACTGTAGGATTACAATGTTGTAAACATACAGTCGTTCCACTCTCGTTTAGTGGATACGCACTTTTAGATCTAACATCCCTGTTGTTGGAGATAAGACATACACAGCATTCAATAATTCCACACAGTACATAACGACACCACAGTATGGTAACAATCCTTTCCAAACTCACCTAAATAAGGTGAGATGCATTCACATAAAGGTATCTTTAATGCTTCAAAAACTCATTATCTAGTTCTCAGATCGGTCTTGTTGTGAACCAGTATAGAACCGCTTTGTATATATAAACTCACCTGGGTACAAGTATAAATGTTCCTCAAAAGGTTTGTTTTAGACCAGGTCACAACGTCACAACTGACAGGTCCTCATTCAGGTAAGTGAGCACAGATGACATCAACAGGTTGGATTTTCTTATATCTAATATCTGTTTGGAACAAAATCAACCTGTTGATGTCATCTGGCGTACTCAAGACACACCCTGTTGCCTCCCCCAAATGCTCCCTGGCTGTCAATCACACTGGCTCCCTGGCTGCAAGTAAACACTCGGTAATGTACCTTGATGCACGCGCAGTGCGACTTAGACGCATGCTCAGATGCCAATAATCGCTCAACTGCGAAAACATCGACATAGCGTACAACTCTGAACCAGGGCCTGATTCAGAGTTGGGAATAGAGAGAGAGATAGCACTTAACTGTGTACCTGGGAAAACCATGTTGCAATGCAAGGGGTGTATGTAAATAAATAATTTTTTTTGCATGTAGTGTAAATACTGGCTGCTTTTGCATGTAGCTCACAAATACTGCACAGCTTTATTATTACACTGCACTTTAGATGTCAGTTTGGACACGTCCCTCCCAAATCTAAATCTCTCTGCACATTTTAAATCTGCCCCACCTGCAGTGCAGCATGGTTTCACCAAGATGATCAGTTGAGAGAGATATCTCTCTCTATTCCCAACTCTGAATCAGGCCCTCAGTTCCAACATGCAAAGGCAGCCAGTATTTACAGTACCCCTAAGAAAACTCACGCTCCAATCCAGTGGTGCTGCAATAACTGCTAGGGTGGTCACTAACACCCCTTTAAAGATCAAAATATAAAATACAGTCCTCTGAGGAGCGCATTTGACTGCAGCCAGTATTTACCCGGAATGTATAACAAAATCCAAGTTTTTGCATCCTTTGCACTGCTATATGGTTTTTCCAGATACAATTACTGAAATTTGCTGCCGAAGATTCTGAAACTGAAATAGTATTTTTGGCACTGATAGGCAAATTAGTGAGATCCATGTGAGATCAAAATAAATATTCTATAATCTTTCCACTAATTATCAAAAATGAAATAAACAAAACAGAAATGATTAATGTAAAAAGTACTTTCTAGTCATATTTGCACAGTTGCAATGCATTAGCTAAAAAAAGATCACACAAATATTTTCATTGACTCCTCTATGTAATGCTGGGCATACTGTACACTCTACAATCATCTGTCAGATATCTGTACAATCTGTCTGGTGGGAAGGAAAACCTTGTCCATTTTCTAGTGTTTGGGAGCAAATTTATATTGTTATTTGCTCCCATACATTACCAGGTTTTCACTCCAACCAGCCAGATTGGACAGATATCTGACAGATAATTGCATAGTGTATGTCCAGCATTAGAAATTAGTGGATCACCTGCTGTCAATTTATTAGTTACTATAAATACCCATTTCTTTGTGAGGTCCTACGGGAAGGTAGAGAAATTCAGACCCGCTCGTGAGCGGCAGTACGCTCGCAAGCGGGTCGATGTTCCCCCACTGCGCATGTGCACGACGGAGTGAGCTCCGTCTTACGCATGCGCGAGACCCGGCGAGCGACGGGCTCTCCATCGCTCTGGGTCTCGCACCAAAGGGGGCGTGCTGTCGATGTTGATTGACAGCACGCCCCCTTTGGCGGGCATGCCTACCGTCTCAAGCCGGCCCCACTGACATCACTAGTCAGTTTGATAGAGCCAAAATCACTCCAGGGCTTGCGGCAGCGAGACCCTACCGCAGGGTCTCCGTCGCAAGTCCGATGGTCGCGATGGTCAAGACCATCGCGACCATCATCATGGACGCTCGCTATAGCTGTGGGTGGTAACCCACAGCTATGCGAGCGTCCATGAGGACGCTCCAAAAAAATGTAGGAGGGCCCTGATTCAGAGCGAGCGCTCTGGTCAGAGCGTTCAGCTCTGAATCAGGCCCAGTGTTCCAAAGAAGTGAGAAATCTGATTACAGCCAGGCATGAATCTGGAGGAGGAAATAAGGCCAGTGTATAGGCACTGGACATCAATACCTCGGGCAGGAAGTAACACAGACACTATAGAGGAATGGAGAGTGTGTTTGTAGCATATGAGAGCACATGAATAGATCATAATAGTAGATTCCATGAAAAACACAACTTTTTTTTTAATGTAGGACTCGTATTTGATTAACAGTGGACTTGGCTCAGAAGCAGCTTTTACTTGGGACTGAGGAAGGGCATGGAATAATTCACTATGTCGGAAAGTCCATATAATACCCTTTCAGTCCTGGACATGTTGTAAATTCTTCACTTGGCATAAGGCACAGTAGTTATCCTTCACTTAGGCAGGATGCCCAGTTATCTCTTCAGCTGTCAAACTGTCTGCAGCAATCCTTATTAAACTTTTACAAAGGTATCTTATTCATCCTATATAATACTCCAGGGCTTTCATAGTGGGGGAATAGAGGGTACATGGGTATTGGGGACCTGACCCCTGTATCACAATCTTTTGACAGTGCTGGGTATTGCCAGGAGCGTGATGCAACTGTTAAGCTACCATTTCCTCCTTGTAAGTAGTTATGTCTTCTATGTAAAAATTGTCAGCAGTACAATTCTGGGGCAGATTCTCAGAGGGAGTTGTGTATGGGATGCCGGGGTTCGGGATCTCGGCGGCCAGAATCTCAATGCCGGCATCCCAACTAGCTTGGCATCCCATTGGCTCAACATAAGTATTCCTAACCTAACCCCTACCCTAACTCTAATTCTCCCTCCTCGGTGCCACCTAACCTACCCCCTAGTGCCCAAACCTGACCCTCCCTCCCCTGTGCTTAAATGTAACCCTCCCACTTTAGTGCCTAACCGTAACCCTCCCCTAGTGCCTAACCCTAACCCCAAACTCTCCCCCCAACCCCGCTACTTACCTTCGGGATTCCTTCAGTCTGGATGCCGGCGCCCAGTATTCCAATATGTGTCGGGTTTCCTTCGCCGGAATTGTGACCGCTGGAATCTCCGCTGTCAGGATAATAAATGTATCCCATCAGAGGCAATTTACAAAGGAAAAGGGTGAAAACAGTCGGAGTTCTAGCTTTAGTTTTTATTTACAGAAAAGAAATATGCATATTGTACACGGCACCAGCTGTGTTGCAATATTAATGCCATATAGAAATACAAAACAAAAAGACAGTTGTCAGTGCTTATCACCACCACTCAGGGCTTGACTGGCCAATTGGCGCTTCAGGCAAATGCTAGAAGGGCCGATGGCCTGATGGGTCGTTTGGGCCATACGGAAGCCTGGCCGAGCAGCTCCACCCCTCCCCCCCGTGCTCTGCTCAGCCAGCATGCAGAGAAACAGGGCTTGCCACGAGGATATACCCCTGTGAATCATGACACTCCTCTTTGTCACACGCACTCAAAGTAAGGGATACCGGTGCCGAATTACAGCCCCAGTCTGTTCCTTATGCCACTACCAATCTGTATGTATCTAGCAAATAAACTAATGGGAACTTTGTTCATATTTTGATCAAAACATTTAACCTTTCTACCCAATGTCAAGGGATCTGCTACCTCTGCAAGTTCCTTCAGTAGCATATCTTCCCTGGGGTGTATCTAGTGGTCGGAGGGCCGCTGGTAAAGTAAGGGACTGGCACCCCTCCATATTTGAAATAGGGAAGGCGCATGTGCCGAAAAAGGGATGTTGTCTTGTGGGGAATGGGTGTGGCCACACTATAGTACCCCCAATTCAAACTACACCAGGGCCGGCCGGCCCATTACACTAGGTACGCAGCCACGTATGGCGCCTAGCTGTAAGGGCGCCATCTTCCTGAGTCCCGCTGCGGTCCCCCGCAGTAGCCGGCTTTTCAATAAGTCACACTGACTTATTGTATTGTATGCCACTGCGCTGCCCACCGCCAGTGCCGCAGCCTGAACAGTGAACACCGAACAATGATTGACACTAAAGTAAACAGACACGGCTGGAGGGGGAGGAGGGACCACTCTCTTTACTCCTCCCCTCTCCTCAGCTCCTCCCCCCAGAGTTATATAGCCTAGTTACTGGAGTCCGTGCCCGGCTGGAGAGGGAGGAGGGGCCGGGCTGTTCCCTCTCTGTTATGTTCCCTGGCTTCCTCCCCTCTCTGAAGGCTGTGCTTGGGCGCCGGGGATCTGACGTCACATTCTCGTGACCGTCCCCGGCGTTACGTCTAACGAGGAGCAGCTATCCACATGCTTGCAGGGTAATGTCTAAATCCCCTTCATGGAGAGGACCCTGACGTCATCAGCCAGTGTCTAAAGTCATTCCCTACCATACAGTTCTGGGCCCAGATAAGAAAATTGAAACACTGTACATTAGTCATCCACTGGCTGTCACCCTCTACCTGTCACCCTCTCCCTGTCACCCACTGCTGTCACCCTCTCCCTGTCACCCATTGCGGTCGTTCATCCTCCCTGTCACCCACTGATTTTACCCTCTTTTGCCGTCATCCCCTCCCTGTCACCCAGTGCTGTCACCCTCTCCCTGTCACACTCTCCGTCACCCCCTCCCTGTCACCCTCTCCCTGTCACCCACTGCTGTCACTCTCTCCCTGTCACCCAGCGCTGTCACTCTCTCCCTGTCGCCCACTGCTGTCACACTCTCCCTGTCACCCAGTGCTGTCACTCACTCCCTGTCACCTACTGCTCTCACTCTCTCCCTGTCACCCAGTGCTGTCACTCACTCCCTGTCACCTACTGCTCTCACTCTCTCCCTGTCACCCAGTGCTGTCACTCACTCCCTGTCACCTACTGCTCTCACTCTCTCCCTGTCACCCAGTGCTGTCACTCTCTCCCTGTTACCTAGTGCTGTCACTCTCTCCCTGTCACCCTCTTCCTGTTGTCACCCACTGCTTTCAGCCTCTCTTGGCGCCACCCTCTCCCTTTCACCCAGTGCTGTCACCCTCTTCCTGTCATCCATTGCTGTCACTCTCTCCCTGTCGCCCATTGCTGTCATTCTCTCCCTGTCACCCACTGCTGCCACCCTCTTCCTGCCGTCATCCTCTTCCTGTCATCCACTGCTGTCACCCTCTTCCTGTCATCACCCTCTCCCTGTCACCCAGTGCTATCACCCTCTCCCTGTCACCCTCTGCTGTCACCCTCTTCTGATCACCCAGTGCTGTCACCCTCTCCCTGTCACTAAGTGCTGTCACCCTCTCTAATATGTATCTTTGGGTATAATTGTAGCTTAGCACCCAGGGTGGTCCTGCTGTATAAAGACTTCATACATTTTCATGTGGGGGCCTATGTGTGTTTTATTTTCACATGGGGGCTAATGTGTTCTTTTTTCATGTGGAGCCTATGTGTTTTATTATTTTCATGTGGAGGGCCTATATGTTTGATTTTTTCATGTTGTGGCCTGTGTGTGTGTGTGTGTGTTTATTATTTATCACGTGGGCCCCTCCACAGTGGGGGTTCATGTGTGTGTTTTTTTTCCTTTTTGGGGCCATTGTAAGGATTCTGTATGGTCTGATTCAGGAGAAATACCATGCGGGTTGACACCATGAGTTACTGCACTCGGTTACACCAACCCTAGTGACGCCACTGAGTATAGTCTTAAATTATAGCCATATGTAGGTCTTTTGATCTACAGATTCCCTTTTGTAATTGTTATATCATTACATGTACTCCCAATATTTCACACACTGAAATATGAGCATTTATTTCACCAAGTGGCGCCAAAATCTATAGCCACTTACCAAAAAGATTATGCTCGGGACGGCCCTGAATTACACCATACAGTAGTGCCCCTTACTCACATCACACTGCATAGTAGTGTACCATATTCACGTTACGCCACACAGTAGTACCCCTTATACACATTTCTCCACACACTAGAGCCCCTTACTAACATTACTCTACACAGTAGTACCCCTTATACACTGTGTGTGTGCTCCAGCTCCCGCCGGGATGTCGTCACTTCCGGTACATGCGGGGACATAGGAAGTGTCATTTGCCTGTTTTCCCTCCCCATTCCCATGGGCGGAGGCAGCAGTTCACCACCACCGCTGGCACTGAGCTGTGGCTGTAAGGCAGGGGTGAGCAGTTATTTCAGTGAGTCCCCCACACGCTACTCACTCTCTCTCTACTCCAGCTTTACTTAAACAATTTGTCCCTGACTCCCCTCTCCAGCGCACTCTACCTTAAGAGATCTGTTCTCTGGGCCTGATTCAGACCCGCTCGCGAGCGCTCGCAAGCGGGTCCATGTTGCCCAAGTGTGCATGTGCACGACGGAGGTGGCTCCGTTGTGTGCATGCGCGAGACCCGAATAACGACGGTCAAGCCGTCGTTATGGGTCTCGCACCAAAGGGAGTGTGCTGTCGATGGTGATTCCCATGGGAACGCCTACCGTCTGGGGCCGTCCCCACTGACATCACTAGTGATGTCAGTGGGAGTGCTTTTGGCTCTGATAGAGCCAAAAGCACTCCAGGGCTTGCGGCAGCGAGACCCTACCACAAGGGTCTCATCGCAAGCCCGATGGACGCGATGGTCTTGACCATCGCAACCATCATTTTGGCCGCTCGCTATAGCTGTGGGTGGTCACCCACAGCTATGCCAGCGGCCGGGAGGCCACTCCAAAAAGTAGGAGGGACGGCCCCGATTCAGAGCGAGCGCTCTATCAGAGCATCCGGCTCTGAATCAGGGCCTCTGGGCCTGATTCAGAGCCGGACGCTCTGACCAGAGCGCTCGCTCTGAATCAGTGCCCTCCTACATGGAAATGGAACGGCCTCCTGGCCACTCGCATAGTGTGGGTGACCATCGCGGCCATCGGGCTTGCGACGGAGACCCTGATGTCAGTGGGGCCGGCTTCAGACGGTAGGCGTTCCCATGGGAATGCCTCCGTCTGGCAGCCACGCCCCCGGCACGCCCACCAAAGGGGGCGTGCTGTCAATCACCATCGACAGCACGCCCCCTTTGTTGCGAGACCCGGAGCGACAGCTTGGCTGTCGTTGTCCGGGTCTCACACATGTGCACAACGGAGCTCCCTCTGTCGTGCGCATGCGCATTGGGGGAACATCGACCCGCTTGCGAGCGTCCTGCACTCGCGAGTGGGTCTGAATGACCCCCTCTGTCTCCAGTGCTTGTTGCTGGCTGCCCTACTTGGCTCTGCTCTTTGATAGCACTAATGTGCCTTATTTGCGTATGATAAATGGTGCTCCAGCCAATCAGCTCCCAACTGTCATTTTTGAAACATATGACAGTTGGGAGCTGATTGGCTGGAGACCCATTTACCATACGCAGCAAGTTTTATCTCTCGGTGTGAATGATAAAACATGTTCATAAATAAGGTCCTATGTGTTTAGTGCAGTAGAACATGCACTGTTAGTGGTGTCGGGGTCTGGCACCGCACTGCACTACAGTGATCAAACTCAAAATAAACTATAGCTCCCAACAGCCCTTGCTGCCAGGAGCCCTCCTTGGCTGGCGACCCTGGTGAATGCTGTCCTGGCCAAGGGGTAGGTATGCCCCTGTATTTGCTTAACTTTAGATTGTAGTTAAAATGTATCCACCTCCCAGATACAGAGGGTAATATGGAGACAGAGGCCCTGATTCAGAGCCGGACGCTCTGACAGAGCGCTCGCTCTGAATCAGGGCCGTCCCTCTTACTGTTTGGAGCGGCCTCCTGGCCGCTCACATAGCTGTGGGTGACCACCCACAGCTATAGCGAGAGGCCAAAATGATGGTCGCGATGGTCAAGACCATCGCGACCATCGGGCTTGCGACGAGACTCTTGCGGTAGGGTCTCGCTGCCGCAAGCCCTGGAGTGCTTTTGGCTCTATCAGAGTCAAAAGCACTCCCACTGACATCACTAGTGATGTCAGTGGGGCCGGCCCCAGACGGTAGGCGTTCCCACAGGAACGCCTCCATCTGGGCAGCCACGCCCCCAGCACGCCCACCAAAGGGGGCGTGCTGTCAGTCACCATCGACAGCACGCCCCCTTTGGTGCGGGACACATAACGACGGCTTGGCCGTCGTTATTCGGGTCTCGCACATGCGCACGACGGAGCCGCCTCCATCGTGCGCATGCGCACTTGGGCAACATCGACCCGCTTGCAAGCGCTCAGCGCTCACGAGCGGGTCTGAATCAGGCCCAGAGGCTGGCTTGTGAGCCATACCTAACTAGGCCTTATATAGCCTTGACTGACAGCAGTCCTGACAACACTAGGGAAAAGTTTCATACAAAAACACAAAAGAAATATGCCTGCACTAGGTTTGACCTATTTCTTTAAAATTTAATTAAATCAAGTAAATTCTATGAAAAATATAACTAGGGCAAAGAAATAAAATAATAGCGCAAACACATATTTATTTAGTGCAAGATTTTAACACAGGGCCTGATTCAGCAAGGAACGCACGGATGCAGACGCACGCACCCGTCCGCGGTAAATGCATAGGCACGCATAACAAGCTTACTCCCAGCACTACATAATACCACCCACTTCCCTTAACGAGCGTCCTATTATACCACGCAAGTCAGCGGAAACATCGAGAACCATTGAACACATGAGCATAATAGTGGTTGACCTGACTTCACTCAGGATTTCTGCCACTTCCTGCGTGCAACTAAACCTCAGGCTTCGTCCGTCACCGCAAAGGCTTAAATATGTACACCCCTTAAAACGTCATCCAAACGCACAGGCACGCCTGCATTTGCCTAACAAACCCCCAACAAATGGCACTTCCTGTCAATCACTGTGCTCTGGATCTGCGTAGCCTCTGCAAACGCAGTTTCCATTGCATACGCATGCGCAGTACGCAACAATTGGCCGATTGCGTGCGTCTGCATCCATGCGTTCCTTGCTGAATCAGGCCCACAGTGCAGTAGTTACAGTATTACAATTGACTATAGTGGGCTGGTTCAATTATCTGCGAGGAACCGGTAGTAGCACCTGTGTGAGGTTTAGGTCATGATCTTCCCTGATTTTTGCTTGTACCTCATAGGGCTGTGAGCAAGAATGAGCAATGTCTTCATTCGTAAATTGCCTGTATTACGCGTAGAAACATAATGCACGTGCTAAATGATAAAGCTCCTCAGGGCCGGCCTGGGAGTAAAAATAGGCCCTTAAGGTGCCTACACGCTAGACGATATTTTACACAATTTGCCTGATTTTGATGCATCAGAACGACAAATCGTGTAAAATATGTCCAAATCGTGAGTGTCCACTCACGATCACGATGCACGTACCCGCTGGTCGTACATCGCATCTTCAGATCTTGCCTACTGCAGGCAAGATTTTCCTTTCTCATACAAGATTTTGTGCAATAGATAGATTTTGTGCAAGATAGATCTTAAGTCAGATTGGACACTTTTTAGTATAATATCGTGTCCTGGAGTGCCAGGGAGCTGCCAGGGAGAGTTCGAGGGAAATAGCTCATGATATCGCATCGTGAGCACATCGTCTAGTGTGTAGGCACCTTTAGATTTAAAACACATAGGCCCACATTGCGTCAGCATCTGACTCCTGGCAATGTCTCTTATAACACATTATGCCACACAGTAATGGTTCTTATAACATCATGCGACACACTTATCCCTCTTTTAACACATTATGCCACATAGCTCTACCCCTGACACATATCTCTTACACAGCTCTCCACCTGACACCTCTCCCCCGGGCCCTCACACAGTTTATCTCCACTCATGCAGTTTATTTTCCCTCATGTGGCTTCCACTCTCATGCAGCTACCTCCAACTTACCTCTCTCTTGCACTCCTCATGCCATCCTCAGAACTCCTCCTTCACCACTTATTCACAGTCATCTGCATGAGTCTGGTCCTCTCACTCTTCTTCCAGCAGCTCCTCTTCATGTGGCAGGAGAGACAGACACGCGATGACTTCAATGCGTCATCTCATTCCTGCCAGCACAATGGGAGAGGGACTGAGGGAGGCTATATGAGTCACTGTGGCCGGAGGCCGACCACACGTGATTAAAATGGCTGCCCTAGGCATTGAGGGGATTAACCCTCATGCCTTTGCGCCATTTTTAAAAGGACAGTGTAAAAGCACACTGCACATGGTTTATAATAAACTGTACTAAAGTATATATGTATTGATGTCATGCACTGCAGCTGATCTGCAATGCATTAGTTCATGAAGCAATGTATATTTAATAGGCTATGCACTATATCAGTGTTGGCTAACCTTGACACTCCAGCTGTTATGGAACTACATAACCCAGCATGCACTGCTACAGTTTTGCTATTAGGGCATGCTAAAACTGTGGCAGGTCATGCTGGGATATATAGTTCCACAACAGCTGGAGTGTCAAGGTTAGCCAACACTGCACTATATGGTTTAAATTAGGGGTGTGCACCAGCCACTTTTCGTGTTTTGTGTTTTGGTTTTGGATCTGGATCTTTCTTCGTGTTTTGGATCTGGATTGGTTTTGCCAAAACCAGCCTTCGGTGTTTTGGGTTCTGGGTTTTGTGTTTTGGATCTGTATTTTTTTTTTAAAAAGCATAAAAACAGCTAAAATCACAGAATGTGTTGATTTTTCTGCTCCTATGCTATTATTAACCTCAAAAACCTTAATTTCCACTCATTTCAAGTCTATTCTGAACACCTCACACCTCACAATAGTGTTTTTATGTCCAAAAGGTTGCACCGAGGTAGCTGGATGACTATGCTAAGCGACACGAGTGGGCGGCACAAACACGTGGCCCATCTAGGAGTGACACTGCAATGGCAACCAGGATGGCAGTTTGAAAAACTGGGCCGCAAACAGTACATAATGCAAAGAAAAAAAAGAGGTGGAAGATGGAATTGTCCTTGGGCCCTCCCACCCACCCTTATGTTGTATAAACAGGACATGCACACTTTAACAAACCAATCATTTCAGCGCCAGGGTCTGCCACACGACTGTGGCTGAAATGATTGGTTCGTTTGGGCCCCCACAAAACAAGCTGGCAATTAATCTGTCCCTGCACAAACTGGCTCTACAGAGGCAAGATGTCATCCTCATCCTCCTCATTCACCGATTCCTCACCCTCTTCAGTGTTGTGTACATCCTCATCCTCACAGAGTATTAATTCGTCCCCGTTGGAATCCACCACCACAGGTCCCTCTGTACGTTCTGGAGGCTGGTCTCCCTGGAAGAGTTGATAATTCATTTTTATGAACATCATCTTCTCCACATTTTGTGGAAGCAACCTCCTACGCCTTTCGCTGACAAGGTACCCGGCTGCATTAAACACTCTTTCGGAGTACACACTGGAGGGGGGGCAACTCAGGTAAAATAGAGCCAGTTTGTACAGGGGCCTCCAAATTGCCTCTTTTTCCTGCCAGTACAGGTACAGACTGTCTGACATGCCTACTTGGATGCTGTCACTGATGTAATCCTTTAACAGACAGACGCACGCTTGTCGCTGCTGCTTTGAGGATGCAGGTGCGGCTACAGCCCACACATTTCACAAAGAAAGAAAAAAAAAAGAATTTTTTATTTTTTGTGGAGCGCACTTTGAGGGTTACACCACCCTTTAACAGACAGACGCACACTTGTCGCTGCTACTTTGAGGATGCAGGTGCGGCTACAGCCCACACATTTCACAAAGACAGAAAGAAAGGAAGAATTTTTTATTTTTTGTGGAGTGCACTTTGAGGGTTACACCACCCTTTAACAGAAAGACGCACGCTTGTCGCTGCTGCTTTGAGGATGCACGTGCGGCTACAGCCCACACATTTCACAAAGACAGAAAAAAAAGAAGAATTTTTTATTTTTTGTGGAGCGCACTTTGAGGGTTACACCACCCTTTAACAGACAGACGCACGCTTGTCGCTGCTGCTTTGAGGATGCAGGTGCGGCTACAGCCCACACATTTCACAAAGACAGAAAAAAAAGAAGAATTTTTAATTTTTTGTGGAGCGCACTTTGAGGGTTACACCACCCTTTAACAGACAGACGCACGCTTGTCGCTACTGCTTTGAGGATGCAGGTGCGGCTACAGCCCACACATTTCACAAAGACAGAAAAAAATAAGAATTTTTTATTTTGTTTGGAGTGCACTTTGGGGGTTACACCACCCTTTAACGTACAAGCCAGCCGGCCCTTTACTTATGACACAGGCGCACGCAGTCACTGAATGGCGAAAGTGGCCTGAAATTTTTCGAGCCACCCAAAGCGTCTCCTGCACGCCCCTGTCGCTTTTTAGAGAATTCTGCATCACCAAGTTTATTGTGTGAGCAAAACATGGGACGTGCTGGAATTTGCCCAGATGTAATGCCCGCACAATATTGGTGGCGTTGCCAGATATCACAAATCCCCAGGAGAGTCTAAGTGGGGTAAGCCACTGGGCGATGATTTCCCTCAGTTTCTCTAAGAGGTTGTCGGTTGCTGTAAAACCCCCAAATATGCAGCTTTTGGGGCTTTTACCGCATTTCCCATATGTACTAAGCACCATAATGCGATGTATTCCAGGGCTTTGTCCCGGTGGGTACCGTTATCTTCAGGTGGTGTTACCCAATAGAAGCCTATAGGTTTCTTTTCGGGACGCCCTCTGAGAGGGATGCAATCGGATACCTCCAATCTCCCCCCGCGACGCAAGCCTCCTTCTGCGCATGCGCAGAAGGACGCCAGAGGGACTTTTGGGTGATAAACTCGGAAATCCCTCTATCCGAGGGTATAACAAAAGACAGCTCTTATCGGGAGAGCTGTCCTTTGCAATTTAAATTTAATTTATAAGTACATACCGTGGTAATCAACTGCGATATGCACCCGATAAGAAGCAGGATGTGCCGCAACACTGAGGCGATACTTAGTACATCCCACCCAAAGTGACAACCAATCAGCTCCTAACTGTCAATTTTCAAACACAGCCTGTAATATGGCAGTTAGGAGCTGATTGGTTGGTGCTTTATCTCTTTCCACTGTATCTCTCTCCAAGCTTTGATACATCTCACCCATTGTCTCTTGTCACACTTTTGTACAATACTGCACAGTACTGGAATACTGGAGGAAAAACACAAAGCTGAATGTTACTGCAGTTGAAGCAATGGGTCATATGAGTTAAAGTCATCAGGGGCATTACCCGAGTGCAGATGCAACTAGAGACAATTCTACTTTCATGTAATAAAAGCATTTAGAATTTTTTTAAACTCTTACCAACATTTTTTGCCCTAATCATACATTAGTAAATATGAATTGATGTTATCCACACTACAGTGACATGCATGCTGATATCATATTCAGATCCCTGGAAGACACTAGTAGTCCATGATGGCAATAATAAATCCTTTACATCCTGAAATGAAGGTTTAATAGGAGATTAGCTGTCAACCTGTCACACAAACAGACAACTTCACCTGAGGCTGCTAGTTCATGGAGTCTGGGAGTACAGGTCATTCTCACACTCTCCTGTTTCATACAGGAGCGTGTAATCTTTATTTTAAAGCAGGCTACTCTTCCAGTCCCCAAGAAATGCTACAGGGAAGAATGTGACATTATAAAGAATAAAAACAAGGTTTCCCAGGCTTTGTTTTCTGTCTCATTGCCAATATCTACGTCTGTAGTTCTAGCAGCCATTAACACTCTCATAGATTTTCACAAGCTTCAAAAGATCAGGTAAACAAAAGACATGTGACTGGAGGGGGGTTAATCCAGCCAAGAGTCTATTAACAAACACATCTTCTTGATGTTAGAAGCGTTAGTTTAAATATTTTACAAGAGAAAAGGATGTTTTCAAAGGTAATATCCATTTTAGTGACTTTAGGGGCTGCACGTAACGCCTGCAGATATCTTTTTGTTCTTCAAACACCATTGAGATGGATCACTTTTTAGAATTTGCATTGAAACTTTTTGTCTTTTATTTAATTTTTCCGAATATAATTTTGTTTTTGAAGGCTTTTTAGCACTAGTCTTAAACATGTGCTATACAGTTAATTAAAACATTGTACTCTGCACTTGTATTTGTTCATTTTATATTTACTATAACCTTTTTCATGATCTAGTGCTGATTGAGTATATTGATTTATTACATTGCATTGTTTGTGTATTTAAAAAAAACAAATTAGTAACTCTTGCAGGTTATTTGGATAAGATAATATGATTTCCTTTTTTGTTCCATGCTATATACAGTAATATCCTAGTATTCTGCAGTGTATCTGAAAATTGTACCAAGTTATTTTCTTTACAAAACTATTCAGACTGTGGACGGTATGTATAAAGCATTGAATTTTAAATGCGATACATGCCGCCACTTACTGCATGCATAGCTGCGTTTATTAATGCCGTTATGCATGTACTAATGCGATTAAAACTGCAAAGGACAGCTCTTCTGATAAGAGCTGTCTTTTGCGGTGTGTGGACTTCCGTGTTTATGACCTGGGAGTTCTACTGCGCATGCATGGTCGTCGGCCAGCTGCGGGGGACCCTGGGAGGGAACCTAATTTTATCGGGATGCGTTTATGATGCCGGCGGTCGCTATGCCGACCGCCGGCATCTCCACTACAGAATCCCGGCGAGGGTTAATTAACCTACGCTGGGAGACCGGCGCCCGGCATCCCGATCAAAGGGTTGCCGGGCGCCGAGCGCGGACAGCCGCGTTAGGTTTAGGGTTCCGGGGGGGGGACTTAGGGTTAGACACCGCCCGGAGGTTAGGTTTAGGCTAGGGGGAGGGAGGGTTAGGGTTAGGCACCCCCCTGGGGGACTTAGGTTTAGATGGCGGGGAAAGGGGGGGTTAGGTTTAGGCACTTAGAGGGGGGATTAGGGTTAGGTACAGGGGGGGAGGTTAGGGTTAGGTGGTAGATTAGGTTAGATCATACTTACCTTATAGACGATCGGGATTTCCGTCCACGTCGGGCTGGCGCTGCAGGGTTTTGAAACGTATGTATTCCATTTTTATCCCTCTCAGGGAATGCTGCTATGTATATATGGCGTTGCCTATCAGATACAAGATCCAGAAAGTTTTATTTTCTGGAGCTGAATCATATGATTCGTATTGGAGGTCAATCCTCCAAAACGTCAGTTTTTGGAGGTTTGACCACATATCAGTGTTAGTACGTCCCGCCCTATGTGAACCAGCAATATTTGTATTACAATAAAAATAAACAATTCTTTCCTTCCATATAAAAAAAATATTGATCACGTTTATAGTTACTTAAAAATGTTTTTATCTATATGTACAAACATACAGGGTGAGGGCAGAGCAAGTGATTCAAGATTATGCATTAGGTTTAAAGCCCCACTAATACTTCTAGTGCCTCACCTGAACCCCTGCAAGTTGATGTTATTGTGAAACCTGTCTTTATTAATATAAAACTGAAACATTGTGCTGAGAATGTGTGTGTATATTGTGGTAGTGCGGGCATTATGCATTTAGCTGTCAGAATAAGATTTGTGGAATCATTGCTAAGACAGACTTTGATCAAGGTATTTTCAAGGATCCCAGTGAATTAAGGGGGAGATGTATCAAAATGTGGCGAGAGATAAAGTGGAGAGAAAGTACCAACTTATCAGCTCCTTACTGTAAGTTTTCAGACACAGCCTGAAAAATGGCAGTTACTGTAGGAGCTGATTGGTTGGTACTTTATCTCTGTCCACTTTAGCTTCCTCTGATGTTTGATACATCTCCCCCTAAATCTCATCATATCTCCCCCTGGCTCAAGGAGAAATGGACACTCTAAAGCGGAGCCATACACGGTGCGATTTTTTTTACACGATCTGGACGATTTAGATCGATTGTAACGATCATTCGTGCACATCTTGTGTTGATTTTGGTCATTTACGATGACAATGCGCGCCCCAGCCGTCGTAAATCCTGCATCGTACATCTTATGGGAAAACCGTAAGATTACGACCTGTTCTGTACGACGTGACACACATCGTGGTGGTTTTTGTGTATTTACGATCCGATGTACGATGTACGAGGTCTTGCAAAATCCCTGGCCACTCCCCTTCTCCCTTTGGGATTGAGAGACGACAGAACAGAGAATAGCTAGCAGCATCGTGAGCCTTGGCAAGTGAGTATATGTACTATACAGGCTACCCTGTAACCACTGTGCCACCAATGTTTATTCCCCTGGCACACCCTTGTTTATACCACTGTGCCACCAATGTTTTATTTAACTATTTAACCCTGGCACACCCTTGTTTATACCACTGTGCCACCAATGTTTTATTTCACCATGGCACACCCTTGTTTATAATCCTGTGCCACAAATGTTTTATTTTACCCTGTCACACCCTTGTTTATACCACTGTGCCACCAATGTTTTATTTTACCCTGGCACACCATTGTTTAGATATTAAGGACCATTATGTTTTTTTGGATGTTATATTTACTTTTTAAACTATTCAACATTAAAAACTTTAGAAATTAAACCGTCATAAACATTTTAAAAGCATAATTGTTTACAGTTTTGTATGTGAAATCCTATATCTTAACGCAGTTTTTGTTTTTTGTTTCACCAGAAATGACAAGCATTAGAGAACGGCACTTCATCATGGGTTTTCTGGAGTTGTACAGGGCCCAGGAGTGCCTTTGGAAAATTAAGTCCAAGGATTATAGCAACAAGCAGAAAAAGGCTGCTGTGATTGACAGCATGGTGACCTTCGGCCTCAGGTACCATGACGAGGCAACCCCCAAATGGGTCAAACTGAGGATCCAAAACTTGTAGACCGTTTCCGTGAGGGAGGAAGAAGGAAAGTAACTCCCGAGCATCTGGAGCGGGGGCAGATGACATCTACACTAGTACCTTATGGTACTATAAACTTCTGGAGTTCCTCCATGAAGTGGAGCCCCAGCGTCCATCCAGAAGTCTTTTAGTGGACACGGCCCATGAGGAGGAGTCTTCTGAGAACCCAGGGAGTGAACCACCATCCTCTTTGGATCTGGTAAGTTATTGTTTTTTAAAAGTACTTTATCATATACTGTCCTCCTGCCATGGTACTGCCCCCACTCCATTAAAGTAGGCCAGGTATTGCTCCCTCACCTGTTTTGCCCATGCAGTTGGTAGTGTCTCCCTCACTGTGGGTGGTGCGACAGAGGGCATTTGGGCACCCTTGTGTGGTTGTTCCTGGTCGTCCATGGTCATACCCATTGGTCCAAGTTGTTTGGAGTTTTTGGCCTGCAAAAAATTGTGTAGGACACAACAGGCCATGACCACAGAATCAATTTTGACCACACAAAGGTTTATAGTCATATGTAATATCCTGAACCGACTACACATAATTCCAAAAGCATTTTCAACTATGAGCCGGGCCCTGGATAGGCGATAGTTGAAAATGCATTTCTCTTTGGGCACCCCAATTTGATAATTTTTCATAGCGAAAATTTCTTCTGTATCAGGCAGTTTTTGGTTGGCCAATACCTGCTGCAGGGTATAGGGTGCGGACGATGCAGTTTGGAAAGGGTGACCAAACGTATGGCGCAAGGGCAGATTGCAGGGGCCTCAATCTGCACTTGCACCATTCACTTCTTGTCCTCTTCGATCCGTCATCTGACACACCCTATACCCTGCAGCTGGTTATCTATTGGGCATCCAAAAAATGCTTGATACACCTGTTGTATTATGTGAAATTTATATGTGTGTTCCTGTAAAGGGAAAAAGTTTCATGAAGGAATATTTCCTCGTCACTGTATCAGCCAGTGTTTGTTGATATACTAGTTTGGCTAAAATAAAGAGCATGTTAGTTTTGTTGTACAACAAAAAAACAGTAACGTTGGTTACACACCGTTAAATACAGCCATGTTGGTTGTTACATATGTGTTTCCAAATAAAAAAAATAAAAACTTTTACACAAAAATACATTGTTGTGTTTTTAATCACCTTGAAGTAGTGGAACTTCAGGAATTTCACAATGGCCTCACATGTGTCCGGGATGATGCACCCCAATGCCTGGGCGGAAATGAGAGTCCCAAACTTCAGGTCTTCAAAAGACCGTCCTGTAGCCAGGTACCTCAGGGTAGCCACCAACCTCTCCTCAGCCGGAATGGCCATCCTCATGCAGGTGTCCTGCCTCTGGATATAGGGGGTCACCAGACGCAGCAACTCCTGGAATGTGGCGTCATCCATCCGCAGGTAGTTGCGATAATCATCCGGGTTGTTCACCCTAATCTCCATCAGCAGGGGCATATGGGAGTGACTTTCCCTCCTCATCAGTCACTCCTTGGTCCAGCAGGACCGCATAGTCCTCCTCTCCTCAGGTCCTACACCTTTCAGCCTCAGGTAGCCATAGGCTAGCAGAAGCCTATGGCAATAGGAATCAGAAAGAATAATACACACACTTTGTAGTAGGGGTGAGCGGGTTCGGATTTCTGAAATCCGAACCCCCCCGAGCCCCCCCCGATCCGAAGCTGATCCGAGTCAGGCTTGACTTTTCCTGCCTGACTCGGATCTGAAATCAAGGCAAAACGTCATCATCCCGCCTTCCGGGTCTCGCGGGTTTTGGATCCTATATAAGGTACCCACGTTGGCGCCATTTTCTCACTCGGCTGTGGACAGTGAAGAGGGAGGGTGGGAGTTAGGGCTGGCTGGGCTGTGTAGTGTAGTGTCGTGTAGTGCAGTGTAGTGTTGTGCTGTGCTGCGCTGTGCTGCTGTTGTCCATAGGGGCTGTGTGCACTCCTCCAAAGTCCATAGGGGCTGGCTGGACTGTGTTGTGCAGTCAGTTGTCCATAGGGGCTGTGTCCACTCCAAAGTCCTTTGCAGTGTCCCAGTCCTAAAGGGGTGCTGTAGTGTTGTCCAGGGGGTGCTCTGTTCATCAGGGGTGCTCCCCCCCAAGTGCAAAAAAAAAAATTTTTTTTTCTGTGTTTGTGAATTGTGTGCACTGTAGCCGCACGTGCATCAACAAAGTAGTGCCAAGCGTGCACCTGTGTCATAAGTAAAGGGCCATCTGGCTTGACCATTAAAGGGTGCTGTAACCCCCAAAGTGCACTCCAAACAAAATAAAAAATATTTTCTGTGTTTGTGAATTGTGTGCACTGTGGCTGCACGTGCATCAACAAAGGAGCAGCACCAAGCGTGCGCCTGTGTCCCATTAGTAAAGGGCCGGCTGGCTTGTCCGTTAAAGGGTGCTGTAACCCCCAAAGTACACTCCAAACAAAATAAAAAAATATTTTCTGTGTTTGTGAATTGTGTGCACTGTGGCTGCACGTGCATCAACAAAGGAGCAGCACCAAGCATGCGCCTGTGTCCCATTAGTAAAGGGCCGGCTGGCTTGTCCGTTAAAGGGTGCTGTAACCCCCAAAGTACACTCCAAACAAAATAAAAAAATATTTTCTGTGTTTGTGAATTGTGTGCACTGTGGCTGCACGTGCATCAACAAAGTAGTGCCAAGCGTGCACCTGTGTCATAAGTAAAGGGCCATCTGGCTTGACCATTAAAGGGTGCTGTAACCCCCAAAGTGCACTCCAAACAAAATAAAAAATATTTTCTGTGTTTGTGAATTGTGTGCACTGTGGCTGCACGTGCATCAACAAAGGAGCAGCACCAAGCGTGCGCCTGTGTCCCATTAGTAAAGGGCCGGCTGGCTTGTCCGTTAAAGGGTGCTGTAACCCCCAAAGTACACTCCAAACAAAATAAAAAAATATTTTCTGTGTTTGTGAATTGTGTGCACTGTGGCTGCACGTGCATCAACAAAGGAGCAGCACCAAGCATGCGCCTGTGTCCCATTAGTAAAGGGCCGGCTGGCTTGTCCGTTAAAGGGTGCTGTAACCCCCAAAGTACACTCCAAACAAAATAAAAAAATATTTTCTGTGTTTGTGAATTGTGTGCACTGTGGCTGCACGTGCATCAACAAAGTAGCGCCAAGCGTGCGCCTGTATCATAAGTAAAGGGCCGGCTGGCTTGTCCGTTAAAGGGTGCTGTAACCCCCAAAGTGCACTCCAAACAAAATAAAAAATATTTTTTGTGTTTGTGAATTGTGTGCACTGTGGCTGCACGTGCATCAACAAAGGAGCAGCGCCAAGCGTGCGCCTGTGTCCCATAAGTAAAGAGCCGGCTGGCTCATTTCTTAAAGGGTGGTGTAACCCACAAAGTGCACTACTCTCCAGCAAAAATAAAAAAACTATTTTCTGTGTTTAGCCGCACATATATATCAAATCAATATAACATAAATGGAGGACCAAACTTTCTCAGATAAAAATAAAATAGGGAAAGATCAAGAACCACTTCCTCCTAGTGCTGAAGCTGCTGCCACTAGTCATGACATAGACGATAACATGCCATCAACGTCGTCTGCCAAGGCTGATGCCCAATGTCATAGTAGAGGGCACATACAATCCCAAATGACAAAGTTCAGGAAAATGACCTTAAAAAAACCATTTAAATCATCTGAAGAGAAACGTAAACTTGCCAATATGCCATTTATGACACGGAGTGGCAAGGAACGGCTAAGGTCTTTCCCTATGTTCATGACTAGTGGTTCAGCTTCACATGACGATGGAAGCCCTCCTCCCGCTAAAAAAAATCAAACGAGTTAAGCTGGCAGAAGCACAGCGAAGAACTGTGCGTTCTAAGAAGATATCACAAATCCCCAAGGAGCGTCCAAGTGTGGTGGTGGTTGCGATGCCTGACCTTCCCAGCACTGGACGGGAAGAGGTGGCTCTTTCCACCATTTGCACGCCCCCTGCAAGTGCTGAAAGGGGCACAGTCCACTTGCTGATATGCAAATTGAAGATGTCACTGTTGAAGTACAACAGGATGAGGATACTGGTGTAGCTGGCACTGAGGAGGAAGTTGGCGAGGAGGATTCTGATGGTGATGTGGTTTGTTTAAATCAGGCTCCGGGGGAGACAGTTGTTGTCCATGGGATGAAAAAGCCCATCACGGTAATGCCTGGGCAGAAGACCAAACATTCCACCTCTTTGGTCTGGCAATATTTCTATCCAAATCCGGACAACAACTGTCTTGCCATATGTACCATATGTAAAGGTGAAATAAGTAGGGGTAGGGACGTTAACCACCTAGGAACATCCTCCCTTATACGGCACCTGCAGCGCGTTCATAAAAAGTTACTGTCAAGTTCAGAAACTTTGGCTAAGACTGTAAGCAGTCCAGGGACACCTAAATCCTGTTGTCCTGTTGTATCCAAGCGCCTGCAAACCACACCATCAACTCCCTCCTCGTCAATTTCCTCCTTAGTCAGGATCGGAAGTAGTCCTGCAGGCCATGTCTCTGGCATGACTGACTCTCCTACTCGGGATTCCTCCGGAGGATCCTGCATTGCTACGCCTACTGCTGCCGCTGCTGCTGTTGCTGCTGCTGGGAGTCGTTCATTATCCCAGAGAGGAAGTAGGAACACCACTACTTTTACTAAACAATTGACCCTCCAACAGTCCTTAGCGAGGAGGATGAAGTATGACAGCAGTCATCCTGAAGCAAAACATATAACTGAGGCCTTGACTGCTATGTTGGTGTTAGACGTGCGTCCGATATCCGCCATTAGTGCAGTGGGATTTAGACAATTGATGGAGGTAGTGTGTCCCCGGTTCCAAATCCCATCTAGATTCCACTTCACTAGGCAGGCGATACAGAGACTGTACAGAAACGTCAGAAAAAGTGTCCTTAGTGTCATAACCACGGACATGTGGACAAGTGGAACAGGGCAGACTAAGGACTATATGACTGTGACAGCCGACTGGGTAGATATATCACCTTACGCAGCAACAACAGCTGCGTCACCAGTAGCAGCATCTCAGAAACGCCAGCTCGTTCCAAGGCAGGCTATGCTGTATGCTGTGTATCACCGGTTTCAGTAAGAGGCACACCGCCGACAACCTCTTAGAGAAACTGAGGGAAATCATCGCCCAGTGGCTTACCCCACTTAGACTCTCCTGGGGATTTGTGATATCTGACAATGCCACCAATATTGTGCGGGCATTACATCTGGGCAAATTCCAGCGCGTCCCATGTTTTGCTCACACAATAAACTTGGTGGTGCAGAATTTTCTGAAAAGCGACAGGGGCGTGCAGGAGACGGTTTGGGTGGCCCGAAAAATTTCAGGCCACTTTCGCCATTCAGCGACTGCGTGCCAAAGACTGGAGCGCCAGCAAACACTCTTGAACTTGCCCCGCCATCACCTGAAGCAAGAGGTTGTGACGCGGTGGAACTCAACCCTCTATATGCTTCAGAGGATGGAGGAGCAGCAAAAGGCCATTCAAGCTTATACATCCACCTATGACATAGGCAAAGGAGGGGGTATGCACCTGACTCAAGTGCAGTGGAGAATGATTTCCGTGTTGTGCAAGGTTCTCCAACCCTTCGAACTTGCCACACGTGAAGTCAGTTCAGACACTGCCAGCTTGAGTCAGGTCATTCCCCTCATCAGGCTTTTACAGAAGCAGCTGGAGAAAGTGGAGGAGCTAATACGGAGCGATTCCGCTCGGCATGTGGAACTTGTGGATGAAGCCCTTCGTTTGCTTTGCCAGGATTCCAGGGTGGTCAATCTGTTGAAATCAGACCACTACATTTTGGCCACCGTGCTCGATCCTAGGTTTAAAGCCTATGTGGTGTCTCTCTTTCCAAGCCGACACAAGCCTGCAGAGGTGCAAAGACCTGCTGGTGAAAACACTGTCAGCTGAAGCGGAACGTGACACGTCAACAGCTCCTTCTTCATTTTCTCCCGCAACTGGGGCTGTCAGGAAAAAACTTAGGTATCCTAAGCAACCCGCTGGCGGTGATGCAGGGCAGGCAGGACAAAGTTTGGACATCTGGTCTGGACTGAAGGACCTGGCAACAATTTCTGACATGTCTACTGTCACTGCATATTATACTGTCACTATTGACAGAATGGTGGAGGATTACATCGGTGACAGCATCCAAGTAGGCATGTCAGACAGTCCGTTCCTGTACTGGCAGGAAAAAGAGGCAATTTGGAGGCCCCTGTACAAACTGGCTCTATTTTACCTGAGTTGCCCCCCCTCCAGTGTGTACTCCGAAAGAGTGTTTAGTGCAGCCGGGAACCTTGTCAGCGAAAGGCGTAGGAGGCTGCTTCCACAAAATGTGGAGAAGATGATGTTCATAAAAATTAATTACCAACTCTTCCAGGGAGACCAGCCTCCAGAACGTACAGAGGGACCTGTGGTGGTGGATTCCAGTGGGGATGAGTTAATAGTCTGTGAGGATGAGGATGTACACAACACTGAAGAGGGTGAGGAATTGGTGGATGAGGAGGATGAGGACGACATCTTGCCTCCGTAGAGCCAGTTTGTGCAGGGACAGATTAATTGCCAGCTTGTTTTGTGGGGGCCCAAACGAACCAATCATTTCAGCCACAGTCGTGTGGCAGACCCTGGCGCTGAAATGATTGGTTTGTTAAAGTGTGCATGTCCTGTTTATACAACATAAGGGTGGGTGGGACGGCCCAAGGACAATTCCATCTTGCACCTCTTTTTTTTCTTTGCATTATGTACTGTTTGGGGCCTAGTTATTCAATCTGCCATCCTGTCTGCCACTGCAGTGCCACTCCTAGATGGGCCACGTGTTTGTGACGCCCACTCGTGTCGCTTAGCATAGCCTTTTGG
Organism: Taudactylus pleione; assembly: GCA_031769625.1. Taxonomy (NCBI): domain Eukaryota; kingdom Metazoa; phylum Chordata; class Amphibia; order Anura; family Myobatrachidae; genus Taudactylus; species Taudactylus pleione. The sequence continues at coordinate 25,274,717 of JAUIMM010000113.1, read as the reverse complement.
ACATAAAATCACTATTGTGAGGTGTGAGGTGTTCAGAATAGACTGGAAATGAATGGAAATAAAGGTTATTGAGGTTAATAATAGCATAGGAGCAGAAAAACCAACACATTCTGTGATTTTAGCTGTTTTTATTCTTTTTTAAAAAAAAATACAGATCCAAAACACAAAACCCAGAACCCAAAACACGGAAGGGTGGTTTTGGCAAAACCAATTCAGATCCAAAACACGAAGAAAGATCCAGATCCAAAACCAAAATACAAAACACGAAAAGTGGCCGGTGCACACCCCTACTTTGTAGAAGGCAAGCCTTAAAACAAAGCAAAACACACTAGCAAAGTACAGTGTTCAGCAGGGTATAAAACCAAGCCTCACTAGTCACTGAGCAGAGTATGCACAGATCTAAAATGGATGCTGCCTTTTATACAGCCCTAGCTAAGCCCTCTCCTATTCAAATTCCAGGAGATTTATCGTGAGGTGTTTAGCAATAAACGATGCATTGTTAACTATTTGAAATCGGAAACAACACATCGGATCGTATGATCGTATGACCAATTGTACTCCATTTGTACACATCATAGACAGAATTTCAAGGGAAGAATTACACTTTGGGGTCTATTTACTAAGCCTTGGATGGAGATAAATTACCAGCCAATTAGCTCCTAATTGTCATGTCACAGGCCGAGTTTGAAAAATGACAGTTAGGAGCTGGTTGGTTGGTACTTTATCTCCATCCACTTTATCTCCATCCAAGGCTTAGTACTATTTGACTCTGGTCCTGGAGTAATTTTTGTGGACATCACCATCCACGTGGCCACAACTGGGGGGGGGGGTGCTGGAGGTGCACCCGCCACCAGTGTCCTCCAGCCCGGTGCCGCAGGGAGGCTCCAAGCCGGATGCCCACTGAGATTTTATTACCAGCAGGTGCCTGGCTCCTTCCCTGCTGCACCGCAGTAGGGTAGTGACTAGATCCCCTTCACCAGAAGGACCTTTTCGATGTCAGGCGATGGGCGTAGCTGAGGGCGGGTCCAAAGGCAGTGGCACCATGGCGGGAGTCTGAGTGACAAAGCGTCTGTGGCTCCGTGCAGTATGGCTAGTGGCCAGGTGGAAGCGTGACTCCAGCGGGGCAGTATGCAGCAGCAGTAGTGGGACCCCAGAGAGAAGGATGCAGCAGAGCAGTGGGAATCCAGGAGTGGATCCAGCCAGTGACTGTCCGGCTGGTTGACAGTAAGGAGCTTGGGCTGCCTGGCAGTGGGGTGGAGGGATGCTGTAAGAGGAGCTTGGTCTGCCTGCCAGTGGGGTGGAGGGATGCTAGGGCTGGCAGGGGGTACTATATCTGCCTGGTAGTGGGGTGGAGGGGTGCTAGGGCTGACAAGGGGGTAGAGGGGTACTATATCTGCCTGGCAGTGGGGTGGAGGGGTGGTTTCTTAGTTCCCCTTTGCCATAAGGACGGGTCCTTACAGCGAAGGGGAAATCGCCACGGTAGCCGGAGGTTGGAGTTCTCTCCTGAACTCCAGCTTCCAGCTCTCTCCACGGGCACTATAGGAGAGAAGTCATGATGTCTCTCCCATAATTCCGGGGAGCAGGGACCGGATGGCGGTGGACGCAGGAGCGGGGTTTAAGGTATTGTTTTTTTGTGTAAGAGGCACTACAGGGGCATTACTATGGGGGCATTACCATATGGGCACTACTACAGCGGCTTTACTATGGGGGTATTACTATATGGGCACTACTACATGGGCATTACTATGGGGGAATTACCATATGGGTACTACTACAGGGGCATTACTTTATGGGCACTACTACAAGAGCATTATTATGGGGGCATTACCATATGGGCACTACTACAGGGGCATTATTAGATGGGCACTACTACAGGGGCATTACTATAGGGGCATTACCATATGGGCACTACTACAGGGGCATTACCTCAGGGGACATTACTATAGGTGCACTGCTGAAGGGGGCATTACTATAGGGGCACTGCTGCAGGGGGCATTGGTATGGGGGAATTACCAGGGAGGGACGCCAAATTACTGTATTGCCCCGGGTGACAAAAATCCTAGTTTCGGCCCTGCCATCTACAAAGGATGACCACATTGTGACCAGAAAGTGCTGTGAATCTGGGATGATAGATGGGCAGTCACAAAACCATTGAACTCCAAATGATTGCAAAGCCAAGATATCATGAAACGATAAGCTTTCATTTGTTTGCATCACCGAAATACCTCAATATTTTTGGAATCTTGGAAAAAGTTTAACTTTCATCCAGGGACGTTAATCTCTGAAGCCAAACAGATATTTGAACTTTCTTTTAAAGAGTTGGATTAATTGTCACCACAATACAAAGATGAGGTTGCAACAAAAAATGAAAGCAGTTTAATTGTCTCGCAATTGCCCTTATGACTGTCACAGGAGGCTTTATTTGTGTTTCCCTGTCTCCTGCCGGTGCAACTTAATTTTTGTTGGAAAGAAGGATTCTTCCTCTTCTAGGGAGTTAAATAAGATTCTGGGTTAGAAGAACCCACTTTTTTTAATTTACAAATTGGATGAGACTATAAAACAATAAGATTTTGTTTGCCTTCAGGACCAAATATGGAAAATGTAGTATTTGGTCATTACTTTCCGTCTGTATAATGCCCCCACAACTTATCAGCATTTTACTAGAGAACTACTAGATTAATTCGTTTTAAATATTAAAATTGTTTTAAAGACTTTGGAAAAGCCAACTATACCTGTAAATTAGAGAAGTATGAATTTTTAACAGGGCTAAATTCAATGCTTAGGGTATATTGTCCCCACAGATGGTCCACGCATAGAGCCCTGCAAAATTGATGCAGTTGTTAATGGGTCTGTCCCTAGGAATGAAAAAGAAGTCTAACATTTAATTGGTATTAAAAATTTCTGCTGTATATTCATAAGAAATGTTTCCTTTGATTGTTGGAACAATCATCTCTCAATATGTGAGTGAGAAGACTTTATTAGATCCTTGAGCTTATTTTTCTTGCCAAATGACTATGGCAGACTAGATATTGATATTGGAATTAAGGAGCTAATGGCCATCAAATATGCATTTTCAGAATGGAGAAATTTGGGATTTATGCACCGATAAACATGTTCCCTAGACAGACCATGTGGACTTTAGTTTTCTATTGCTTTACCTTTATAATTTCATACAGTACTAACCTGGATACAGAAATGGAAAATCTGATTCTCTGTATAGATTTCTGAAGTCCATATGGAAGAAAATTCTGAAAATATTATTCTCACAGAATAAAAAAAACGTTTTAATGCCAGTATTTCTAAGCACAATATTTCCTTATTCTTCTGTAAGAGGGGTAAGATAATGACACTATCTAAATGTATTTCTGTAGATGTAATTTTGCATTGCGCATTGGCTATTGAACTCGGCTTTGTTACCTCACTATGAGTAGAGGTGTTAAACATTTTTACTGACTCCAAAAATATAAAACTCAAGAATTGTTATCAGGTGACAAACTTTTTGTAAACATGCTGCAGGCAGACACCATAGACTTAGTCCCAGTTTTTGAGTTGGAGACAAACTCTGACTCTTCACTAGCCTCAAGACATTCAGGGCCATCAAGAGCATTAATGGGCCCAGTTAAAGGAAGAGGGCATGCCAAATCTCAAAGGTGTGGCCAGTGGCATCACAAGGGGGGTGCGGGCTGCACCCAGGTGTTACCAGCAAAGGGATGACATCAAAGTGCCGACTTCTCCTCAGTGACAGGAGCCGGGTGCTGTACTGTAGCATTATGTGAGGGAGGTAGCACTGCACACAGACTGGCCCCCGGGGGTAGTCCGCATCTCCGGGACCCCTGGAGTTACTAAAACTGAAGTTCGGGCTGTGAGGCCATAGCCCTTACCCGCGTTGCCACAACCCCCTACCTGCAAGCCCATGCCCCCTATCCGCGAGGTCACTACCCCTTTTTGTCGGTGTGCAGCTTCAATGCTCGCACTATAATCCTATTCGTGCCATGTGTCAACATGGGGAGGTATACCACTGGGAATGGCCATGACCGCTCCCATTTTTATTTTTTTTAAAAGTCCAATGCACACTGGGAAAGGGGATACATTTGTGCCATTTGCCCAGGGGGAAGATCCAGGGGGGCACAGCAAACAGTGTGATCGCCCACCCCACCATAACACTTGCAGGGAGAGAGAAGAGACTGCTTAGCAGCAGCAGCTTCCCTAGACCCTCTGTAGCCCAGAAACAGCAGTGTCTGTTGGGCTGGGGAGAGAGACTGTTGCCTATTTTTCCCTGACCAATGTGCTACTGACCCAGGCCACCACTGGCACCCTCCAGCCATTCCTGACCAGCTAAGTAATACCCACTCACCTGAAGACACAAATACCTTCTCTCGACCTGGTTCAAAAGTTTTCTGGACAATTTAAAATTTAATCTCAAATTCCACTTAAAACTTCTAGTATCAAGTACATCAAATACATCAATTTTTTCACGTTTCACTGCTTAAACCATTTCACAAGAATCACTTTTAGACTGCCACTACCAGTCTGTTAGGACGATAACTTTAGAGAGATTACTTTTTTATGAGGACTTCAACTTCAGTAAGCAACATTTACTTTAAATTTCAACACACATATTGCCATGGTTTAAAGATGGACAGGACACAATACAGGATATAAGTGCTGAGAAGTAGTGACTGGACACAGAAAGTAGGTGCAGGTAAGACACAGATTTTACAGATGTCAGATAACCTTGTAAACAAGCTAAGGTCAGGTCTGATGGCAGACCAGCTATAATGATTATGCCATGCTCTGTCAGGGCTGGCAGCAGACAAACTATGATAATTAGGCAATGCTGGATCAGGGCTGGCAGTAAACAAACTCCTAATGTAAGAACAGGACAAGATCTAGGAGGGGACGATTGTGGAATCCAAAAGACAACCCAAATCTGCAGCTAGTAACAGAATACATGAATGCAGATGCAGCTACCAACAAAACAGGCACAGGCAGAACTGAAATGTGGGTATATAAACCTGCACTAGCCAATGGGCTGAGAAGTGAGAACCCAGTCCCCCTAATGATATTGCACAGCAGCTGGGAAGAGCAGAAGATGGACTAGATGCTGGAAGGAGGCACCATGTTATAGCAGCTGTTGCCTAGCAACAGACAAAAGTGTGACAAGAGGTGCCACTACTGCTAAAGCTGGGGACACATTGGAGCGATGTCATTCTGATTTAGCTGATTTGACCAAATCGGAACGACAAATCAACAAATCGCTCAGTGTCTATGCCCGATTTACACGGTCGTATTCAATATTGTCCGGTCGGCCATGCTGCACGCCCAACCAGATGATATCGCATGATTAATGAAGGAGGGAATGAGTGATCCTTCTGTCCTGCATTACCAGTGCGTACCGGCAATCATGTGATGTCCAGGGTGTTCCTGGACATTGGCACAATTGCCGGTTGCTAAAGTGTGTACCTGGTATAACACAGACATAGTTGAAAAGGAAGAAAATATATGCAGATAAGATCCTACTGAAGTTGGCCATACACCAGACCAACTTTCCTTCAACCATCCAACTAGTTGGTTCATTGGAATGAAAATCTGGTAATGCATGGGAGATAATGACAATCAGCCATTTGCTCCCAAACACCAGAAAACACGAAAAAGGTCATTCAGGCAAGTTGGTTACATCTGTTTGATTGAAACAACTTGTCTGAACAACAGCTTTCATACGTTTTCCGGTGTTTGGGAGCAAGTGGCTGATTGTCATTTGCTCCCCTGCATTACCGGATTTTCATTTCAAACAACCAACTAGTTGGATGGTTGGAGGAAAGTTGGTTTGGTGTATGGCCAGCTTTAGTCTAGTTAAATGAAACAGTTAGTGGTCAGAGGAACATTTTTGGGATTTAGCATAAACATTTATAAAGCTAGAGAGTTGCACCAGAAACATTCCACTAAACGAGTCTCTGAATAATCCCATGGGCTTTAAGGAAGAAGGTGTGCATTGTCGGGGTTCAAATTTAGGGTTAATACCTTTGGAGGTTGCCAATGACTGGGCTTTTCTAGTTGTTGGATAGCTTCTTGCCTTTGCCGTTGGTCAATTCAGCCCTTATCTTACAACATCTTATAGTGCCACCCCCTGACATCCTATATAAACCAAGTACTGTCACTTCTTGTCTTGCCTTATTGTTGTTGCTCAGTAATCTAGTTGCTGCTCTTCCTGCACATTCTGACTTCAGTTATTCACTTCAGGTGCACTATAACCGGTTTTTGCTCAACTACGTCTTTGCTTCACTCTTTGGAATTGATTTTGTCCCATTGGAAACCAATACCAGCTGCCTCTGACCATTCCTTGTTATAGTTAACATATACTAGTCTGCGTTTCTTTCCAGCTACTGGACTCTGAACTTGAATTCTAATGATTACACTTATGCATTGTTTGCTATAAAAGTCTGATTAGCAGCACCATCCTCCTTTAGCAGTAACAACAGCACCTGAAAATCAGATAATGTCCTCATATAGTATCCCTACTGACCAAAACTCATAAGCAACAATAACAGTACAGCAAGATTTTATTAAAAAAAAGCAGGAAATGTCTTTTCTGGTGTGCGGTATATAGACAAACCACACTTATCAATGTGATAACTAAACAAAGTTAACAGCTTTGATTTAGTAACGTTACAGTACAGTATATATTATATATTGTCTGCACTGTCTTGAATTGGCATAAGTGGATTGCTTCCTGTTGGGAGGTAAGTAGAGTATTCCCATCCGTCTAAATCCAAATCAATCAAAAAGAAAACTTCTGATGTTATGTATATGTAGTAAAGTAAAGAGAATTTTTATTGGGGTCTAATGTCTAAAACAAATGCATACACATGAAAGTAACCAATCTGAGTATCTGTTTTGTATTAACTTGAATAATGTACTGTAAAGTAATCTATTGTGATGTCTTTGCAAAATGGTCTGCAAATGTAGTATATATACAATTAAAGTTTCTTTAGACTGACTTTGCGGTCTTATATTTTATAGTTGTTTGTTCCATTTTCTTTTCGTGGTTTTGGCTGCCATTTTTGTTGCTGGATCTTTTCTGTGTGCAGGGCTTTCCTAGCTTACAGTGGCTGCTTGTGCTAATGAGGCCTTTCTGTGTGCAGGGCTTTCTCAGCTTACAGTGGCTGCTTGTGCTAATGAGGCCATTCTGTGTGCAGGGCTTTCGTAGCTTACAGTGTCTGCTTGTGCTAATGAGGCCTTTCTGTGTGCAGGGCTTTCCCAGCTTACAGTGGCTGCTTGTGCTAATGAGGCCATTCTGTGTGCAGGGCTTTCCTAGCTTACAGTGACTGCTTGTGCTAATGAGGCCTTTCTGTGTACAGGGCTTTCCCAGCTTACAGTGGCTGCTTGTGCTAATGAGTTCTCTCAGTGCTAATACGTGGTTTATGTGTGCAGGGTTTCCCCGACTTGTAGTGGATGCTTGTGCTGATGATTCTTTTCTGTGTGCATGGTTCTCCTGGCTTGAAGTGGTTGTTTGTGCTAATAAGTCCTCTGTGTGCAGGGTTCCCCCAGCTTGCAGTGGTTGCTTATGCTAATATGACCTTTTTGTGTGCAGGGTTCCCCCAGCTGGTAGGCAGTCGGGAAGCCGGCGGACCTAGGGCCTCATTCAGAGGCAGTCGGAGGATGCAAGCAGTCGCTCAGAAACTGGGCGGCCACTTGCATCCTAACCTCCCGCCTCTGTTGCGGTCGTTAGGCTGTGGGTTAACACCCACAGCTCTAACGACCGCTTGGGTGATGGTTGCGATGGTCAGAGACCATCGCGTCGATCGGGGCTTACGACGAGACCCTAGGGTAGGGTCTCACTTGTCGTAAGCCCCGGAGAGCTTCTGGCTCTGTCTGAGACGGAAGCTCTCCACTGACATCACTAGTGATGTCAGTGGGGCCTCCCCCAAACGGCAGGCGTTCCCATAGGAACGCCTCCGTTTGGGCTGCCACCCCCCCGGCCCGCCTTCCAAACGGGGCGAGCTGTCAATCAACATCGACAGCTCGCCCCCTTTGGAAAGAGGCCCGCTACGACCAGCGCTGTCGGTCATAGCGGGTCTCACACATGCGCACAAGGGAGCCGACTCCCTCGTGCGCATGCGCACTGGCAAAACATCGAGGCGGCCGTGCGGTCGTAGACCGTACGGCCTCCTCTGAATAAGCTCCCTAATCTCGACAGCCGGCTTCCTGACTGTCATATCCCGGCAAGTGTCTAAAGACAGGCGTCGATATGCCGACGCCTGTCATTAGACATACGCCGGGAGGCCGACGCCCGGCATCCCGATTGAAGGGACGCCGAGCGCGGATAGCCGCGGGAAGGGGAGGGTTAGGTTTAGGGTTCCCGGGGGGGACTTAGGGTTTGGCACCCCCTGAGTGGTTAGGTTTAGGCGGCGGGGAAGGGGGGGTTAGGGATAGGCACCCCCGGGAGGAACTTATGGTTAGGCACTCCCCCAGGGGACTTAGGTTTAGGCGGCGGGGAAGGGGGGGTTAGGTTTAGGCACTTAGAGGGGGGATTAGGGATAGGCACAGGGGGGAAGGTTAGGGTTAGGCACCCCTAAGGGAGGGTTACGGGAGGGAATTAGGTTAGTCAATACTTACCTTAGGGACGTTTGGGATTTTCACCCATGTCGGGCAGCCGCTGTCGGGATTCCAACCGCCGGACATGCGTCTGGCGGTAAATCAAACCAATCCCCCCCAGCTTGCAGTGGCTGCTTGTGCTAATAAGTCCTTTCTGTGTGCAGGGTTGGTTTGCAGTGACTGCTCATGCCAATAATTCCTTTCTGTGTGCAGGGATCGTTCTTATTGCATGCACGACTGTTGTCTCTATTCTTTTTAGCGCATGCTGCAATTGATGTTAGGTAGTGGATGATGTTGCTTTTAATCAGAGATATTTAGAAACTTCCATTAGTGCTTACAGATAAATGTTTTATATAAATGTCTCTTTTTCTCCTCTTCTGCTCCCATCTTGTGCCAGCTAATAAGTGCTGGTGTGAGGGGGCAAAGCAATATTGCTAAGAGCTCTGGTGGATGGCAAATTCAAACAGCTGCATGCTGATTTGCAAGCTCTTTGCAGCCAGAGAAAAGGATATACTCACTGTGGTCATCCTCTCCCGTGACGGTGACCCCATCCTCAGCAGGATGTAGTCAGGATGCAGGCGGCTGGAATGCCGACACTGGAAAGCCCAGCATGGGGCTAAAGATAGGCGTCTAAATACCCATGCCTATCATTAGCCCCACGCCAAAATCCTGACGCCCGGCAAACCGAAAGTAGGTAAGCTGGGCATCGGGAGCTGTTAGCCGTGGGGGGGGGGGGGCACGGCTGTTAGGTTTAAGCACCCTCCGGGGGGCTTAGGGTTAGGCACCCCCCCAGGAGGGTTAGGCTAGGGGAAGGGGGGTTAGGGTTAGGCACCACCATTGCTAGGTTAGGGTTATGCACCCCCCAGGGAGGATTAGGTTTTGGGTGCGGGGGAGGGTGTTTGGGGTTTGGCACCACGGTGGGGACTTAGGTTTAGGCACCCCCAAGGGAGAGTTAGGGTTAGGGGGGGGGGAGAGGGGAAGGTTAACTATACTTACCAGCCAGCATCAGGCTGCTGTCGGGCTTCCAGGGTCGAGATTTGAACCGGCGGCTTTTAAGCTGCCGTATTTCATACCCAACCCTCTTCAGCGACGCAGAGCAGATAAGTCTTCTTCATTCTGTCTTCTGCAAACAGCTTCTCCTCCAGCACTGGGCAGGTCACAGCACTAGCAGCCCTCACCCACCTCGTTGCAAAACCACATTGCACTGGGGCAGATTTAAAATGTGTAGAGCGATTTAGATTTGGGAGCAGCAAATCTAAATTGCAGTGTAAAAATAAAGCTGTCCAGCATTTGAGGGCTATATGTAAAAGCAGCCAGTATTTACCCTGCATGCAAATAAAAATAATGTTTTTGTACCCCTTGCAGTGCAACCTGGTTTGTCCAGATGCAAAGTCATTGCTCATTGCTTTGCTCTCAACTCAGAATAGGCCCCAAAATGTATAAAAATCAGACTCGGACTGAGCTGCCAGGGATCGGGTATTTCCACGGTGGGCCCCACTGATTTCAAGCCATGCCCCTTTTCAGGAGGGGTGGGGCTTAGCAGGCTGTGATCGGGAGGGGTTGCTGCCCAGCCTGTGTAAGTGCCCCTTGCCCTTTTGTACTAGGCAGTGCACTGCCTTTCAATACCTGCACCATGTCCCACATCCCTGCCTAATGCTGCTATGGAGCAGCTCAGCAATGAGAACAGAGCCTAATGCAGGGGGCAGCCTATCACCCGGAGCAGTTCTGTGAGGATCAGAGATCTCTGCTGCAGTCAGCCTAATACTGATGTTCAATTGCCCCTTGCCCCCTCTCTCAGGGTCCCCCTAAGCCAGGTTTGCCTGCCAGCTTCTGCCCTTTGTCCCTAGACTTCTACCACATGCTGCTCTGCTCTACAGTTAGAGAGCTAAGCTCTATAGTTGATGGATGGTGTGGACTCACTTTGCTTTCCACGCTTCGGGCGAGTTGGCTCAATTCGCTCGCCGCGTCCCTTCACTTTGCACTGCTCCAAAATGCTTCCTCTGCACCTCTATTCCTCCTCCACCTGCCCATAACCAGCTCATCCTTCACCTCACCCAGTTTCCTCCACCTTACTCCTCTCTGATACAAATTTCTTATGATATATATTGCTACCCTTAGTTACATCCCCTCACCTACCTACTCTTACCACAATACTCCCCTCATCTATAAATCTTCCTCCTATGTCCTATTCCTAGTACTTCTCCTGGTTGCTGGTAATTCTGCTACATCTCCCCACTTCCCTCTCCAACATTCTCGGGCACTTTCTGGATTGCTAGATCTGTCTGCAGTAAACTGGCCTCCATTCATAATACTTTTATCTCTAATTTCCTAACACTCTTTGGCTACACCCCTACAGTTAATGACCACAACTGCCTATTGGCTGGTCCGGCCCAGAACTGGGCCGGGGGGCAGGATGCCATTTGCCCCCCGGGCCACACCTTCTCCTAGTGTCCTGGGCCGCTTCCTCTACAAACTTAGGTGGCCGTATCCAGTGGCGGAATCAGGAGGGGCGGGACACCCAGGCACATGCCCCCCTGTCGTTTAGATTTTTTTTACTGGAATTGCAGCTGCACGGCTGCCATGTGGATGAGGCTGCTGCTGTGTCAACCCGCCCTGGGCCGTGCAGCTACTGCTCTTATTGAGGATGTGCACTGCACCATCCTTACATCACACGTGCCACTGAAGAGAGGAGAGGACAGGGGAGCCACTTCCGCTTGCCTTGAGCAGCAACAAGGTAAGAGGGGTGCACAGAAGGGGGCCTGCTGGGGAGTGGGGACATAAAAGGATGGGCCTGCTGGGGAGTAGGGATATAGAAGGAGAGGGGAAATAGAAGGAGGGCTGCTGGGGCTGCCTGGGATTGGGGACAGGGCTGCTGAGGAGTGGGGACATAAAAGGCTGGGGAGTGAGGACATAGAAGAGGGGCTGCTGAGGAGTGGGGACATAAAAGGCTGGGGAGTGGGGACATTGAAGGGGGCTGCTGGGGCTGGCTGGGGAGTGGGGACAAAGAAAGAGGCTGCTGGGGCTGGCTGGGGAGTGAGGACAGAGAAGGGGGTTGCTGGGGCTAGGGGACATAGAAGGAGGGCTGCTGGGGATTGGGGACATAAAAGGCTGGGGCTGGCTGGGGAATGTGGACATAGAAGAGGGCTGCTGGAGCTGGCTGAGGAGTGGGGAGATAAAAGGCTGGGGCTGACTGGGGAGTGGGGACATAGAAGGCTGGGGAGTGAGGACATAGAAGGGGCTGCTGGGGCTGGCTGGGGAGTGGGGACATAGAAGGGGGCTGCTGGAGTTGGCTGGGGAGTGGGGACATAGAAAGACGCTGCTGGGGCTTGCTGGGGATGGGGAGTGGGGACAGATTAGGGGGCTCACGGGGCTAGGGGACATAGGAGGGCTCCTGGGGATTGGGGACATAGAAGGAGGGCTGCTGGGGATTGGTGACATATAAGGCTGGGGCTGGCTGGGGAATGGGACATAGAAGAGGGCTGCTGGGGCTGGCTGAGGAGTGGGGACATAAAGGGCTGGGGCTGACTGGGGAGTGGGGACATAGAAGGAGGGCTGCTGGGAATTGAGGACATAAAAGGCTGGGGAGTGAGGACATAGAAGGGTGGCTGCTGAGGAGTGGGCACATAAAAGGCTGGGGAGCGGGGACATAGAAGGGGGCTGCTGGGGCTGGCTGGGGAGTGGGGACAGAGAAGAGGCTGCTGTGTGTGGCTGGGGAGTGGGGACATAGAAGGGGGCTGCTGGGGCTAGGGGACATAGAAGGAGGGCTGCTGGGGATTGGGGACATAAAAGGCTGGGGCTGGCTGAGGAGTGGGGACATAAAAGGCTGGGGCTGGCTGGGGAGTGGGGACATAAAAGACTGGGGCTGACTGGGGAGTGGGGACATAGGAGGGCTGCTGAGGAGTGGGGACATAAAAGGCTGGGGAGTGGTGACATAGAAGGAGGGCTGCTGGGGCTGACTGGGGATTGGGGACAGGGCTGCTGAGGAGTGGGGACATAAAAGGCTTGGGAGTGAGGACATAGAAGGGGGCTGCTGAGGAGTGGGGACATAAAAGGCTGGGGAGTGGGGACATAGAAGGGGGCTGCTGGGGCTGGCTGGGGAGTGGGGACAGAGAAGGGGGCTGCTGGGGCTGGCTGGGGAGTGGGGACATAGAAAGAGGCTGCAGGGGCTGTCTGGGGAGTTGGGACATAGAATGGGGCTGCTGGGCCTAGGGGACAAAGAAGGAGTGCTGCTGGGCATTGAGGACATAAAGGCTGGGGCTGGCTGGGGAGTGGGGACATAGAAGGGGCTGCTGGGGCTGGCTGAGGAGTGGGAACACAAAAGACTGGGGCTGGCTGGGGAGTGGGGATATAGAAGGGGGCTGTTGGGGCTGGCTGGGGAGTGGGTACATAGAATAGGGCTGCTGGGGCTGACTGGGGAGTGGGTACATAAAAGGCTGGGCCTGCTAGGGAGTGGGGACATAGAAGGGGCTGCTGGGGCTGGCTGAAGATTGAGTATATAAAAGGAGGGCTGCTGGGGAGTAGGCACATAAAATGCTGGGGCTACTGGGGAATGGGGGCATTGAGGGGGGCTGCTGGGGCTGTCTCTGGACAGTGTTGTTGGGTCCGCAGGTGATCACCCCCGTGGCTAGGTGAGAGCTATGATAGGAGGACGGTAATCTATGATAGAGATGTGGGAAGGTGATCTGTGTTAGTGAGGGGGATCTGTATGGGTTTAGCTCTGTATGTGTGTGAGAGGGTGATCTGAGTGAATGGGAATAGTGTAAGGTAAATTTCCCCTTATGTATTTGTACCTGGAAGTGACGTGCAGTGAGGGCGGAAGTGCAGTTCCCTGTCCACAAAGTTCACTAAAAAAATTAAATTGTCCCCTTGTGGGATCGCTTCGCTCACCTCACTTTGGGCTCAGTGGCTCACTACGCTCGCCACAAGATTATATTCCCGCTCTATGCCCACTTGGATGGTAGGAAATGACGTTGGACAGTGGCTGATGACGTCAGGGTACAGAAACTGAAAGGGATCTAGCTGTAACCAGGGTATAGCTGGGTGGGGCATCTGAGAGAGGGGGAGATCTGTGGGAGGGGGGATCTGAATGAGTTGAGTGTTGTATGTGTGTGTGGGGAGCTGTATCTACCTTTTTTCACTCACATCAAAGCACTGTTGCATGGTATGCAAATAGGTGGTATGATGGCCCTTAATATGCGTGACACTTGGTCTGTATATCTCCAAGTATCTTTGGGTTAAGCAATACCATGTCTCGTTTTGTTTTATAAGTATTTGTTATATGTGAAAACCATCTAAGGATGGGCCGTCATAGCCAGTGCTCTGACTTGCAGTGGCAAACGCAGGATTTCTAGAAGGGGGTTTCCAAATGCTTGATTTTAGAGTGAGTGTGGCCAGTCTATGAAGAGGGCATAATTAGCACTTATCCAGCTTTAATATGTTACATATAAAGTATATTGTGTTGCATAATTCCAGCATATGCAGTACCAGCAATCACAGTAAGCCATTAGATGCGGCTATAGGGCCACCCTGTCTGAGCAGAATGTTTTTCTTCAGATTTGGGCTCCATTCCAGAGCATTGGAGCAAATCTGGGGTAGCAGCAGAAGAACCTAGCACTGCCCTGGACATATATGTACATATTGGTCTCCTTATGTACTGGATAGAGTATTATACAGTATTAATAATTAACCCTATTGATGGTCTATAGCAGGGCACCCCTAACAGTGCTTGTTTTCCACATCTGGTGCACAGGTATATTTATTACTGGCTGACACATTTTAAAAGATCCACAGGTGGTGCTAATCATTTCATTTGTGATACTGAGAACATGCAGCACTAGTATCATACTATTATATTACTATTTCTATTGTGGTCATGGTCTGTGCTGGGGATCGGGGTTTCCAGGCAGATGGAAACCCCCCTGCGTTTGCCTATGACTTGCCCTCCAGGCTAAAAGTTGCCTGCCATCCCCTGTTCACGCCCCTTCAGTGGGCCACTTCCGTTACACTTCCCTGGTGGGCCCTTCATGCCCTAGTCTGACACTGTATAAAATGACCACTGTTTTATAAGACAGAACACGTTTGTTAGGTAAGCAGCATATTGTGCTTATCCCTGGAATGAAAATATAGTGTTTTTTATTGTTTTGTAATAGACCTAACATTTTCTGTGATGCGCAAAGTGGTGAACCAGCCTAGAAAATTAATTTGCAGAAGATGTCCTTGTTATTATAGCTTTGGCATTATAATAAGCTTAGAAATGAGCAGAAAACCTAATCATTAGGATGTTTGTGTGATTTCTAAAGGTTTCTTTCCCAGCTGCTAAAACCAAGACAGCCAGATGGTCATATGTAATTGAAAATGATGGCGCAGAAGCCTTTGGACGAAGCACCTGGCTGCTATTCCACAGTTTTCAGTGCAGTAAATATTATAATGCTCATCCCATTCTCTCCACTATATAGTCCGGGATTAGCTCTTAATCCCTAGATTTTCTTAAGCAAAAGATCAAGGACAATACATTGTTTGGACTCCTTATAGCATAGACAGTCTATGAAGCATCTGCAAATAAATGGAGTTGAAGTGAAGTGAGATGGGAACAATGTACATTTAGTTACTTTGAGCCACTGATCTAATCATTTCATTGAATTATTTAGTAGACATCTTTCTTTTGTTCAGCCTGTGAAAAAAATGCAGCCTTAGCTGTTACTTCAAATGTTTTCTCACTTTGTCGTACTAGGTAATGTCTCACCTAGTTTCTTGGGGGCTCATATTCATAACACATATTTACCCCATGTTTAATTACTCATGAGCTACAGAAATTATGATAACTAAGTTGGCACCGTTTAAGGTTGTAGGGGTATATTTACTAAAGTGCGAGTTTATAGAAGTCAGGGGTGGGCTGGGCCAAGGGCCAGGGTGCCACCTGCCCCCCCCGGGTCGGTACTATTGTGCAGCACTAGGGGCACCACTGCACTCTGTATACATACCAATGACAGCCGGGAAGGTTCCTCTGCCTGTCTCCTGGCTGTCAGGGTCAGGAGTTGGCACAGTGCAGCTAGCATGAGAAGGGGCTGGCATATACACACACAGGTTCCCCCCCTCAGCCTCCCTCCACCAGAACAGCTTCCCTTTCTTGGCTCGGCAGTAGCCCCGCCCCAAGCTCTCTTCACTTCCTCTCTTCTCCTCCATACTCCCTGCTTCTATTGGCACTGCACAGAAGAAGGCCAACCCTACTTTACCTGCAGTGCACACCACAGAGGTTCTCCCTTTTCCCCTGCATGTCTCCCACTGGCCCCTTAACCTCTACAGTCTGTCCCACTGGCCCCTTATCCACTGCAGTCTCTCCCACTGGCCCCTTCTCCCCTGCAGTCTGTCCCACTGTCCCCTTATTCCCTGAGTCTGTCCTACTGTCCCCTTATCCCCTGCAGTCTCCCCCACTATTGCCTTCTCTCCTGCAGTCTCTGTCACTGTCCCCTTCTCCCCTGCAGTCTGTCCCACTGTCCCCTGCAGTCTCTCCCACTATCCTTTTCTCCCCTGCAGTCTCTCCCACAGTCCCCTTTTCTCTGCAATCCCTTCAACTGTCCCCTTCTCCACTGCAGTCTCTCTCACTGTCCCCTTACCCTGCAGTCTCTGTCATGGCCCCCTTTTCTCTGCAGTCTCTCCCACATTCCCCTTTTCCCCTGCAGTATCTCCCACTATTTCCTTTTCTCCTGCAGTCTCTCACACTATTATCTTCTCTCCTGCAGTCTCTCCCACTATATCCCTTTCTCCTGCAGTCTCTCCCACTATTATCTTTTCTCCTGCAGTCTCTCACACTATTCCTTTTCTCCTGCAGTCTCTCCCACTATTATCTTCTCTCCTGCAGTCTCTCCCACTGTTTCCTTTTCTCCTGCAGTCTCTCCCAATATTATCTTTTCTCCTGCAGTCTCTCCCACTATATCCCTTTCTCCTGCAGTCTCTCCCACTATTATCTTCTCTCCTACAGTCTCTCCCACTATTATCTTCTCTCCTGCAGTCTCTTCCACTATTATCTTCTCTCCTGCAGTTTCTCCCACTATTTCCTTTTCTCCTGCAGTCTCTCCCACTATTATCTTCTCTCCTGCAGTCTCTCCCACTATTATATTCTCTCCTGCAGTCTCTCCCACTATTTCCTTTTCTCCTGCAGTCTCTCCCACTATTATCTTCTCTCCTGCAGTCTCTCCCACTATTATCTTATCTCCTGCAGTCTCTCCCACTATTATATTCTCTCCTGAAGTCTCTCCCACTATTTCCTTTTCTCCTGCAGTCTCTCCCTCTATTTCCTTTTCTCCTGCAGTCTCTCCCACTATTTTCTTTTCTCCTGCAGTCTCTCCCACTATTATCTTCTCTCCTGCATTCTCTCCCACTATTATCTTCTTTCCTGCAGTCTCTCCCACTATTTCCTTTTCTCCTGCAGTCTCTCCCACTATTTCCTTTTCTCCTGCAGTCTCTCCCACTATTTAATTTTCTCCTGCAGTCTCTCCCACTATTATCTTCTCTCCTGCAGTATCTCCCACTATTTCCAATTCTTCTGCAGTCTCCTCCACTGTCACATTTCCCCTGGAGTCTTTTTCACTGTCTGAAAAATGTGACCTTTATCCCACTCTCTACATATGCCTGTACTCCCTCCCCATCTGCCCCTCTGCCACCTTCCCATCTGTACCTCTGCCCCCTCCCCATCTGTGCCTATGTCCCCTCCCAGCATGTTTCCCTCTGCCCCCTTATTACATGGCTGGTGGCTGCGATCAGAATTGGCGTGTATGGATGAAGGACTAAATCGCGTTCAGCGCCACAAAACTGACCCTAAGGATGGCAGGTAAGCACAATTGTCTGTTACTAAGGGGCTTATTTATCACAATCTGCATTTTAAATGTAGACATGATAAATATTTAACGCCCAAATTTGCAATATGTAAATTTATATTTTCTTGCAAATTCACTAAAATCCTCTTGCCAGAAGATGGGCTCCGATAAGAGCCTGCCCTGGGGAAGAACTAGAAGCAGTATGATAGCGTAACGCCATCACACTGCTTTTTGGTTCAGTTCCTCGGCACACACTGTGCATGCGCAGCTCTCAGAGGCCAACAGAGAGGATTACGGAGCACCCCTCTCCAGAAGAATTTTCAAAATAGTAGCCCAAAGGCTACTATAGGGTAACGCCATCTGGAGATGGCGATACCCTATCGGGGCCAAGTTCTACATAGTGCTGGTAGAAAAGCCATGGCCACTTGCTTGTGTTTTCCCCCAGTTAAAGTTGCCAGCCAGCCCCTAATAGAAGTGGAGGTAAAGCAACCAATAGGATTCTAGCTATTACCTTCTATAAGGCACACCTTCTATCAGTGCACACCACAGAGGTTCTCCCTTTTCCCCTGCATGTCTCCCACTGGCCCCTTAACCTCTACAGTCTGTCCCACTGGCCCCTTATCCACTGCAGTCTCTCCCACTGGCCCCTTCTCCCCTGCAGTCTGTCCCACTGTCCCCTTATTCCCTGAGTCTGTCCTACTGTCCCCTTATCCCCTGCAGCCTCCCCCACTATTGCCTTCTCTCCTGCAGTCTCTGTCACTGTCCCCTTCTCCCCTGCAGTCTGTCCCACTGTCCCCTGCAGTCTCTCCCACTATCCTTTTCTCCCCTGCAGTCTCTCCCACAGTCCCCTTTTCTCTGCAATCCCTTCAACTGTCCCCTTCTCCACTGCAGTCTCTCTCACTGTCCCCTTACCCTGCAGTCTCTGTCATGGCCCCCTTTTCTCTGCAGTCTCTCCCACATTCCCCTTTTCCCCTGCAGTATCTCCCACTATTTCCTTTTCTCCTGCAGTCTCTCACACTATTATCTTCTCTCCTGCAGTCTCTCCCACTATATCCCTTTCTCCTGCAGTCTCTCCCACTATTATCTTTTCTCCTGCAGTCTCTCACACTATTCCTTTTCTCCTGCAGTCTCTCCCACTATTATCTTCTCTCCTGCAGTCTCTCCCACTGTTTCCTTTTCTCCTGCAGTCTCTCCCACTATTATCTTTTCTCCTGCAGTCTCTCCCACTATATCCCTTTCTCCTGCAGTCTCTCCCACTATTATCTTCTCTCCTACAGTCTCTCCCACTATTATCTTCTCTCCTGCAGTCTCTTCCACTATTATCTTCTCTCCTGCAGTTTCTCCCACTATTTCCTTTTCTCCTGCAGTCTCTCCCACTATTATCTTCTCTCCTGCAGTCTCTCCCACTATTATATTCTCTCCTGCAGTCTCTCCCACTATTTCCTTTTCTCCTGCAGTCTCTCCCACTATTATCTTCTCTCCTGCAGTCTCTCCCACTATTATCTTATCTCCTGCAGTCTCTCCCACTATTATATTCTCTCCTGAAGTCTCTCCCACTATTTCCTTTTCTCCTGCAGTCTCTCCCTCTATTTCCTTTTCTCCTGCAGTCTCTCCCACTATTTTCTTTTCTCCTGCAGTCTCTCCCACTATTATCTTCTCTCCTGCATTCTCTCCCACTATTATCTTCTTTCCTGCAGTCTCTCCCACTATTTCCTTTTCTCCTGCAGTCTCTCCCACTATTTCCTTTTCTCCTGCAGTCTCTCCCACTATTTAATTTTCTCCTGCAGTCTCTCCCACTATTATCTTCTCTCCTGCAGTATCTCCCACTATTTCCAATTCTTCTGCAGTCTCCTCCACTGTCACATTTCCCCTGGAGTCTTTTTCACTGTCTGAAAAATGTGACCTTTATCCCACTCTCTACATATGCCTGTACTCCCTCCCCATCTGCCCCTCTGCCACCTTCCCATCTGTACCTCTGCCCCCTCCCCATCTGTGCCTATGTCCCCTCCCAGCATGTTTCCCTCTGCCCCCTTATTACATGGCTGGTGGCTGCGATCAGAATTGGCGTGTATGGATGAAGGACTAAATCGCGTTCAGCGCCACAAAACTGACCCTAAGGATGGCAGGTAAGCACAATTGTCTGTTACTAAGGGGCTTATTTATCACAATCTGCATTTTAAATGTAGACATGATAAATATTTAACGCCCAAATTTGCAATATGTAAATTTATATTTTCTTGCAAATTCACTAAAATCCTCTTGCCAGAAGATGGGCTCCGATAAGAGCCTGCCCTGGGGAAGAACTGGAAGCAGTATGATAGCGTAACGCCATCACACTGCTTTTTGGTTCAGTTCCTCGGCACACACTGTGCATGCGCAGCTCTCAGAGGCCAACAGAGAGGATTACGGAGCACCCCTCTCCAGAAGAATTTTCAAAATAGTAGCCCAAAGGCTACTATAGGGTAACGCCATCTGGAGATGGCGATACCCTATCGGGGCCAAGTTCTACATAGTGCTGGTAGAAAAGCCATGGCCACTTGCTTGTGTTTTCCCCCAGTTAAAGTTGCCAGCCAGCCCCTAATAGAAGTGGAGGTAAAGCAACCAATAGGATTCTAGCTATTACCTTCTATAAGGCACTAGATAAATGATAAGTAGAATCTGATTGAATCTGATTGGCTGCTATAGGCAACACCTTCCCTTCTATAAACCCGCACTTTAGTAAATAATATACCCCATAGTGTCAGGAGGATGTAAGCTAGGTTTAATAATTGCAAAATTGTGAGCAATATCCTTGTCTTTTGTGACTAGACATATAAAGTGACAAGACTAAAATTTATTTCACTGCTGTGTCCATTTTATGGCAAACTTCTTCCATATCAGAGAATCATAACTATATATTTCATACTGGTTTATTCATGTTACCCAAAAATCCAACTAAATGTAGTTTGTGTATATTGACCTATTAAGGGTTCTAGTATCTGGGCCAGACAGACGAAACGCTGCAAGACTAAATAGATATGTACTTCCTCTTCTCACACATCTTAAAGAATTACCTTGATTACATTGTTTTGTTGAGCAGGTTATGTCCTTATCCAGTATGTAGATGATTTGTTGCTGGCCTCATCATCTTTGGATGCTTGTAAAAAGTCCCCTCTTTCCTTAAAGTTAAGTTCCTTAATGTTTATGACTTGAAGTATCAGCTGGAGAACACATTCTCTCTGCTAAAAGAATACAAGACATACTCAAGGTACCAAGACCCCCTACTGTCTCTTAGATATGAACTGTGTTGGGTATAGCTGGCTATTGCCACCAGAGAATTGTGGGCTATGATTAGATATGTGCAGGGACAGTTTTCAGAGAACAGACAACAACCGAATTTAGAACGGAATCACTTTGGGGTACCGAGTCGAACCGAGTCACGATTCGGATCTTCCTGCAGTTCGGAACTCGGATTTAAGACCGAACTCAGGTTTTGGGTGGCCTGCCAACAGGCCAAAATTACATCATTTTAAGTGTTTTTTCTTTTTTAATTTTTAAAAGGAAACAGATCTTAAACCGAAACCAGAACACGAGGGTGGTTTGGCAAAACGAAAACCAAAACATAGGGGGTCGGTGCACATCTCTAGTTATGATTCACTTGTCAAACACCTTCACTCATATGAACACTCCGGAAATTCTCCCATAAAACAAAAACAGAAGAAGCTTTCATAGTCATCACTTTCTTTGGCATCTGTTCTGGGTTTTCCGGACTACTTTACGGGGAGATATATGAGTCTTATTTGCTAGATACAAACAGATTCACTTTGGTGGTGGCAACCCCCAACAACAATTGCTTGTTTACAGAGCAAAAGTAGCCTTGTGGGGTGCAATTTTGGAATAATTCTCTGGCCAAGGCTACAATTTTACAGTTGGGGCTCATCATTATGTAGCAATAATTTTAATAAAAATGTATTTCCATCCTTGAAGCATCCAAAACTTAGCAAATACTTGAAATAACGTCTTCCTCTGCCCTAATGCCAAAACCATCTGTTGAGATGAGTTTTTAATTGAAAATAATTTTTTTACATGATGGTAGAGAATCACATTAAGTTGTCACAGCCTTTTTAGAAAATATTAATGAAAAGAAAACATATCACACTGTTTTAATACCTGGAGAAGCCATAGAGACGCTGCAGACGCATCTGGCTCATTCTAAGGATTCCAATTCATCGCCAAGAATCTGGAACCTGATACAACTCATCAAAGCAATGAAAATGACATATTGTGTTCTAACAATTTTTGTTCTGTGTTCTTGCCATGTATAAATATTAATGATTTCCTAGGAAGATAATGACAGCCTACTATATTAATAATTTTATATAGCACGTTATTAGAATGTAAAATGAGGATATCCAAGCAATTTCAGTTTCCAATCTAAAAGTACCTAAAATAATTGTAGATTATAGCAACTTTTTAACCTTTTACTGTAAAAACTTACAATGGCAAACGCAGGATTTTGAAAGGGGGGTTTCCAAATGCTAATATACCACTCAGCCTATGAAGGGGTACACACACACTGACTGACACAGACACACACCTCTATCATTAAAAAACATGATTGCGTCAGACAAATAAATACAACCTTGTAGAGAGATAATGGAGATAAAGTACCAACCAATCAGCTCCTGTCACTTTACAGGCTGTGTTTGAAAAATTAAAGTTAGGAGATGATTGTTTGGTATTTTATTTCTCTCCACTTTATCTCTCTCCAAGTCTTAGTACATAGACCCCCAAATGTTTGAGGTCAGCACACCAGGACCACAACAAATCTGTAGTTATAGTAGGTTAAAATCTTGTTGCTTGATTAATTCGCCATGAAAATTCATGAGGAACCTGACAATGATACAAACCTTATCAGATGAAATGTTTATAGATCCATCTTCAAATAAGGAGACCTCCCTTAGTAGTAAATTTGCGTACCCTCCCCCTGTCCCCCCCTAACCCTAACCCCTCTCCCGGTGGTGCCTAACCCTAACCTACCCTTGGTGGTGCTTAACCCTAACCTCCATCCGATGGTACCTAACCCTACCCCCCCCCCCACCCCACACCCTAAACCTAACTCTCTTAGGTTGGTGTCTAAACCCTAAACTCCCCCCTCTGGTTCCTCAACCTATCCCGCCATGCCCGGGCTAACACTAAGTCTAAGCGGCATACTTACCTTCGGGATTCCGGCGGTCTGGATGCCGACGTCAGTATCTTCATCCTCTTCGGCATAGCGGTGTCGATATCTTGATCCTCTTCGGGATTCCGGCGTCGGTATGTCAGATCCCAAGATTAACAGCAGCAGATCTAATTAAACCTCCTGTGAAGGTTTAAAGTAACCAGAACAAATATACTATAGATGATCTGCGCTAAAAAATCAGATAGGAGATGACTAAACAACTATAGCTATACAAGAATAAATAATATAGACATGACTGACATAATCATATTATGTTTAATAGAAAATACATATAATAAAGGGTATGTGTATTATATCACTGGAAATGTAAACCAATAAGTTTGAACTGAGGATTCTCCTGTTATATAAAGGAAAATTATATGTATCTAAAAAGATAAAAAATAAATGAATGAAAAAATAAATATAAAATAATCGCACTGTAACAATATTGAGCAGACACAATGTGGTAAAAATTTAGCAAAATATAGCAGCAGCTTTCCAAATAGTGAACCTTGGCATGTGAAAATTGTCACTGTGGCAGTATGCAGAAAGTTATTTTGGTGACCAGGACAATGCTCCAGAGAACATGATGACCATCACCCCTTTAGATTAGGGTAGAGCGGCAGGCTGCCTTTGCGGTAAACCCCTTAGCTTTTGTTAATGATATTATATTCCTGTGTGTTTCTGTAAATACAGATATATATATATATATATATATATATATATATATACAGATACAGATAAATCCATTTTTGGGTATGGTATGATATGTCGACAGCCATAATGTTGACATCCATCATGTTGACATGAGAATGTCGACATGGTCATGATGTCAACATTGACAATATGTCAACAATTATTATGCAGACAGTAATGAAATGTCAACATGTTAGAATGTCGACATATTGTCCATGGTGGCCCAGCGGTGACGGCTGCAGCGGCTCCATACGACTGTCACTTCCAGGCCAGATCGCTGATCCTACAACTCTGACATTAATCCCTTCCCCTAACCCTCCCTCGAGTGCCTAACCCTACCCCCGATCCCTGCAGCCTAAACCTAAGCTCTCACAGCCTGACCCTAACCCTTCCGGCCGCAGCCTATCCCTTATGTCAACATTTAGACAATATTGACATTTCATATGTCAACATTCTGAAGAAGTTAACACGTTGCCCTTTGACACTTTAAAATTGTGATGTCAACATTATGAGTGTCTACATTGTAAATGTCGACCTAATGACTACATCCCCCTATTTTTTATAAATTAAAGCTACTATTCTATCTTTCCACTTGTTTACCTAAGTGATTCCAAACTCACGGAGGTGTTGGCATCTTCAGGTGACACATAAGGCAGATTCAGGTGGCCAGACAGCACTGAATGGGCAAGAAGAGCTTCACAAAAGCCAGTTATCTTCATAGGAAGAACAGGTCAGAAGGAGTGAAGAGGTGCAGCGGCAGCAGTTTTGGCAAACTGGTAACTGCAACAAACAAACAGCCCAACCAGGGGCAGCTCAAGCCATGGGCTGACAGGGCCATCGCCTGGAGCCCCGTAGCCTGGAGAGCGCAGCCCTATGCCCCCAGCCACTGACTGCCATGGAGCCTGGCCCAGGTTGCTCTGGGCTCATCTACTGGCTCACTCCCCCAGACACTTTGCCTTCTCTGCCACTATCAGCATTGCAGGGTGCAGCTACGGGAGGAGGAACACTCTACAGCAAGAGGAGCGACAGGCAGGGTCAGCAGGAGGGGAAGACAGAGATAGACAGCAGGGAGAGTGATAGTTCTATGGGTATTGTGACCAGATGGCCTCAGCCTCCACTCCCGATCAGAGGTTGGGTTTCAATCCCCACTGGGTCTTGGGGTATCAGGGATTCCCTCTTACCGTCAGTGACCGCCTGTCACTGACTCCACCCACTGCGCAGTGGACGGGTTTGTAGCTGCCACCACCAAACTCCTACCGACTGCGTTTGGAATTTCTTACTGCTGTGTATGCGTGAACTAGCTGTGGCCACACCTCCTTATTGGAGTTGGCTGATATGCACTGATCCCTCGCAGTGGACCAGGCTCTACAAGGTAGCTGGCAATGGGCTTGAGCTTTGGAGATGCTTGGCTCAATCCGGAACAGCCGGAGAACAGAATAGCGTTTTGCGCAATTCTGTTGGTCGCAGGATTCAGATGCAGTTGTAAGGCAAAGATGTTTTTTGCTCAATGGTCTTTAAAATGACCCTTCCCCTCAGCTACAAGGGGGTACAGCATACAGAGATGTACAGCAGTCTTGATATTCAAAAGAAACACAAGATATACACATACAAGGCTCCAGGGCCACCATCAGGGGGGGAATGTCGGGATTCTAGTTCCAGGCTTGGACAGTCAGAGAGATGGGGGGGGGGGCCCGCCGGCATAGGCGTAACTAAGAGGTGGTACGGGTATGCACAGGACCACCCATTAGCCATTGTGCCTGCAATTAAAACTACTTTCTGTCTGCCCCATCAGGAAGGAATGAATTTACTTTGCCCGGTAAACTCCGCCCCACGGCCAGCGCTAATAGGGCTAGCGGCACAATTTTGCTTGCAGCTCCTAAGCTCCGCCTCCCCTTCCTCCCTAATCAATAGGACTTCGGCTGGTAACGCATGCATAATGAAGTCATGCCGCGCCGGGTGTGTGTGCCGCCTATAAAGAAGAGCCGAGAAGGAGCGAGCTGCATCTTAGCATATCTAAGGAACAGGAGAGTAGAGAGAGACCATCAGCTTTAAGCTGCTGCAGTAAAGGACAGGGGAAGGCTTTCTGCTTTGCTTTCTCCTTAGTCACCAAGGTAAAATTGTCAGAAACCCCAAATTTATAACATTTCCTTGTTAAAGTGAACTACAGACAATGTATGCTTAAATTATCATACTAGAAAAGTGACATCCTGAGAAAAATAATTTTGTGAGTGTTTAAAGAATGTAGGTTTGCTTACTAGAAAGGGTATATATATATATATATATATATATATATATATATGTAAACTAATAAATAAATAGATCCAGATCCAACATCTGCCAGGTCACAGCAGCTGCCCCACATCCTCGGCAGCCCCCCCTGTCCCCTGTTTTTCCCACACCCTCCCGTCTTGTTATACTTACCCCCCCCCACGATCAGTATTTTTTTCACACTCATCACACCTCAGTGTGAGCTGTGGGAGCTGGTGCATGCAGTGTGCCCATTAAGTTAGACATGTATGTGCCATGGGAATCAGGATACATTTAGTATCCCAACAGTCATAATGGTTTAGAATACCGGCGCTGGAATCCTGACACCTGTCAGAATCCCGGCGCCTGTATCCCGACCGCCGGCATCTCAATTGTTGGAACTACTACTCTTTAGGGGCCCTGGACCAACCATGGACACAGAGAACCCACCCCCACCAGGCACAGCAGCCACGCTCATAGTCTTTTCAGCATCCTTTTCTGGGCAGGAGTGGCTACACTACTGTGCTTGTCATGCCCACTCTATAGCTATATAGACTTACAAAATATCTTGGCAGCCCTAAGGGTTGAAACTAGGATCACCCATTACCAAGTGTCTAGTTTTGCCTATGCCTGCTGGCTGTTCCTACCACCCACTGTGCAACAGTTACCATTACAGGGGATGGCCCATCCACTCATACTGCTTGCCCACACCTGCTCGTTAGCTACTCCCACCCCCTATGCAATGCATTGACAGGGGGTCCCACTAATACTGCTGAGGCCGGCGGCCGTGCAATAAAGTTTTTTTTTTTTCTTTGCTGACCGGCGCGTGTATGATGTCCACTATTGTGATGTCATGAGGCTGCAAGGCAGAGGAGCTGCAGCATGTTAGCCAGGTGTCATGCGGGGGGTGGCTGGCAGAGACTGAAGGGAGCTGGCTTTCAAAAACAAGGGGAATGGTTGGCAGAGACGGGGATGGCCGGCGGACACAGAAAAAGGGCTGGCTGGCAGAGACAGGGGGCTGGCTGGCAAAGACAGATGGGGGCTGCCTGGCAGAGACAGAAGGGGGCTGGTTGGCAAAGACATGGGGCTGGCTGGCAGAGACAGAAAGGGGGATGACTGGCAGAAACAGAAGGGTGCTGGCGGTGACAGAAAGGGGGATGAAAGGCAAAGACAGAAGGGGGCTGGTGGAGACAGAAAGGGGGCTGGCTGGCAGAGACAGGGGGCTGGCTGGCAAAGACAGAAGGGGGCTTCCTGGCAGAGACAGAAAGTAGGATGGCTGGTGGAGACAGAAACAGGGCTGGTTGGCAGAGACAGAAAGGGGGCTGGCTGGCAGAAATAGAAGGGGGCTGGTAGGCAGAGACAGAAATGGGGCTGTGGCAGAAACAGAAGGGGGGCTGGCTGGCAAAGACAGAAAGGGGGCTGGCAGGCAGAGACAGGGGGGCTGGTGGGCAGAGACAGAAAGAGTACTGAGAGACACTGCAGGGCTGGAGTTGCAGAAACACAGGGGGGGGCCCTGCCTGTTTTGTTAGTCTCGGGCCCCACAATTTCTGATGGCAGCCCTGCAGGGCTCACATGCCCTTCTTTTATGCCAGGCCAACACACATTACCACAGGTGGTAAGTCCGCCCTGTGGTGTGTAACCAATCACCTTAAGTGCATGTGCTGTGCATGTGCTGCCCACATGCATGTTTAACATTGTCCCCTATGGACAGTGGGGAGTGGCCCCACCCGCAGGGCTCAGACACGTCTCTGGCTCCATCCCGTCTGGAAGGGACAAAGTTTTCCTCCAAAACAGACTTCCAGGGATCTGCTAAGGGACAAAAGTCTGCCACCTCTGCCTGAATCTGAGCTCCAGAGGAGGGCTGCAGGACTGGGACCCAGCCACAGGTATATTTACAAAAATTTGAGTTTTTAGAAGTGGAGATGTTGCCCATAGCAACCAGTCAGATTATAGCTATTATGTCCTAGATGGTGCTAGTTAAATGTTAAGTAGAATCTGATTGGTTGCTATGGGTAACGTCTCCACTTCTAAAAACCCGCAGTTTACTTTATATACCCCCTAGTGAGGGGTACAACCACAGTACTCAGAGACCCTACGCAGGCAACATGAAAGTAGAAGCAGAAGACCCCCAGCCCAAGAAGCAGAAGCTGGAAGAGCACTGAGGAAACACTTGAAAAAGCTGCCAATCCGACAGGGAAACACGTTGATGTGACACCCCTATTCAGACATCAGCACTTTATCCACTAGAGCACCATTGACAGATTGGAATTTTTCAGTTGTGGCTACCGTTTACAGTCTGAGACTAAGAGCACTCTCACCAATTGGGATCTGCGGTCTCACCCAGTAAGTCTTGGTCCAACATTGCCATCTCCCAGTATCAGTGTCTGACAAAGATTTCACCAAGGACTACACTGAGACGCAGAGACATCCTGGGATACCTAGCACACCTTTGGAATCCTTCAGCTTTGGTGGTTGGCAATCAGTGGTTACCCCTGGATATCTGGGACTTACTCTATACTAGGGGTGAGCGGGTTCGGATTTCTGAAATCCGAACCCCCCCGAGCCCCCCCGATCCGAGTCCGATCCGAGTCAGGCTCGACTTTTCCCGCCTGACTCGGATTCTGAAATCGAGGCAAAACGTCATCTTCCCGCCTTCCGAGTCTCGCGGGTTTTGGATCCTATATAAGGTACCCACGTCGGCGCCATTTTCTCACTCGGCTGTGGACAGTGAAGAGGGAGGGTGGGAGTTAGGGCTGGCTGGGCTGTGTAGTGTAGTGTAGTGTAGTGCAGAGTAGTGTTGTGCTGTGCTGTGCTGCGCTGTGCTGCTGTTGTCCACTACTTCAAAGTCCATAGGGGCTGGCTGTGTTGTGCTGTGCTGCTGTTGTTAATAGGGGCTGTGTCCACTACTTCAAAGTCCATAGGGGCTGGCTGGACTGTGTTGTGCAGTCAGTTGTCCATAGGGGCTGTGTCCACTCCAAAGTCCTGTGCAGTGTCCCAGTCCTAAAGGGGTGCTGTAGTGTTGGCCAGGGGGTGCTCTGTCCATCAGGGGTGCTCCCCCAAGTGCTAAAAAAATAATATTTTTTTTGTGTTTGTGAATTGTGTGCGCAGTAGCCGCACGTGCATCAACAAAGTAGTGCCAAGCGTGCGCCTGTGTCATAAGTAAAGGGCCGGCTGGCTTGACCGTTAAAGGGTGCTGTAACCCCCAAAGTACACTCCAGTCCAAACCAAAAAAAAAATTATTTTCTGTGTTTGTGAATTGTGTGCGCAGTAGCCGCACGTGCATCAACAAAGTAGTGCCAAGCGTGCGCCTGTGTCATAAGTAAAGGGCCGGCTGGCTTGACCGTTAAAGGGTGCTGTAACCCCCAAAATACACTCCAGTCCAATCCAAAAAAAAAATTATTTTCTGTGTTTGTGAATTGTGTGCGCAGTAGCCGCACGTGCATCAACAAAGTAGTGCCAAGCGTGCGCCTGTGTCATAAGTAAAGGGCCGGCTGGCTTGACCGTTAAAGGGTGCTGTAACCCCCAAAGTACACTCCAGTCCAAACCAAAAAAAAAATTATTTTCTGTGTTTGTGAATTGTGTGCGCAGTAGCCACACGTGCATCAACAAAGTAGTGCCAAGCGTGCGCCTGTGTCATAAGTAAAGGGCCGGCTGGCTTGACCGTTAAAGGGTGCTGTAACCCCCAAAGTACACTCCAGTCCAAACCAAATAAAAAATTAATTTCTGTGTTTGTGAATTGTGTGCGCAGTAGCCGCACGTGCATCAACAAAGGAGCAGCGCCAAGCGTGCGCCTGTGTCCCATAAGTAAAGAGCCGGCTGGCTCATTTCTTAAAGGCTGGTGTAACCCACAAAGTGCACTACTCTCCAGCAAAAATAAAAAAACTATTTTCTGTGTTTAGCCGCACGTATATATCAAATCGATATAACATAAATGGAGGACCAAACTTTCTCCGATAAAAATAAAATAGAGAAAGATCAAGAACCACTTCCTCCTAGTGCTGAAGCTGCTGCCACTAGTCATGACATAGACGATAACATGCCATCAACGTCGTCTGCCAAGGCCGATGCCCAATGTCATAATAGAGGGCACATACAATCCCAAATGACAAAGTTCAGGAAAATGACCTTGAAAAAAACATTTAAATCAGCAGAAGAGAAACGTAAACTTGCCAATATGCCATTTACGACACGGAGTGGCAAGGAACGGCTAAGGTCGATCCCTAGTATGTTCATGACTAGTGGTTCAGCTTCACATGATGATGGAAGCCCACCTCCCACTAAAAAAATCAAAAGATTTAAGCTGGCAAAAGCACAGCGAAGAACTGTGCTTTCTAAGAAGATATCACAAATCCCCAAGGAGAGTCCAAGTGTGGTGGTGGTTGCGATGCCTGACCTTCCCAGCACTGGACGGGAAGAGGTGGCTCTTTCCACCATTTGCACGCCCCCTGCAAGTGCTGAAAGGAGCACCCACAGTCCACTTGCTGATATGCCAATTGAAGATGTCACTGTTGAAGTACAACAGGATGAGGATACTGGTGTAGCTGGCGCTGAGGAGGAAGTTGGCGAGGAGGATTCTGATGGTGATGTGGTTTGTTTAAATCAGGCTCCGGGGGAGACAGTTGTTGTCCGTGGGATGAAAAAGCCCATCACGGTCATGCCTGGGCAGAAGACCAAACATTCCACCTCTTTGGTCTGGCAATATTTCTATCCAAATCCGGACAACAACTGTCTTGCCATATGTACCATATGTAAAGGTGAAATAAGTAGGGGTAGGGACGTCAACCACCTAGGAACATCCTCCCTTATACGGCACCTGCAGCGCGTTCATAAAAAGTTACTGTCAAGTTCAGAAACTTTGGCTAAGACCGTAAGCAGTCCAGGGACACCTAAATCCCGTTGTCCTGTTGTATCCAAGCGCCTGCAAACCACACCGTCAACTCCCTCCTCGTCAATTTCCTCCTTAGTCAGGATCGGAAGTAGTCCTGCAGGCCATGTCACTGGCATGACTGACTCTCCTATCCGGGATTCCTCCGGAGGATCCTGCATTGCTACGCCTCCTGCTGCTGCTGCTGCTGTTGCTGCTGCTGGGAGTCGTTCATCATCCCAGAGAGGAAGTAGGAACACCACTACTTTTACTAAACAATTGACCCTCCAACAGTCCTTAGCGAGGAGGATGAAGTACGACAGCAGTCATCCTGAAGCAAAACGTATAACTGAGGCCTTGACTGCTATGTTGGTGTTAGACGTGCGTCCGGTATCCGCCATTAGTGCAGTGGGATTTAGACAATTGATGGAGGTAGTGTGTCTCCGGTTCCAAATCCCGTCTAGATTCCACTTCACTAGGCAGGCGATACCGAGACTGTACAGAAACGTCAGAAAAAGTGTCCTCAGTGTCCTGAAAAATGCCGTTGTACACAATGTCCTCTTAACCATGGACATGTGGACAAGTGGAACAGGGCAGACTAAGGACTATATGACTGTGACAGCCCACTGGATAGATGTATCACCTTACGCAGCAACAGCAGCAGCGTCACCAGTAGCAGCATCTCAGAAATGCCAGCTCGTTCCAAGGCAGGCTACGCTGTGTATCACCGGTTTCAGTAAGAGGCACACCGCCGACAACCTCTTAGAGAAACTGAGGGAAATCATCGCCCAGTGGCTTACCCCACTTAGACTCTCCTGGGGATTTGTGATATCTGACAACGCCACCAATATTGTGCGGGCATTACATCTGGGCAAATTCCAGCACGTCCCATGTTTTGCTCACACAATAAACTTGGTGGTGCAGAATTTTCTGAAAAGCGACAGGGGCGTGCAGGAGATGCTTTGGGTGGCCCGAAAAATTTCTGGCCACTTTCACCATTCAGCGACTGCGTGCCGAAGACTGGAGCGCCAGCAAACACTCTTGAACCTGCCCCGCCATCACCTGAAGCAAGAGGTTGTGACGCGGTGGAACTCAACCCTCTATATGCTTCAGGGGATGGAGGAGCAGCAAAAGGCCATACAAGCCTATACATCCACCTATGACATAGGCAAAGGAGGGGGTATGCACCTGACTCAAGCGCAGTGGAGAATGATTTCCGTGTTGTACAAGGATCTCCAGCCCTTCGAACTTGCCACACGTGAAGTCAGTTCAGACACTGCCAGCTTGAGTCAGGTCATTCCCCTCATCAGGCTTTTGCAGAAGCAGCTGGAGAAAGTGAAGGAGGAGCTAAGACGGAGCGATTCCGCTCGGCATGTGGGACTTGTGGATGAAGCCCTTCATTCGCTTTGCCAGGATTCCAGGGTGGTCAATCTGTTGAAATCAGACCACTACATTTTGGCCACAGTGCTCGATCCTAGGTTTAAAGCCTATGTGGTGTCTCTCTTTCTGGCCGACACAAGCCTGCAGAGGTGCAAAGACCTGCTGGTGAACACACTGTCAGCTGAAGTGGAACGTGACACGTCAACAGCTCCTTCTTCATTTTCTCCCGCAACTGGGGCTGTCAGGAAAAAACTTAGGTATCCTAAGCAACCCGCTGGCGGTGATGCAGGGCAGGCAGGACCAAGTTTGGACATCTGGTCCGGACTGAAGGACCTGGCAACAATTTCTGACATGTCTACTGTCACTGCATATGATACTGTCACCATTGACAGAATGGTGGAGGATTATATCGGTGACAGCATCCAAGTAGGCATGTCAGACAGTCCATACCTGTACTGGCAGGAAAAAGAGGCAATTTGGAGGCCCCTGTACAAACTGGCTCTATTTTACCTGAGTTGCCCCCCCTCCAGTGTGTACTCCGAAAGAGTGTTTAGTGCAGCCAGGAACCTTGTCAGCGAAAGGCGTAGGAGGTTGCTTCCACAGAATGTGGAGAAGATGATGTTCATCAAAATGAATTATCAGCTCTTCCAGGGAGACCAGCCTCCAGAACGTACAGAGGGACCTGTGGTGGTGGATTCAAGTGGGGACGAGTTAATACTTTGTGAGGATGAGGATGTACACACTGAAGAGGGTGAGGAATCGGTGGATGAGGAGGATGAGGATGACATCTTGCCTCCGTAGAGCCAGTTTGTGCAGGGATAGATTAATTGCCAGCTTGTTTTGTGGGGGCCCAAACGAACCAATCATTTGAGCCACAGTTGTATGGCAGACCCTGGCGCTGAAATGATTGGTTTGTTAAAGTGTGCATGTCCTGTTTATACAACATAAGGGTGGGTGGGAGGGCCCAAGGACAATTCCATCTTGCACCTCTTTTTTTTCTTTGCATTATGTACAGTTTGGGGCTTAGTTTTTCAAACTGCCATCCTGTCTGCCACTGCAGTATCACGCCTAGATGGGTCACGTGTTTGTGCCGCCCACTCGTGTCGCTTAGCATAGTCATCCAGCTACCTCGGTGCAACCTTTTGGACATAAAATCACTATTGTGAGGTGTGAGGTGTTCAGAATAGACTGGAAATGAGTGGAAAGTAAGGTTATTGAGGTTAATAATAGCATAGGAGCAGAAAAACCTACAAATTCTGTGATTTTAGCTGTTTTTATGCTTTTTTTTTCCAAAAAATACAGATCCAAAACACAAAACCCAGAACCCAAAACACGGAAGGGTGGTTTTGGCAAAACCAATCCAGATCCAAAACACGAAGAAAGATCCAGATCCAAAACCAAAACACAAAACACGAAAAGTGGCCGGTGCACACCCCTACTCTATACTAACCATCACCAAATGAAATATATGCTGGATTACCAGAAGAACATATCTTTATCATATTTATCTATTTCTGCACTGAATTTCCAACATACTTTATACGTGTCCGGTGCCGAC
The DNA here is from genome assembly GCA_031769625.1 of Taudactylus pleione. Taxonomy (NCBI): domain Eukaryota; kingdom Metazoa; phylum Chordata; class Amphibia; order Anura; family Myobatrachidae; genus Taudactylus; species Taudactylus pleione. The sequence continues at coordinate 25,241,364 of JAUIMM010000113.1, read as the reverse complement.
TAGACTGTGTCTGCAAACTGAGTCTCTCTATTCCAAGAGCTTTTTTATCTGTGACATACATGTCTATCATTGAATATTTTGTATGCTGATATTCATCATTGTTTTAATGTGTTAATCTGACTTAAATTAGTAAAATGTTTTTTCACTGTAGCGCTGCTTTAGCTACCTTTTAGCACTGAGGAAACGCTGGATCCATACCCCCATCATGCATGCTACTGGACTAGCAGAAAGCATGCTGCTCAGTCTCTGCATGTTTGCAGGCAGTGAGGTGTATGGTAATAATAAGTGGTGGATGGTGGATGCCTGCTGTTCTGTGCTGATGCGCACACCCCTTTCCTCCCTTTCAGCCTTTATAGTATAAACGTGTCTATATTATTGTGTTTATTGTGTGTGTGTGTGTGTGTGTGTGTACTGTATGTGTGTGTGTGTACTGTATGTGTGTGTGTGTGTGTGTGTGTGAGGCTATGGGGACAGCCTGTGTGTGTGAGGCTATGGGGCAGTGTGTGTGTGTGAGGCTATAGGGGGCAGCATATGTGTGTGTGAGGCTATGGGGGCAGTGTGTGTGTGAGGCTATGGGGGCAGTGTGTGTGTGTGAGACTATGGGGCAGTGTGTGTGTGTGAGACTATGGGGGCAGAGTGTGTGTGTGAAACTATGGGGGCAGTGTGTGTGTGTGAGACTATGGGGGCAGTGTGTGTGTGAGGCTATGGGGGCAGTGTGTGTGTGTGAGGCTATTGGGGCAGTGTGTGTGTGTGAAACTATGGGGGCAGTGTGTGTGTGAGACTATGGGGGCAGTGTGTGTGTGAGGCTATAGGGGGCAGCATATGTGTGTGTGAGACTATGGGGGCAGCGTGTGTGTGTGAAATTATGGGGGCACTGTTTGTGTGAGACTATGGGGGCAGTGTGTGTGTGTGAGACTATGGGGGCAGTGTGTGTGTGTGAGGCTATGGGGGCAGTGTGTGTGTGTGAAACTATGGGGGCAGTGTGTGTGTGAGGCTATGGGGGCAGTGTGTGTGTGTGAGGCTATGGGGCAGTGTATGTGTGTGTGAGGCTATGGGGGAAGTGTGTGTGAGACTATGGGTGCAGCGTGTGTGTGAGGCTATGGGTGCAGCATGTGTGTGTGAGGCTATGGAGGCAGCGTTTGTGTGAGGCTATAGGGGCAGCGTATGTGTGAGGCTATAGGGGCAGTGTATGTGTGTGAGGCAATAGGGGCAGCATGTGTGTGTATAAGGCTATGGGGCAGCGTATGTGTGTATGAGGCTGTAGGGGGCAGTGTATGTGTGAGGCTACGGGGACAGCCTGTGTGTGAGACTATGGGGGCAGCGTGTGTGTGAGACTATGGGGGCAGCGTGTGTGTGAGACTATGGGTGCAGCGTGTGTGTGAGGCTATGGGTGCAGCATGTGTGTGAGGCTATGGGGGCTGCATGTGTGTGAGACTATGGGTGCAGCATGTGTGTGTGAGGCTATAGGGGCAGCATGTGTGTGAGGCTATAGGGGCAGTGTATGTGTGTGAAGCAATAGGGGCAGCGTATGTGTGTGTGAGGCAATAGGGGCAGCGTGTGTGTGAGACTATGGGAGCAGCATGTGTGTGTGGTGAGGCTATGGGGGCAGCCTGTGTGTGTGAGGCTATGGGGGCAGTGTGTGTGTGTGAGGCTATAGGGGCAGCGTATGTGTGTGTGAGGCTATGTGGCAGCATGATTTTGAGGTTATAGGAGCAGTGTGTGTGTGTGAGGCTATGGGGGCAGTGAGTGTGTGAGGCCATGGGGCAGTGTATGTGTGAGGCAATGGGACAGAGTGGGTGTAAGGCAGTGGGGCAGTGTGCATTTGTGAGTCTATGGGGGCAGTGAGTGTGTGAGGCTATGGGGGCAGTAAGTGTGTGAAGCCATGGGGCAGTGCATGTGTGAGGCTATGGGGGCAGTGTGTGTGGGAGGCAATGGGACAGAGTGTGTATAAGGCAGTGGGGCAGTGTGAATTTGTGAGTCTATGGGGGCAGTGTATGTGTGAGACACTGGAGGCAGCGTGTGTGTGTGTGTGTGAGGCTATGGGAGCAGTGTATGTGTGAAACTATGGGGGCAGTTAGTGTGTGAGGACATGGGACAGTGTGAGTGTGTGAGGCTATAGGGCAGTGTGTATTTTAAGCTGTGGGGGCAGAGTGTGTGAGACTATTGGGACAGCAGGCTGGCCCTGCTGTCACATCTAACAGCTTACTTCCTACTTTGCTGCCCCCTCCTCTGGCGGAAGCCCGACAGTGCTGGAAATCCTGATCGTCCCTAAAGTAAGTACTTACTAACCTAACCAACCCCCCTAACCCTCCTTAGGGGTGCCTAACCCTAACCTCCCCCCCGTGCCTAACCCTAACCCCCCCTTCCCCGCTGTCTAAACCTAAGTCCCCCGGGGGGGTGCCTAACCCTAAGTCCCCCCGGGTGTGTCCAACCCTAACCCTCTGTGAGGAAATCGCTGGGAAAATGGCGGCTGCGCCACTTTTCCTGTGACCTGCACATGCGCAGTAGACTCTAGGCACACTCTAGTGCCCATACTGATGCTGTGGTCAGCGGTCAGACGTGTCAGTCTGCTGGGAGTCGCCGGGGAGAGAGGAGGGGGCCCCGGATGGGCCATGAACACGGGCCACCTTCTCTGTTATTATGCCTCTGATTACACATGTTTATCTATGGCAGCCCGGAGGGAAAGGCACAGTTCAGTATAATCTGTCCCACCTACAGTATGTACCTAACGCTGTGAATGTTATGACTGTACTGTACATGTACACTTTTAACAGCAAAAGAAAAAGATTCTAGACTTTATAAAGTATCCTATACAACTTTATCAGACTTCAACTCAGGAATCTGACACAGACTTTGCCTTTGTCTTAGGGAACTAACCAGACAGGCAATAACCATAAAAATATAAGTATAACTTAGTTTATACGGTATTACATTTGCAAATGTTTATTTAATGCACTTTTTACACGCACCACACAAATTTGGTTTCTAAAACGTTTAAATCATGCAAAGAAATGTTTTGTTTTATCTAAAATTATTTTAATGAAGTATCTGTAAAAACAGCTTGTGTACCAGCTGCTTTGTGTACGCTGTTTTTCAGGCCTGATTTATGAGTTTATGTATAAGTTTGCATAACTATAATAATTCATTTGCTTATGGAAATATAGAAACATAGAGATAACTATTCTCTTGAAGCATGATTTGTGTTTGTTTATCATTTTATGTGCACTCATTCACCCTCAGATTTAATGAATATACTGGAAATTAACGATTCATAATACAGCATTTTCCAAATTTAGAATTGTACAATGCAAATAGTGATATTCAGTATTCAGTATGAGCAGTTACTATAATTTCATTAGTAAATTGTATCAATTAAACTCATTGCTATAATGAGGCTCACTAATGGTTAAATACCAAATGGAATCTAGCCGCACCTAACCTATTAGAGCGACTTTCTCACTCTCTGACCAATCAGAGTGAAGCCATTCTATTGATTAGTTATTTGGAGGCCTCCTGTTATGGTTTTATTAATGTATATAACTATTTAAACATTTCTGTACAGTAAAAGGACATTCATCATCAACAATGCTATGATAGTGAGTGGTGCCTTAAGTATGCTGCATCATCATCATCACTCTTGTTGTCTTGATGTGCTTTAAACATATCTTCATGTGGATGCATGTACATGTTTATATTAAATTGCATGAGTCGTAAGATATGTGCAACTCAAAAAACCCCCATAAATGATTTATTTATTTACAATTACTTATATAGCCCCAGCATGTTCTGTTGCGCTTTACAATTTGGAACAAAATAGTAATAAAACAAGACTGGGTAATAACAGACAGACCTAGAGGTAAGAGGGCCCTGCTCACAAGCTTACAATCTATAGGGAAATAGGCATTGATACACAAGGGAAGTGCTACATACTGCATAATGGCCAAGCTATATATTTACTTTTGTGTAGTTCTGTGTTGGAATTATGGAATATATGACTGACAATAAAAACGAATGCGGATGTGGATAAACATATTCAAATATATGGGGTGGATTAGACATGTACACAACTATGGGGACTGGATGAAGAATAATGGCTTGGATGAGCCTGGAATGGCTTAAACCAGAAGGCTGGTGGGCTGACTTGAGTGGTAATCACATGTGCATTGTAGAACCTATTAGACAGTAGTGGGTGTGGCATAGGCCTGGAAGTCTTCCAGTCCTATTTCAATTGGCAGATGGGGACATTTGTTTTCTCCACATGATAATTGGAAAATGGTCCACGGAACACCCGTAGATTATTAAGTGTTTCTACCTTATACATAGCATGTATAGGTTGGGTAGAGGTGTTGCCTGGCATGTTTATGATGAAGAGTTTTGTCGTTAACGACACATGCTTTCAATTATTGACTTTGGGTGCAAAGCACTTGCCTTCTGGCGTAGCCAACCAGCATTGCTCTACCACAAGAAAGGGTAAGTGCTGTGAATTCAACTCTGCTCAGTGCAAACTTTGTAATTTTTGACACCTCTGCATCAAATGTGGGAATTGCCACCCTGTGTCCGGCTGCTCTAAACCCATTGCTGCTCCAGCATCTGGGAAGTCAGCCAGATCCAGGGCTGCTAACTAAAGCGCACACAGTAAATGCCGTGTTTTTGAGTGCTGGTTTTAAGTTTAGTTTTTCGTTTACCAGTCGTTTCAGTTGTGCCAGTTGGTTCTCCTAAGAAACTGCGTTCAGCAGGGGAGCTTCACTTGTTGTTAAGGAATATGGTCCTTAAAGAAGTCCGGCTGGGTCACATGATTGGACCCTTCTCTTCTCCACCCATAGCAGAATTGATGTTGTCTCTTATCGGCATCGTCCCTAAGAAGGCACCAAAGTCTTTTAGGCTCATTCAACATCTATCTTACCCATCTGGACTATCAGTTAATGACCAGGCATTGGAGATCATCCAGGCCCATGGTTGTGGCACTTTAATTGATCAAGAGTCAATTGACAATGAATTGTGAGGACAAGATGGCTCCTAGTTGAAATTTAATTAGCAAGTTGCAGTCTTGAGGACTGATATGCACTTGGCTAGTTGCAACCTTAATAGCTGGTATGCACTTGTCTAGTTGCAGTCTTGAGGACTTGTATGTACTTGGCTAGTTGCAGCCTGACTAGCTGGTATGCACTTGGCTAGTTGCAGTCTTGAGGACTGGTATGCACTTGGCTAGATGCAGCCTGAATAGCTGGTGTGCACTTGGCTAGTTGCAGCCTGAATAGCTGGTATGCACTTGGCTAGTTGCAGTCTTGAGGACTGGTATGCACTTGGCTAGATGCAGCCTGAATAGCTGGTATGCACTTGGCTAGTTGCAGCCTGAATAGCTGGTATGCACTTGGCTAGTTGCAGTCCTGAGGACTGGTATGCACTTGGCTATTTGTAGCCTTAATACCTGGTATGCACTTGGCTAGTTACAGTCTTGAGGACTGGTATGCACTTGGCTAGTTGCAGCCTGAATAGCTGCTATGCACTGTTGGATATCAGGAATTGCTGTAAAAGTTTATTGCTTGCATAAATATACAGACAATGAATTGCAACTGAAACGGAGGAGTTGTAAATTGTAAATAGTGTACATAGCACTGAATATCAGTGCAGACAGCAGGGTGTTATATAGCTGATTGTCCACACAGGGGCTGCTGAGAGTGCTGGAATGAATAAACAAAAGTTCACTGTTATGAAGTGCAACTGACACTGCTTTAATGTACTTGCTGGGAATCCACACAGACACAAGTGTGGCAGACTCTGCTCTGTTGTAACTTGCAGGTAAATCACACACACGCTGGGAAGCGGCAGTTACTGCGTAGATGTAACTTGCAGGGAGCACACAGACGCTGATGTGTGGCAGGCACTGCTCTGAAGTATTTGCAGGAAAATCACACAAACGCTGGGAAGCGGCAGCCAGTGCTTAGATGTAACTTGCAGGGAGATCACAGACACTGGACACGAGGAGATGGAACACACAGAAGGATAACCTCTCACTAGAACCGGAATGCCACAACAAGAGCTATAGCCGACATCAGAGCAGAGCTCCAGCAGGGGTAAAGAAGGAAGGTGATTCAATCAGCGCAGGAAGGCAGAGACAGAACAGTCAGGTAGGAAAACCTTGTGGAGCAGCAGCATTCTTGTCTCATAGCAATGGGCCTGAGAAAACTTCCCGAAGCACCATTGTCAGACAAGTTGCAGTGGTGGCTTGTGACACCTTGAATCCTGACTATTTTAGGAAAATTGACTTTCGCCTGAATGACAGATACTAAATAGACAACTGCTTGCCTATGGAGTGTCGCGTCTCTTTCGCCTTTTTGAAAAATTCAGCTTTATTCTGTATTGGTGCGTTGAGTATAGGTCCTGGGGCTGGGGTATCGAGCACTATCTAGATGATTTTCTTTGTGTCAGTTCTGCTGATTCACCTCGTAATTGCTGCACTCCATTAAGGTCCATTCTGATTGTTTGCAACACAACCGTAGGCCCTGTGATTCAGTTGTCCCACCTTGGTAACGCAATTGATACCTTGGATGGTTGTTGTCGCCTGCAGCCAGACAAAATTCTAAAGTTGAAAGATGCCATTCAGATCTGCTTGGTAGCTGGAGAGGTCACTTTACATCAGGCTCAGTATCTGTTGAGCTTGCTCAACTTTACCAGCCGTGTTATCCCCATGGGCCGAGTTTTCTCCCGCAAGCTCCAGAAGGCCACTGCAGGCGTCCATAGGCCACACACCATTTTATTCGCCTCTCTACAGAAATAAAAAGGGACCTCTCTATTTGGCTCTCTTTTCTCACTGACTTTAATGGTGTGCTCCTTTAGATCCCCCAGCAGTTCCCAGTTCCAATTTGCAGTTGTTTACTAATGATGCCAGCTCCAATGGGTTCGGGTATTACCTGGATGGGGCCTGGTGCACTGCCACTTGCCTTCTCTCCCGGGAGGCTTCAAATTTTTCAGGTGTCCCCTGTCGAGACAAGACCAGCTTAAAATTAGGTCGTAACGACGCCATCTTGTAAATCAGATCGCAAAATGCCATTTTGCGAATGGCCGCCCATTAATACGCACAATTGCGCTGTTAACTAGTCGCATATGAGCGAATGCATAAGATCCTGTATGAAAACGCTGTTTGTTAGCTTCATGCGCACGCATCTGCCCCAAGTTAACTAGCGTCTTTATATCAAACCCCAAATACTTACACAGTACATATTCACATAAAAGGTCTCATAAGCTTTAAAGTATAAGATTCAAGTTTGTTCATTTATTATAATTGCTGTGAAATAAAGGTTATTTGGTAGCTAAGGTTTAATACATGATAAGTAAGTCATGTTTGATATTATACTGATCTGCACTCTTTCAACAGCATTCTGGTATCGTCAGTGTGAAGATCGCAACATGCATTCTCAACTTATGAACCGCAGAGACTTAAAGCACCGAAATGTACATTATATGACCAACTGTTAGGATGTGCATAAGGCAGGAAACCAGAGACAACCAGTTTTTAGAGGCTGGACTGTGTCTATTTGAATCAACCTGTTAAATGCTCTGCAACAGCTGCATCCTCCTTGGGAACCAATGGCATCAGCGACAAGCCTCTCTATTGTGTTGTCTGTTTCTGTGAGAGTATAAACGTGTGTGTTGTGACCCCAGTCTGAGTCTTCTTGCTGAATGCTGATAGACGGGGGTTTCTTGCTGATGCCTACATCTGGCCCAGAGCGCTGCGTATGTATAACTGTACTTGGGTCTGTATAATTCTTTGCGCTAAATTGTACTTAGATCATAGCGTGTAACTGACTGTACTTTTACTTGAAATATCACTTTGTGCTTTGTAACCACAGGTTCAAGGTCTGGAGTCTTTATTTACTATATGACTGCGTACGCAAAATAGCATCATCCTTAGAGGTTTATAGGCTGGATATTAGAAGGTATAGGCAGGATATTAGAAGGTATAGGCAGGAGTGTATAGAGGTTTTAATTCAATATCCTTACCCCCCGCATCCCCAATAGATTAGGTGTATCTCACGCATTCCGCCCACTTCCTAGTAAAGTAGGCAGGATGAGGAGATTAAATGTGGTATTCACGGGTCCATATGAAGGGGTGGGGCTAACTGAGCTTTGTCCCCTCCTCGAGAACATTAATGACGTGGAGAGCCTATTCCTGCCCCCAGAGCTGTTAGCTGCACCTCTGGGCTTCTCCAGGAGAAGAGTTAATTAAAGAAGGCAAGTATATATACAGTATATATATATATATATATATATATATATATATATATATATGTGTATTATACACACTCATACACACTCATATATACAAAACTTGAAGGCAATAATAGAAAGAATACTTCAGTGTTTTGCAGGTGAGTGAAAAAGCACCATTATGAGGAAAGGCCAGGGCACAGGGCACCACAGGGCAGGGGGCGCTGTTTGGGCCTGTCAATTTCCTGTTTATTATCATTCTCATTTGTAGCTTCCTTTTCTTTTATCCCCAGCATCTCCTGGCCTCCCCTATCCCTGGCCCTTCCCCATGAGGCCATGGCCTTTTTTCACGTAAACTATCTTATGCACATACGGGGGGGAGGGGGGGTGCCGATGCTCTGGGTACAAAAAGTCTAGTCACTGCTCTGGGAAAGGCATATCATGTTACCTAGTCAGTAATAATAAATATAAAGAAGCTGATGAAGCATCTTAGTACTTTCATACAGGCTAATTGATTTAATTTCTGTAGGCTTATAAGTACTATACTCATAATTAAAACAACATTATTTTCCATTTGACGTGAAATTCCAATAACATTGTGTTTCAATAAACTGATATTTGTAAAGGAATCGAAAAATAAAAACAAATTGGTGTAAGATAGTCATCTTCTCATTTGTGTGTTGCATTCACTGATTATACATCGTCTTGCTTTTAGAATACATTATTTAATCGGAGGAATGGGACTTGTTAGTTTGGGTATATCCCAAACTATATTGAAGATTCTGCATAAGACCTTAATATTATATTACACATTTAGGAACCAACATAATTAACTTAAGGGGGTAAGATCCCTGAAGATTATCCAAGGTTGATGGTGCTCCCCAGGAGTAAAAAGGCTCAAATTCAGACAAAGTTCTATCTTAAAAAATAAGATATAGAAGAAAAACTCCTTTTTGGGAGCGCTCTTACTGTATTAATTTAAACCATAGAAAAATAAAATATAACTTTTAATTTATATGCACATAAAAGGAAAAAAAAAAAGATTTTCATAATCTTAAACCATAGAAAAATAAAATATAACTTTTAATTTATATGCACATAAAAGGAAAAAAAAAAAGATTTTCATAATTCACAAAAGTTTTCTGTATCTGTAATGATGGAAGCTCCTAAATAAGAAAATTTCACTGCTTATGATTAGCATATTAACATACACTGCTATGAAAGGAAAAATAAAGCAGAAGACAACCACACGATATCTGAGATTGATTCCTGTCACACTCTGGCCCTGATTCAGAGCCGCTCGCAAGCGCAGCGCACTCGCAAGCGGGCTGATGTTTAGACACTGTGCATGTACCGCGTCTGGCGTGCGCAAACCCGCGGAGCGACTGAAGTTCAGTCGCTACAGGGCTCGCAACAAGACGGGGTGGCTGTCGATGGTGAGTGACAGCTCGCCCCGTTTTGTGGGCGGGTAGGGGGGTGTGGCTGGACAAACGCAGGCGTTCCTTTAGGAACGCCTGGCGTTTGTAGGGAGGCCCTACTGACATCACTACTGATGTCAGTAGCGGACTTCCTGCTCTATTAGAGCTCTGGAGTGACAGGGGGCAGGAGGCTGGAAAGCCAGGAAACTGGAGTGACAGGGGGCTGAAGTGACAGGGGACAGGAGGCACGAGTGACAGGACAGGAGCCTGGAGTAACGGGGTAGGAAGCTTGAGTAGCACAGAGCAGGAGGCTGGAAAGACAGACGGTTGGAGTAATGTGGAAGGAGACTGGAGTGACACGAGGCTGGAGTAACATGGTGCAGGAGACTAGAGCGACTGGGGGCAGGAGGATGCAAAGACAAAACGGCCAATATACACTACCTTTCAAAAGTTTGGAGTCACTTAGAAATTTCCTAATTTTTGAAAGAAAAGCACTGTTTTTTTCAATGAAGATAACATTAAATTAATCAGATATACACTTTATACATTGTTAATGTGGTAAATGATTATACTGCAAACGTCTGGTTTTTAAAGGAATATCTACATAGGTGTATAGAGGCCCATTTCCAGCAGCCATCACTCCAGTGTTTTAATGGTACATTGTGTTTGCTAAGTGCGTTAGAAGACTAATGGATGATTAGAAAACCCTTGAAAACCCTTGTGCAATTATGTTAGCACAGCTGAAAACGGTTTTGCCCATTAGAGAAGCTATAAAATTGGCCTTCCTTTGAGCTAGTTGAGTATCCGGAGCATCACATTTGTGGGTTTGATTATACTCTCCAAATGGCCAGAAAAAGAGAACTTTCATGTGAAACTTGACAGTCTATTCTTGTTCTTAGAAATGAAGGCTATTCCGTGCGAGAAATTGCCAAGAAACTGAACATTTCCTACAACGGTGTGTACTACTCCTAATAGAGAACAGCACAAACAGGCTCTAACCAGAGTAGAAACAGAAATGGGAGGCCAGGTGCACAATTGTGCAAGAAGACAAGTACATTAGAGTCTCTAGTTTGAGAAATAGATGCCTCACAAGTCCTCAACTGGCAGCTTCATTAAATGGTACCCGCAAAACGCCAGTGTCAACGTCTACAGTGAAGAGGTGACTCCAGGATGCTGGCCTTCTAGGCAGAGTGGCCAAGAAAAAGCCATATCTGAGACTGGCCAATAAAAGGAGAAGATTAATATGGGCAAAAGAACACATAATTGGGAAAGAGTGTTATGGACAGACGAATCGAAGTTTGAGGTGTTTGGATCACACAGAAGAACATTTGTGAGATGCAGAACAAGTGAAAAGATGCTGGAATGTGATGGTCTGGGGCTGCTTTGGTGCTAGTAGAGTGGGAGATTTGTACAAGGTAAAAGGGGTTTTGATTAAGGAAGGCTATCACTTCATTTTGCAATGCTATGCCATACCCTGTGGACAGCACTTGATTGGAGCCAATTTCCTCCTCCATCAGGTCAATGACCCAAAGCACACCTCCAAATTATGCAAGAACTATTTAGGGAAGAAGCAGGCAGCTGGTATTCTGTCTGTAATGGAATGGCCAGTGCAGTCAACAGTTCTCAACCCCATTGAGCTGTTGTGGGAGCATCTTGACCGTATGGTACGCAAGAAGTGTCCATCAAGCCAATCCAACTTGTGGGAGGTGCTTTAGGAAGCGTGGGGTGAAATTTCTTCAGTAATTGCTGCAAAAGGAGCATTCTTTGATGAAAGCAAAGTTTGAAGGACAAAATTATTATTTCACATAAAAATCATTATTTCTAACCTTACCAATGTCTTGACTATATGTTCTATTCATTTTGCAACTCATTTGATAAATAAAAGTCAGTTTTCATGTAAAACACGAAATTGCCTGGATGACCCCAAACTTTTGAACGGTAGTGTATCTGTCAGTGTGTACCCAGCTTTAGAGTCTCATGTATAAATTTAGAATCAGAAAGCAAAACTTACCAGGAATTTGTCCCAATCCTGCAGACCGGTAATGCAGCCACTAGGCAGCTCTAGACCTCCCAAGGGTGACTAGACACACCATGCTAGAAAAGACAAATTACTATATCAAATAAAATATATTTAAACTATCAAGAGACAGATACATGTGCACAAATTCCTCTTCACCCTCCCTGCTCCTCTCCCATTCAGTTCCAAAACCAACAACAATTTATGAAAATTGATTTTTCTATTTGATTGCGTTTTTACTAATATTTTGCGTGTGTGCTCTGGATAGTTACTGAAGGTTTAAGCAGTTTATATAGACAACTCATAAAGCTCACTTTTTTCAGTACCAAGCCTCTTTTTATTGTAGTTTAGTCAAGTATATATTTGCTCAATTGCTAACAATCAATCATACTCTATTACATTTTTGCAAGCACCTAATCTATGTTAATACATGTAATTCTAGCATGGAGATGGATACAACTAATGCTTATGTTTACACAAATGCCCCTCTGAATATAAAATGTCAGAAAAAGGAGTTCTGGTCAGAAAAAAAAGACTGCCCACAGTTCCAGGGAAATCAATATTGCTTCTTCTACATCAAGAACATTAAAATGAATAATGTGGGACAAATTTAAATCTTTCCAATATCTGTAGTTCCACTCTAATTTTAAATATACGAAATATCATATAAAACTATATACATAGATGGTATTTTTCTTATGAATTTATGAATAAGCACCAACAATATTAAAATTTATATGTTTATGGATTAGAAGCAGTTTTTAGCACTGAGTTTTACATTACATTTTAGACAGACTTTTAAATCCAAATCAACAGTTTTTGATTTTGCACTAGTACCCTATATTCTGCTGCATACCAATGAAGTGTACGTTTCTGATAGATATAAGAGACATAAGTTTCCATAAAATAAGATAATAGGTTAACTATTTAAATTAAAAATGCTACAACACAACAATGACTGATACTGTGCAAATTAATGACGTGAATGTATACATATATATTTACTGTATTAAATAATCTACATAGTTTTTATCTGAGTGTATTTGTTATAATGCTTTACAAGCATGCAGATGCTTTGAATTACTGTTACTTCAATTCAAATAGCATTTTACTATTCCTTTAACACACATTGTTTCAGTGAACTGTTAATCTTATCTGACCAAAAGGACTGCATCTGCTAATTTTATTTTCTCTTCTAATGCATGACAAACTAATGTCAATACCTAAAGTGACATGTGGCAAGTGCCTAGATATTACAGTGAGTTTGGCTCTTAATGACTATGATGCTTGATAAATGAATCAGTTTATTATAAGGCATGTTGGTAAATGCTATTGGCCTCTGTGATGTAATTGTCTGACCTTACGCACAGGCTGTAATGTGTTCTGGATGTGATCTCTCTGCTCAATACATTCAATCCAGCTGAAACTTGCACTAAACCATGTTTTGCTCTTCCTGCCACAGTAATTAGGTCTTCTTCTAAAGCATTCGTCATTTCAATGACTAGGCAGGCTAACCCTACTCAGATCAGATGCCCCCAAGTCTTGTTCACAAACACTTATGCTCAATAAAGTACCTCACAGACAAAAAAATAGAAGAGCTCACAATTCACAGTCTATGGCAAGCTGAGGTCAGAAATAAACACAAGGGGCAAAATGTAATAGGGTAAGAGCTTAGAAAATGTGAGAGACAACTCACATTTTTAACCTCAGCCAATGTAATAAAGTCACAATACATGCAAACTCGCATGTTTTTCAGACTCAAAAAGCTCTGAAGATTTAAACTCTCATCCAGGTGAATTCTGTTTTGAAATTACAACTCAATCAATATATTAGTGTGAGAGTTTTACTGCTATACACTCACATTTTCTAAACTCTCACCCTATTGCATTTGCCCCCAGGTCACAAATCACATGAAAAACCTAAACCGTGGTCTCTAGCAGAAATGGGGGAATTCAGATTCCGATCAAAGGGCCTGATTCAGAGCTGAACGCTCTGACCAGAGCGCTCGCTCTGAATCAGGGCCCTCCTACCTGTTTTAGGAGCGTCCTCATGGACGCTCGCATAGCTGTGGGTTACCACCCACAGCTTATGCGAGCGTCCATGATGACGGTCGCGATGGTCTAGACCATCGCGACCATCAGGCTTGCGATGGAAACCCTGCGGTAGGGTCTCGCTGCCGCAAGCCCTGGAGTGATTTTGGCTCTATCAGAGCCAGAATCACTCCCACTGACATCACTAGTGATGTCAGTGGGGCCGGCTTGAGACGGTAGGCGTTCCCATGGGAACGCCTCCGTCTGGCAGGCACGCCCCCGGCACGCCCACCAAAGGGGGTGTGCTGTCAATCAACATCGACAGCACGCCCCCTTTGGTGCGAGACCCGGAGCGATGGAGAGCCCGTCGCTCTCCGGGTCTCGCGCATGCGTACAACGGAGCTTCTTCCGTCGTGAGCATGCGCAGTGGGGGACATCGACCCGCTTGCGAGCGTACTGCTGCTCACGAGCGGGTCTGAATGACCCCCAAAGAGAGAAAATGAGATAAGATGAGAATAATCAAAGGCAGGATCCATTACTACAAATGGTGAACAATTGTCAGCTATAAACTTAAATATGTTGCTAAGCAACAGTGGCATAACTAGGGTATTTGGAGCCCAGGGCAAGTTGAAAACTGGAGCCCTTCTGCACATGCACCGAAAAATGGGAGCCCAAAGGGGCATGGCCACTGAAAAATGGGGCGTGTCAACATGATACATCCCTTTCTTGTCACTGTGGGAACATTCCTTTCCATTCCATATGCACCTTAATGCCCCCAGTAATAGTGCCCATCTTGCAATGCCTACTGTAGTAATGCCCCTTATGCAATGTCCCCAGTAGCAGTGCCCCATGTAGTAGTGCCCTTTATACAGTGCCCCCAGTAGTGCACCCTTGTACAGTGCCCCCAGTAGTGCCCTTTATACAGTGCCTCCAGTTGTGCACCCTTGTACAGTGCCCCCAGTAGTGCCCTTTATACAGTGCCTCCAGTTGTGCAGCCTTATATTGTGCCCCCCTATGCAGTGCCCCTTATACAGCCCCCCCTATGCAGTGCCCTGAGTAGTGTTCCCCCTTATGCAGGCCCCCAGTAGTGCCCCTTATACAGTACCCCTAGTGTGCAATGCCCCCAGTAGTGGTCCCTCTTATGCAGGCCCCCAGTAGTGCTCCTTATACAGTACCCCCAGTAGTGGCTCTCCTTAGGCAGGCCTCCAGTAGTGCCCCTTATACAGTGCCCCCAGTAGTGGTCTCCCTTATGCAGACCCCCAGTAGTGCCCCTTATACAGTGCCCCCAGTAGTGGCTCCCCTTATGCAGACCACCATTAGTGATCTCCCCTATGCAGTGCCACTTATACAGTGCCCTCCGTAGTGGTCCTCCCTATTCACTGCCCCCAGTAGTCATACAGTGCCAGTACATAAGACACACAGACATACATACACACAAAACACTACTTACCTTACCTGAATCCCCGCTCCTGCCGTGCCTGCCGCTGGCTGCTCCTCCGTCCTCCCGCTTTCTCCCCATCGGTACTATGGGAGAGATGTCGTGATGTCCCTCTCATCACCCACTGCAGGAGCCGGAAGGTTGAGCTCATGAGTGAGCTCCTGCCCGACTCTGGCAGTGGGCGCAGCAGTCAATGAGAGTCTGACTCTCATTGGCTGCTGAAACACACACATCGCCGCCGGGTAGTACGCGTCTACTACCCAGCACCGGTGGCGATGTGTGTGTAACTGTGCAGTGCTGTCCGCACTCACTGCGGTCTGCACTACACTGACTGACTATGGCGGACATGTACCGTGGCTGGCAGCGCCCCCCCTTCGTGCCTCCGTTCCCACGGCGCCCAGGGCACAAGCCCCAGCGGCCCTGTCCTAGTTACACCACTGCTAAGCAACACTAATAATTGACATGATTCTCAAAATAACATTTCAAATATGTGTGTGAACTTGGGAAAAAGAGACTTAAAAGAGACACTTGCGCTTGCACTAAAATAATTCCTTGCACATTTATAAACCTGCAGCAAATTTACTGATTTACTGACAGTCACTCAAATTTTAACTGTCAATAAGTAAAATAGTATTTAATATAAAAATGCAAAAAGTATTTAATATAAAAAAATATAAAAAGTATTTAAAAAATAGACATTTTTCGATAGAGTAGAGTTGTGGAGCTTTATATTTAGGCCTCTTTTCATACGATGCTCTTGTTACTATTCAGCTGTATATAGATTTTGATATTCAATAGTTGTAACAATAGCTTGGCTGCCGTGTGTCTGCAGCATGAACATGCTCTTCTTCATGTAGCTGTACCATCGGTGCTAGTCTCAGCATCACCTTGACATACATTAGTCTTAACCACAATTTCTTTTACAGTTATCTTTATTAACCACATGATTATGACATCAGCAAGGACCTTGCTTTCCGCGCAGTCACATAATCATTGTTAACAATGGTGGAAATCTTGACCCATGCAGGTAAGTATTTTAACCCTTCCCCTAATCCTAACTCACCGCTCCCGTAGCCTAAACCTAACCATCCCTCCCCCAGCATCCTAACCCTAACCCTCCCCCTGTTGCTTAACCAGCCATAACCTCTCCCTAACCCTAATCCTCCCCCTACCCCTAATATTGACTGTCAGGATCGCAGCTGTCAGGATTCCGGAGCCAGGATTCTCATTGCTGTCGGGATTTTAGCACCAAGATTCTGACCACCGGCATTGTGTGATCCGGGATTCCAACCACATCCTGTTCCAGTGTGCATGATGTTAATAGTCCCCAATGACATATGCATTAACTTCTGCAATCATTGAGTTTTTTTTATAATCAGAATAGATTTTTTTTTATAATTGTCACAGAATATCAAGCCCCATTACGCCTGTATTCCTCCTATTTATGGCAATTTTTGACAGCACTGGGCACAACCAAGGCATCAGATCTAAACACGTTACTGTATGAGTACTTACCCGTCTGTGGTTTCCCGCTCACTGAACCTTCCTGTTATTTTAGTCCCTACCTGTGACTGATGGCTTCTATTCCTGTCTGTAACGGGTAGCGATATAATAGTAATGTTTAACAATGGAAGTTGTCAGGTTTTTTTTTGTAGCTGCCTGTAAAAACAAGTCTCAGGACAAGACTGATTTGCCAATGCAGATTTAATGTGTCCTATTCAAAATGGTAATGAAATATGTCGGGTGCCTATTATATACAGATGCATTGCTCTAATATAGTCTATCCACATCCATATTTTCAACATGGTATACAGTAATTATCTAATTGAATATTCAACTGTAAACCATTCTACAGGTATAGTTAGAGGGAGGTCCCACCTAACAAGAGAAGTGCTATCATGGGACTGGAATCCCCCAAAAAGCAGCTGGATCATTTCAGCATTTCTCTGCAAAGTAAATTTCTGCCATTTGCTTTAGTTCACCACCCACACATTACGTGTGACAGTCTTGCATATTTGAGCATATAAATGTACAATGACAACTGAAGTGTAATAGAATATCATATATTGCCAGCAGGGGAATATTTTGTTCTATAGTAATATTTATTACATGATTTAGGCAACACTTTACACCTGCGAAAGGTTTGTAAGAACTAACTGGTTATTGGAATAGAGCTACAGCATGATATCTGATTGTTTGGTTTACTTATGTGCATGCATGGTACACATTTATTCACACCAACACAAATATTGCCAATACTGTGCGGTATAGCGTTCAAATGTTCACAACTTTCTTGGAATATTATTTTCATTTGATAGTCTTCAGATGTCCCTGAAGAAGAAAAGATCTGCCTTTCCGTAGGCAGCAATTTGTACAGTGACATCTAGGGGATCAAAAAAGCTACTTCCCTATGTTTAAAATTAAAAAAAAAAAAAACGATGCTGGAGAGGAAGGAACCAGGCAGGAACACTTGGTGGACATGCCCCATATTAAAATAAATGTTTTGGATGTATATCCAACAACCCATTAAACAGATCACTGGCATATGTGTTTCCCACACGCTATAGACCACCTTTTGCTCTTGCCAATCCTCAAAACTTTAAAGCACAATAATAAGCTAGTAGCTTCCTTGTCCTGATGCTCTTGTACTTGCCTCACCCTTACACAGTAACTGGCATGTTTATACATGGATTCCAATCCATAAGAACCATCCTATAGGATTCTGGGCCTGATTCAGAGCCGGACGCTCTGACAGAGCGCTCGCTCTGAATCAGGGCTGGTCTTTTTTTTTTAGAACGGCCTCCTGGCCGCTCGCATAGCTGTGGGTGACCACCCACAGCTATAGCGAGTGGCCAGGAAGATGGTTGCGATGGTCAAGACCATCGCGACCATCGGGCTTGCAACGAGACCCTTGTGGTAGGGTCTCGTTGCCACAAGCCCCAGAGAGATTTCGGCTCTAACAGAGGGAACGCCTCTGTTTGGGGAGCCACTCCCCCTGCCTGCCCACCAAAGGGGGCATGCTGTCACTCAACATCGACAGCACGCCCCCTTTGGTACGAGATCCGTAGCGACGGATTGCCTGTCGCTATCCGGGTCTCGCGCATGTGCACGATGGAGCCGGCTCCAGCGCTTGCGACCGGGTCTGAATCAGGCCCTCTGTCTCATTGTTTTCCTAAATATGGAACCTTTTGCCTTTGCATTTAAGTGTGTGTCCCACTTTTTAAGTAGGGAAGGCCTCAATACTCTTATATATCCCCCAAGATATGTTTGCACCTTCCAGACTCTGATGAATTGATTACTTTGCAGAACAGTGAATTGAGGCATGCCACCTCAAGTACTGTGCCCCAACCCATCCCTCAACTCTAATTAATTTTACTTCAATCACCAAAATGTAGCCTTCTTCTCAACTCATATTGTCATAACAAAGATACTGAATCACCTTGTGTATTGTGGTTAGCACAATGCAATGCCAGCATAATTTTACCACTTTCATTATTCTTTTATTGTATTGTGATATACTATAGTTTTTTATAATAAAGAAAGGATTTAAAAGAAATTAATAAAATAAAAAATGTCCTTCTAGGTAAATTGATACATTAATGCATCTTCTCTTTTTTTCTGATTTTTTTGGAATGTTTGCTTATATAGTAGTGATTTCAAATAAATACTGTATTTTTTGTTTTGTAGGTTTGTAAAAGGAAAAAAATGCTGAATTTAAAACTCCCCAATAATAATAGCAATATTATTATTAATATTATTATTAATAATGAAATAATAATAATAATAATAATAATAATAAAAATAAAACTAATATTATAATTATTATTATTATTAATAATTAAAGATCATCTTTGTCCCCAACACTTTTTAATTTATTCATGAGTAAACTATGCAATTGATTAGAAAGAAATTCCACTTTCATTACCATTACAACAGTGTTTAGATTAATGCCGTTAAAATTATACAAGATTTAAAAAGTTAAAAATCACTGAGGAAAAGTATAAAAAAGACTCTGTTACAGAAAACATTTTGATTACTGCAATGATCAGGAAAGTAACTCTCTGATGATTGTTGACTTTTCTTTGCTATTCAAGTTTGTATATTAACAGTACAAAGTGCCTGAAGGAGAACATTTGAAGAATAGTGAAAGTAGTGTATATATTATCTGTATCAGGGCTGGAGGGGAAGGATGTGGCTTCCTGTGTCACAGATTCCCAGCTTCTGTCTGCAAGCAGGTACACAAAGCTTCCATTAATATGCCTGAGGAGAGCGGTGAGATGAAAGATGCCCAGTGATGGTTAACAGATCTGTCCCTGTAGAATCCTTCCCTTATAAGTTGGCATTTGTTTACACTATGTGAAGCTTTTACCATTTGCAGGCCCATAAGAGAGTTTGACTTACAGCTACTGTATAACGTTGATTGTCATACTCCACCACAGCTAGATATATCATTTAGCACTCTTATTTATTTCATCCGCTCCTTACGCTTTTTTCTACTATCTTGGTTGGGAAATTATTGTGACAATAATATTTGCATTATATTTGTTTTGCGCCAATGTAGACTTTATTTTACATTGTTGTCCTCACTTGCAAATATTTTCCAAGGACAATTAATCCATATAGGTAACGCGTGATACTGTCCTTTTTGCGAACTAATTTTATTTTGACTCTGACAATACAATAAAGGAAATTGCCAAGTTCCACGTATGACATTGTATAACAATAATTAACACTATACATCAAAAAACATAAACCATAACTACTCACAGTGGCTTTAGGATTCAGCGACCCATCAATGGAGTTAGGCTCTTACTTTAAAAGACCTGCAGTCATGGGGGTGTTTCATTAGTATAATAACAGGTGTGTAATAAGATATGGGAGGTTAGATACCAATGGACGGTTGACCAGCCAGTAGTTGGCAGGAAAACTAAGACATGTGTAGCAAGCTTCTCTCAATTGCTCATTTGGTGATTGATGGGAAGGTTAAATTAATTCTCCCCAGCTCTGGAATAGTCCAGGTGTTTAGAGTTTTTTGTGGAGTGTGGTTTCCTAGCAATCCATCCTTAATAGAAAGAGCAATCTAGTTGTTATCCTAATAGTTGCTGATTGTTAAGCTTGGTACACATCTGTACAATCACACTTTTGATGCAATGTTACAATCAACTTCTCACCCCCTTTGGAAGTCCCGACCACAGTGCCGATATGCGCATACACACCTGTACAAAATTACTTGCGATTTTCGATCCCCGGCTGACCAAAATATCGGAAGTAATGATTGTACTAAATAGGCCCAAAACACCTGTAAACAATAAAAGGTTATTCTTTAAAACAACATAGCTTTATTTCATTTACTGATGTTGGTTAGTTCACACAGGAGCATGTAGAAAGCCACCTGACAGATTTAATATGCACGCCCACAAAGGCAGCTCTGCTGATAGAGGAGCATCGCAAGAACGGTCAGCCGACGAAACATGATTGAAGGTGTGTACACACTCTTGCGATATTGCAAGAATGGGTTAGGGATTGCAAGAATGGCCTAACGATTACATAGGTGTGTACCCAGCATTATAAATGGCTTATAATCACAGTGTGACTAAATTCCACACATAATTGAATAATCAATTGAAGAGAATGATTAATTGTTTACTAATTTTATAACACAATTGGAAGAAAATGGCTCAGCTAACTTCACTGGAGGTGATTCATTTGGAGGCCATAAGAACTAAACTATGCATGTACCTGAAAACCACCTGAGAGGACAAATGAGTTGCTTTTATGTGTGCAATGACATGGAAGTGGGGGAAGGCCATTGCGATTCATGTAACTTTGTTGTGGGCCCAAGATAAAGAAGATAAAGAAATGTTAACAATAATCAGATGCTGGATAGTTGGTAAGAATATAAATCCAACAATTAAAACATTCTACTCTTTTTGGCCAGTTCCTGAATTATGAAATCATAATTTTTGGCAATATACTTATTTTTTTTATTGCATTATGGTTGTGTGCAATTTAATTAAATAATATAAAAATATAATGATCATGGGATTTTAAGAATAGACAAAATACAATTAAAACAAAGCTAGTAATGAATTAGTATTGCCCGATAGGCTGGACAAAAGGTGTATGTGATTAACTCTAAATTGCATTTTTATCCAAGTTTTAGGTCATAGTGTAGCTAAGTCCCATTGTAAAATCTGTTGGCTCAAGTTAAATTTGGCTAGTTTTGAGAGGTTTCCAGTTACAAAATTGCCTCCCAAATTTAGCGTTAATTGGTAATTTTACGCTGACCCATAGATCAAAGAGGGATGCAGTAGAATAACTAGTGGATAAAGAACAATTATACACTGTGGTTTAAGTAACAAAAAGCAATCAAAGAATAAAGTACATGCCAATATATATATGGAGAAATGTTTTTGAGTATGTAAAGTGATGTTAAACAATAAGTGCTAATAATCATCAGCTGTGTATAGCTTGTATTTTCTTGTGTGGTTATTCTAGAAGATTTTGGAAAAATATAAATCTTCTAAATACCTATTATTCGGGTTCAGACACATCTCCGCTGCATTGAATTCTTAACATATAATAAGAGACCAATTAAGAGGTCAAAGCACAGTTCTAGACTTACTAATTATTACAGAAAAGCATTGTCCAAAAAAAAATCTCAGACATTTGTAAGTCAGACACTTACGTCACCCATGTAATGCCTGTTTTAAATAAATATTGTCATCCTTTGTTCCTTTCACAATATCTGTCAAGTCACCTAATAAAGTCTCTATTTATAGCAAGTCCCTTGACAAAGACAATTGAATGAGACAGGAGGACTAAGTAAAATCAACTAGTTTGTTTAATGTTAAGAAAAAAATGAAAATATGCTCAATGAAGACAAAAACCATATCTAATTAACACCAGGCAGGTGGTCTCAATGGAAAATGAAATTTTCAGTTCAAAACAGAATTACCAATGAATGTTAAATTTGGCAGACAATATTGTAATTGGAAACTTTTCAGAACGAGCCAAGTTTTGTTTGAGCCAATGTACAATTTTACAATGGAACAAAGCTGGCAACCTTTCTTTAAAAAAACAAAACGACTAGAAAAACTACTACATGGCTGAAATTAAACTATAATGTTTGTGATATGCAGCTGCAAGTCAAATAACATACAGTACTACAGACAAGACAGTACAACAATATAATACTCTGTCCCCTATACATACCTCGCTAAAAGTGTGCAAATTTTAGCATTACAGTGGTAAATTGTTGGAAAATATTATTATACTATTATTAATATTATGTTGTTATTATTGTTAATTATAATAGTAATAATAATTATACAAATAATAATAATAATACTGATGATGATGATACTACTAATACTGATGATGATGATGCTACTAATACTGATGATGATACTACTACTACTAATAATAATACTGATGATGATGATGATACTACTACTAATAATAATAATACTGATGATGATGATGATACTACTACTACTAATAATAATACTGATAATGATACTACTATTACTGATGATGATACTACTACTAATAATACTGCTGATGATGTGACTACTACTACTACTAATAATAATAATACTAATGAAGATACTACTACTACTACTAATAATAATAATACTGATGATGGTGATACTACTACTATTAATAGTACTGATGATGATACTACTACTATTAATAGTACTGATGATGATACTACTACTACTACTACTACTACTACTACTAATAATAATAATAATACTGATGATGCCACTACTACTACTAATAATATTACTGATGATGGTGATACTACTACTATTAATAGTACTGATGATGATACTACTATTAATAGTACTGATGATGATACTACTACTACTACTACTACTACTACTGATGATGCCACTACTACTACTACTAATATTACTGATGATGGTGATACTACTACTAATAATACTGCTGATGATGTGACTACTACTACTACTACTACTACTAATAATAATACTAATGAAGATACTACTACTACTACTACTAATAATACTGATGATGTTGATACTACTACTATTAATAGTACTGATGATGATACTACTACTACTACTAATAATACTGATGATGCCACTACTACTACTAATAATATTACTGATGATGCTACTGCTACCACTAATAATAATATTGATGATGATGATACTACTATTACTTCTACTACTAATACTGATGATGATACTACTAAAACTACTACTACTACTACTAATAATGCTGAAGATGATGATACTACTATTACTACTACTACTAATAATAATAATATTAATAATACTGATGATACTACTACAACTACTACTACTAATAATAATACAACTACTACTACTACTACTACTACTACTAATAATAATAATAATACAACTACTACTACTAATAATATTATTGATGATGCTACTACTACTACTAATAATACTGAAGATGATATTACTACTACTAATAGTAATAATATCAATAATACTGATGATACTACTTCTAATACTACTACTAATAATAATATTGATGATGATACTACTACTACTACTACTACTAATAATAATAATAATAATAATAATACTGAAGATGATGATACTACTACTACCTGTACTTCTAGTACTAATAGTAATAGTATTATTAATACTGATGATGATACTACTACTACTACTACTACTACTACTAATAATAATAATACTAATATTACTGATGATGATATTAATACTACTACTACTACTAATAATAATAATAATAATAATAATAATAATAATGAAGATGATACTACTACTACTACTACTATTATTAATAGTAATAATATTAATAATACTGATAATGATACTACTACTAATATTACTGATGATGATATTACTACTACTACTGCTACTAATAATAATATTAATAACACATTTTTTTGCTACAAAATGTTTTCTGTGATGGAAAAACAATGCAGTGGCCAAATATAAACCTCGCAGCAGAAAACAAGACATTGTAACACAAAACACTTTATTTTCATTGACTTTACTTATGTGCTCAGTAACAGTTTTGTTATGGTGTGACGTATATAACACAAAACAGATTGATATCACAGAACATCAATTCTGTAGAGTCTGCGATGTATTTTGTGTTACATGATGATCAAGTACACACACAGAAATAGCAGTCACAATACAATTGCAGTTCCTGCATCTTTTGTGGCAGCGGGAAAGGTTGATTTGAATCTCACAAATTAGCAGACACAGGGCCTGATTCAGAGATGTAGGCTATGCTGAAATTTAAGCAGTTGGCTGATATTTTTATTACAACGCTTACATTTAAGTCGCCTCTGCGACTTAGTGCCTCTGCGATGTCGCTTGCAGAAACGATTTAGATGCAGAGGGATTTAGATGCAGAGGACTTAGACTCACAGTGATTTGTGAGTGGTAACGGATAGTAATGGAGGTCTGGTTAGGAAAATGCAGGTGTGCCGCAACTGTTTTATAGGAGTGCTGGATCCAGCCACTGCATCGTTGTATGTAGTTATACTGGTGGTGGCGTCAGTGAAGCCATAGGTTTAGTCAGAAGCCTAATGATCGGCCGATGCTGTGACATTTTACACAGATGCCTTGGATTTGCAAAGCCGCAGGTGGGTTCTCAATACATCTCCCAGCAGATGCAACATTTGCGTATTTTCGCATAGTAGCTATGTAAAAAGTCGCAGTTGTGATGTGATTAGATCTTTAGTATTAAAAGTTATAGTGACATAGATTGACCAGTTTATTATTGCATAGCACTGTCCCAACAGGCAGCATATGTAATGGAATACTAGAACGGTGTTTCCCTGTTATAGATCACTGATCCTTCATTGGCTACCTGTACAGTAAATCTCATTTAACTGTCATCACAACACTATCTCCTCCCTGAGGGGCCTATTCATCATAACTAAATTTCTCTGGAGGTAATTAGGTTTAGAACTCGCATGGAGGGGGTCATTCAGACCCGCTCGTGAGCGGCAGTACGCTCGCAAGCGGGTCGATGTCCCCCACTGTGCATGCGCATGACGGAGGGAGCTCCGTCGTGCGCATGGGCGAGACCCGGAGAGCGACGGGCTCTCCATCGCTCCGGGTCTCGCACCAAAGGGGGCGTGCTGTCAATGTTGATTGACAGCACGCCCCCTTTGGTGGGCGTGCCGGGGGCATGCCTGCCAGACGGAGGCGTTCCCATGGGAATGCCTACCGTCTCAAGCCGGCCCCACTGACATCACTAGTGATGTCAGTGGGAGTGATTTTGGCTCTGATAGAGCCAAAATCACTCCAGGGCTTGCGGCAGCGAGACCCTACCGCAGGGTCTCCGTCGCAAGCCCGATTGTCGCGATGGTCAAGACCGTCGCGACCATCATCATGGACGCTCGCTATAGCTGTGGGTGGTAACCCACAGCTATGCGAGCGTCCATGAGGACGCTCCAAAAAAAGGTAGGAGGGCCCTGATTCAGAGCGAGCGCTCTGGTCAGAGCGTTCAGCTCGGAATCAGGCCCGGAGTTCTACCTAATTACTGGAGGAATTCATCATTCCTCCTCCCCATAACTGTCTATTCTGAAAAGGTGTCATTTTTGCGATAACAGCTATTCAGGAAATAGTTTTCCTACCTAGTCCTACCTTACCGCAGCTGTAATCAGTGCTGTGCATGCGCTGTTACATCCATAAAAGCAGCACATGTGCAGCACTGCCTACAGCTGCGGTAATTCTGTGTGCCTCCTACAACTCCCCCTCCCCCTCCGCTCACCTCCCCTGCATCACCGACTTTCCTGCCCGCTGCAGCCGCCATACAGTGAAGTTTAGAGAAATTATTATTTTTTTTTTTCTAAACTTTACTGTGTTCTGCCTAGAGAACACAGTGTCAGAACAGCCACCGGAGCCACAGGAGAGACCAAGGAGCACCGGAGGAAGAGGAGGAGGACCTGCCCACGCTGACACAGGTAAGTGTCACCTACCATACGCCACCTCACAGTGGCGGATAGTAACTCCAGTTACTATCCGCCACAGTGGCGGATAGTAACTCCAGTGTCACCTACTATACGCCACCTCACAGTGGCGGATAGTAACTAATGTATGGGGAGTGTGGAAATTAACGCAGGCGGACATAACCAGGAGATATCAGTGATATCTCCTGTGTTAAGTGTCTTCATGAATACTAAAATAATGGTAATTAAGGAAAATGTCCTTAAAAATGTTATTTTAGTGTTGATGAATAGGCCCTTGAGTGAGTACATTTTAGCTGGAACTCATGGTTTGAGAAAAAAAATTAGCAAATGTACAGACTTTGTGGCTCTATAATAATGAAAATATTATGGTTACCAGATCTCTGTCTGTCAGTCAGTCTATGCAGAGTATTTTGCTAATGTACAGAAGATGCTCAACTAAGAAAAGGGTCAAATGAAGGAGGTCACAATAAAGCCCTTTTTGATGAGCATTTTAATTAATTTTGTGCTGTAACAGGAGAAGATACATAAACATGGAAACCTTTTGTTGTTTATGCTACCACAGTGTTGAAGGGTTCCTGAAATGTTTCCACCCAAAGACCATTGTATCATCGTTTTACAGAATTGACAAGGATGGGAGTTGCTTCTAGTCCAGAGAATTGTTCCTTCAACCCCATGTATGTTTTATCAATCCAATTTATTTCCTTTTAACTATAAAGATACCTACTGTATCTATCATATTAACATGACATATAATACACTGTGATTGGCAGTGGACTCTCATTGGAAGGGCTACTTGCCAGTCACACACAGGATCATGCATCCCCAGGGGGAGGTATTTATTCTCCTGGGACTGCCAGTCCAGGCTGCGATAAGCAGAGAGCGGCTTTGCCTTTTGGGCAGCCCTACACGGTTTCTATGGGCTGCAGTCGATGTAGTCCCTAGAAGTCAGTGTTATGTGCATGCCGGGTGACACCACCGCTTGTGCGCATGCACAGGTCCTAGCGCCTGCCAGATCCATCGCGAAGGCCCCAGGACCCAGCTGGTCAGACCAGCCATGGCAGCCCCCCTCATGTAACTGGGTAAGAGGGTAGGAGCCGCTGCTGCTACTCACCTTCTTATGCTAATGTGAGAATCCACCCATATATGCCGAAGAGCCATGCTTCAGTAGAAAGAAGCCTACCCTGCCCACTGTTTTGTTGTCCGCAAGCATCATCCTCATGCTGGGTACAACAGATATGCCTGAAGCAGACATCGAATCTCCATCCTCATGCTCGGATTGAGCACATCATTCAGCTTACTGTACACTCCCATGACACTCCCACAAGATCGAACAGCTCATTGCGATCGCATGGTCACTGCCCAGAAATGCCCATTTCACAGAAAGTGTGGTCTGTCAATAGATGGATCAATCCTTACGCAATAGCGATCTCCTTCTGTATGAATGTGCCTGACTCAGCGTATGCACAGTTGCTGATTTCTTCCTTTAACGCATGCGCAATACGCTGAAATCAGCTAGAGCCGGACTCAGAGCAGGGCCCAAAATATCGATAGGAACTTTGTATTGGTCAATTCACCTGTGCTATCCAACATTTTGTGAATAATGTTTTCTGAGATATTCTTGTTTGTTGTCATCTACTTGGATGATACACTGATTAATCTGACAAATTACAATAACATTGGATCCATGTTAAAAGAGTTCTGGAGTGACTTTGAAAACATGGTCTCTACAGTAAATTGGAGAGGTATATCTTTGAAGCTGACAAAATTTAATTCTTGGGCCACTCAGTTTCAGCTGCAGGTATCAAGATAGATACACATATGACAAAAGCATTCCAAGATTGTCCTGAACCCTCTGATGTTAGAGCAATCCAATGTTTTATGGGCTTCTATAATTATTATAGATGCTTCATCAAAGGGTTATCTAAGAATATCCAACCTTTAACTGCCCACACTAAAAAGGAGCACCTTTCGTCTGGTCCACTGAAGTGCTAGATATGTTTTGATCAACTTAAAAAGCTTTTGAGACCTCCCTAATGCTAATATATCCTGATCCACAGAGTCCATTTATTCTGGAGGTTAATGTACCACAATAGCAGAAAAACCTTAAGCTACCTATGCCTACTTTTCTAGGAACTAGACATCTGATGAACAGAACTTTGCCATTAGTGATTGGGAACTACTTGCTAGCATTCTGGCTTTTAAGGAAAATTACCATAGTAATTTATCATATATTAAATCAGCCAAATGACTAAATTCCAGGCAAGCTTGTTGAGCCATGTTTCTTACACTATTTAATTTCCCAGTCACGTACCGGCCAGGTGCCAAAAATCAAAAAGCACATGCTTTATCAGGACAATTTGAAAAAGTATAGGATCATGGCCAGCAGATGTTACCCATCATTTATGCAGAAAAATCTGTAGCAGTACCTATTATATTTAAACTATGTCATTGAGAGATGAAGATAACTGAAAGGGAGAAATTTGTACAGTAATTAGCTCAAATGTCTCAACCTGGTTACTTTTCGGTAAATTGCATTCTAGTACCCTCTCCTCAGTCCTTCAGTAATTTCATGATTCTCCTACCGCAGGGCATTTGTTGTCCTTGAATATCACAATGTTGTCCTTGAATATCACAATCTGTGCAAGACTACATTATAGTTCAACCTGTGTAAGAAATAAAGTTCAACATTCACTTCCCAGCGGTTGCTTCAGCCTTTGCTTGTACCTTCTGGACCATGGAAATATATTTCCCTTGATTTCATTCCTGACTTGCCAACTTCTAAGGGACATAATGTAGATATCACTATCCAAGTCTTTGTGGACTATGTTTCCAAAATGGCACGTTTTGTACCTTGAGTCAAGTTACCGTAAGCACCACAAACTGCTGGATTACTAATTAAGCATATTTACAGACTTCATAGTTCTCCAAATATTGTTACTTCTGATCAAGAGTCTCAGTTCACTTCCTGAAAATCATTTTGTAATATCATGCAGATAGAGGCCAAACTGACCTCTGGGTACTGTCAGTGTCTTGTACAGTATTTGCACATTTATAGTAATAACCTGCTAAACAGCTGGGCTGAAGACCTGGCATTAGAAGAGTTTGCTTATAATAATACTAAATGTTCTCCTACTCTGCACAATCCATTCTACATTAATAAAGGTTTTCACCTACAATCATTACCATTTTCTGATGCTCTTAGTGATGTGCTGGCAGTTGAGGAATGCCATCAAGAAAGCAGGTGAGTGATGACCTACATATGGCAAAAATTAGTAATATATAGGCAAGCAAATAAGAAATGGTGATCAGCTCCATTCATACCCTTAGGAGACAGAGGCCCTGATTCAGAGCCGGATGCTCTGACAGAGCGCTCGCTCTGAATCAGGGTCGGCCTTCCTGATTTTAGAGCGGCCTCCTGGCCACTCGCGTAGCTGTGGGTGACCACCCACAGCTATAGCGAGCGGCCAAAAAGATGGTCGCGATGGTCAAGACCATCGCAACCATCAGGCTTGCGACGAGACCCTTGTGGTAGGGTCTCGTCTGCCGCAAGCCCTGGAATGCTTTTGGCTCTATCAGAGCCAAAAGCACTCCCACTGACATCACTTGTGATGTCAGTGGGGCCGGCCCCAGATGGTAGGTGTTCCCATGGGAATGCCTCCGTCTGGGCAGCCACGCCCTGGCACGCCCACCAAATGGGGCATGCTGTCACCATCGACAGCACGCCCCCTTTGTAGCGAGACCCATAGCAACGGCTTGCCCGTCGCTATCCGGGTCTCGCGCATGCGCATGACGGAGCCGGGCATGCGCACTGGCCCAACATCGACCCGCTTGCGAGCGCTCAGCGCTCGCGAGCGGGTCTGGATCAGGCCCAAAGTTTGACTGTCTAGAAAAGTTTTAAAAACTATCACAGCTATCTCCTAAATTTACAAATAAGTTAATTGGTCCTTTTCTAGTCCTGACCATTTTGTCTCTAGTCAAGTTAAAGCTATCTTACTGCATGAGATAAATCCATCCTACCTTCCATATTTCTCAGGGGAAATTGGCCTCTGCCACCACTCAACTGGAGTTCCTCCAGTTAAGATTCAAAGACAAGACAACTTCACTGCTAAACAAACTCTATTCTCGAATCGGGCAGAAACATTTATTATTTTTAGTTAAATGGAAAGGTTATGGAGCAGAAGAAAATATGTGGGACCCTGTACAAAATATCCATGCACTGTGGGCTCGATTCAGACCCGGTTGCTAGATGCGAATGCTCGTTCCCAGCGTATGCAAATTCGGCATGGCAGGCAAAAACGCACGGCAAGGCATAAGCACGCCCACTATGTCTGGCCATGCGATTTCTATGTGTATGCAGATGCCCACCAGCCTGTCTTAAGACGCCCACTTGCGCACGTCATCTCCAGGAAATGTATGCAACCATCGGTACATCGGGTACCATCGGAAGCGAACACAGTGCTTGAGGTAGACTATACCCTACCTCAAGCACTGCGATCACTTCAGTGTGAATACAACCAGGTGACGTGTACTATGATGCCAGTTAATTATGCACGCCTCTGAAACAGCGTTATTTCGGTCAGGCATGCCTGTGTTCACATGCATCACGGCTTCTCCTGTGACTCACCCTGGTGGGCTGTCTAGGCTCGGCGAGCGAACGCTTCCCGATCTTTCGCAGTGGTTCGCGCACACGCACTGCGATGCATCAGCAGCTACTAGCGAACGCTTCTTAGCTTCTGGGTCTGAATCGGCCCCTGTGTCCCATAATAGAATTCTTCAGAAGAAACCTTGGCAAACCTGGAGTGAAAGGAAGGTCTTAGTGTCACTTACGCCATGACTGTGCCAGTGACAGCTGCATTGCTTAAGTGGTGGTTACCCTTTTTAGGACCCAGAGCCTATTCCTCTTTCCAGTACATGGAAACACATATCAATACTAATACAAACCCCCAAAGAATGACCCCCCCAAAAAAAACAAAAAACAAAGCAGAAAAAAACAAAAACATCCTTCCAAAAATAAAAATAAATAGACTAGATTCACATGTAGCTTGTTTTGTGCCATTAAATTCTGTGTTTATATGTTTCTATCCCTCATATTTGGAACATATTAAAGTCATATAGTACAAATACTGTATATTTTGTTTGTCTATGGTTGTGCTAGGTTTACCTTATTAAAAATTGTGCATCTTTTTTATTTGTTAATTTCATATGTACAGATCATTTGTTTCACCACATACCAGTTTCCATACATCCATTACTTCTAAAGTAAAATCTGACACCTTTGGTTTAACCATCTAATATAACTTGCGCGGTGTTGCCAACTGTTTTTTTTTTGTTAGAAGGATCACAGCTTTGTTTCTCCCACAAAACAGTTGAAGATTACATTTAAATTGTGTTCATGTCACACATAATTGTTTCTTTGAAAAGTATGGAGCCCAAGAGAATTTAGAAATTAAGAGCAAATAACATTTTATAACAAGAATTAATGCTTTATGGATGGAAAACAGGTGACTAATAAAAACCATACAGAGTGACAAATGCAATTGTATTTTGGAGCACTCATTTATTCTCACTTCCCAAAAATGTAGCAATCATTAAGTTTGAAAACAAGACATTGCAGTATAGTCCACATTAAAATGACTGCAATTATTTAGCTTAAACAAATGTAAACACATCTAAAAATTCAGTATTAGACATAAATATGTAAGTCGAATATTGATTTGGATTACTTCTTAAATCTAAGTGGCCTGTATAGCTTGACATTTTATCATTAATTCTATAAGCATATTATAAATAATAAAGATTCCACAATAAATATATTAATACTTAATAGTAAGTTTTATCAATATTAGAAACTAGCTGGACTACCTGGTGTTGCCCGGGTTGAAGACTGGACCCTGAAGTACAACTGCAGCCTTTATTTGTTTACATTGTCCTCGCCTATAACCCCATTCCATTGATCCTGAAAAGGATCCCATGCAAACAGTGGCGTAACTACCGTGGGGTACAAGGGGTGCGGCTGCTATGATGCCTAAGCTACCTCTGTGGCCCGCTGCTCCCTCTGCACGCAGTCATGCACACAAGGTGGGCCGTCCAGTCAGGGCCGTCGAGGGGGGCCTGGGTGTCAGCGATGTTGATTTGGTGCCAGCCCACCAGCTGATTACAGCTGGCACACTGGCAGCCAGTCATAGAGAGACAACGCCACCGGCAGCCCATCAGCAGTGGCGGCTCCTGATTGGATGCCAGGCCACGAGCTCCGATTGGCTCGCGACCAGCACCAGATCCAAATTGTGCTAGCACTGCCTGTCCATGTCTGCCACTGCCTGCCAGTGTGCCAGCTGTAATTTGCTGGCAGCCTGGCCCCAAATTCACACCTGCTGACTGCTGATGACACACGGGTGGAGAGGGCTGCTGGGGGAACATGGGGAGATGAGCATAATGTGTAAGGGACACTACTATTGTGCAGAATAATGTGTTATATGGGGCACTACTACTATGTGGCATAATCTGTAAAGGGCATTACTGTGTGGTATAATGTGTAAGGGGCATTACTGTGTAGTGTAAGGGGCATTACTGTGTAGCATAATGTAAAGGGGCACTACTACTGCATGGCATAATGAACCTCATTCAGAGCAGGGGCAGAACTATGGGAGACAATGGAGGCGCCTGCCGCCGGGCTCCAGCTCTGAAGGGGCACCTCCTCCATTATAGACAACATATTCACTTAGGGCTGTAACTATGTACCCGGAGTGTACCGTCATGGCCGCCCAATACATGGCACCCCTTCCCGGCACCTGAGAAGCCACCATACACTAGTGGAGAGCTCCATGTCAGACCATCAGCTGCTGCCTTCTTCTATCTATAGCCTGTCTGCAAGCGAATTGTTACATTACAGTGTCAGCTGCTGCCTTCGTCTGTCTATAGCCTGTCTGCATGTGAATTACTACATTACAGTGTCAGCGGCTGTGATGGGGGGGGGCACCAAATTATAACTTGCCTCCGGGCGTCTGGGATGAACTTACGCCACTGATTCAGAGTCTCTCACTAGCGCTGTGTGATCACAAGCGGCCCGATGGTTTGCATACGTGCATGCACACGCTTCGTTCTGCACGTGTGCAAACTACTCTGTGCGATCGCAGCCCGCTCGCTCACCCAGCAAAGACAGCCCAGTGAAATGAGTGACAGGGGAGGCCATTTGTGGGTGGTAACAGGGGCAGGACACTAATAACGGGGGAGTGGAGGTGCGAATGCAGGCGTGCCTGAGTGTTTCAATGCCGTTTTAGAGGCGTGCATAATTAACACGCAGCGTCATAGTACACGTCACATGCCTGTTTTTTACACTGAAGTCCTCGCAGTGCTTGCGGTAGGGTAAGGCAACCACAAGTACTGCGATCGCTCCCGATTGTTCTTGATATACCAATGTTTTAATACACTTCCTTGAGATGACGTGTGCTGGTAGGAGGCTCTGCCTGTGCGATTGGGTGTATGCTGGCCGCTCGCTAAGACATGGTGGGCATGCTTATGCCTTGGCGAGCGATCGCTTCCCGTGACGTCACTTTGAGAAATTTGCATACACTGGGGGCGAGCGATCGCATCTAGCGAGAGACTCTGAATGAGGTCCAATGTGTATAAGGGCTACTACTGTGTGGCATAACCTGAGTGGGTCTGTGTGGCATAACCTGAATGGGGTCTGTGTGGGGGCAAATGTATGTGGTTTTTTTTACCTCTGGAGGGGCTCTTTTTAGATCTTGGTATGTGGCCTACAAAGTTCTAGTTATGCCCTGGCATGCAAACACAGTTGCTCTGGATTTTATATGAACTTGCACGAGTCATAAGGTTTGCTCAGACTGAGGTTTAAAGGATACTTTTGTAGCTTTCTCACAGGTTTTTGGCAGACTGCCAATTTCCACTGGAGCCAGCCCTGGAATCTGTGTAATTTAAGAGTGTCCCCATTTAAGTGATTGTGTGACAGTGTGTGGCCCTGATGAAGTTGAAACCTAGGCAAAAGCCTAATCCTGCTAAAACTACACCACCGTGCCAAATTTGGTGGAGCTAGGTCCAAAACTGGTCATGCGTAAAGGACAAAGAGAATGACGGACAGACAGACACACTTTTGCACTTATTATATAGATTAGAAGCCATACATTCAAGTATCTAATTATTGGTAAATTGTTATCTAAACTCTTTGCTTCAAATGTGTCAACCAAAGCAACACACTTCAAACATATAGAATACTATGAAACAGCAAAAACATGTTTATAAGTTAATTGGAATACAAAACATCTTACACCAAGTTTCCGTTAACGCTTAATAAATTCTTACTTGCCCCACTAGTTGAATGTAGAGCCCTGAGGCCCCTTATTGCTTTAGGCTTAGGCCCTAAGCTCCTACCCCAAATGTCCCTGTTATGATCTCCCACTGGTAATGAACAATGATTTGTTATTAGCGAATGAGAATATACAGGGGTCAGCAATATGTGACATACTGTATGTCAAATATATTATTTAAAAGATTAATTAAACTTACACTAACAGTTTAAATGTTAAGCAGGATATATTTTTTTATGTATTATGTGTCCTAGAGGAGTTAGGAGGGGCCAGCCAGGGAGCCCAGGGGACCATCACTAGGCATTTGTGGCAAGGACATTTAATTGTGCATATACACCAACCAGATCTCAACCTGGGATTAGAGCCTCCACCAATTGGCTGTAGACAGTTTTTTTATTTACTGGTTTTGGAGTTTTCAGTAAATCATAGAAGATTATGAGCCAACAAAAGGAAAAGAAGAAATAGGTGAAGGGTAATGGGAGCAAGATAATAAATGTCTAAAGTACTATATGTGCAGTGTATACAATACTGTCAATACAAAATAGACACATACAAGGTGTAGCTATTTAATAACGATACTGTACTTGTTAAAAATAAGCCATACTGCATAAATTATAAGGGAGTGGGGGAACATTGACCTTGGACTATCCCAAAATGGTTTTGCACATTTCACCCCTCTCACACAGGTAGTTTGCTGTCACCTCGAAG
Source organism: Taudactylus pleione (assembly GCA_031769625.1). Taxonomy (NCBI): domain Eukaryota; kingdom Metazoa; phylum Chordata; class Amphibia; order Anura; family Myobatrachidae; genus Taudactylus; species Taudactylus pleione. The sequence continues at coordinate 25,206,264 of JAUIMM010000113.1, read as the reverse complement.
AAGTTGTGTTTTTCACATGCATCGTAAAAATGCTTACTTCAAAAGAAGAGCAACATGTTAAATTGAACAAAATGCCCACCGTATCTTTACGTATGCTAACCGAGGCTTACGGGGCAGATTATATGTCACGTGCACGTGTGTTTGAGTGGCACAAAAGATTTTATGATGGTCGTGAGGATGTCGAAGATGATGAAAGTCCCAGAAAGGCCTTGCACATCAAACACAAATAAAAATGTAGAAAAAAATTTAGAAAATTGACTGACGACTCAGCATCCGAATGATGAATCAACATTACTATAAATATGAAATTATTACACAATTAGATAAAAGGGCATTCAAAAATTATAAGTAAATATATAAAACAGCTACTACTAGTAGACAACATATAAAGACAAACCACATAAAGCAAAAATTATGAGTTGCAGCCCTCAGTGGGTCAGTAATGAGGAAGTGCACTTATAGCGCTAAGTTCTTGGTCTCTCAGATAGTGTGTAACACCCTCCGGGGTGTATTGCTCCAATGTCTTATTGTAAAAGAAAGTCAATAAAAGCGGTACCTTAATCAGGGGCTAAACAGCCCAATGCCTTGTATGTCAGGGGTGTCTGTAGAGGTAGAGGTCGTTTGCCGGCAAACTTGTAAGGGTGGAGAATGTGTGAACCACGTCTCCAGATGTCCCCCACCTCACTTGATCTACGCATTTCGCCCGCACCTTGGGCTTCATCAGGATGGTGAGAACGTCCCTCTGTTCCTCCTTAAGTACCCACTGACTGTGGGTCCTCCCCCTCACTTCCGCCGGTTTCCAGTGACGTCACTTCCGCCCGGGTTCTTCAGTATATGTCACGTCCACCCAGCGGCGGAGTGTCACTTCCGGTTTGCGGACAATGCCAGTTCACAAGCGTCACTTCCGTTTTTCTATAAGGTTCCACTGCCGGATATCATCTGCTACAAGCGGTCTGTGCGTGTAACATAGGGGTCACTTCCGCCCGGTAGTTGTGGAAAATTGTTTTAATCCTCCATCAGGACAATGCACCAGACCATAAAGCTCTCTCTGTGAGGCAGATTTTTGCCCAAGAAACAGATAGCAGTGCTAGAACACCCTCCATACTCACCAGACCTTGCACCGTATGACTTCTTTCTTTTCCCTAAAGTCAAATCTTTACTCAAGGGAACCCGTTTTGCATCAGTCACTGAGGTAAAGAAAGAAGAAAACGATGAAGCTGCTGAGACAGCTGACAGATGATGAGCTACAGCACAGCTTTGACCAATGAAAAATAAGAATGCAGCGGTGTGTTGATGCAGAAGGGGAGTACAAAGTAGGGTAATGGAGTTAAAATTTACTTACTATAATTAAACATAAATTATAGCATCAGTCACGCTATTTAATAGCCACACATCATATTTTTTCAAGTCTCAATTTCTATCCACTACAAGTTTCTGTCTCATGGAAAGAAGGCAGAATGGTAATTGTGGGAGAAGTGCATAGTGTATGGCAGAGCCGTAACTAGGGTAGTGCGACCAGTGCCATGGCACATGGCACCGTAGAGCAGAGGGCTCTGTTTGGGCCTGTCAATCTTCCTGTTTATTATCATTCTCTCTTGTAGTTTCCTCTTCTTTTATTCCCAGCATCTCATGGCCTCCCCTATCTCTTCCCTGGCCCTTCCCCATGAGGCCATGGCCCTTTTTAAGGTGCTCTAACTTATGTCCCTATTTAAAAAATGGGGGGGGCGCCAACGCTCTCTCTGGAACAGGGCACCAAAAAGTCTAGTTACAGCTCTGGTGTATGGTATAAGTAAGACTATTACCTACATGATAATACAAAATGGGATCGTCATAGTTTTTTAGCTAGCGGGATCAAATGTAAATGAATTAGGCGCCAAGTTAGTAATAATACATGAGATATATTCCATTATATGAACATACCATAGTCTCACTGATATTGAGGGAAGTGAGGGGGATATCAGGCTGTTTTCACTAATAGCAGCCCCTTTCCCATACAGTGCCAAGTGCTCACTGGTAGTTTATTGCTTCAGGACTTACTGTGCATAGTCAAGTTTACAAGAGGCTGGTGCAGTTAACAAAGATATAAATGTATGAAACAAGTTAGCAATACAACATTTTTTTGCATACAGTAGAATGGACTATACTAATATAGGGGTGTGTAACAACAATCCAAAATAAGAGCACAATGGATAGTCAAAGATAGCAACATTCAGAGACAGATGATTAACAAGGCTAAACAAGAATATATGAAGTCAGGCAGCCAGGGCCGTAGCTAGGGTAGTGCGGCCGGTGCCATCGCACAGGGCACCACAGGTCAGGTGGTGCTGTTTGGGTCTGTCAAATTTCTGTTTATTATCATTCTCACTTATAGCTTCCTCTTATTTCATCCCCAGCGTCTCCTGACCTCCCCTATCTCTTCCCTGGCCCTTCCCCATGAGGCAATTCCTCTTTTTTGGGTGCATCGTGTCCCTTTGAAAAATGAGGGGGACGCCAATGCTCTTTCTGGCACATGGCACCAAAAAGTCTAGTTACGACTCTGCAGGCAGCTAAGAAGAAAAATGGTAAACTAGTAAGCGTCAGGGCTGGTAGTCAAAAAACAATCCAGCTTGGGGCAATGACAAAGTAGTCATGAACAATTTGAGGTTAGTAGAATAACAGGCACAAATGAGCTGAGGATATTGAGGATGACATGACAGAAAGACATTCACTAACGTGAGACAAAATAGATAGTAAGATTATTAGTTTCCTGATAACAGAAGTTGAGGCACCGTCTAGTGTTTAAGATTTATCAAATATATTTATAAGCCAATTAACTACAGCAATAAATTTGCAGCATAGGGTATAAACCACCCCTTCAACAATAAACACATATAAACAATAAAATTTAAAGCACTAAATTAAGTAATATAAAGTTTTCCTTCCAAAGGATTTCCTACACTGTGGCCACAGAACAGATGTTCAATCTTATGCACGCAGGTTCGAAGCTATATAGAGTTAATACTCATGAGGGGCTAAAAATAAGCCTTTCAAACCCCTTTGATTTATAAAAGATTGACTGTTGTTAGATAGCTCTACTATTATCAATATCAATTACTTTAGAAATATAGACAAAGGTCTCCAATGCAACTACAGTAAATTTAGGTTATCCCACTTAGATTTTCAGGTTACTTCTTAGTACTGGTCCCGAGACCTCTCCTGTTCCTGGAGTGGATCTGTTTAGCAGCTTCAGGGAGTCTGGTACTTTCTCAGACTATACTCCCTGATATAGGTTGAGTAGAGTTTTCTGCTGTCTGCTCCGGTATGTCCTCCCACTGCCTCACTCCAATGTGTTTCCCATCATTACCATAGTCTACCCATCTTTTAATGGCTACTTCCGGCAGGATAATGCCTTAGTCACAAAGTACTTGTCATCTCCAGCTGGTTCATGACAATGAGTTAAGTGCCCTGCAACAGCCACCACAGACACCAGGGCGTATATTTACAAAAGCTTCTAAAACAGACAAGTAGTGATATTGCCCATCGCAAGCAATCAGATTCTGTGCATCATTTCCTAGAATGCAGTAGAGAAATGATAGCTAGAATCTAATTGGTTGCTATGGTCAACATCACCACTTGTCTGTTTTAGAAGCTTTAGTAAATCTCCCCCCAGATTGCATTCCAATAGAGCCCCTTTGAGACGTGGCATAACAGGATATTTGTGGCATGACTGTGCAGCAAACAAAACTGTGGTAGGCTGTCATCTCACCATGGAAAAGAACGTCTAAGGAATGTTTCCAGTACCTTGTTGAATCCATGTCACAAAGCATTTAGGCTCCTCTAGGGCCATAGCGGGATCCTATGCAGTACTAGAACAGTGTATCTAATAATGTGGCCACTGAGTGTATAGTATATTCTAGGATTTTTAAGATTTGAGGTCAGGCCATCTATATACTGTTCCCTCTACAATTATTTTAAATTTTTTTAATGTTTTGTTATTTTCACTTTACAAATATAAATTAATAGAATAACTTTAATAATGGTAATAATAATAATCCAATTATTACATTTATTCCTATTAAATAATATATTATAAATTATACTCTGCCCCCTCTCAAAGCGGGATCATTAATGTTATAAGGAATGTCTATATTGCTTCCCTTGTTTATTTTGGCAGTACTACAAAAACCAGCCTTGCCAGTTTGCAGAATATAAACGCACATTTATTTCAACCACATCATAAAGATTTACCACTACTCCCCTTTTACATTAATCACTCAGTGATGTTACAGTAATGATAGTGTGTGTACCCGCAGAACTGCCAGTGCCACTCTCAATTAGCGCTTTCTGCGGGAATCACCTCTGTCTGCCTATTGCTATATATCATGAAATGATTCTGTGCAAATGAAATCCAGCAGTGGGACAGTCGCTGTGATGGACATGTACAAAAAAATGAGAATAAATATTATTGCAAGTGGTTCTTACAGCACATTTTAAAACACACATACATCATGCGGTGATTGCTGCTGAGACACAAGGAGAAATTTAAACTCTGTGATTCGTGGTTACAACAATTAGAATTTCAATTTTGTATCGGCCCAATCCTGCTACTGACTGTCATTGACTGATTATGTTTAACTTGAAGTTTGAAAGACTTGTTGATAGTAACTTAGGGGCTGATTCAGCATTGCATTCTAGTGCAATGCTGAACACAGATTCCCGATTATCGGAAATCTGCACTGCACAGGACCCGTACTGCGTGCGCATGTGCCTGTCTGATTGTCCACAGCCCCAGCTATGCCTCTGACTGATTGACAAATAGAGGCATTTGCGGGGCAGTGCAGGGACGGGGATGGTCGGTGTTCCCGGAAACGGGGGCATGCCGCCCCCGTTTTCCGCAAGTGGCAAGGCTAGGATCTGCCTCCATGGATGCAGTTTCCTGGCCTCACAATCCGGCCAGCCTGCGTAAGCTGAGGCTTACTCAGCTGGCCGGCGCTGTCCACCATTGCAACCGATGGTTATCCCAGTCGATCGCAAATGCAACTAGGGGTGTCAGACACCTCTTGCTGCGTTTGCATATTTGCAAGGACCTAATTGCAAAGCTGCTTGCATGTAGCTTTGCAATTCCATCCACTACTGTCCACTACTGAATCATCCCCTTAGTACAGTTTTGGAATACCTCTTTTACTCATGACTGTCCTGTTTTTGTAGCTCTGCATAAAGCAAGCTGTCCACAGGGGCTTCAACAGAGCTCTATTAATTAACTTTCTGTACATTGGTGCTTTAAATGGATTGAGTACTCCAGTGCAGGGAGGAGATGTGAGGTCTGGCTCTCTGATTTAGATAATGGAGGTGGGGAGGAGTTGCCTAAGTAGAGGTTGACTAAAGTGGGCTAAACTAATCCTACAGCAGGTAATTTAGGAGACCCCCAAAGCATGGACTGGTGTACTTCTATAATGACCTGATATATTGCTGTACTATTATTATAATTTCATTTTGTGAAACTGTTTATAAAAATCCAACAGGCAACAGCACAAGTATCGTGCCCCATAGGGGATTTGTGTTTACAAGTCATCTGATCCATAGGAGCTAATTTTTTTTAAATGACTGGGAATACTCAATTCCTAGCTCCCCATCACATAAATGAAAAATACCATGCATAGACATGGATAGTGGTAGCACAGATATTGGTGGTGCTCAAGCACCCACAGAACCCACAGAGTAGGTGCCTATGATCTGACCCATCTGATGTGATGTCCATATGCAATTGTACAACACATGGCCGGTGCTTTCATTAGGCAGCTTAAGAGCACTGGCCACTGGAGGACCCTGCTGGGTCCACAAAAAGATGAAGGATGTCTCTTTCAGACCCAGCCGGAACTACTGATGACCAAGGCTGATGCAGGAACTCCATCAGCCCCCAACATTACACTCTCACATGTTAGTGTGGTAGAGTCAGCAGCAGTGGTGGTTGCCTCTTCATTCTCCTCCAGTCTTCTCCTTTCTTTTGGGCACCAGCCTGTCACTCACATAAGAAGCTCTGCCCCCTAGGCCACATGAGGAGCTGCTGCTGCTGCTGAATGTTATGACTTTTTTGGGGAGAAGACATAATCAATGGGTGGGTGAGTGTGTGTAGGAGGTGGAGTGCTTGTGTGTGTGAGTGTAGACAGGCTTAGTGTGTGTGTCTGTGTGTAGGGAGTGTAGTGGTTTTACTGAGTGCTGACATGGTTAGTGTGTGTGTTTGGGAGGTTTAATGAGTGCTGACAAGGTGAGTGTGTATGTGTGTGTGTGGTTAAATGAATACTGACAAGGTGAGAGTGTGTGTGTGTCTGTGTGTGTGTGGGAGAGTTAATGAGTGCTGGTAGGGTGAGTGTGTGTGGGGGTTAATTAGTGCTGGCAGTGTGTGTGTGTGTAGGTTTAATGAGTGCTGGCAGGATGAGTGTGTATGTGAGTGTGGGGGTTTCATTCATGCTGGCAGGAGGAGTGTGTGTGTGGGGGGTTTAAAGAGTGCAGACAGGGTTTGTGTGCAGGGTCAGTTTGAGTGCTGTCAGAAAGAGTTTGTGTGTGTAGGGTTTAATAAGTTTGACAGGTTTAGTGTGTGTGTTGGGAGTTGGTTTTATTGAGTGCTGACAAAGTGAGTGTGTGTCTTTTGTTTTTTAAAGAGTGCAGGCAGGGTGAGTGTGTTTGGCTGTTAATGAGCACTGTCAATGTGTGTGTGTGTGTGTGTTAAAGAGTACTGGCAGGGTAAATGTATGTGTGTGTGTGTGTGTTAATGAGTCCAGGCAGGGTGAGTGTGTGTTAATGAGTGCTGAAAGGGTTAGTGTGTGGGGGGATTAATGAGTACTGACAAGGCGAGTGTGTGATGGGGGTTAATAGGTGCTGACCTATATTGGGGCGCAGATGTGTGGCATAAATATGTATTGGGGAACAGATGTGTGGCATAATGTATTGGGGCACTGCTGTATGGCACATTAATAATTTGGGCCACATGTGTCATTGGGGCAGTTTGACATAATTCACAGCTATGTGATATATTGTACAATCACTTTGGTGCACAGCTTTGTAGCATATGTATTGGGGGCACAAATGTGTGGCATATTATTTATGGGGAGCACAAATTTGTAGCATATTATGTATTGGGAGCACAAATGTGTAGCAGATTATGTATTGGGAGCACACATTTGTGGCACTATAAGTATTGGAGGCAATGATGTGTAGCATAATTATGAATTGGGAATACATCTGTGTGGCATGTAATGAATTTGTGGTACACATGTGTGGCATATTATGAATTGGGGGCAGAGTTATGAGGCACAGTATGATTTTGGAGCTCTGCTGTGTGGTATATTAGTTGGGGCATTTCTATTTAGTATATCATAAATTTTGGACACTGCTGTGTGACATATTTATAAAATGGGGTCACTTATGTGTGGCATATTATGAATTGGAGGAGCAGTGGGTGAAATGTTGCCTTGGGCACCCAGAAACAATATGGTAAATTCTGGGATTACATGTTACCTAAAATGATATTCTCAATTAGAAACAAAGAGAGATATTGGGAATGAACACATGGTCCTTCACTCCCCAGATGACATTTGCTATTTCAGTGCTGCTTACAGGAAAGCATTTTGCTGCTACTTGACAAATATTACTGGAAGACCATCTGTAGTCTGGATACAAATAATTATTTTGAGCACGATAGTCTGGAGGGATGACTTTATTAAATAAGGGACATACTTAATGGGAAATAGTTTGATTAGCTAATTCATCTGTCTTTGCATCTCATTGCAGAGGAAAGTGAACTCAGAAAAAAATTAAACAACGACCAAGTAAGGGGCTTGGTTAGAGTTGGATACATTTGCATCCCAAAAGTAATTATCAAATGACAAATACAAAAAAGCATTTTACATGCATATGTTCAGTAGGACATAAGGAAAATGGAACGACGCACCAAATTCCATTATTCAGAGGTGCTCAGCTTGTCCACAGGCCATTATGAGGAAGGAGGGCACCCAAGTATGCAGGATGGACCTTAAACCCCATGCTAGGGACAGATAGGAAACACAGAATGCAGGCTGTTCAGGGGTTAACATGCTATGAGTCTCAGCCAATAGTTGGTGTAGAGGGTGGGTTTATGGGCAGGGTATAGTTAATATATACTTCCTACAAGCAGGGATCTGCCTCTATAAGCTTTCTCCCCCTCTTTTGCTCTATCCCTATTTTTTCCTGGTTTTTGTCGTCGTTATTATTTTTCTTTGGCATGAAAGAACAGCAGCCGAGGGCCAGTGAGCTGTTTAATAGGTTGCTGCCCTATAACATGCCTGTAGGCTGATTTCCCTACTAGGATCATGTTGGCTAACTGGGCTTTGATGGTATTGGGGATTTGTTTGACCTATGTACTTGTCTGTGAATGGGCAATTGGCCCTGTAAGCTGCTTGTCAGCTCATAGGTAGGCAGTGACCTCCGGTAGCTGCTGCCTCTTTCGGTCATCACCATTTACAGGTTATTATTGTTGTTATATTAAACAAAAAGGCCGGCCAATTTTTCACACCACATTTGTGTCTGTGTGTTTTTTTTAAGTTAAGTTTAAGCTGCATATTTTGGGGGTTTTATCCATATATGGCCACTAGGGCGTCTAAAAGGAGGAGTTTTCCTAGCAGTGACAGGCAGCCTGGCTGTCAATCAGATTTGATGCCATACTGTCTGTCATTGCCAAACATGGGTCAGATGGAGCTCATCGTCTTGCTAGTTGGTGAAATCCTTTCACTCTACATGAAACTTCCACCCTGATGGAGTGTGTGTCAGCAGCTCAGTTACGTATAGGGTACTGGGGGGCCTTAGTGTAACTGGGGGCATGATGTGGCTGGCAGATCTTAATTTTGCTTGGAATTCATTCTACTGGTCAATTCTAAACATAATATATTGGGGTACTCAAGAAGGAGATGTTCATAATAGGTACAACACACATGTCCAGGGGCGTATTTATAATGGGTGCAGGGTGTGCGGGGGGTCCAGCATTCCCAGTGATACACTGCGTAGCTGACATCATCGCGATGTGAGGAGCCTGCCCCGTGTGCTTGCTGGATATAGTTAGATCCAGTCAGCGTGAGGCAGCAGTAGCGAGAGCGGCCATGGCTATCAAGTAAAGGTAAGTGCTGGGCTGGGGCCGGGATCAGGACCAGTCTGGGGGCACTGCATAAGGAACACTATTAAACCTGGGGGCACTGCATAAGGGGCCAGCCTGGGGGCACTGCATAAGGGACACTATTAAACCTGGGGGCACTGCATAAGGGGCCAGCCTGGGGGCACTGCATAAGGGACACTATTAAACCTGGGGTCACTGCATAAGGGGCCAGCCTGGGGGCACTGCATAAGGGACCAGTCTGGGGGCACTACATAGGGGCACTACTTCAGCCAGGGGGCAATGCATTAGGGCAAAGTTAAACTACAGGGGGCAATTCATAAAGGGGAAAACTACAGGGGGCACTGCATAATGGGCACTTTTGACTGAGAGCCAGTGGGGGAGCAGCCTGAGACCTGTCGGGCTGGATTGGTAAGGGAGATACCCCTTTTCCCGGCGCGCGCATTATTGCAAGGGTCCCCACTTGGCTACTTTTGGATGCCACCCGGCTGGAAAAAATTTCTGGGGAGAACACTGCTATGTACTGATGGCTCCGAATTGTTGTATTTACATTAAGTCATGTTTGTGCCACATGCTTGGTATGTGCAATTCATTATGCAGAAGAAATTGTATGCCTTAATTATCAAAGTGATCTAGTCCAATCATGTCAGACCCATGCAAAGACTCATGCAGAGAATTAGTGAAGTAACTAACCCCAGCTATCAAAGTTTATAAACCAATGAATTGATCAACTGCATTAGTCAATAGATGTCAAACTCAAGCGTCAAGGTGAATAATGGTACTAAGATGATATATGGGCATGCCTCCCAACTTCTCTATCATCACACATAGGAGGACTCTTTATCCATCCATGGAACAGTTGAGAGATATGTACCGCTAAATCATTGTCCGTTTTCTGAAGCACTAGTCAAGCTGTTGCATGGCCTCAATGTGACATGTCTATGGCTTTGTGTGGGACACTTTGTCTCAGGTGCTGATTCTCAGTTGGAGTAGCGCCCTGTGTGATTATTGTTTGGTGCCCCCAGCGCACAGCGAAGCATGGGCGTGGCCTTATTACCATTGACCGTAACCCTAGATGATGTCATTTTGTGTGGCGTGCGTGTATGGAACACCTCCCGTTTTACGTCATGCTGTGGGTGAGCCCAGCACTCCGTCAGCAGCTGGGCTGCCCCCCGCTGTCTCATTGCACTAAATTGGCACCGCACGCATGCTCATGTAGTTTGTACTGTGAGCAATGCCCTCGCTCCATCAGCTTACTCCCATCGCTCTGCATAAACTTCTGCTGCTCTGCAAAGTTCATCTTGCTCAGCAATCCCAACCCGCTTTGATGAAAATCTTTGTGTGTGTGCAGTTGTGAATGAACAGATATGTCCAGCACCACCAGAGGTTATGTTACTCTCCTTCCTGGCCTTTTTCTGGTTTGAAAATGACAGCAGTGTTAACTCCTGTTTTATCATTGATGACCTGAATTTATAAAACATAAAACTCAAAAGCATAAGACTCATATATTGAATACAGATCTCCTAATGCCGAATTTTGGTGAGTTCTCCCTGACTCCCTGGAGACCAGGGAACCCTTCCGGATCCTAGCAACTTTGTTAGTGAACTTGACAGGGGGCTTGACACTGCGATTCGCTGCATTACACCGTGGGGGTAGGGCCATGATGAGGCAAATTGCCACTCGGATTTTCCCTACAGGATCTCCTGCAGGGGAGGTCCTAAACGTTGCCTAGTATGGCATTTGTTTAGTCTGTCTTTCCAAACTAGGACCATTTGATATAAATGACTAAGTGGAAATCCATACAGCATTATACAATCCCCCTATCTTTAGTAGTAAGGGACTTATTTCTTGTTGCACAATACAAATTACACCTATGAGCCTGCTATCAGTCAGCATCTGCAAACATCATTAATTTGAATATGGAAAAAAAAAAACAAGAATAAAATTCCATCCATTCCAATCTGCACACTGCATTTCAGAAATCCTTTCTTCTTCTGCCAATCTAAAGTTACATGCTGGATGGCCTTTACTGTGACCACCTCATAAAAGGGGTACATAAATACTTTCATGTGTTATTCAGACCAACATCCCCGAGGTCCCATATTTATATATGTATGTGAAGCACCAAGCCCTCACGTTACCAGTAGCAGACTTATAATTTATTTTATCCTGGCAATTCTGTGTTATTCTTGGCTACAAAACATCCATCCTTTCATATCTTCAGATAGCAACTCTCTGATATGATGTCAGCAAACCTTTTCTTCTACAGAAATCCATCTGGAACCAGTAGATAATAGATTTTTAGTGATGACAGCATAACATGTTCTTTTACTTACTATTGTAAATGAATGGAAGAGCAGACAGCATGAGAAAAACAATGGACAGTTATGGATGCATAGCAAAAATATAATTATTATCATGATAGTTGAATATAGATACTTGGGATACAGTTTAATTCATGTTTAGCCTGTCTTATTAAAAACTGTTAGGGGAATTTTCTGTATTGTTATTATTACTGCATCTGTATAGATGGATATGAAGTTCCAAAACAATATGACGTCTGTTGTAGAAGAGCAATTACATTTGTAGTGTGGTATGAGAAAAATCATGGATTAATTAGCTACTTACCTGACATGGTGGTATGGGATACGATCAGGGGCGTAACTAGGTATTTGAAGCCCTCATAGCAAAAGTTTGTAAGGGCACCTATGTGATATGGTGAAAAATGTATATAACACATGTAACTTTGACAAGGATGATGGGTCATCCTCAGCTCTGGGCCCCATAGCAGCTGCACGCCTTGCACCTATGGTAGTTACACCAATGGATACGATCACAGTCAGGTGGGCTATACCTGACACAGTCGTATCCCATAAGACCGTGCTGTCTGCTGCATCCACCCAAGTTGGTATTAAGGAAATCCGTTCTGCATATGTGCAGAAAGGATTTCCTTCTGATCCAGCCACCCGGCAGTGATGTAGAGGTCTATGACCGCCAACATCTGTGCCAGAATTGCACCTCGTAATGCTGTACGAATATCACTCTGTGGCACATGTGCCAAAATCAAAAGTGCAAGGGGAGTATGCAGATCCTCTCCGAGCACAAATATGCTGACCTCTGTATGTGCAGAGATCAGCTACTGCAGGGGAGACTGATGATCATTGTCCCCTGCCCCACACTCTTCTGCACGCTGCAATAAAGTGAGAGAGCTGGGGTCTATGCCACAAGGAGAGGGGTGTGTGTCCGATGGAGGACATCTTTTAGCATAGGGTAGTGGGTAAGTTATGCTCCACAAAATGTTTGCTTTTATGTTGAGGAAGAATATATAAAATTATATCTTTGCATATACAGTGACACATGGGGAAGGGGTGCACTAATACAGTGGGGGTCCTTGACACTAGGAGTGAGGGTGGGGGCTCTGCTACTTGGATCTATTAACACTTGGGGGGTGGGGGTGTTACAGCTGGGGATCTTTTACCACTGGAGGGTTATTTCCACTGGTGGGTGGTAGGTGATTTTACAATGAAGGCCTATGGACATGGGAAGTGCAAAACACCCCCTAGGTATATATTTTTTAAAAATAAAATATTTAAATATCTTTTAAAAATATATTCTAAATCGAATTAAAAAATTATACAAAACAATTGTCAGTTTATTGGTTAAAGATGTCTATTCTTTTTATTTTATTGCCACTAATTGATCATTAGATGATTTTCTAGCATTGTGATTATTCTTTCTGCTGTGCTGTTTGAAAGACAACTTGTGGTTTTTTAATTGCATTAAAAACTCAGTTCAATCTCTAACGCGTTTGACATACATTTGATGCTAGCATTGTTAAAAGAGTTTTGAGTAATTGTAGTTCACTGTAAATTTCCCTAATGGGTTTAACTTCCTGTAAAGCCAATGAATAATAGAAGATGCTAGTAGAAACTCCAATTGGTATGGTGATATGGGATACAATATATGCTACTGACAGGGGCGTATCTATAATGGGTGCAGGGAAGGGTGGGGGGGATGACCGCGGGAGGGGGGGTGCCGCGATTGTGAGGGGGGCCAGAAATATACTGAAGTTGCCGCTGTTAAGGGGGGTAACCGCGCAGGGAGGGGTGCTGTGATCGTGAGGGGTGGTGCAGGCATGAAGATACTATAAGTTCTGCTGTTCAGTGGAAGGTGTGATCATGGGTGCGGGGGCCGTGGGGGGTATGGGGATACAGAAGGTAAGGTGCTGCTATTCGGTGTGTGGTTGGGAGGTGATACTGAAGGTGCTGCTGTTCAGGAAAGGGGGGCGTGTGGGCATGCAGTTTTTTTGCATAAAATACACATTTCAGTGCTGCATCTGCACACAACAAATGTATGCACATATTCCAGGCTGGAATTCATTTTCTATTGGTGAGAAATATTATAAAATTTTATTTATAAGGCACCACAAGTGGTCCACAGTGCTGTACAAAACAATAGTACAGTACAATACAGTGGACAAGTAGCAATTAGCACTACAAATCTCAACACAGCCACTGAATCAAGTTGTGCAATGGAAATATTCAGCGTAAGCTGGAACCTGTAGCTATTGGCATGGGTGCATATAACAGGTCTAGGTCGTAGGAGTGGAGTCCAGGGACAGAGTCCAAGGAAGTAGTGTAGACTGTAGCTGGTGTGCACGAGAAGAAAGTAATGAGAACAGGAGGGAGGAGGGCCCTGCTCATGGAGTTTGTAGTCTAAAGGGAAGGAGAAGACAAACGGAAGACATAAGGAGTGAGCCAGTGTAAGGGGAGCTAAGGGCAGGAGCAGGGGTGAGAGAACTGGAGAGTGCAGGAGGGTGAGGTAGACTACGTGGTCCCATGGTCAAGTGGTGGATGTATATGCTTTTATAAACAGGTGGGTTTTCAGTGCTCGCTTGAAACAAGGCAGGCTGGGGGATAGTCTAATGGAATGAGGAATATCATTTCAATGGTGGGGGGCAGCACGGAAGAAATCTTGGAATGCAGACGGGGGTGAAAGCGTAGGCCAAGTTCAGTAATGTTCACGTAATTTTGATACATATAGGGGCATATCCAATAAGGTGCGATATTATATACCCATTCTGCATTTTTCCCACACTATAAACCCTTATAAACTATAAACACACGGTAACCCGTACATTTTGCATAAAAAAATGCTGGAATCTATGGGTTTCCTTGCGTGCTAAATCCCAGAGGGTGCATTTTAACGCAGACTTTTCCTTGCAGCTCCAATCTATTGACATATGTTATGGACATTACTGCCAGGAGTTTACAAAGACAGATTTCCCAAACCAAACTGGAGGAAAATGAGAGTATGAAGATCTGCTGGTGTATAATGATGTCAGGTGGCTTAGTTGGGGGCAGTTCTTAGAAAGATTTCAGTCTTTGTTATCTAAATTGGAATCACTTGGAGAAAGAACATCTGCTGTATGACGCATTATCACTGTTAAAGTTCGCTTTATTGACAGGTTTAACAGCTCACTGCAATGCATTCAACCTTGAACTTCAGGGGAAGGATAAACCCATTAACCAATTAGTTAGCTTTGTAAATTCACATCAAAATAACAGTTTCTAAAATATCAGCTTTAAAAGGGAATTTTGAGGAACTTCTCTGTTTCAGAAAACAAATGTAGAAAATTGTGATAAAAGCAGCTGCATGTAATATACGATAAATTCTGCTCTGTAGAACGAAGTCTTTGGCAATAACTAGAGATGAGATTTCAGGAAATTAAGCAGCATGAGACAATTTAACTTTTCATGTCATTTCCATTTGCTGATATTGACATTGAAGACATTTCTGCAACTATCACCCCTAAGTTCAATATGATTGAGAAGAATACATATTGAATCTGCAATGTGATATTCCTCTGAAAGAGAGAACTTCTGAAAGACATTTCTGGAATGCACTCCATAAAGAACAGTACACAGCCTTGAGATCGATAGCGCTATGTTTGACGGCTGGTTTTTGGTTTGATCTACCTTTGTGAAGCAGTCTTCTCCCAGATACGGAGAATTATATCGAGACACCGAAGACGCAGGACCAATGGACATTTAAAACTCTGCCCTCACTTGTAATTTTGTGCCATCTTTCAGCAAGTGATGTGCAGTGTCATGCATCAACTTCAAAACAGAAAGGTAAGTGATAAACATCTTTTCATTAAAAATTTAAGTGTTTATTGTAGGGATGTGTAGGCTCGGATAGGTTCCGAATTTTAACGCCAAGTTTGGATTTTTCCCGCCAAAAATCGGATCTCAGAAAGAGGCAAAACGTCATCTTTCATGGACAAACACCATCTTCCATGGACTTTTGTCCAGGAATGATGATGTTTGTCCATGAAAGATGACGTTTTGCCTCTTTCTGAAACCCGATTTTTGGCGGGAAAAATCCGAACTTGGCAGGAAAATTCGTACCTATCCGAGCCTGCACATCCATAGTTTATTGTTATTTTACATCTCATTGCTTAGCTGACCTAATAAATATTACATTATGTACTTCGTACTATGATAGATTATGGAAGATTTTTGGTCTTTAGAGTAAACTACCAAAAGTATGGCCCATCCTGCCCGATGTAAATTGGGCCCACAAAAAAATTACAGACATCCGTAAGCCCTAGAGCTGCTCTCAGTACCCATGCCTAATGAGTGCTGCACTTCAGTTTATGACAGAAGTATACTGAATTTTCCTACTTTTTAATCATTTGTTTACTACAACACCCACAAGCATGAGTGTTTGGAGGAACTTTAATGATTTCAGTATCGGACTGTTTTATCTAGGGGTGGGGGTCCAATTTATGTTTTGCAGTTCCAATTCCCTGAGGTTATTCAGTCCCACCGTGAGCATTCTAGGAAAGTGTGATATTATGGCAGGAGGATCACACTCTGCAGGTTTCCTTGTTATAGTCCCACTAGTCCAGCATGTCAGCCAGCACGTAACAGGGGCGGCAGTATGGTACAACCCGGAACATTTTTAGGATGCTCCGAGCATCTGCAGGTAGATGGTTGCACATTAATGGTGGTGGTGGGAGATACTAACTAACTGAGGTTGTTGCTGTAGTCCACACATACCAGGTGAGTATATAATACCAAATAACACCACAGCTGTTTTTCTCCACAGAAATGATCAACATCTCATATAGTCCACTTGCTCCTCAGTAATTCCCATCGCTCATGGTCTAGTGGTAGCAGTGGTAGGTAGTGGTAGTGGAATCCAATGCTGTTGTCCTCAGGGATTGCTGCAGCCACCACAGGCTATGAGCACTACTGCTGGTATCACAACCTGTTTTTCCAAAACATGATTTATTTCTTTTCAGCAATGAAATACCAGTCATCATAATCATCAACTTGTCTCTATTGATGAAACATTTAAGGCTGTTAAAGAGACTACCTTTGGCTGCTATATTCTTGTATGATTTTAAGTTTTTTCATAATGTTATTAACTAAATCTCAGTAACATGCTCCTAACAAAACTGGAACATTTTGGTTTGTAGTATTTAAATTTGTATTTAACCACATACCTACAGTAGTGTTTAGTACTGTATATCCGCAGCCTTGAATTGATGGATTGCGCAATGGATGGCTTAGAAAAGATCTTTCTCCCCAATTTTCATCAGCCACAGAAACTCGGCTAGTGAGTATCTGAGGTGGTGTCTTGTACTATAGAACCGCAATCATTAGCAGCAAAGGACCAATTTACAGCTAAAACAGCTCAGGGGGGCAGAGACAGGTAGCACAACGGATCGACTGTCACTTTCCTACTCCAGGAAAAGCACAGAGATCATCAACTGCATTAAAAAACACCAATAACATGTAGTCCTAGTACCTGTCATACTTTTAAAGCATGAAACAAGCTGATGCCAGTCTCCATCTCCTATAAAATAAAACTTATCTTAAATAAAGACACAGAGGCAAGTGTTGGAGGACAAAAGGGACCAGTTTTATTTGATACGTTAGATACTAACTTAAGGGAAAGTATGGCAAAGAAGGAACGGTCCCACTCAACAGTATCACCATCTAAATAATACCAAGCCTGGCCTAAATGGGGGAAAACTGCCAGCCCATCACACCACGTCAACGTATTTAGAGTCCCTTCCCAATAACTCACAGACAATGGCCCATCTCGACTGGTGGTGCTGATGACCTCAGTAGAGTATAATCAGCCTAACCTGTGTATCGGCAGGGAGAGCACTTCAAGACCTATAACAAGACGGGCATTGCTGCCATTCTTTCCTGCCAACAAAGGAAGCTGACAAAACACACAATATGGGAGGGAGTTTCAAAACCAGAAAAAGATCTATTTGAATACACCCAAGTAACATAAAGCCAAAAATGAACCACTGACTCTGCCCCTAAACAGTCAAATAGGCCCTAACATAACACCTGTCCAAACTATAACAAAACCCTAATAAAACATTGCCATGGACCTGTATGCTGCCACAGCCTTGGGGTTTAAACCCCACCAGGCATAAAAATGCTTTCTGTTCTTCATCTTATGATACACTCTAAACCTATTCAACACAGTTAACTTAGGATGCCTACTATCGCATATCTTAAGATACATGTATCTCAGCATACAAATATTATTGCATTTTTTGCACATTCTATATACCACATAAGTTTTTTTACATAAAAAAACCCCAAAACATTAAATTCCATGACTCATTTTTGACGACATTACACCAACATCGTTATGTGCTTGGTCCAAATCAACTAGGTAGATCAAAATGCAGTTATCTGCATTTGAGTATGGCCATCATCTGAGTGACATGCATAGGATAGAATCCTGTCCTTACGACTGATTGCCTTAAAACCAAATCTAAATTGCCTTAAAACCAAATCTAAAACCAAATTTCCAACCAAATCTCAGTAAATATATGGTGTAGGGTAAATGCTCACAGCCCTAATAAAAGGGTCTATTGCTCAAATGGATTAATATCAAAGTCCATACCATTGCACTTGTGTATTGTGAATTATATTTTTATTATGTTGTTATTATTATTATTTGTCATACTTTTATTTCTGAGCAGTTCTCTCTTTTACTAATTAGTAATAATCAATATACTGTAACTTGGAAATCACTATGTATATTTATATTCTTTTATATTAATTTTAGTAAAGTGAAGGATGTTTCTGGAGCAGATAAGTGGTTATACATCAATAACAAGAGTCCATGCATAAAGAGTGCTATTCTTATCAGGGGCATATCTACCCATTGGCCAGGATGGCACTTGCCAGGGGTGCCGGCCAAAGGGGGGGGGGACCATACGACAGTGCCACCAGCAGCCAATGGGTGGACTACCCCAGGGACTTGAACCAGCCCGCTAGTCCTCCAGGCCCCACAGTGAGAGCGGTCTGCCCTACACAGTAACAGACAGCCCTCAGCGGCGGCTGTGCATTTAAGCAGTCAGCCAATGAGAGTCAGAGAGACTCTCATTGGCTGCTGCGTCCATGGAGGGAGCCGGCTGGAGCTCACTCATGAGCTCCGTCTTCTGGCTCCCCCCGCAGCGAGTGATGGGAGAGACTTCATGACGTCTCTCCCATCCCATAGTGCAGAGCGAGAGCGGGCCCGGAGAAGTGGACAGCGGCGGTCGTCGGCAGGAGCGTGGATCAGGTAAGTTGGTTAATTTTTTCTGTGTGTGTGTTTCTTTTTTCTGGGACAGCACAGGTGGGGGGGAGTGTGGCTACTAGGGGGCACTGAATAGGGGGTCGCCACTGCTGGTGGCACTGCATAGGGGGACTACTACTGGGGGTAATGCATAAGGGGAACTACTACTAGGAGCACTGCATAGGGGGGACTACTACTGGGGGCACTGCATAGAGGGGACTACTACTGTGGGGACTACTACTGGGGGCATGTACTGAAATTATGGGGGGAGGGGGGTGCCAGTCCATTACCTTGCCAGGGGCACTCGGATCCCTAGATACACCCCTGATTCTTATGAAAATCAGGTGCATGTTTTGTGAACCTGCTTGTCCATGTCTCCTGGGTCAGTTTTGGAAGAATACTTACTTGACCATGGTATATCCCCTACAGTTTTATCATAATAAAATGATAATGTGGAAGACTACAGATTTAATTGTGTATAACGTGCACATTGGTTACGAAGCACCATGCTATGGATTAGAATGATTTGCATTGGCAAATAATTTGGTAGAATACAAAATTAGCATGGAACATAACTAATCAATGTTCAACATTTGCCACCCAGTTATCAGTCACTCCTATAAAATGAGTTTCCTAATTTGCTTATTATTGTCGTACTAGAGTAAAGGCCCCATACATCAGCAATCTGAAAACCACAATTGAACAGTTTGAAGGTTTGTTGCCCGATCTTAGGATTTCGCAGTCTAGCAATCTGCGCCCATACATTACAGATCTTTTTCAGTGATTTGCAATTTGATTTCAGCAAACACAGATCTGCCAATCTTGAAAGGCCCATCATTTTACAAGTAACGGTCTGCAAATCTGCTGATCATCTCCATACACTAGCCATCTACAGCCCCAATCCATCTGTGCAATTCAACATGTTGGACAATCTGATTTAACAATTCCAATCACTTTTTGGTTGCAATCTGCTATCTGTGAAGCCCATACATTGCAGATTTCTATACACAATCGATTGCAAATTGCAGAATTGCCACAATCGATTGCTGATGTATGGGGGCCTTAACTTAGGGTTTGTGTTAAATGTTACTGTGATTATGAAAGTTATCATAAAGGTATGTGCATTCATTCCAGAGAACTGAGGGCTGATAAGAAACAGATGCCTATGTATGACTTGCAGTCAGCTGGCAGACTGAGTCAATGACTTTTACGAGGGGATTGACAAAACTATTTTGTTATAAAAATAGATGGCAGAAGCAGATCAAGATCAAAACAGAATGATGCATCTCAGAGTTGAGACGATTAAAGATTTTTATAAAAGTATAAATACATTTTCTGAGTTCTATTTAAATTAAGTCCATTCCTATGTTAGAAATAGGCCATATTCACTGTACTATAAGCCTTAATATATAGTGTTGTAAAAAGTATTCAG
This sequence comes from Taudactylus pleione, assembly GCA_031769625.1. Taxonomy (NCBI): domain Eukaryota; kingdom Metazoa; phylum Chordata; class Amphibia; order Anura; family Myobatrachidae; genus Taudactylus; species Taudactylus pleione. Next base: position 25,186,114 of record JAUIMM010000113.1, on the reverse strand, counting down.
CCTGTGCATAGATTCAGTGAATGACAGTCATAATTAGGGTAGGGGTTAGGGTTAGTGCTATCATACTTACCTATGGGTGTCGCGATTCTGACTGTCGGGATGCCGCTGTCGGTATTCTGACCAGCGACATCCCAACCGCCTACAATCTATACCCAACCCAATTCAAATGGTAGCAAAAGACTATGGCCCGTATTCAATTTGAGGCGAATAGCCGGAAACTGCAGAAAAGTTTCACAGATTACGTCATTTCGCCAGGCGGAAAAGTATCGCCGTCAATGCAATGTAAAAGGTGGAAAAGATTCGCCTGTGAATGGGAGGCGGAAAAAAGTGCAGGATTGGGGTTTTGGGGTGCAAGGTTGCGGGAACCCCCATGCAGCCTTCAGACAGTCTCCCAAAGGTAAACTGCGTCAACAATTAAAAAAAAAACACTTAAGAACACCCCAAAAAACACTTTGAATTTGGGGCCGAAAAAAAAATGTTGGGGGACAAAGTTAAAAACTAGGGAACTAGCCTCTGGGGGGGTCCCCAAGTATGCCCCAGGTGTTTTTTTCATTGCAGGGGCTTGCGGCAGGTGGATTTTTCATGATTTTTAAAACTTAACTATATCAACTTTTAAATATGCTGACCCCCATTTCCAAGTACCCCAAATTTGCTAGGATCAGTTATTTTCTGGAAAAAAATACTCCTGAATACCATTCTGCACCACTTATACAAAAACGCTATTTAGCAGCTATTGAGCCCGTTTAAAAACACCAAATACCTTCAGTAAGCCAATCGGGGGGTACCATAGCTACCCCCTTGTCAGAGCATCTTTTGGGGGGTGTCAGGCTGATTTCCCCAAATCTGACAGGACTTTCCGCTTGTTTAAGTTTTGCCGAGTCCCATTTTCTCGTACTTTCAAATTGAATACGGGGATACGCAGGCACACGAGCGATACTTTTCCGCCTGCAAAACACGCGATGTAGGCGAAAAGTCCGGGAAGCGGAAAAGTATAGCGGCTCCGCTCAAATTGAATACGGCTCTATATTGTATGTGTGAGTACATGTGATGAATAAGTAAAGTGTAATAATTATATATTTTTTTAGGAGATGCAAACAACATTAGGGAGCCTATTCATTATTAGTGTGCCATGGCCCCACAGAAAATATGTTTTTGATTTGCTGCAGTTTTCAGAGGCTAACACTAATGCACCAGAGCATTTCAATATTGCTCCGAGCTGGGACCACAAAGCAGCTGTCTTACGATAGCTAACGCCGCCACTTTCGCCACTAATTAGCAGCAACAAAAGTTTACACTGACAGTCGGTGTAAGTGCGCATGTGTGAACTTATACTGACTGCAGGGCTGGCCTGGTTTTCCTTGCACTACTGCTCCTAAGCTCTGTCAATTCTTATGTTGGTTGCCTACAATGCATAGAATCCAATATAAGATACATCTACCAACATATACAAAGCCATCAACTGACCTGCAGCAACATTCATCTCCTCTCTTGTCTTAAAATATCTTCTAACTCAACCCCTCCACTCTGCCCAAGATCCGAACTCCAATTCCTGGTTACAGAATTTTTTGGGCCACAACCAGTATGTATAATTCCACCACAAGTACAACAAGACTTTTCCTAGCATCCAAGCTTTAATTTATTAGGCAAGGGTTCTATTTAATTAATTAATTTCTATTGGTGTTTATTATAAGGAATACTAAAGAGACCTGGTTGGACATGGGCACTTCGGGGTATTGCATGCTACTTATGGAGTAACCGCAGTAAAGAGCCCTATATAATGTACTCCATCAAGTGTTGGGGACATTAAAGGAGTTGTTACTCCACTGGGACAGGGACTGATGTGAATGACTAAATATTCTCTGTAAAGCTCAGCATATTATATAAGCACTATTTTAATAGCTTAAATAAAAGAAATACTCTTCTGTCTTAAATAAAACATAAATAAAAATAAATAAAGACATCAACAAATAATAGTTTACAAGAAGAAAAGTGTTCACAATTTGAAATAGACAATATTTTAAAGTAGCAATCTGCTGTTTTGGCTCAGATCTTCCTGCCAAGTTCGGATCTCTGAATGAGACAAAACATTTCAGCACAGATGTCAGAGAAAGATGACGTTTTGTTCGTAGAAGATAATATTGTGCCTCATTCTGGCTCGTTGTGCTTCACACGAACTTGGTGGTAAGAGCCGAGCTAAAACCGAACCGCACATCTCTACTTCAAAGTAGGGATGAGCGGGTTCGTATTTCTGAAATCCAAACCCACCCGAGCCCCCCCGATCCGAGTCGGGTCCGAGTCAGGTTCAAGTTTTCCCGACTGACTCAGATCTGAAATCGAGGCAAAACGTCATCATCCTGCTTCCGGATCTCGCAGGCTTTGGATTCTATTAAAGGTCCACGCGTCTGCGCCATTTCTCACTCTGGCTGTGGACAGTGAAGATGGAGGGTGGGAGTTAGGGCTGGCTGGGCTGTGTTGTGTTGTGCTGTGCTGCTGTTGTCCATAAGGGCTGTGTCCACTCCTCCAAAGTCCATAGGGGCTGGCTGGGCTGTGTTGTGTTGCTGTTGTCCAGGAGGGCTGGGTGGGCTGTGTTGTGCTGCTGTTGTCCATAGGGGCTGGCTGGGCTGTGTTGGGCTGCTGTTGTCCATAGGGGCTGGCTGGGCTGTGTTTACAGTCAGTTGTCCATAGGGGCAGTGTCCACTCCAAAAGTCTATAGGAGCTGGCTGGGCTGTGTTGTGCAGTGTCCCATAAAGGCTGTAGTCCTAAAGGAGTGCTGTAGTGTTGTCCAGGGGGTGATCTGTTCATCAGGGGTGCTCCCCCCAAGTGCAAAAAAAAATTTATTTCTGTGTTTGTGAATTGTGTGCGCTGTAGCTGCACATGCATCAACAAAGGAGCAGCTCCAAGCATGTGCCAGTGTCATAAATAGAGGGCCGGCTGGCTCATCTCTTAAAGGGTGGTGTAACCCCCAAAGTGCACTCCAAAAAAAATAAAAAATTCTTCTTTTCAGTGTGTGTGAATTGTGTGGGCTGTAGCTGCACGTGCATCAACAAAGGAGCAGTGCCAAGCGTGCGCCTGTGTCATAAGTAAAGGGGCTGGCTCATCTTTTAAAGGGTGGTGTAACCCCCAAAGTGCACTCCAAAAAAACAATAAAATTCTTATTTTCTGTGTTTTGAATTGTGTGCATTGTAGCTGCATGTGCATCAACAAAGGAGCAGTGCCAAACATGCGCCTGTGTCATGTCTGTTAAAGCTTGGCATAACCCCCAAAGTGCACTCCAAAAAAATTAAAAGTTCTTCTTTTCTGTGTTTGTGAATTGTGTGGGCTGTAGCCGCACATGCAATAACAAATTAGCAGCGCTAAGCGTGCGCCTGTGTCATAAGTAAAGGACCAGCTGGCTCATCTCTTAAAGGGTGGTGTAAACCCCAAAGTGCACTCCCAAAAAAATAAAAAATTCTTCTTTTCTGTGTTGTGAATTGTGTGCACTGTAGCAGCACGTGCATCAACAAAGGAGCAGCGCCAAGCATGCGCCTGTGTCATAAGTCTGTTAAGGGGTTGTGTAACCCCCAAAGTGCACTCCAAACAAAAAATTTTTTTCTTTTCTGTGTTTGTGTGTGCCTTAGCCGCACGTATATATCAATATAACATAAATGGAGGACAAAACTAGTGCTGAAGCTGCTACCACTAGTCATGACATAGACGATAAAATGCCATCAACGTCGTCTGCCAATGCCGATGCCCAATGTCATAGTAGAGGGCATATAAAATCCCAAATGGCAAACTTCAGGAAAATGACCTTAAAAAAAAACATTTAAATCATCTGAGGAGAAACATAAACTGCCAATATGCCATTTATGACATGGAGTGGCAAGGAACGGCTAAGGTCTTTCCCTATGTTCATGACTAGTGGTTCAGCTTCACATGATGATGAAAGCCCTCCTCCCACTACAAAAATCAAACGAGTTAAGCTGGCAAAAGCACAGCAAAGAAGATATCACAAATCAGCAAGTAGAGTCCAAGTATGGCAGCGGTTGCGATGCCTGACCTTCCCAACACTGGATGGGAAGAGGTGGCTCTTTCCACCATTTACACGCCCTTTGCAAGTGCTGGAAGGAGCACCCACAGTCCACTTGCTAATATTCAAATTGAAGATGTCACTGTTGAAATACAACAGGATGAGGATACTGGTGTAGCTGGCGCTGAGGAGGAAGTTGACGAGTAGGATTCTGATGGTGATGTGGTTTATTTAAATCAGGCTCCGGGGGAGACAGTTGTTGTCCGTGGGATAAAAAGCCCATCACGGTCATGCCTGGACAGAAGACCAAACATTCCACCTCTTTGGTCTGGCAATATTTCTATCCAAATCCGGACAACAACTGTCTTGCCATATGTACCATATGTAAAGGTGAAATAAGTAGGGGTAGGGACATTAACCACCTAGGAACATTCTCCCTTATACGTCACCTGCAGCACATTCATAAAAAGTTACTGTCAAGTTCAGAAACTTTGGCTAGGACCGTAAACAGTCCAGGGACACCTAAATCCCTTTGTCCTATTGTATCCAAGTGCCTGCAAACCACGCCGTCAACTCCCTCCTCGTCAATTTCCTCCTTAGTCAGGATCAGAAGTAGTCCTGCAGGCCATGTCACTGGCATGACTGACTCTCCTATCTGGGATGCCTCCAGAGGATCTTGCATTGCTATGCCTACTGCTGCTGTTGCTGCTGGGAGTCATTCATCATCCCAGAGAGGAAGTAGGAACACCACTACTTTTACTAAACAATTGACCCTCCAACAGTCCTTAGTGAGGAGGATGAAGTAAGACAGCAGTCATCCTGAAGCAAAACGGATAACTGAGGCCTTGACTGTTATGTTGGTGTTAGATGTGCATCCGGTATCCGCCATTAGTGCAGTGGGATTTAGACAATTGATGTAGGTAGTGTCTCTCCAGTACCAAATCCCGTCTAGATTCCACTTCACTAGGCAGGCGATACCGAGAATGTACAGAGACGTCAGATAAAGTGTCCTCAGTGTCCTAAAAAATGCGGTTGTACCCAATGTCCACTTTACCATGGACATTTGGACAAGTGGAACAGGGCAGACTAAGGACTATATGACTGTGACAGCCCACTGGGTAGATGTATCACCTTATGCAGCAACAACAGCAGCGTCACCAGTAGCAGCAGCTCAGAAATGCCAGCTCATTCCAAGGCAGGCTACGCTGTGTATCACCGGTTTCAGTAAGAGGCACACCGCCGACAACCTCTTAGAGAAACTGAGGGAAATCATTTCCCAGTGGCTTACCCCACTTAGACTCTCCTGGGGATTTGTGATATCTGACAATGCCACCAATATTGTGCAGGCATTACATCTGGGCAAATTCCAGCACATCCCATGTTTTGCTCACACAATAAATTTGGTGGTGCAGAATTTTCTGAAAAACGACAGGGGCGTGCAGGAGATGCTTTGGGTGGCCCGAAAAATTTCTGCCTACTTACGCCATTTAGCGACTGCATGCCGAAGACTGGAGCACCAGCAAACACTCTTGAACCTGCCCCGCCATCACCTGAAGTTGTGACACGGTGGAACTCAACCCTCTATATGCTTCAGAGGATAGAGGAGCAGCAAAAGGCCATTCAAGCCTATACATCCACCTATGACATAGGCAAAGGAGGGGGTATGCACCTAACTCAAGCGCAGTGGAGAATTATTTCCATGTTGTGCAAGGTTCTCCAGCCCTTCAAACTTGCCACACGTGAAGTCAGTTCAGACACTGCCAGCTTGAGTCAGGTCATTCCCCTCATCAGGCTTTTGCAGAAGCAGCTGGAGAAAGTGAAGTAGGAGCTAAGACGGAGCGATTCCGCTCGGCATGTGGGACTTGTGGATGAAGGCCTTCATTCGCTTTGCCAGGATTCGAGAGTGGTCAATCTGTTGAAATCAGACCGCTACCTTTTGGCCACCGTGCTCGATCCTAGGTTTAAAGCCTATGTGGTGTCTCTCTTTCCGGCTGACACAAGCCTGCAGAGGTGCAAAGACCTGCTGGTGAAAACACTGTCAGCTGAAGCGGAACGTGACACGTCAACAGCTCTTTCTTCATTTTCTCCCACAACTGGGGCTGCCAGGAAACAACTTAGGTATCCTAAGCAACCCGCTGGCGGTGATGCAGGGCAGGCAGGACAAAGTTTGGATATCTGGTCCAGACTGAAGGACCTGGCAACATGTCTACTGTCACTGCATATGATACTGTCACCACTGACAGAACGGTGGAGGATTACATCGGAGACAGCATCCAAGTAGGCATGTCAGACAGTCCGTACCTGTACTGGCAGGAAAAAGAGGCAATTTGGAGGCTCCTGTACAAACTGGCTCTATTTTACCTAAGTTGCCCCCCCCCCCCCCCGAGTGTTTAGTGCAGCCGGGAACCTTGTCAGCGAAAGGCGTAGGTGGTTGCTTCCACAAAATGTGGAGAAGATGATATTCATCAAAATGAATTATCAATTTTTCCAGGGAGAGCAGCCTCCAGAACGTACAGAGGGACCTGTGGTGGTGGATTCCAGCGGGGATGAATTAATACTTTGTGAGGATGATGATGTACACAACACTGAAGAGGGTGAGGAATTGGTGGATGAGGAGGATGAGGACAACATCTTGCCTCCGTAGAGCCAGTTTGTGCAGGGACATATTAATTGCCAGCTTGTTTTGTGGGGCCCAAACGAACCAATCATTTCAGCCACAGTCGTGTGGCAGACCCTGGTGCTGAAATGATTGGTTTGTTAAAGTGTGCATGTCCTGTTTATACAACATAAGGGTGGGTCGGAGGGCCCAAGGACAATTCCATCTTGCACCTGTTTTTTTTCCTTTGCATTATGTACTGTTTGGGGTCTGGTTTTTCAAACTGCCATCTTGTCTACCACTGCAGTGTCACTCCTAGATGGGCCACGTGTTTGCGCCGCCCACTTGTGTCGCTTAGCATAGTCATCCAGCTACCTCGGTGCAACCTTTTGGACTAAAAGCAATATTGTGAGGTGTGAGTTGTTCAGAATAGACTGGAAATGAGTGGAAATTAAGGTTATTGAGGTTAATAATAGCATAGGAGCAGAAAAACCCACAAATTCTGTGATTTTAGCTGTTTTTATGCTTTTTTAAAAAAAAAATACAGATCCAAAACACAAAACCCAGAACCCAATGGTTTTGGCAAAACCAATCCAGATCCAAACATGAAGAAAGATCCAGATCCAAAATCCAAAACACGAAAAGTGTCCGGTCGTATCTGCTGGTAGCCCAGAAAATGTCATGCAAGGCATCAATGGAGATGAACATCAGAAAATGCAATGGTAGCCTGATAGTGAAACTGGCGACTGAGCAGAATGCAATGTATAGTGCTATTTCCAGTTTGTAAAATACCTTTATTGTTCAGAGAATAGTACAAGAGAAAAATGTGCAGACATCATAGTAAAACAGTTGCTTAAACACATAGTATATGGGGATGCTATCTTATAGATGATATGGTTCAATAGTAAACTCCTATTTCTGTTATAGTAGATTTAAGGCTACATTATCTGTTTTTTGTGGGAACTTGTAAATCAACTGAGAGCCGTTCAGTATTTCATTCTTCCAGGGCAGAATGAGATTACATTAGAATACCATAAATTCCAGCAGCAACATCTCCTGGGAAGAACGAGTAATGCTGCCAGCCAAAACACATCTGAAAAGAAACATTCATAGTGAAAAAATACTTTCTGCAAAATTTCAATCATAGGGTCAAGCAAAAAGCCAAAGTACTTAAAAATGCCAAGGTCTTGATGAGACTTACAGAAAGGTGTTCTCAATTGTATTGTGATAACAAACACTATCAAAATGTAGTTAGTAGTTTTATTTTCATCTCAAGTCTGAGGGGCCTGAGAACAGGGCTGGTACAGGCGAGAAGTCGCAGAAAGGTAGAACAGAAGATGACTGGATTGCCCCTTAAAGGCATGACGGGTACTATCAATCTACACATTCGGGTACCAGCCATATTATGTATTCGGCACTAGGTTTGCCCATACTATATGCATTACTAATACAGTATGCATTGGAAATAATAGAATTAGAATGTTAAGCCACGAATAAAGACAGTGTTCACCTCTTTATCCTTTTTTATGTTTCAATGAAATGAGGACAGGGGAAGAGGTAGGAAGACTTCACTATTTATACAAAGTACAACAGTCCAGTAAATAAGTCTATTTAGAATAAAAATGATCTTACCTTATTATCTTGTATATGTACATTGAAAGGCAGACAGGACTCTCTATTCTTTAGTCCCAGAATACGTTAAGAAAACATGTCGTAGGCAAGGACATATAGGGCCGCATTCAATTAGCTCCGGCAATTTCACTTAACGCATGTATGCGATCCCACTTAACGCGCAATTCAATTGGAAAAGGCTTATCCTGGTGTTCACACTGTAATACTTGCTGGTAATACCCGCATTTTGTGTGGGTAAATATGGGGAAATCAGCCTGTACCCCAAAAAAATGCTAACTAATGTTAGAATACAGTACAGAAGTCTGTTAGCGGCCAAAAGCAAAGTATTTGAGGTTCTTAAAATGTGTCAAATGGCTGTTATCTGTATTCTACAAAAGCAGTGAAAAAATGATAGAAAGCAGTGAGCACGTGTTTTTCTGCAAAATAAATGCTCTAGATAAATGTGGTAGATATTTGTGTAATTTTAAGCCAATTTTATAAATGTGTCTAAAAATCATCTGTAACTCCCACCTGCAAACTTAGAAACATCTGTCCCATTCATACGGCACCCCCATATACCTGTCCAACATCTTGTAACCCACTATTCTGCATTTTGCAGAATATCACCCCAAAAATGTCATGTCATTATTGGCCATATTAAGCTATTAAAAACTTATAAGTGCCTAATTAATCATTAGGGAGGGTGTCCCAGTCCCCACATGCGTACCTTAAAATAGGGATTTTAGGCAACTTTTCACCTGCTCAGGGGGTAGCGAAAAAAAGTTGCACAGAAGTAACACAGATTAACTTATGCAGCTAAATGAATAGCTTGAAATTCGCAACGCTCATAAAAGGTCACATTTACACACGTAAATGGTTTATCGTGGCTAATATTCAATTGGCCGCGATAAACTATTTACTTGTGTAAATGTGACTTTTTACGAGCGTTGTGACCCCCCAAGTGCCACAAAGTGTTTGGAAAACAGTGCAATTCTGCTTCCTGGCGAGGTGAGGGGAAGTAACTAAATTTCAATCCATGCAGCATTAGTGGCTGGTCCAAGGGGAGGGGCCATCCAACACAATGCAGAACTGGCAGTCCAGCTTTAAAAGACAATGCTGAGTTAAGGCAGAAATACAATATATACAAGGAATGTGTAGATGGAGTCTGTCTGCATCATTCCATCCATTATTAACTGAGACCTCTCCTTGTATTGGTTCACAAAATAAAGGAACATATCTTTAAAGAAAGTATGATAATCCTTTGATCTCACATTGAAGGTGGTACAGACTAGAAAGCATTAGACACAGGATACTATTGTTAAGTTTTATAGACTAAACAAGTGACACAATCCATTCTTATGTAACCCACAAATGCTACAAAAATCCATCTGTAATCCACAAGTGCCATAGTTTTTCCATCAATAACTCCAAATGCCACATTCCATCCATGTGTAACCTCCCCCCTGCTACAATACATCCATCTGTAACCCCCCAAGTGCCACAATCCACACATCTGTAGCCCCCAAGTACCACAATCCATCCATCTGTAACCCCCCAAGTACCACAATCCATCTTTCTGTAACCCCAAATGACACAATCCATCCATCTGTAACCCCAAATGACACAATTCATCCATCCATCAGAAATGCCTAAGTACCACAATCTGTCCCTCTGTAATCTCCAGGTGCCATGGTCCATCCATATGTAACCCCATGGGAAACAATACATCTGTTTGTTACCCCAAAATACCACAACTCATCCCTCTGTAATCCCCAAGTGCCACAATACACCCAACTGTTAACCCAAGTGCCACAATCCATGCATCTGTCACCCTAAAATGCCACAACCCATCCATCTCTAAACCCAAATGCTACAATTCCCAAGTACCATATTCCATTACTCTTTAATCCCAAAATGTCACAATCTATCCATTAGTAACCCTAAATACCACAATCCATCCATCTGTAACCCTAAAATGCACAATCCATCCATCTGTCTGACCAAATTCCACTATCCATCCCTCTGTAACCCCATATGACACAATCCATCCATCTGTCTGACCAAATTCCTCTATCCATCCCTCTGTAACCCCATATGACACAATCCATCCATCTGTGGTGCCTAATTACCACAATCCATCTTTCTGTAATCTCTAAGTGCCACAGTCCATCCATATGTAACATAATCGAAAACAACCCATCTATCTGAAACTCCAAAATGCCTCAATCCATCCACCTGTAACTAGATGTGAGGCTTTTGTCAAATTTGTGCAGGAAGATTGTTGTGTAACACATGCCTCTATATGACCCAAAAGTCACACACTTCTAGCATGTTATTTGTTATGTTGCAGAAATAAAACCTTTGTAACACATCGCAGGAAGTATAAATTATTTTCAAAGAGCCATGTGTCCTTGGTTTAGGTCCTCCTTGTGCCCTCAGGATTTGCTCTTTATGAGTTTTGGTCAGCCTGACTACTCACCTAGGATACACAAAATTGATGCACAATTGAGCTAATCTGGATACCTCTGATCTAAAACCCATTTACAAGTAAAGCTTTAAACAATCAATAAAGTGGCTGCCACCTAGAAGGCAATTGCCATGTGAAGAAGACCTACAATATTGCCTGTATGGATAAATCTGAGCTATTTTGAGTTACTGTAGCTCCAGGCACTTGCGTATTGACCCAGAATCTATCTCTCCTTGACTGGCATGATGATCTTTGTTACCCCTATATCTTTGCTGCAGGACGGCTCTCATAAACCAAACCTGAGCTCAGTCTAGCTGCCTATATCAATGGATTTTTTTCTTACAACAATTGACTAATACAATACATACTGACGACAACAAAAATGTAACAACAAAAAATAAATACTATCCTAAAAAAATATCTTAAAAGCAAAGAAAAATAAATACTTTGTAACCAGCCAATTATAGTATATTGCCAATATAATAAGCAAAACAATTTAGGGTAACAGCGTTTCTAGAACTAAAATACAGAACACAGGTAATATTGTGTCACAAGAAAGAGTTACATTTTAGCTGTCCTATATATCTTAATATTTTCACCATGAAAGTAGATGTGTGCCATTTCCTGTTCTCACATCCATGTTAAAAAGAAGGGGTTATGAAAGAACTAATACCTAATATATTCTGGATAGAGGTAACCCAGCATTTTGTCCTGTTATACACTTCCACAGAAATTGCTGTTCTTCTGTATTAGCAAATCAGCTTGTGAATAGGAGATGCAATGGGGAGGTAATCAGGAGTGTAGAGCACAGGCTCAGACACACGGCTTCTGAAAATTCTTTGTAGTCAACACTGGACACTATAAGGGAAGTGTAGCACTCTCATAACATAGGTTTTTTAAATTAAAACAATACGCAGCAGTCTATAAATTCCTGATATGACAAGAACAGTAAACTGCACATCGTAAATCATGATGAGACATGCAGCAGAAATATTAAAGGAACATTGCAACATCCGCCCTTTAAATGCAGGGAAAACGTAATGTAAGCTATTGGTATTGTTACCACTGACAACTCATGATAACATACAGTAGATAAAAAAATTGTCATAAAAATATATAATGATATATAGCTTTAAACATAGTTGTGTATATATGTTGAGGGTGGGATGTGGCATAATATTGTACTTTTTTCTTTAAGAAAATAGTGTGTGTGTGTGTGTTAAACATGATAAGATATGCTACCATGCACTATTATGGTAAGTCCTTGTTAAGTTGATGTAATGTGTTAGTATTAGTGATGTTAGGGACCCATCTGATGGGATTCACCTTGACGTGGTGGATGGGCACAATATTTTGTCCAAATATACGCTAAGAACCTCATTTAGGGCCAGATGTATGAACATTGCATATTGCATGCGATATATCCCGCCACTTCCAATAAGAGCTGTCCTTTGTGGTGTAAGGACTTCCTTCTACAAATGTGCAGCCAACAGCCAGCACATGAGCAAGCCAAGGGGGACCCTGGGAGAGATCCTATTGGATCCCCTCCAGGGAATTACATGAAAATAATCCCATAGGATTCTATTAGGCAACGGAGGTTGATACATATAAGAAATGCGGTCACAAAACTACAGTTTTTGAAGGTTTGAAAAAGATGTAATTGTTAGTACATGGTGCCTTATACTTCATGTTGTTTTGACATTCAGTGTTCTCAGGGCCTGATTCAGCAAGGAACACACAGGAGAGAACGCACGCACTCTGCCGCTGTTTTTGCTCTGCGAATGCATATGCACCACAGTGCATGTGCGCAAACTAGCTATTGCGATGGGTACTTGCTGTGCAGAGAAAATGCAGACCCAGAGAAAAGTGATTAACAGGAAGTGCTGTTTTGTGGGGGTGGGCGGGCAAACGCAGGCGTGCCTGTGCATTTGGACGGCGTTTTAGGGACATGCATAATTAAGCCCTTGCGGCGATGGCCGTAGCCTAAGGTCTAGTTGCACGCAGGAAGTCTCACACATCCTGCGTGGAGTCAGGTCAACCACTAATATGCTAATGTGTGCTAAAAGTTTTTACTATGAATGGCTTCATCTGTCTTCCCCATGTCACACAGAAAATGTTATAGAGAACGTGAGAACTGCTATGTCCACTACAGATATACGCTATCTGAACAACCTGACTTCGATGCCCACTGTACAAAGAAAATAAAAATCTAAAAATAGCTAGTTGCCCCCTCACTCCAACAGTAGTGACCCACATTTAGCATGCTCCCTCCCCCAAAAACAGGCTTGCTCGCTCTGTGTTCTTTTCTCGAGCCTATCGTAAGCATTAATGCTATATCCTAGCTGGTAGCAATTTTCTGTTTCTCGTTAGCTAGAACAGAATGATTTGTTTCAGAGGAAGCTCAAGATGTCAAGATTGAACATTAATTTATGATAAAGGAAGGTTAGGTCAGATTGATCTACTGTATAGACCCTTTATATAATTTCATATTAATGTACCATTTCAGTACTATAACATGTAAATAACTTACTATTGTATATTCATATTTAACTTTTTTTTTTAGGTTTATAATATATGACATAACTCCAGGGCCATAACTAAGGTGGTGCGGCCGGTGCACCCGCACAGAGCACACAAGCCCTGTGGGCATAACCGGCAGCCTCCACCCATGATCACGGCCACTACCTCTAACGCCCGCTACTATGTATAATGGTAGCGGTGTGCCTTTATATGCCAGTAGCACCACTACTAATACACATTACATCGGGCCGGGCAGTGCTACAGCTGCCTGCCCCTGTGCACCGCCCCCTTCCTGTTTCCAGTGTCACTGACACTGTAGAGGAGCTGGGGCGGCACCTGCTCCTATCAGATACTGCTGACCCCCCCCAGCCACCATTACCAGTCGCAGTGCTGCCATTACCCGCCGAGGGAACTAGACAGCATCTGTGACTGACGACCATCTTTAATAAGACAGCCGCCGACCATGTGTAAAAGGCAGAGCAGCACTGGGGTTAGGGTGGGGCTGCTTGATGACTCCTTAGATTTCTCAGCCACTGGTCCGAGATGTCATGTTTAAGCAGCTCCACCCCCCAACCCAGTGCTTAGCCTCTGTATGTACCTACCACCCAGCAGCAGCCACTAGCAGCAGCCCAGCAGCTGCAGGTGAGGAGAACTTCTATTAAAAGCGAGTAACTAACTTTTTGTATGGAAGGAAGTTAAGTGTAGTGAGGGGTACCCTGTATAGGGGAAGAGGAGGGAGCCCTGTGTGTGATGTGTGTAGTGGAAGAGGAGGGAGCCCTGTGTGTGATGTGTGTAGGGGAAGAGGAGGGAGCCCTGTGTGTGATGTGTGTAGGGCAGAGGAGGGAGCCCTGTGTGTGATCTGTATAGGGGAAGAGGAGGGAGCCCTGTGTGTGATCTGTATAGGCGAAGAGGAGGGAGCCCTGTGTGTGATCTGTATAAAGGAAAAGAGGAGGGAGCCCTGTGTGTGATCTGTAGAGGGGAAGAGGAGGGAGTCCTGTATGGGATGTATATAGGGGAAGAGGAGGGAGCCCTGTATGGGATGTATATAGGGGAAGAGGAGGGAACCCTGTGTGTGATCTGTATAGGGGAAGAGGAGGGAGCCTTGTGTGGGATGTGTGTAGGGAAGAGGAGGAAGCCCTGTGTAGGTGGTGTATAGGGGAAGAGGAAGAAGCCCTGTGTGTGATCAGTATAGGGGAAGAGGAGGGAGCCTTGTGTGGGATGTGTGTAGGGAAGAGGAGGAAGCCCTGTGTAGGTGGTGTATAGGGGAAGAGGAAGAAGCCCTGTGTGGGATGTGTATAGGGGAAGAGGAGGGAACCCTGTGTGTGATGTGTGTAGGGGAAGAGGAGGGAACCCTGTGTGTGATGTGTGTAGGGGAAGAGGAGGGAGCCCTGTGTGTGATCTGTATAGGGGAAGAGGAGGGAGCCCTGTGTGTGATCTGTATAGGGGAAGAGGAGGGAGCCCTGTGTGGGATCTGTAGAGGGGAAGAGGAGGGAGTCCTGTATGGGATGTATATAGGGGAAGAGGAGGGAGCCCTGTATGGGATGTATATAGGGGAAGAGGAGGGAGCCCTGTGTGTGATCTGTATAGGGGAAGAGGAGGGAGCCTTGTGTGGGATGTGTGTAGGGAAGAGGAGGAAGCCCTGTGTAGGTGGTGTATAGGGGAAGAGGAAGAAGCCCTGTGTGGGATGTGTATAGGGGAAGAGGAAGAAGCCCGGTGTGGGATGTGTATAGGGGAAGAGGAAGAAGCCCTGTGTGGGATGTGTATATGGGAAGAGGACGGAGCCCTGTGTAGGAGGTGTATAGGAGAAAAGGAGGAAGCCCTGTGTGGGATGTGTATATGGAAAGTGGAGTGAGCCCAGTGTGTGATGTGGATAGAGAAAGGGGAGCACTGTGTGTGATGTGGATAGGGAAAGGGGAGCACTGTGTGGGTTTTTGATGGGGGAAGGGGAACACTGTGTGAGCTGTGGATGGGGGAAGGTGAGCACGGTGTGAGTTGTGGTTGGGGGGAAGGGGAGCACAGTATGGGATGTAGAAAGGGGAAGGAGAGCCCTATGTTTGATTTAAGTGTTTTAACATAGAGAACAACATTTCCCAGCATATACAGCTTTCTGGGGATGCTGCAATCCACCTGTGTATACGCAGCCGCCACTGACCGTCCACTGGCCATTGCAATGTATAATAGTAGTGGTGCACTCGGCTCCTTCTCAGCCGAACGCAGCGCTGCTGATATACATTACAGCGGGCAGTGCTACAGATGCCTGCACTGTGTGCTGCACCCCGTCCCTGTCTCCTGCAGTGTCTCTACCATTTGCATAAGGGGCGCTACTGTGGCATACCGTGTATAAACGTCTCTACTGTAGTCGAACGTGTAAAAGTGGCTCTACTGTATTGCGACAGGTATAAAGGGAATCAATATGAATCACCGCTGGACCTAAACCCGTATAAAGAGCTCTACCATGGCATAATGTGTAAAAGGGGCTCTACTATGACGTAACATGTTTAAGTGGCTCTACTGTGTTGTAACGTGTACAAGGGGCTTTACTGTGGTGTAATGTGTATAAGGGGTACTACTGTGTGGTGCAATGTGAATAACGGACAATACTGTGGGGTGTAATCTAAATAACAGATACTACTGTGTGGTCACGGTGTAAATTGGTACTATTCTGTGGCCATGTCCCTTCCCCACAAAGCCTTACCCATATATTATTGGGCGTGCCTTCGGCGTGCACTGTCCCTCTTTCAAATAAGGGGGGCACCAAAGAAAACTTTTGCCTTCAGCTCCACAAGGTGTAGAACCAGCCCTGCTGAGGGCATAATGTGTAAGGGGCATTACCACTAAGGGCGTAATGTGTAAGGAGCATTACTACTGTGGGGATAATGTGTAGGGGGCATTACTACTGAGGACATAGGCCATCATTCAGAGGCAGTCACAAGAAGTGAGCGCTCGCTCTGAATGAGGGCGACCGCTTGTTTTTTAAGTGCGGCCTCCTGGTCGCTAGCTAAGCTGTGGGTTACCACCCACAGCTTTAGCGACCGACCAGGTTGATGGTCGCGATGCTCAAGACAATCGCGACCATCAGGGCTTGCGACGAGACCCTATGGTTGGGTCTCGGCAACCGCAAGCCCCAGGGAGCTTCCTGCTCTGATCGAGCAGGAAGCTCCCCACTGACATCACTGCTGATGTCAGTGTGGCCGCCCACAAAACGGCAGGCGTTCCTTAAGGAATGCCTCCGTTTGATACAACCCCCCCGCCACGCCTACAAAACGGGGCGAGCTGTCGATCAACATCGACAGCCGCCCCTTTTGTAGTGAGCTCCGGAGCGAGAGAAATTCTCTCTCGCTCCGGGGCTTGCGCACACGCATTGTGGCCGCTGCGCGTGTGCAGGCCATAAACATCGACCCGGTTGTGAGTTCTCAGCGCTTGCGACCGGGTCTGAATGAGGACCATAATGTGTAAGGGGTATTACTACTGAGGGTATAATGTGTAAGGGGCATTACTATTGTGTGGTCATAATATGTAATGGGCATTACTACTGTGAACATTGGGCCTTATTCAGACCCGGTTGGAATCGCTGAGCGCTCGCAACTGGGTCGATGTTTGCCCACTGGGCATGCGCACGTTGGAGCCGGCTCCGACGTGCGCATGCGCGAGACCGGCTAGCGACGGGCGCTCCGTTGCTACGGGTCTTGCACCATCATCGAGAGAGCTCGTCCCATTTGGGAGGCGGGCAGGGGGGGTGGCCGGCCACACTGAGGCGTTCCCGACAGAACGCTTGCCGTTTGGGGGCGGCCCCGCTGACATCAGCAATGATGTCAGTGGGGAGCTTCCTGCTCGATCAGAGCAGGAAGCTCCCTGGGGCTTGCGCTTGCTGAGACCGAACCTTAGGGTCTTGTCGCAAGCCCCGATGGTCAACCTGGTCGCTCGCTAGAGCTGTGGGTGGTAACCCACAGCTTAGCTAGCGACCAGGAGGCCGCACTTCACACCACCACAAGCGGCCGCCCTCATTCAGAGCGACCGCTTGTATCTAGCGATCGACTCTGAATGAGGGCCATAATGTGTAACTGACATTACTACTGTGTGGAGTAATCTGTAAGGGGTACTACTACTGTGTGGTCATAATGTGTATGGGTCATTACTACTGTGTAATGTAATGTGAATTAGGGGTACTACAGTATGGCCACGCCCTTTCACTACGAGACCACGCCTGTGATGCGCACTGTCCCTGTTTACAATATGGGTTAGGGGGGGCACCGATGCACTTTCTGGCACAGGGTACCAAAATGTCTAGTTACGGCTCTGCACAAATCTTTCTATCTACACGTTAACTCTGTCACTGACAACATGGATAATGTTACTTCCATTTTAGCAAGGCAGGCTTCTGTTTCCACTGTTCATCGTGTCGCCGAAGAGGAGGCAAAATATTTGATGAGGGTAACAAGACAAAACATTCCACCAACAGGGCTCAGACAGTGTCCATATTCATAGTCACATTCACTTTAATAATAATGACCCATGACTTTGTTGTTCATTAGTGCACGTGTCTGTGTAAACCTAATTTTTTTTTTTTATTAAATGTGATGCTGACACCTGATGCTAACACCCAACACTGTCAATCATCATTGTCACTTGTCATCATAAATCTATTTTTAGTTTTACATTTCAAATGAAACATGTTGCAAACCCAGGGCACTGGGTCAGGGAGGGGAGCCAGTGACAAAATGCCCTACAGTGCACCGGAAAGAAGGAACTGGAGGAAAACTAAACAAAATTCAATTATTTTTTTAAAGTATTTTGTTCACCTATAAATGGGAAATACACAATGTCTATGTTTTAATACTAATTTGAAGTGTGCATTTTTCACTCTTTCTGAAATATATTTTCCATGCCATAAAAACATATATTCAGATTGCCACACTTCAGATATTAGACAATATACAGTATAGTAAACACACACTTCAATGTGCTTTGTATGTTAGAGTGGTCTCCGACGAGTGTTTTCATAACAGCACTTCTTCAGCTTCAGGAACGATCACGCTTATCTTTCTAGTGTTCTTATTGCTGCTGGAGAAGTGCAGCACTTTCCATGATGTAGCTTATAATGAACATTGAAAAACCTCTGTGTACAAGGGGCTCTGAAATATAATGTAATTCTTTTGCAAAGTTTTTTCATTGAGCATTTTGGACACTTCCAGTATTTTAAAATGCTCTCAAATAATTAAATGTGTGACATATTCATTTTACTCAAACAATTTAGGGATCTATGTACTAAGCCTTGGAGAGAGATAAAGTGGATGGAGCTCAAGTACCAACCAATCAGCTCCCATCATTTTTCAACACAGCCTGTAAAGTGACAGCTAGGAGCTGATTGGATGGTACTTTATCTCTCCAAGGCTTAGTAAATAGACCCCTTAATCACTTGCCTGCCGTGGTTGCATGAGATGTGGCCACACCAAGCTGGGCTTTCCCTGACATGGTCGCATCTGCTGCGACTGTCAGAGGAACTGCAGGCGGCTGCTGGAACTAATATTCCAGCAGCCACCAGGCTCAGCCCACCAAGCCGGAACCTCAGTTGCCACGGCAACCTTCCCGCAGCATCTTCCTTCTGGCCGGTAAACAGAAGGTGGGTGATCCTAAAAGGATCGCCCACCAGCAGCTGCAGGAAGAGTCCTGCAGCCTGGGCTCGTGGGACTCAGGGAAGCTGCGGCTGACCTTCTCTACCCTGGCTACAGGTACTGCCGGGGGTAGCTGCGATAGGTGATCCTGATAGGGCTGACTGCACTACTCTCTTCTTCTCCCATCCAGCAGTGAGTCATTGGTATCTGCATTTTTGTTAATAAAATTATACTGAATCAGGTTTAATTAGATATTATATACATAATTTGATGATAATTATAGAAAAATGCATGTATAACATCACCAATTAATCGTATGACAGTTATATAAACAAAGAGAAATAATGTTTTTTTACCCCATGGCAAACAATGCAGAAAATTGAGGTCGAAAGTCAAATAAAATTGTTCCAATTTATAACTTTAGTGATTGTTCTAATAATCTACTGTAGAAGAACAAAAGCTAGCTAGAGTGATATTTTTGTACATTTATTTAATTTTGTATTTTTAATGTCCATAATAGAGATTGACGTATGTACAGTATTATAAATAATATTTGTGTGTTACACTTATGCTGAACTTTTTGTTGATATTTTTTGTTAACCTTGTTAAATTAAGTATATAGGGAAGTGCCTTTTAGCAGTCTAACCTATTATTTACACTTGCAGACATTAATGGCTTGGGGACTAAATGTATTACTGTACTTTGTTTAATTTAATAATGGCAAAGGCAAACAGCCTGGACTGCAAGAAATCAAAACAGAAGTATATCATATGTGAAAGTTGTTTGACTTTTAAAAATAATTCTGCAATAACACTTACAAAGATGGTTTGTGTGTTTTATTAGATATGGATTATAGCTGCTGCTATGCAATTTGTGAAAGACTTATTGTTTAAGAAGTCAGACAAGGGTCACCGCAGATGCTTGCTGTCTCTCTCTGAATAGTAGGCCTAATTCATGTATATACGCAATCGCATACGCAATTGCGATTTTTTTTTCAGGCTTCGGAATTGCTAATCTTAGCAGGTGAAGTTGTCGCCCCCAGAAAATACGCCCGCTGAAGCCAACGCAAACTCATTCGCAACTGCAGACTACATGCAAGAACGAGGAAGATCAATTGCTAGGGCAGCCCTATGGCAGGGCAGACTGGCTGCGGCAGTATTGACGCAGGGACCATTTTTCACTATATACACGATCGTAGCTGACGGCAGATGCATGCCCTGAAAACGCAATGTGTTTTTTCAACCACTTCCCTCCAAACAGTCTCTTTCTGTCAATCACATTGTGATTGCATTCTCATTGTAAGCAACATCACAAAGGTACCTTGATGTGTGCACTCACTGTAAGCAACATCACAAAGGTACCTTGAAGTGTGCGCAGTGCGATCTCGGCACACACGCAGTTGGCCGATAATCGCTCGGTTGTGTACAAACATGAATCAGGCATTCCAAGAAGCGTACTGCATAATCCAAAATTCTATATCTTCCCCAAATGCAAAATGCTAAAAATTAAACTATCACTATTGATAGAAATATAGTGTAATAGAAGTTTGTATACTTTACGAGCATTTGTTTAATAGAGACAAAAAGGGATATATAAAACAAAATAATATTGTAGTATTTTATTAATGTTTTAAAGTAATTTTATGATGCTCATCAACTATTGTTTTTTAATTATTCTAAATCATTATTTTCAATTGATTGTGCTGCTTATTGAACTAGTACTGAGATTACATCTATTCACTAAAGTGTTTATGTAGGAACTATGGCCCTCATTCAGACCCACTCGCGAGCGGCTGTCCGCTCGCAAGTGGGTCGATGGTCTGCACTGCGTATGCGCACGACGGAGGGAGTGCCGGGGCGTGCCTGCCAGATGGAGGCGTTCCCAAGGGAACGCCTACGTCTGAAACCGGCCCCACTGACATCACTAGTGACTCTGATAGAGCCAAAATCACTCCTGGCCTTGCGGTTGAAAAACTCAACCGCAGGCTTTTGCTCGCAGTGGCGAGGGTCGCGATGGTCAAGACCATCGCGACCATCATCCTGCACGCTCGTATATGCTGTGGGTGGTGACCCACAGCTATACGAGCGTCCAGGACGACGCTCCATATTAATGGAGGTGGGCCCTGATTCAGAGCGAGCGCTCTGGTCAGAGCGTCCGGCTCTGAATCAGGGCCTATACTCTAATTAAAGAGAAAATTTGTATTTGTTTATTTTAAGTGTTTTTATGTTTTAAAATGACTGTTTTCTTAATTACAGTATTTTTTAAATTATGATATAAATATATATGCGTAGTGTATATATACATAATGGTCTAATTTAAAGTGGGGCATAAGTGCAAATTATGTTTTACAGCACCAGGAATTTTGAGTTACATATGCTTAGAGAGGCAGACAGGGGTAAGCAAGCTCAACTAAATTACATTGTCCTTGCAAGAACCCCTGGGGATGTGACCCACTCAGAACGGGCATGTTTCCAGGCATATCTCTTGCGGGTGCTAAAACCTGGTGCAAAGACACATGTTGTTGATGATGATCTTTAATAAATAAGTTTGAGTTTATAGCAAGTAACCAACCAGAGTGGCTTTCTCACTATCCAAGCGACTCTGATTAGTTACCTGCGCGCCTGTCATTCACGATTTAGCTCCACTATGGGGAAGGGACATATCCAAGAGGATTTTTCTTTAAATTGAAAGAAAAAGAATAATAAAGAAATGAAGAAGGAAGGAGAATATCCCTTAAAATAATAAAATAGAAACAAAAAATGGAGACAATTTTTTGTACACTGCGTGTGCATATTTCATAGTGTTTTTATATGGAGCACTGTGCTGTAGGTCCTATTAGTCCCTAGATCAGTCATTCCCAACCTCAGTCCTCAAGGCACACTAACAGTCCTGGTTTTAGTGATATCCATGATTGTGCACAGATGGTTAAATGAAAATAACTGAGGTACTAATTAAGTCACATGTGCTCAAGTATGGCTATCCTTAATACCTGGACTGTTAGTGTGCCTTGAGGACCGTTGTTGGGAACCCCTACCCTAGATGCTAGGGAATGCTGGCATTTGCAGTTCAAAAACTGCCATTGTGTGCTGGAACCAGTGACAACACAGATATATAACCTTTTCTATTTTAAAATTATTGCCCCAAAACCCACTACACAGGTCTGTTAAGGATTGCTATTAGCAATGGCTGTTTTTTATTAGGAGAACAATTTAATGTTTTGCAATGCCAGCCCACACTGCAGGTCTCCCTCTTATATTGGGAACAGCCCATAGCCTGGTGCTGGTTGCGGTGTGTGTGTGTGTGTGTGTGTGTGTGTCATTTTTTAAGTCTGCTTTAAAAGTATCTGAGCAGAGCCATAAATGATGGTGCTTGGTTCACTTTGGGGGTGGGGGTTGGGATAAGCTGCTCTGGGGTTTTTATTTATTAATTTTCTATGGTTTTATACTCAATTAAAATGGCAGTCATCATCATTATCATGATCAGGTTATTGACGATGACTGGCATATCTAGTATTTGGGTGCATCGAAACATAGTGTAAATATAATTTACATAATCAGTGTGAGTATACTTTATTTTATATATTTATAGATATATATCTCAGTAGAACACGCATATTGTTTGGATTTGTTTGATTATTTGCTCTGAACTTATATACGTACTGTAATTACTTTATATTAAATCTGGATGCATTATATTGACTTCTGAGTACATATTGCAAACATATGCTCATTAAAAGTAGTTTTTTTTTTCTTCATCTAATATTATTCAAATTAATTGATGTGTCATTCGGTAACCTACAGCAGTATTGGAAAGTTGTACTTTAATAGTTGTATACCTGATACATTGTACACATTTATCATTTTTTAATATATACAGGTGGTCTCTCATGTGTTTCAAATTTAAATGCTTCAGAAAAAAAACACACAACTCAGTGCAGTATATAGACTATGTAATTTGATGAATATTGAATTTTAATGTGTATGGTAATTAAATGTGTATGAAATATCAACGTCTAAAATTCATAAGAAAGCATTTCCTTCTCATTTATTTCTAAGCTACACAAGATTAAATTGATTTAATAATATTCATTTTAGAAGATATATAGTGTACAATGTCAAATAATAACATTTAATATAATAAATAAAAGATTATATTCCAGGATGCTATGCTAAAATCAATTCAGACTACATACTCTACTGCAAAACATATATTAGTTCCAGGTGAGTGACTAGAGGGACTTACCACAGCAGTGAATGTGTATTTGGGTTCTGCGGTCTGTATGACCAATGACAACCTTTGCAAACAATTTACAATGGACAAAGTTATATTAATGCAAGTAGAGTATGGTAAATGTGGCTATACCTGACAATGTAAACCAAACCAATATGCTATTAGCAGTAACTTTTAGTAATAATTTATTCCTTCATAAAAAATGGTAAAGCTTTCAAGCTTGGGATGTTCTCCAAGAGCTTTCGATCTGCAGAATGACACTTTTTTAAATAAATAATAAAAAGACACCATTACAGAAAGTTGTGCTATGTGTTTTCATTTGGTGTCATAGTACAGTACCTAGACGTGGCAAAAAGATTGCAGTACTACAGTACAAAACTACACAAATCAAAGTATAACATATATTTAAAGAAATATAAAACATTTTTAATTTATAGGATTTCAGATTATTATTAGTGGACTCCGAAGCAATGTAAAACCTTAGCTAAGGAATGTTTTTGGGAGCTGTATTTACAAAGTGAAAAACTCTTCTGTGTGTGTGCTTGGGAAGGGGGCAAAAACGTTTTTAGTGTAAATGTACCATTAAAGCCCAACTCCTTGCCTTTTAGTACTATCCCTTTGAATTGTAGAAACGTCTTCATTTTTCTGCTAAGATACTGCTTGGTTTAGCCTAATAGATTGCTTAAATAAATCATGAGAAGACATGTTTTTATTACATGCTTCACACCCCACAGGTCTCAACATAATAGAGACCAACCCATTATGCCAAGATAGTAAGAATACAAAGAGAAAGGCACAAACGTCATAGCTGAACTGGGGAAAAAAAAACCATAAACACAAAACAATGCCATAATACAATTATCTATTCACACACTAAGGGATCAATTCAATTATCTGCCAGGGGGGTGAATTGTCATTGCAACTGTGTGGAATGCCATCAATGCCACCTCTTCTTGCCCCCTCGAGGTCCAATCTCCTCCCAGACTCCCTATGGGGCTGCAAACAAAAATCAGCAAGTCCGGAGCTATCTTAAGTGTGGTTTATATACTCTCACTTACTTGCACTGCCTAATGGGGGCAAGCTAATTGAATCAACCCCTTTGACTGACCAAATCCAATTGATGAAAGCCAGGATTCCCCGGACTGTCCTCCAACAGCAGCCAATTACAAGCATCAAGTAATATTGATTGTCTGCCGAGGAAGAGAATTAGCAGTTACTCTCAGCTGTAGTCAATTCGTATCAGTAGTCAATGGTGGTAACCGCAGAATAAACTTTAGTAACCTGCAGCTCTCCATTGACTTCAATGGAGGAGCCGTTAATTGGCTGAGAGAGGCGGTGGCTCACCTCTCTCAGCCAATGAACGCCCAGATACGGCTCTATAAAGGCAGAAGCCGCGTCTGAGCGTTTCATTCGGGAGATATCAAGCATCCTGGTTGGTATCTGTTGTGTGGATCGTGAATTTTATTTAATTGTTTTAAGTAGACCTTGGATGCCTAATTTGGACAAGGGGACCACTCCTGGTAATGTAGGTGAGTATGAGTGCGTGTGTGTGTATGTATGTAATAAAACTGTACTTTGTGTGGGTTTTGTGTTTTTTTAGACATTTCTTTACAGGTGAACTACAGGTACCCTTGGGCCCTTAATGTCCCGCATGCTAGTTCTCCAAGTACCAGCATGCGAGGGAGGCTTGTTGGGACCTGCAGTTTGACTGTAAAGTCAATGTTGATACTTCTATTTTTTACACACCACATAAACTACCAACCCGCCACCCACCACCATGGGGTGGTGGGGATAGCCCCAGGCTATCAGCCTAAGCCAGGGGTGCCCTGGAGAGGAGGACCCCTTTATTGGGGGGGTCCCCAACTCCCCAGGGATCCCTGGCCTGCGATGACTAGCGAACAGGACTGATGCTGCGGCTGGGGGGGCCTGGTGAAAAGGCTCCCCTGGCTGTGGCACCAGGCCCCCGCTAGAAAGGGTCTGGTGCTGGTTTTAATTATAGGAGGACCCCTATGCAATATTTTCCTCCTTATAATTAAAACCATGACTGGCCCTGCAGCCTGGTGCTGGTACCTAAATTACGGTGGAACCCTACTCGTTTTGTTCCCCGTAATTTCAGGTACCAGGACTGGCTGGCAAGTCCAGGGCTGGTTAGGCTTTTGGGGGGGGGGCCCTATGTATTTTTTTTTTTTAAATATACCCTATTTAAACTATTTACAGGCAGAAACATACACAAATCACAATGATTTGTGTAGGTTTCAGCCAAACTCGCAGCTCTGGAGGTGAGTGTTTAAAACTTCAAGTTGGCAGAGAGTTTGCAGGCATCTCACCCGAGATTGTCATTTCGATTGTTGGTAAATTTGCGAGCTGTATCTTTTAGGTGAAAAGTACTTCCGAGTTTGCCCGATGGTGATAAGATTCGAGTTTGCTAACTCACCCGAGTTTTACAAGTGAGAAGAGAGAAATCTTTCTCTAACTCATCCGAGTTTGCCTTTAGTAAATTTGCGAGTTGAAAATCATGCCTAAACTCTCCGGAGATTGGCATCTCGTCCAAACTCGATTCTTAGTAAATTTACCTCCAGCAATCTCCCTGATTGCACCTTACCCCCATTAGAAAGCTGTTATATTAAAATAAAACAGAGATATATACATTGAAATGGGATCATAAGTATAATTTCCTTGGATTGGTTATAAGGCACAATGATCCCTATGGCTACATGCATTTTCTGAAACATATCAGTGTGTTTTCATCAACAAGTAAATCTTACTAACTGCTTTGGGGCTCATTTACGTTTGGATGTAAATCAGTGTTATGACACGCCCATCAGATGTAGCAGCACACGTCCATTGTAAGGCGCGCTCATAGGTGTTCCTTGCACAATGTCCCTGGAAAGCTTTTTCAAAAGTAGGCAAGTATGATACACACTATTCAATTATTATTCCAATTGGAATAATACAAGTCCAGGTAAGTCGTCAAGGTGCTATTTTCAAATACACTGTCATCCCGATCACGTACACACTGGCTCAGTGGGACTGACAATATTGGCGCAGTGGGACTGATGAATGGCTCTCCTGATATTGGAAACAGGTCCTGGGTAAAATAACTGCAGCAGGCAGCTGAGAATTGGTGTAAGTGTAAAGGAGACAGTTGGTTATTGGGAATTTCAGTTTTTCTTTTTTCATCTTCTTTTCTTTGCTATTTCAACAACACGGAGAAAAGAGGAAAAAAAAAGACAGTTTTATTTTCAATTTGATATATGATGGATCAGGAAGTAATGAAATATATTTTTTCTACATTCATAACAATGTGAATTATATGTATTTTCTTTTTACTCTTTTGATGTAGCGACCAACGGTCTTTGGGACTGTAAAACAGGAGCTGTACCTTATGTTAGCCTATGTTGTCCGTGCTGTAAATCTGTTTCAGGTGCAGTTGCATGTCCGCTATACCACTGCTTGGCGCTGACATTCTCTAGCACCACTTAGTAAATTTATAACAGAATTTGCAGTAAATACCATCTATATACATAGAAACCTTAATTGAATAAATGGCATTTATGCCATCATCTCACAGATGAAATGTGATGTATACTGCCAGCCGGTAAAGTGCAGGATTTCCTATTCACAAACAACCTGCTCTCAGTCAGCGGGGCCAAAGGTTCCCCAAATTACAAACCATTAGTCTTCTACTGTCAGAAATCATCCCGTCAGTATGCATAATTACACCCCTGAAGATCTGAAGGAAATGTATAGAGAATGAGTAACAAGTAAATGAAGGAAAATGTAGTTGTTAGGTATGTGTTTATGTGTGGTTTGTGCAGAGGTTCATGTTGAAATTCTTTATATTAAACAGACCAAGTTGTTTACATTTTTATCGTTTGCTTTTTCTGTATTTCTTCGTGGTCATAAAAAAACAAGTTATTACATAGAAGCATGTAAGAGTATATAAAGACAATATGCTGTCATGTGATTTTTGTCCTCAGCTAATGTAAGGCAGATGCAAGGCCCCTCATTATTTTATTACAAACTCAATTTATAAATATTTAACAGTGGCTCTACAATTTCCTTTTAATCAGGGCTGTTCCATGTCCTAATGCACTTTAGGAAACTTGTTCGGGCTCCTGACGTATTTCGGATTCTTCCCCAGTTAGTCTAGCTGCCACCAGCATGCTAATCGCACTGACGTATAAGGAGGTGCATGGTGGTCTTGTCATTGACCATTCAAATGTATTCACAGACAATACACGAGTATAGAGGTAGAAGAGAATATGCTCAGTCATATGAACTGGGTGAGTATGTATGTATCTGTTACTTGTTTGTGAAGTGCAATTCTGCCAGGTTGATCTTCCAGGTAGATTTAGTGATGTCCATTGCTGATTAATAGCAGAGAAGATTAAAACAGGTCTGTGTAGTGAATACAATATCTACACAACACAGGACTTGCAAATAAAGCATACAGTATAATTAAATAAGTTTGATAAATGGACTTAGCTATACAGCTGTATTGTTTATTCTTCATCTATGTGTTTGCATGATTTAGTGGTAGGAGTCACTATCTGGGACTAATTCACCTACCATAGCGAATGTGCTCAGTATGATTCTGAAAAGTTTTGTGTTACATCACCCAGGGCCGGCACTACCATTATGCAGCTTTAGGCAGCTGCCTAAGGGCACTAGCCCCTCGAGGGCGCCACTGAATCATTCAGACAACTGAAGGATGTCTCTGTATGAGACATCCTTCTTTACAATGCACAGTGGCAGCAGCTGCGGGTCTGATCTTTGGTCGAAGTGGGGTGGTATACGGTGGTATGACATACCGCCACTTCCCACCGCCACTTCATTTCAGCTGCAGAAGAGAATGTACTAGCACTGGGTTTGAGTATGGTAGATGATAAAGGTCCCAAATCAGATGCCTTTTCTTTTTTAAAAGAATTAGTTGTGTCCCCCCTAAACTTTAAATATGTAAGAGGGTCTGCAAGTTGTGAATAAATTTCCTGTTTATAGTCCTATAGATTCTGTATCGTAATGGACCCACCCTTATCTGAAGGACGTATTACTATCGTGGGCATTAATAACATCCGCGGATTCCATTACTATACACTGTACCAAAAGTGCATAAGTCACTAACCAAACTCCCTGGCAGGCCCATCATTCCTGCCAGGGGTTCATTATTACACCCTATTTCAGTGTTTTCTACAGCCTATAGTACAAAATCAACAGTAATTTCTCAAAGATACTACAACTTTACTTAAAGTCTGGAGTCCTTAACGTGTTTACCCTCGGATTTCATTATGTGCACGGCTGACGTTAAGAACCTCTATACCAGCATTCCACATCAAGATGGCATTCAAGCAGTCCAGCAATTACTTAATAATCATCTGGCTTACACAGGACAAGATTTGAACTTGTTCATACAACTGTTGGAGTTCACACTGACTAAAAATTATTTTCTTTTTGATGGATCCTTTTTTCTCCAGATAGTGGGATGTGCCATGGGTTCGGCCGTGGCACCCTCTCTGGCTAATTGCTATATGTTTGAAGTAGAAAGACAGATATTTTTTTCAGATCCTAATATTTCTAGACATTTATTGTTATACAAAAGGTACATTGATGACCTGATCATTTTATGGTCAGGTCCTATTGACATGTTGAAACAAGTGTTAGATATCCATAATGAACTGTCACACCCCATCAAATTTACATATACTATGAGCAAAGAAAGAATTAATTACTTAGATATGACTATTACCAGAGTACAAAACAAACTGGTCACTAACCTTTTTTACAAACCTACTGATAGGAATAACCTCCTACATTTTCGTAGTTTCCATCCCCCAGGTACCAAACAAGGTTTACCTTACTCTCAATATCTACGTGCCTGTAGATTTGTCAATGATAAATCTCTACTAGACACCCAACTCAATATTCTTACTGACATATTTTTATCCAGAGGTTATCCGTTAGCTTTCTCATCTCTCAGCGGAATAAAACTTTAGCCATTCCACGGGAATCATTATTGACACAGAAGTCCAGAAAATCCTCTGAAACTATTAAAATTCCCTGGATTAAGCATTACAATCCATCTAGTTCAATTATCAACAAAGAAATTAGGAGACACTGGCCCATAGTAATCTAAGACCCAGAGCTAAAGATGTTTAATAATACCACGATTATGCAAAGTTTCAAAAAAGGTAGAAGTCTGAGAGATCTACTATTTATGACAGATGTTACAGCACAGGATCACAAATTGAGCATCCAAAGCAGAGCTTCCAAAATAGGATGCTTTAGATGTCTAGACTGCCTCACCTGTAGATATTTATCTACTGGCAACACTTTCAGACATCCCTCTAGAAGCAAATCCTTCACAATCAGACATTATCTCACCTGCACCACCAAATTCATAGTCTACATAATAAGCTGCCCTTGCAGTAAAAATTACGTAGGCAAAACTGAACATATGTTCAAGGAACGAATGGCATTACACAGTAGTGTCATTTGTGGTGCTTTACTGAAATGCACTAGCAAACAGCCGGTTGCCCGGCATTTCGCCCAAGCAAATCACAGCCTGACTACTTTGCACTACAAAATTATAGATAACGTTTTACAGATGCCTCGGATTAATACACTATCATATTACAACAAGGCTTCTATCAACACATAAGATAATGGGTCTATTTATGTAGTCCCTGCACCAATACAGGTTTAGTACATCCACTATGCGTGGCCAGCTATGGGGACGTGGTAATCAGCAAATATACAAGGACCGTAAGAAAAATCAGTGATCTCAGTGCTGAATCGCTATTGCTCAGTCGGAGTAAAAAATTATAAGTTCTTTTTCTGGCAGAAAATGCCATCACTTCTACCAGGACCGATGATAGGTGGTTCGGTGCCTCCCCTGCAAACTATAAATTTGCGCCCTTCTAATTTTTTTTCCATAAATTATATTTAATCTGTAATTATACACCTATATCTATACACCTATCCAGCACGCTTTTCAGCTTCTAACTAGGCGACTGGTTTATTTTGCTTAAATATTGATTATGTGGCACATCCCAGTTTTTGTGCATTCATACTCACTACCAGTACCTGACTGTATACTGTAGGTAGAGGGGAAATGCATCAAAGGTGGAAAATGGGTTATAAAGACATACAGTAGTAAACTGCATTAAAGCATGTGTGAGTTTTCATGCATAATTGTAGTGGGGCAATGCGTGGCACTCTAGATGCTGTGAAACTACACATCCCAGCATGCCATGCTGCAGTTTTACCATGCCTTAACATCAAAACTATGGCAAGGAAATGCTGGGATGAGTTCCAAAGTGCCACATGCATTATTACACATTTTCCAGTACATATGTGTGAACGAGCCTTTAATTCATGGTGGTGGGTCAACTTTAAGTCACATGGACACTTTTGAAGTATGAGCACTATTTATACCCTGTGAACTGAGGTCATATTTCTATTTATAATATACAGTTTTATGTATTTCCTCCCAAAGAATGTTTCCGTTATTTTGCCTTTACTAAGCACTTTCTGTCTAATTACTGGAAACCTGGACTTTCTCTATGGTCAGTCAGAATAATAGTTACAGTCACTCTGTTCAGGAGATCCGTGTCTGCACCATATACACTCTGCAATATTTTTCTCAATATATTAAACTGGGAAATGCAAATACTGAACAGTTTATATCAGAGTTGGCTCTCCCTAGGGATTATCTGGTTACTTGATTGTGTAACACGGCAGGGAGAAGTAAGGAAAACACCATATACTTTCTGCTTAGTAACTGTGTAACACTTTGAAAGGGCATTTGAGGAACAAAATGTAAGAAATAGTTTCCATACAGCTTCTGAACAATAAATCATTTCAATTAATAATCATAACTTGAAACTTTATATGATATAATGTGTTCCTAATACAGACTGCCCATACATCTATAACAAACAGTATGTGCTAAAATGTATTAAAGGAGAGCTATCCACGAAAGGAAAACTGCACAATCTTATTTCTAAGTGTAATAAATGCTTTTACAGAAGGACATTAAATTATTTTGCAAAAAACAAAATGTAATTTACAATTCATGGATCAAACTATATTTCCTGTGCCCAGTATGCCAACTGAGTTCCAGCCATTACAATGGCAGACCAGTACACTGGCCTCTATGTGACAGCGGAGGTGGTGAGAGCATCTGCCGTCACCTATACTGATGCTATCGCGGTTCCACAGTACCAATTTCAATCATAGTCCTGAAACTCCATAGAGTGACACTTCGTCTCATGTCACTTTCTTGTGACATGCATGCTTCCTGGAGGTTCAGCGCTATTAGTGTTCCTATGCTGATTGATCCTGGACCCTCCTGAAAGCCTGTATGTGACATGGAGATTCTGACAGAATGTGAAGGAACAGCAAAGGAGAGTTTTATGAGTTAAATGGCATGGAGGAGGGGGACTGGCAAATACTGTGTATGACTAGCAACCCATTTCAGGGAGATATCCCCATTGACAGCCACACAGATACCCTAATAACCAGTCACTCACTGCACACCATTGGCCTTTTCAGTTATATACTGAAGAGATACCTGCCAGTCAGGAATTGTTCAAATACTCCCCGCACCATTGCTAGCCATACACAGTATTTGCCAGTTCCCCCTCCCCATGCCACTTAATGGGTTGGGTATGGGATGCCGGCGGTCAGAATCCCGACGCCGGCATCCCGACAGTGTTAGGATACCAATGCCTGTTGGTAAATATCCTAATCCCTACTCCTAACCCTAACCTCTCCTCCTAGTGCCTAACCCTCAACCTCCCCCCTAGTACCTAACCCTTCCCCCAGTGCCTATCCCTAACCCCTAACCCTCCCCCTCCCCCTAATCCCACTACTTGCCATCAGGATACTGGCACCGGGATTCTGACTGGTTTCCGGTGGGATTCCGGTGCCTGAATTCTGAGCACCGGCATCCCGACAGCTGGGATTTCAACTACTGCCCCCTGCATGCAATAAATGGCTGTCAGGGAAGGGGGGATTTTGTGCATATAATGGCTGTCAATTTATGACATGGGCCATGGTCTCTGTGGAGTGAACAGAAGCATCTGGAGTCTTGTTTTGTTACAAAATGGTGCTCTGCTCCAGTTAACTGGGTCTGGTGACCTGCAGTATATCCCCATAGCATCTACTGCTCCAGGGTCCCCTCATCTGTGGTATCTTGGAGTTCTCTGGCCGGTGCCAACTCTTAGGGGATAGCACATGGCTCTGTCTTAGATTTCAAAGAGCAGTCACATGATCGTCAGAGGGAGTGGCAAAAAGTTAAAACCCAGCTGCTTCTTATATACGCAGCAGTCTGAGCACAATACAGTGACTAGTACCAGGACCCATTACCTGCTCCAGCATTCCCTGTTCTTTATATGACTGACTCTACCAGACCCATGTTTGTTGAACTTTGCTTATTTCTTAGTGCCCCTGACCTCAGCTCATTACTCCCTCCTTCACCTGTGTCTTTGAGCCTGGTCTCAGCTATGTGTGACTACTCTCCTGTCTACTATTCCATACTTGTCACCACTGGGACAGTTAGAGGGCAGTGAACTGTGTGCTCCTAGCAGCAAAGATCATACCACCTAGTGGTAGTTCTTGGTAAAGATCAGGGGGTCTATTAGACTCAGTGCCTCAACACTACCAGCAGAAATAACACACTGGCAGCAGTCTTTCAACTCATGCATTGATAAGTCCAGAGGACAGGGTTGGCGGCACCTTGACATAGGCACAGGTAGGAATGGCCAAAGGAGGTGACCTCTTTCCTTTTGCTTGCCCAACAGAATTCTCCAAAACTAAATATATAACTTTCTTGATTCTGTAATGTTCTATCAATGGTGAATCATGTACCCATTGTAGGCCTATCAGATCGCACTCAAGAAACCACATATTTTGCTTTAAGGTGCCTCAGGAAATTGTTGAGTGCTGCTGTTTCAACCTGGGATCCTTTTGAGTGTCTGTGAAGACATAGCCTCTCCCAGAAAGAAACATATAATGGATTATTTATATAAGAACTGCTAGAAAACTGTGTTGGCCTTGATGTTGCTGGTTCCAGTCACACATCTCTTGAGATAGTCCTGGTAAAACATCTATAGTAGTTGCTAAATGCTAAAGATCTCTGGATTGCCTTGTTAC
Source organism: Taudactylus pleione (assembly GCA_031769625.1). Classification (NCBI taxonomy): domain Eukaryota; kingdom Metazoa; phylum Chordata; class Amphibia; order Anura; family Myobatrachidae; genus Taudactylus; species Taudactylus pleione. The sequence goes on along the minus strand of JAUIMM010000113.1, from coordinate 25,152,914 downwards.
CCCTGAGGACAGGTGTCACATTAGTATGGCACTTTAATTACATAAGCTATCATGATGAAGGACTCTAGTTGTATGAGTTAGGGCTTGGTATAGCAGTTGTAAGGAAGCAATCAAGATGATGCAGTTGCAGTGTAGCAAGAAAGTGATAACACAGTTGCTTCAAGTATGGGTGGTGAAGCAGATAGTAGGCATGGTCCAAAAAAAGTTCCATGTTCCAATACACATATGGGCAGCATCAGCAGTAGCAAAAGATTATGACACAAAGCATGGTTAAGGGAGGTCTGATACACAAGTGGATAATGCAGTCTCAAGTGGATCAGGCAAGAGCCTGGTCACAGGACAGTTCTAGGAGTCTGGGACACAATTAGGCAATACAGTTTAAAATGACACGCAAGTGTATGGTCAAGATCCATAGCAGAGGTCTGGTTTACAAAGCAGCTAGTTAGTAATGGGAACAGGCAGAGAGACAAGAGGCCAATCGAGCACAGCAGAGAGTCTCTGGTACACATTATATGTACTGAGCCAAAATTATGTGTCACAGGAAGCTCATTCTTGACTGATTGAAGGTACATACATCAATCTTGGCAAATAATCGATTATACAGGAGCCTCTGCTATGTCCTTGTCATGGTGGAATGACGTTCTGATATCATACTTGTAGATGAAGACTCATGTCTCCAGTATGTCTATAAAGAGGGAATTCAATATATTCAGGGAAGACAGCTGTGTAATGCTCATACTTTGTGTCGAATGCCATTTCCTATACTGTGTGCCCCCATTGTGCACATGGATCAGGTTGAAATTCTCACAAAGGTCCAGCTTGGCGAATGCAGTGGTCTGACAGAGCCTCTCAATGACATTTGAAATTAGTAGGAAGGGTACAGATTCTTTATTGTGAACTCAGAGTGCCCAGTAGTCAATGCAGAGTTTTAGGGAAGCGTTCTTTTGTGCCGCAAAAATGTACATTCCACTGACTAGTGATCTGGATGCTATGATTCTTCACTCCAAGTTCCCCAGTATGTAGATAGCCATGCCCTGTGTCTCAGACTCAAACATCAGGTGTTTCCTGACTCTTGGTTGCATAGGCAATCCTATTCTCTGTTTTGTAGGAAGGCCTCTGCTTTTTGGTAAACTGGTTGAATCCTCGGTGCTCCTCAGACAGGCCCTCTATTCTTGGCTTGACTTTTGTCTTTGGGTAGCAACATATATTAATACTTTTTTCACTGGTTGTAGTTAACTAGTCTGGTATAACTCGCACCATCTCTGTATCTGATAAGCCCTCCAATTTATCATTGGGTTGTGTGTATAGAACCAGGGAACACCCAGAATGGGCTTTTAGGCATGTGGGTGGCATTGAATGAGTTCAGCTCCCATTGACTGGAATCGACACACAACAAGCCCCGGATAGTGTCATGGACTACCAAAGCTGGTATTCCGTGTCATCAATCAACAGCTTTTTTTATCATTTACATGATTTTAAGAACCAGGGATAGTTCCATCTTGCATGCAAAATCATGATGATCAGTTGCTTTGATAAACTACATCTTAGTAAATATATCTAATAGAGATAGAAATTTACTCTTTATGTTGTTTTTACTTGAATTCATCCAAAGCATGTTCCTCTCACAGTTTTCTTATGTGTTCCAACTGTTCCAACTGTTTATCCATTCCTATGTTCCGCTCACAGTTTTCTTAGCTGTCTAGCTTTTTAATTTTCATAGCTGTCTATATGGGATTTGGCACATCAATGGTAATAAAGCACAAAATCCACCAAACCATTAAAGACACTAGTCAAAAGATGCACATAACCCCACTATCTTATGCTGTATATTTATTCCTGCGTTAGCTGTCTTCTTGCCACCCAGGTGTCCAACTCAGCCACATTGGAATCATACCAGTAAGGTGTCCAGGCACTATTCCTTTTCCTTTATTCATGTCTTAGCCTTTGGCAGGCCAACAATTGTCCCCAATAGTGTTGAGCAGCCTGAGGAACATTTCAATTGGGGAAAGGAGTAAGGAGGAAGGGGGGTGGGGTGGGGGGGGTGGTAGGGGATGGAGGGTATAAAAAACATGCCCAGAGAAGGCTCAGGAGATTTTGGATAAGCTGAGGTTAGGAAGATCAGTTCACACATTGGAACAGCCAGTGTGTGAGATAACCAACTTCAGTACATGTACATACCTGTGGGAACATTATTAGAGCATTGGACTGACACTCCATGCCCTTTATGAATTTGAGATCAATGAACCATTCATTTTGATAAGATAGTGAGTGATATGATGCTGAAAGGAGGGGTATGGGGATGTGGGTGGGTGAAAATGTTTATTGTGTGATTACAATACAGTAATGAGTCACATTATTGTGATCACACAATAAATATTTTCCTACCACAGAAGTGTCATGTCTTTATTCAGGGCTGCACCCATACACACCAGCACCTACCCTCATCACACTGACATATACACGTATACCATCCCCCCCCACACACACACCCTTTCAGTGCTGTATCACCCACTATCTTATCATTATTATAGGGAGGCCAGACACCTTCCAGATACAGCTGCACATTCCATTCCATATCTTCTATCTCAAGTGAGCGCACAATATACTTCCTAAAGCCATTAATATTACTTGGCTATTTTCTGTCAGTTAACCTTTATAGGTTGATGCAAGTTTTTACTTTTTAGTGTAATACTTGTTTTAGTTGCTGTGGCACTTCCGGAGGTTAAACTAACATGCTTTATTTGTTATCGGTATCGGAATGTGTGGGGAGACCACCTGAAATTAGACCTCTAGACAATATCATCACAGCAAAGTCTTGAAATACTGCAGTATAATTAAACTATAAACATAAAAATGTTTCCCACATTTGATGAGTGATGTTTTACATATTTTGTAATAGTCACTTCTTTGGCAATCCCCTAGTGTTCATGTGCAGCCTGGGTGGATAGTGACAGCTTGGATCAATACAGCACTTGCATTTTGTGGACCAATAGGAGCCCCATCTAATTGCTTGGGTTCTTTGTATCTACCCACTCAGTGCCCATAGGTGGGTAGCATTCCGGGAGCATTGGGTTGTGAACATTAGAGATGAGCGGTTCCAGTTCTCCTAGAACCAGACACACCTGAACATAGCCGATCCTAGTAGAACCCGAGTCAGGATAGGGTTTCTCCGCCTGACTCGGAATCCAAAATGAGGCAAAAGGTCTTCCTCCAGCTGTCGGATTCTCGTGGGTTTTGGATTTTATATAAGTCCCTCCCCATGGTGATCGGCGCCATTTTGTTGCTGAGTCTTGTGCTGTCGGGTTGTGCTGTGCTCTGTGTCCACTCCAGGGGGCTGTATGTCCAGGGGGTGGCTGTGTGTCAAGGCCTGGGGCTGTTGTCCAATCCAGGGGCATGCTGTGCTCCATCCAGGGGGAAGCTATTTGTCCAATCCTTGGGCATGAAAAAAGTTAAAAGGTTTTTATTTTCTGCTGTACCCCAGTGTATCCATACAAGCACTGTGATGCTGTATGCCATCCCCCCACAGTGTATCCATATGACACTGTGACACTGCTGGCCATACCGCTGTGTAATATTCATAAAAGTATTGCGATGCTGTAGGTCATTCATACTGCAGTGTAATATTCATAAACGTATTGTGACGCTGTAGGTCATTCATACCGCAGCATAATATTCATAAAAGTATTGTGACACTGTAGGTCATTCATACCACAGTGTAATATTCATAAAAGTATTAGACCCTGTAGGTCATTCACACCGCAGTGTAATATTCATAAGTATTTGATGCTGTAGGTTCTACCCCAGTGCATTCACATAAGCGGTGTGACTCCACAGTGTTGTTTGTGAACAAAGTTTAAAATAACGTTAAAGTTAAAATAAACATTTTTGGTACAAATTGTGGTGTGTTCTGTATGGCACTTCATTTGTGTTTGTTGATATGGAGAATGATTAGTTGAGAGGAGAGCAGGAACCACATACTAGTGCTGGAGCTGCTGCCACCAGTCATGACGATACTAGTCCATCAATGCCATCTACTAAAGCCGATGCCCAAGGGTATACAGAGCTTAAAATCAGGGCATCTAAAATCAAAGAACCAATATTTTACAGTGGTAAAGAAAATACATCAAAGGGAAACTTAGCTGCAGAAAGACATCAAATTGACAATATGCCTTTCACCACATGAAGTGGCAAGGAAAGGCTAAGGCCTTGGCCTTTATTATGACTGGTGGTTGGTTCTGCCTCTTATGATGATGTAAGCCCTTCTCCCTGTAGAAGTTTCAAAATAAGGAAAATCATTACGGCACAGGAACCAACTGTGGGCCTGATTCATTATGGATCACAACTGCGATTGCAATAGCTATTATGCACATAGACTCACTGTGATTGTATGCTAATCCATTGTGATTGCTATGCCACAGCAGCATAAGGATGCCCACTTTACCTTACACACATCTGTAATGTTTAACAAGACTGTGAAACCATCAGTACAATCGAGTACCATCGCAGCCTCACGCACACTTGCACAAGGTCTGACCTTCCTCAGAAATTGCTAACTTCAGCGCATGCTATAAGGCCTCAGGCTGCATAGGGCATCGCAGTGGATAATTTATGCATGCCCCTGCAATGGTGTTCAAATGCCCTGGCATGCCTGCATTTCTCTGACCACCCCCCATCACCATTCACAAATGGCACTTCCTGTCAATCACTCTGCAATGGGTCTGCATAGTCACTGCGATCGCAGTCCTGAATGCAGTTACTGGCTCGCGCACACGCACTGCGATGCATACGCATGTGCAGAATGCAACAATCGGCCGATTGAGTGCATATTAGCAACTGTGATCCTTGCTGAATCAGACCGTGTGCTCAGAAATGTCACAAATCCCTGAGGAGAGTCTAAGTGTGTCCGCGGTTGCCATGTGTGGGCCTGACTTTTCCTATGCTGTACTCGAAGAGGAGCCTCTTGCCACCATCTGTTCGCCCTCTGCAAATGTGGGGATGAGCAGTACAAGTCAACATGCTGACATAGAAATAGAGGATGCTGCTGTGGAAGTGCACCAGGATGAGGAGGATATTTGTGTAGCTGACGCTAATAAGGATGTTGATGATGAAGATGTTGTTTATAATGATGTTGTTTGTGTAAATCAGGCATCAGTGGAAGAAACAGTTGTTGCCCATGATAACAAAAGCCCATTGTCATGCCCAGTGGCGTCCCTCCCCACGGTGACACCCGGTGCGGGGAGGGATGCCATGCGCTCGGCACCTGCCGAAATGGGGGCGTGGCCTTCGGGAGGGGGTGTGTTGGAGGCGTGGCGTCGCATGGCGGGCCTTCGGGAGGGGCGTGGCCTCGCGGCGCGAACCCGGCTCGTGGCCGTGGTTAACAAAATGATACATTAGGTATCAATGGGGTGATGCCCGGCGGGTGGTGCAGGAGGTGCGGGCATGGGCAGTGCGGGCTCCCTCACTGACAGGAGCCGAGTGCTGCACTTAATGCTATAGTGCAGCACCCGGCTCCTGTCACTGAGGGGGATCCTGCACCTTGGTGTCACCCCTCGGCGGGTGACACCCGGGTGCGGGCCGCACCCCCCGCACCCGCCTTGTGACGCCACTGGTCATGCCTGAGAATAAGACAAAAAAAATTCCACTTATGTGCGGAATTATTTCTACCGAAATCCGGACAAAAATTGTCAAGCCATCTGTAGCCTTTGTAAAGCCAGAGTAAGTAGAGGTAGGTACCTTAACCATTTAGGAACCGCCTCCCTGTTATGTCATTTTCAGTGAATTCATGGAATGTTTTTGGGAAAATCAGAAACTGGTGCTGAAAAAATAACAACAGACAGTCCAGCATCAGTTAGCTTTCTTCCCTCAGCTAGATCCCAGCACCTGCAATCTCCACCGCCAACACCTCCATCTTCAATATCCCCACTAATGATCGGAGGTAGTTCTGCATACTGGCTAGATGTCTCCTCCCTTATCCAGGATTCCTCAGAAGAATTGAGTGCTAGGCTTGCTGCCGCTGCTACTACTGGAGTTGGATCTTCATCCCAGAAAGGGACCAAGAAGACTACTAGTAGTAGTAGTTTAAATATACAATTGACAGTTAAACAATCCTTTGATAGGGGAAGCAAGTATGACAGCTGTCACCCAGTAGCACAGCAGATCAGTGACACCATGATGGCTGTGCTAGTATTAGGTGGTGAATAATAGAAATTGATTATGATAGTGCGAAGGAAGTGCAAAAGGAGGATGATGGGGATATTTGTGTCCTTCTGACGCTAATGAGGATGTTGATGATGAGGTTGTTGTTTGTGTAAATAAGTGTCCCGTTCGACTCAGGGGGATCTCCTACTGAGAAGCTGAAAGCTGAGGGGCCTGGATGTATGTCCTCCTCATCCACAAGTATTGGACGTTGACAAGACCTGACCAAGGGCGTGGAGTCTAACTTGCTGAGAGGTGTTCACCAATAACCCCTCCAAGCAGGATATGGGTTTTAGCTGCACCCAGTAAGCAGGTTGTGGCCCTTTGGTCAGGTATCCAATACAAGTAGGAAATGGATGGAGATAACACTGATGAGGCCCAGGAGGATGTACTTCAGGGAGAAGCACTAGCAAGCATTCTGTACCCCTCTGGTACTGTATTGGCACCATAGAATAACTTCCAGGAGTAGTACACTGAAGGACAAAGGATAAGGCCCACCAAGGACCTAGACACACCACTAGTGTAGGAGAGTGGCACTTAGGCAGTATTTGGATGTTGTAAGGAGTACACGGGCTGAAGACCCAGACGCACCGCTGGCACAGGAGAGTGACACTGCAGTTGTACTCAGATGTTGTACTGAATACATGGGCTGGGAACTCAGATGCACAGCTGTAGTTGTGCTCAGATGATGGACTGAGTACACGGGCTGGAAACTCAGATGCACCACTGGCACAGAAGAGTGACACTTTAATGGTACTTGGATGTTATTCTGAGTACACAGGCTGAGAACCCAGACACACTGCTAGCACAGGAGAGAGACTAGAAATGACTTGAGAGTGGAAGAAGCAAGGAACCTGGAATGAAGTGATGGCAATCATACACCAGTAGTAACGACATTGTACAGGCAACTTCCTGCTGTCCAGAGCCCAGTTATATACCCTAAGGTAGCAGTCCATTGGAGGACAGCATCAGCTGACAGCAACCATGCTACCACTGGACGAAGGGTCAGTCAGGTGATGAAGACCATCATAGCTGCGCCCATGATGGCAACCTCAATAACCAGGTCACAGAGCCACACATGGGAGTCCAAGTGAACCTAAGGCATAATCCTCAGTGCGTCACTCACCGCCGCACCTGATATCTGACCACTCAAGAAGTCAGGGGAAGTCAGCGATGGGGTGAGTAACGGCAGCAGTTCATGTTCATGTTAAAAATAAAGCTATTATCATGCCTGGGCTTAAGACCAGAGAAGTCAAGTCTTAGGTATGGAATTATTTTAACCCAAATCCTGACAACACTTGTGAAGTCATCTGTACCATTTGTGAAGCCAACGTTAGTAGAGGTAGGGTCGTTAACCATCTATGCACCTCTTACCTGATACGTCATTTGCAGCAATTTCATGCATTTTTTAAAAATAAAATTATAATTTATAAATTAATAACAAGCAGTCCAGTATCAACTACTAGTAGTTTGGACCAGCACATGCAATATCCACCGCCAACAGCCTCATCATCAACCTCCTCCTTAATAATTGGAGGCAGTCCTTCCAAAAAATTGTTTTGTGGGGCCCATACAAACCAATCACTTCAGCCACAAAAGTATCAGTCCTTGTCGCTAAAGTGCTTGGTTTGATAAACTGTGCATGTCATTTTAATATCCAACATAAGAGTTGGTGGGAGTGGCCAAGGACAATTCCATCTTGGCTTCTTTTCTTTGCATTATGTGCTGTTTGGGGCATTGCTGACTGACATTTTTATAGTTTATTAAACTGCCATCCTGTCTGCCACTGCTGTGTGGTAATGCTTTATAGAAGTCCTACGTTATATTTTTTTTTAACTGCCATGCGGTTGTGCCTCTGCTCTGCTGCTTACTTTAGGCAGCCAGCACACTGCAGCCTTTGGCCTATATTGGCGAAAAGTAGTGAAAACGATATTTTGAGCTGTGAGTTGGTTAAAATTGACTGGAAATGCCTGAAAACAATTGTTATTAAGGTTAATAATACTGTAGGAACAAATACAGTTCCACATTATGTGATTTTAGCTGTTTTTATCATAAAAAAAAAAAAAATACAGATCCAAAATCAAAATCAAAGCAAGCAAGGACAGTTTTGCAAAACCACATCCAGATCCAAAACACGAAGTAGATACAGATCCAAAACCAAAACCAACAAAAATGGTCCGGCACACATCTCTAGTGAACATACATGCAAATATAATGTTTCATGCACCTACATAGGGCTGGAATGTACTTCTTTTTGCCCCATAGTCGTTACTGGTTTAAAGTTAATATTTTGTGTCCTCCTTCCAGCATGGGAGATCCACTTCTATTTTAATATACTCGTATAAATTATGCACAGCTCCAGGTTGATCCTGCAATCAGTTTGGAAGTAGCTCAATTAATGTTTGGGAAACCATTCAACTTTTGCCACCAAAAGAATCTTTTAAGGGAATCCATCCTGATAACCAGCTATGTAAGACAAACACCTGTCCTGCAGCTAAACGCAAATATAAAAAACATTCCGTATAGCTAACATGTTTTGGATTCAGTTACGCTTACTATGATCTTCTAGTTTTCTTTGAGCCTTGCTAGATATGTTTTCATCATACTAATCGGAACCCTGATTTCATTTCATTTTTTCATGCAGGATTCAGAGTCTATTTCAAGCCTAAAATTTAAGATAATATTTAGATTTTAATACGCAAATTATACTTTGGAATTTGGGAGAATACAGTATTTAGTAAAATGCTATGGTGCTTGGATAAAACCCACAACATGAATTAATGTACATTCCTGCCTAGGATGCAGCCAAGAACAATGCATATTTACTGTTGTATCAAAGAAACAGAACCTGCTACCAGGTTCAGCATTGTCTTTTAAAATTTCTAGTAGCAATGTGCAGTTTGGTTTTCCTGAAATACGAACACACCCAAACTTAGGGGTTCCAAGTCGAATCGAGTCCTAGTTTGGAATCACTTTGCGGTTCCGAGTCGAACAGAGTCCCAGTTCTGAAGTCAGATTTAAAACACGAACTCGGGTTTTCGATTGAATGTAAACAGGTCCAAATGACATGATTTTAGCTGTTTTATCGATTTTTATCAACTTTCAGAAATTTTTAAGGAATCCAAAACCGAACCAAATCCGTACCAAAACACTTGAGGGTGGTTTTGCCAAAACCAAAACACAATGCTGAATTAGAACCAAAACAGAGGAGTCTGCGCACATCTCTAATTTGTAGTGTATAATGCCTTTTGCACTATAAGGCAGGTAAAGAAGACAAAATGTTGAACATGACATTATGTCAGTGTTGAAATGTAAACTTTTAGACCCCATCGAAATTCTGACAATGATGTGTCAACAATCTGAATATCGACATAGACATTCAAAATGAAACGTAGAACTTGTATACTGAGTCAAAATCCTTGACCTGTCACAAAAGATTTCTACATTTTGAACGAATTTTGAACACAAAAGCGACACATTCCTCATTATATCAATCCCGAAAGTTGAGCATTTTAGGAATTTAGTTGGCTTGCAAATAAAAACAACAAAAAAATAAGTTAAAATATTTTTAGACAATCCTTCCACAAACTAATTGGAAATTGCTGGAGCATGTAATAAATAAAAGGTATGAATTCTTAATCATGTTCCTCTAAATTTATTTAAAATTATTCACTCTTTTCCCAAAGTTTACATTTTTTTTCTATCTTTTACAGAATCTTCAAAAATAAGCAAATTAATACAATAATAATTACATTAGGTATATGTAAAAATAAAATTAAGCACAATTTATTTAATATTTCACAAATTAAATTTATTAATTTAACACAAAAATGAATGAAGAGAGAAAACTGTACATATATGAGGATACGGCATGCTTTTTTGTACAATACGGCTGAAATAGTCAATGCTAAGAATTAAAACAAAAAATCCCTGTGTATTTTTCCATAAGAAATAAAATTAACAACATTTTTAAGATCCACAAGTTAGTAATTCTAGCAGCAATACAAGTCCTTGATTTAGAGGGATCTGTTTTGTTTAGATGAATTTAATAAATTTTGTTGTATGGAGCTAGATTTCAAGCAAGCTAAATTAAGATCTAACAGGCCCTCGTGATAATTTATTTCCACTGAAAATTGGGTAAGAAAGTGTAACATAACAGGCTAGAGTTTGCAGGTAATACTGTATGTATTATTTACCACAATGAGTTTTATAAAGGGAGACAGTCAAGGGTGCAATTTAACTTAATGGGATTTGAAGTATCGAGATACAGATTTCTAACACATCATACGGCTGATTCAGTGATCTACACAATGCTGATATTTTGCCGTTGAGCGATTATCAGTAAACTGCTCATGTGTCAAGGTACATTACCATAGCCGCTCACAGCGACTTTTTGCTCGCAATGTGATTAAGTCAGGGAGCATTTTTGGGAGGTAACGGAGTAGCAGCCAAGAACGCAGGTGTGTCGCGACTGTTTTCGGGGCGTGTCACAGCATGCACCTGGGATCCCGTATGCAGTGAAAATGGCTTCGGCCTCTCAGATACCGTGGTCATTCTCAGTTGCCATGATCATGGACCGATGCTGCTTCTTGTACGCAGATGTTTGGATTTGCAATGCCGCAGGTGGGTGGGGCTTCTCAATACAAATCCCAGTGGCGGCGACATTCGCATATTTTCGCACAGCAGCTGCGTACATAGATGCAGCATTGCCGACATTAGTGTACAACTCTGAATCAGGTCTATAGTAGAGATGTGTGGGTTCAATTTTACTCTGAGATGTTCGGATCTCTAAAACGGTATTGTATTGGCTATCAGCTATCACATGTTTTGGATAGCCAATAAAATAAATCCGAACTAATCCGAACTTGCGATAATTTTGGCAAAAAGAACCGAGTAAATCCAAGTAAAACCTAACCCGCACATCTCTAGTCTATAGTTCATCTTAACTTTATTTATTAAGGTTATAAGCACATATACTGTATGTATTCACCTATGATTTTCCAGCTTAAAAATGCATCTGTCACCCAAGTGGAGATGTTAATGGTGAGAAGTGCTCAATGATGGCTGTATTGTTTGGTGATTTTAACTGGGGCATCTATTGTACTCATTCATCAAGGGCGCTAGCATTTTAGATCAGACATCTTCTGTACAGACATGTATAGACTAAGTCAATCCATCCATCTAAACCCTATAGCAGTGATACAAGGCAATGGTAAAACTGATGGAGGTAAATTGTGATATGTCAAAAATAGCTGTATATGAAATTAAATTAATCTATCCAATTTGTTAATTCGAAACTCATGAGGTTGCCTATAGAGAGCACACTAAATTATTGATTAAACTACTGCATTAAAGATCTGTAGATCTCGATCAGTGGTTCTCAACCTGGGGTATTAGCATACCACCAGGGGAACTGCTGTGCCATTCAGGGGAATTTCAAACATTTTCAACAATAGCGGGGTGGGACACACAGGTGATAATTAGACACATGAGGAAATCAGTGTCCTAGGTCTAGCCCCATGCATCACAGAAGGATCTTGATAACAAAATAAACATTTTGTTAAAGAAAGCATTTGGGGACTATAGGTTTATTTTAAATTTTAAGTTTTTCATTAATTGTAATTTATGACAAATATGTATGTTTAATTCATTCTATTTTTGTGTATTTCTTTTAAAACCTTGTTTGTAGTACATTTATTGCTCTCATATATATATATATATATATATATATATATATAAAACTGCAAATAAGTATTTTATTTAATAGCAGTTATATTAATTATAATGTATTGCTTTGCAAATGTTGTTGGTACAAATAGCGCAGATGGCCTGGTCAGGGGGTATCCAAGTGAAAAATGATTGAGAACTTTTAATCTAGATAAAACATTGCCAGTTTAAGAAGGTCCTTATATGAAAAATGGGGGACCACATCCCTGAGGGAGATGGAAATGACAAACTGTGTTGGGTGATCCTCTTTGGTGGAATATACTTGTACAGAACTACTGTACAATTAGTGCCACTGTGTCAGATAAGCCATTAATCAAGTTTTTCTTAAAATGTATATATGAATTTGTCTGTGATTGGTGAATACATAGTATTTTAACAAAATGATACACTATTATCCCTGTTGGGTGTTTGTGGTATGTGGGTGTGTTCCAAATAGCATCAGTAAGGAGAAAATGAAAGGAATCATTACCCTTTGGTGGAATTAAAGAAAGCTCAGCTAAGACTTTATTAAAATTTATTTAAAGTACATATATATTATTTTGGGTCTTACAACCTTTTCTTCAAATCCTAAAATAATACACTAACAGTATTTGTCCCTTCATTGAGGGGCTGTGTCTTCTATTTTTTGGTATGTTGATATATTACAGGTGACCCTTTAAGAGAAGAGTTCCAAAAGGCTTCTATTGGATGAAGAAGAAACCATGATATGGCATATATGGCATATATAGATCATATTTGGTACTCTGTTATTTATAATATAACTAATTTATGGACTGACTCTCTAATAACATACCAATATAGACTGACAAATGTGATGTGATGGATGTTTGCTTAGTGCCTGTAATATGTTCTGTTAAAGCTGCAGTCCATAGCTTTAATGACTATGAAATCATAGATCACAAAAGCTGGATATCAGCACAAACTGACAATTTCCACATAGTCAGATAATGAATACTGAAAGCAGCTTTTTGCGCTCATGATCTTTCAATAATAGCACTTTGAAAAACGCCATTTTACATGGACACCGGTTTCAAAATGGAAATAAATGATCTCTATTTTTTTTACAGCTATTCAAGGTGGCTTGAACACAGCTGATACTGACAGTATTACAGACCCCATGTGTATCTGCCAATAATTTTATAATACTATATAAAATAACCAAAATGTATATTGCAGTGTTTGAATACACTGGGCTGGAGGACCGAAGCTGGTCTTTGCCTGGACTAAACATGATAAGTGTCCCTATGTCTGGGTGGACTGAAACTGCCCTTATTTTGTCAGCTCTCGATGGTAAAAGGATGGGGGATCCATATCATATACATTGGTATGTCATTTCTGACTCCTGTTAGATCTTATGTAATTGTGATCACATTTTCCGATTTCTCAGGTTTTCTGTTCCTATTATACATACACATACTTTGTATGATGGAAAGCCTCACCTCTGGGAATTTACCTGGCCAGTGCACATTTTTGGAACATTTCAGTTGCACAGAAGAAAAAAAGACAAAACAAAAAACAAACAAAACATTCTTGTGTGTTACGAGAACTGGTTTTATGCAGGGTTGCACTGGCCCACAGGGGTACAGGGTAAATCCCCGGTGGGACCTACTGCCTGGAGGCCCACCCCCCTTCTCTGGGTGTCAGGTTCCAAACCTCAAATCATACATATTACTCTATTAGATGGCCAGTTACCTGGTGGAGTAGGACCACTGATCAACATGGGTGCTTGGTTCCTTTCTATAGAACTGCAACAAGATTTGCCTATTGGTTAGTCAAGCATCTTATGTGGCTGGCCACACCCCCTCTGGTGGATGGCCAGACCCCTTAAGCATGGGCCCCTACCACTACAATCCTCCGGTGGGCACTGCATGCCCCAGTCCGACACTGGTTTTATGTGTATGTTGATGATGATTTAGGCTTGCACAGTATATGTGAATGGCAAATAAACAAGACAGTAAATTGTTATTGACACTTGACATCTATGCTTTTGGTCTTAACAAATTCAACTACAGTAAAAAAAAAACTCTTCCCATTATCTACATATTTATACCTAACACTTTCTTAAGGCACTGCACAACAGTTTGTACACACGCAGCCCTGCACATCTGACCTACTAAGGTATTGCTACCTTAATAATATTTACCTAAACCATATGTAAAAGAATCCATTATTACAAATTTACACAAAAATCTTTCTGTACATGATTGTCGCAGTGATGTACATAATTATATGTTAAATTACAGTATTCATATGTTAGACCAGAGGTAGGCAGCCTGCGGCTTTCAGCTCGTGTGGAACTAGTTGTTGACAGACACAAGCTGCCTAAGCCTGCCTCTTGCCCAAAGTCATAAAGAGAGACATTTAGTACCTTGTTTGCCTTATCGTGTATCTGTATATCAAGCTGACATGTCCATTCATAAATAATGTAGACAGTAAACTTTTAAGGGCACTACACTAAGTGACTTTAGCATAGCTGTTTAATGTGCAGTAAAACCTGCCATCCCATGGTCAACTTCCTCTATACGGAAATCATGGAGTCTACAAAGTAGCTGCAAGGTCTTCACAGGTATGAACCCTTTATTTTGCTTGTAGAACCGCTATGAAGGTGACTGTTCTTTAATGTAGGCATTCCCCCCCTTTGTAAGTTCCATTGATTAAATTATCAGCAGTGTATCAAACAGAAGATAAGCGCCTCTGGTAGGAATTCCACATCAGTAAGGTAAAACAACACCGTTTCATAGGAACGCCGAGACGTCTCCCAAAAGTGGGGCGGATCTGCATTGGGAACCAAAGTGCTATTTTCCTGCTACAAGTATTCAAGTTCCAATGCATGGTGCAGTGCCATTAAATCCGAGTGGCTTGTTATTCTCCAAAATGGCATTGAATGCTGCAAAATGAAAAATAAATAATGACATGTCATCTTAGTGCAAGCAATTATTTTTTTTACATATGAAATGGAGACAAGATACTGGCAGGCAAAATGATTATTGTTGAATTTAATCTGTCATTCTAAGAAACAATGACAGATTTAATTTACTGAATAAGTTAAGGGTTCTGTTAAGTAATGACAAGCAATCTGTTTATCTCTTTAGGGCTACCAGCATGCTATCCCCATTTTACAAAGATAACAGGATGGAAGTAGCTTTATTAATAGCCAAATTATTTATTTATTTAATGTTTGACAATAAATAACCGGGAAGATACATCAAGATCGTCCGGAGAAGTGTCACTCGGCTGCTCCAGCGACATCGTATACATAAAATACTGTGGTAACTGTTTTGTTTTCCTTTTAATCACTGCAATAAGCGATGAAAGAAAAACGATATCATTGCTGCACATTAATAAATAACAACATTAATTATATTTTTTTCCAAATGCTGTGACTACTTGGAGAGCAGCGGATGCAAATGTTGTAGTGCCAAAAACCTCTAGGGGGACTAAACACAACTTCTTCACAGAATGAGGGATATTTATTAAGCCCACCCCCCACAAAATAAAAAATCATGTGGAAACCAATTAGTACAGTACAAAATCTTAACCGAGTGTCAGTGGTATTGTGTAATGCCATAAACTAGACTGTCACATAGGGTTCTATTCATCCTTCAATTATAGATACTGAAATTTAACTTTCCGTAATGCGTAAGCTCCTGATTAAATAGAATTGTATGGGGACTAAAGTCCTTCAGATGGCATTAGTTCCTGTGAGAAGGAGGTCCAGCATGCTAAGGGGGATCCATTTGGATCCCACCACCCCCTCCGACCCTCTCTGTGTGCACAAGTTCAAGCCTGTCAGTGTAAACTCTTACTGCTACTAATATACATTAGTGATAGGGCATGTGGGGATCGGTGCTTTTCGGAGCAGTATTCGCCGCACCAGACAAATAATGAATTTTGGTAGTTTAGTATCTACCACCACATATCTTGCGGAGTTGGATAGCAAATGAATGAGTGGCCGATGGGGCTTAATAATGAATATGCCCCTTGTTAAGCCAGAATAATTTTTGTAGCAGATGCATTTGGTAGGAAGGGCACGGACAGCTGAACCCCTCTGAAGTTTCATGTGGGGGTGATGTCTGACTTATATTTACACAGCTAAACTTTTGGGTTTCAGGTATTTGCACTAAAGTGATTTGTTACCTTTTTGGCTCCTTGTTCTTCTTCTGCGCCGTCCCCCACAACAACATAGACCACTTTCCTCCCAAACCTCTGGACTATTCTTTCAAAGCAGCTTTCTTTACCTGTGCAAGATAATGCAACTGTACATTTTATTATATGTCACGAGTCATAATTATGCTCTAAGTAAAATGGAAGTATAGTAACTGTCTTATAGATCATATAAAATTTGAGCTAATGGGGTTATCTTGAAAGGACTATACCAGTCATGAAAGGAAAACACAGTGTGGAAAATGACTCTGTGTAGCTAAGCAAAACTATAATTGCAATGTAATTGTAATGGGGCTAGTATAATAACAAACATATTTATAGCTTAAATCAGAGGTTTCCAAACTCCACCATTACAGTCCAGGTTTTAAGGATATCCATGCTTGAGCACAGGTGACTTAGGGGGTCATTCAGATCCACTCGCAAGCGGCAGTACGCTCGCAAGTGGGTCGATGTTCCCCACTACGCATGCGCATGACGGAGGGAGCTCCGTCGTGCGTATGCGCAAGACCCGGACTGCGACAGCCAAGCTTTCGCTCCGGGTCTCGCACCAAAGGGGGCGTGCTGTCGATGTTGATTGACAGCACGCCTCCTTTGGTGGGCGTGGTTGCCAGACGGAGGCGTTCCCATGGGAACGCCTACCGTCTGAAGCCGGCCCCACTGACATCACTAGTGATGTTAGTGGGAGTGATTTTGGCTCTGATAGAGCCAAAATCACTCCAAGGCTTGTGGCAAGGAGACCCTACCGCAGGGTCTCCGTCGCAAGTCCGATGGTCGCGATGGTCAAGACCATCGCGACCATCTTTTTGGACGCTCGTATATGCTGTGGGTGGTGACCCACAGCTATACGAGCGTCCAGGAGGACGCTCCATTTTAATGGAGGAGGGCCCTGATTCAGAGTGAGCGCTCTGGTCAGAGCGTCCGGCTCTGAATCAGGCCCTTAATTAGCACTTTGATCAATTTAACTTAGCCATCTGGGCTCAAGCATGCATATCCTTAAAACCTGTACTGTAATGGTGGAGTTTGGGAACCCCCGGGTTAAATTAGAGATGTGCGGGTTCGGTTTTACTCGGATTTACTCGGTTCTTTTCGCCAAAATTATCGCAAGTTCGGATTTATTTTATTAGCTATCCAAAACACGTGATAGCTGATAACCAATACAATGCCGTGTTTGAGATCCGTACATATCCGAGTAAATCCGAATAAAACTGAACCCGCACATCTCTAGATTAAATACCATTAATTTGTAAACAGAAGTTGTGAATATTGTGTTGCCACACATTCCAGCATATATATTGACAATGACTAACCGGCAGCGACGAAGTGACGGTGGCGGTCATGCTGCATTCAGCAGCATGGCCCTTGCTATCAATGCTGCCCATCGGACCTGCAGGCAGGTCTGATGGGCGATGCCGCTGATGACACACCGGAGTGCACTTCGTCAACGACATAGGGCAGTATTCAATTTGAGGCGAAAACAAGTTCATTTATCGCTGATGATGTCATTTTCACCTGTTTTAATTATCCCCGTATTCAATTTCAAAGACTTTTCGCCAGGGCTTAGGTGTGCAGGCTTAAAAAAAAAAAAGTGTGGGAATGGCCTCTAAAATTAATGTTTGTCAAAAAAAGTTAAAAAAAATAATCGAGATACCCCAAAAAATTAACTTGAATTTTGGGGTTAGAAAAAAAAATATGGGGGACAAAATCCTAAAGTAGCTAAATAGTTCCAGAGGGGTTCCCAAGTATGCGTCAGGTGTTTTCTTCATTGCGGGTAGTAGCGGCAGGTGCCGTTTTGAAGAATTTTAAAAAATTATTTTAGGGACTTAAAAATATGCTTGCACCCATTTTCATGTACCCCAAATTTGATGGGCATAGATATTTTTAACTGCTATTCTTCATCACCTTCTTCAAGCCGCATTTATGCACCTGCAGTGACTATTTAAAAACCTGACTTCCCTTCAGCATGCAAAAACAGGGGGTACCCATAGTGATCCCACATGTCAGGACATCTTTAGGGGGGTCCAAGGATGATTTCCTAAAAATTGGCAGTGTTTTCGCCGCTTCCAGTTTTGCCGGGTCCTGTTTTCATGTCCATAGAAATTGAATACGGGGATAATCGGGCAAAACAGGCGAAGGAGCCGAAAAGTCCGGCAGGCGAAAAGTCTGGACTTTTTGCCTCAAATTGAATACGGGCCATAGTAGGTACACACTAGACCAGTGGCGCAAATTCATCCCAGACACCCGGAGGCAAGTTATAATTTGGTGCCCCCCCTAAAATAACAGGACAGGCTATAGATTGACGGAAGGGGCATGATGGTCTGACACTAGTATATGGTTATGGTAGCGTCTCAGGTGAAGAGCAGAGGTGCCATGTATTGGGCGGCCATGACGGTACACTCCGGGTACATATTTACAGCCCTAATTGGGGTGGAATTATTGTGGGCAATGGAGGAGGTGCCCATTCAGTGCTGGCGCCCAGGCAGCAGGCGCATTCCATTGTCTCCCATAGTTCTGCCCCTGCACTAGACGATGTGCCCGATATCTCGTCCGATCTTGCCGGATCGGACGAGAAATTGTATAGTGTGTACCCGGCATTAGTCATTTTCCCTTGCTGGCATGCAGAAATAATTAGTACATTACTTTATATGTTTATACAAAGCTAGGTTCTGGTCTTCACCTCCTCCTTCCCCTACCAATTTCATCATATGGAGCACTGCCAATACGTCTATTTTCCTCTAATCAAGAAATATTATAATTAATATCATTCTCAGAGGGCGACTTAATGTAAAGCAATAAGCGCAGGAGAAACAATAAGAGTGTAGACACCTTTCAACCATCAACATCGCATATAGGAGCCGATTCAGTTAGCCACAGGTTTCCTAGGGGTTACTTGCGGGTTAAGATTCCTCAGACATTGGGGGCTATGGCCTGATTTAGAGTTGTACACAAACCTGATGGTTTACGTACAGCTCGGATGTTTGGTGAACTGGACATGTGTAGGATCTGTGTCTGCGATGACGGTTGCAGTGCCAACTAAGCCGCAGCATGACAACTATTTGGGGGTGGGAAGGGGCGGTGACAGCCAGCATTACAGAAAATGGGGACGTGACGACCAGTAGTTGCATCCTTAGGTTACTCAGATGACCGATGTTCACACAGGTGAGCCAGGATCACAGAAGCTGGCAGTGGGCGTCTTTTTACACAAAAACGCCTCCTGCAGCTTTTGCATATTTTAGCAAAGCCGCTGCGTACACAGATGAATCAGGCCCTATGGGGTCTATTTACTAAGCCTTGGATGGAGACAAAGTGGAAGGAGATAAAGTACCAACCAACCAGCTCCTGTCAGTTTTCAAACACAGCCTGTGACATGGCAGTTAGGAGCTGATTGGCTGGTACTTTATCTCTGTTCACTTTATCTCCATCCAAGACTTAGTAAATAGACCCCTTTATTACTAAACCGTGCTCCCGATTCTGCATGCAAGATGGGTGTGAAAGAGAACTGACAGATGGGTGTGGGAAAGCCAGCTCACATCAATAATAGTGATTGAGATTAACATGGCAAACCTTTAAGTACTTATTCAACCTTCCTAACTATTTGTTTGTGCCTATGGGGTTATCTGCCGTTGTTCTTTGGAGTGTTCTGTATTCTTATGTGAAGGAAAAATGTAACGGTCTGGTTTATGGGCACAACCCCAGTTTTTTTCTAACGTATAGAGGAAGTCATTTATCTGCTCCTTGTCGTCAGTGGATAAAAATGATAAGCAAGCTACTGGCTGACTGAACTTCTTCCTACTTTCCAGCTGACTGTAAAAATCATAATAAAGAGCCTGTTTTCCCCAATCTCGTCTTGGCACAGCAGGGGGAAGTAGTTCTGCCACATGTTGGCCAGTTTTCCTAAGAAATGGATGATATTCTACACTTCACGCCACCATAGGAGGTGCGAGCAAAAATACTCAAAATCCCTCCACACTGAGCTGCGGTAATTTCATGGTTTTTGTAATTGAATTATGTGACATGAAAACGAAGTGGGAAAGCAACGTATCCGTGGGAAAAACCACTGCCGTGGCTAATTGAATTGGTCCCATAGAGGTGCACAGTACAACGGGCAATGTTGGCATACCATTTTTCTCAGAGATGTGCACAGCCAAACACTGCAGGTACAATTCCAAAAAAAAATGAATTACCCACTAATAGTAAATTAGGCCCACTAAGTGATCATATTTGTGAACCTCATTTACAATGCAATCTAAATGTGCAGCAGCTTGGCATTGAATGCATGCAACTAGATAATATGTCCTACACATATCAAGTTGCATTACTCCTCTCTATACTTGGAAGAGGCATCTGCAAACCTGAAGTGTACCTAGGTGTGAATGAATACATCCAGTTTGCCGATACTCAATATGTCCACAAAATATATGTGGTTGGGACAATGCTTAAACGGTTGTAATGTTTGACCATTTTGGCCATGTCGGCAGTATAACTTTAAACATGATGCTTTAAAGTTATGCTGGTGACTTATTTAAAATGCTTTAACTAACATTAGTTTGTCGACAAATTCCCCGTGTGAGTAGAAATGTGAGGAAAGGTAAAGTACTTTGCCAATGCATAACGTGGATTTTATTTACTACATGGAATTACCATATTTTTGAATTTCTTCATTACCAGCGGTCTTCAACCTTGGCCCTTCAGCTGCCGTGGAACTACACATTCCAGCATGCACTGCCATAGTTTTAGCATGCTGTTATATCAAAAAGGTGGCAGTGCATGCTGGGATGTGTAGTTCCACAACAGCTGGAGGGCCAAGGTTGAGGACCCCATGATTACACAATTATACCAGTGCTGCACTGAACATCTATACTAAACAATGCATCTGAAACATTTGAACTTTTGAATATGAAACCTCTATAGGACATTGTATGCAAATGACTGTTATTGCCCATAACATCTGCATGTATATGAACACATGTATTTTGCCTTATATCTTAAACTCACCTATTTTAGTTGCACTATAAATATTTTCAATTGGAAACGCAACTCCTAATCCATATAGCAAGACCTTTGCCAGTGCTGGTATAAGTTGTGTTGTTGTGACAAGTATATTTACACAGTTTGTCCTACATGAAAAGAAACAAAACACATTAATCATTTTCTATGTACTAATGTGCCATTCTCATTGCTCTCTATTGCTGATTAAAGGCATACTACCTAGAGTGAATTAATGTCAGGGCTTTCAGTGCAAGCGTTAGCCAAGAGTCTGTAAGGGCTTCAATCTCGGCCCTGAGCTGCAGCCAGGCTTCCCTCTTTGCAGGACCAAGCAGACCTGTGGGACACGCAGAATACCTCCTAAGTAAGATTACAATCGTTTTGTCTGCACCTTATATATCACGTGCAACAAATGTAAGATCCACCACACACTTATCTATTATTTTTCTTAATCTTCTTCTAAAGCACAATTCAGTAATGAAAAGAGACCATACCTTTGATTTATTCATTCGAAATCCACAAATACTTACTAAACCAGTTAGTTATATGAGACATAGTTACAGCTATACAACTACTATGCTGGCAGCAGGGGCGTTTCTAGAGAGGAGGGGGCCCGTGTGCAGTCTCCGATGGGCCCCCTCCTCTCCGGCCGGCAGCGCACTGAGCTGTGCGCGACCAGCGCCGGAGTTTTAGACTCAGAGCACTAGAGTGTGCCCAGAGTCTATAGTGTATGCACAGGTCACCGGGAAAATGGCCGCAGCGGCCATTTTCCCTGCACTGCGCATGCGCAAACGATGGGAAAATGGCTGCCGTGGCCATTTTCCAGTCGTTTTACAGCGCCGGACCCACGCGCCAACGTGGGACTCCGGAGAGGTAAGTAATATTATGGGTGCAGGGTGTGCAGTGCGGGGCCCCCTGGACCCAGGGGCCCGTGTTCCCCGCACACCCTGCACCCATTATAGATCCGCCCCTGGCTGGCAGTGTGATCGTTCCTTTTCCTAGCGGAAAAATAGACCTCTAAAGGGCCCCTCATTGTAGCTGAATTTTGGTTTAGCCAGGCAAAAATAGGTAAATGATGTGACTTTTAGTCTCTGTGGCTAATAATATGGGCTTATCTATAATGCATGCAGGGTGTGCTATGTACAATGGGCCACGCCGCACACCCATAGGCTATATTTCCCTCCCCTGCCAAACACTGCAGAAATCCCCATGAAAATTTTATTGTTGTCATTTTCCTGGAGACCTGCGCATGCCCAGTACAGAAATCATTAGGTAGGAAAGTGTTGCCAGCTCCATGTTCCTGGAGAGTAGCGCATGGGCAGTCGACTTTGGCAGAGTGCCAGTGGCACATGCGCTGTCAGGAGAGAGAGGGGCTCACACAAAGAAAGCACAAGGGCCCCTCCTTTCTTGAACTTCCCTTGGGTTATATTTTTTATTTACTAAAAGGTTAAATATTTCAAATTCCAAAAACAAAATCTAATCAAGATCAGCAAATATATAATGTATCTGCCTATAGACAAAGGCCCACCTAATGACTACTAAACATGACAGGATTACGTGCAATCAGCAAAGTGTCCCTTTAAATGATACTAAAATGTTATCAGCGATGTAGACTATTTCATATGCTGTATATGTACTTGCCTCCAACATTATTTTTATAGGTATTGTAGATTTCTTTTACTCTTCTATAACGAAAAGCCAGTTTTCTCATCCAGTCTACACCTCCACGGACCCCTGTTGCTAGACACAGGTTCGCACTGGTTGCTGCAGCCGGAAAGCCATCTGTCCCAAAGTTATAGGTGCTATATTAGTGAAAAAATAAGCCCATTAAACATACAGTAAGAAGCTGTGTATTGTGATATAATTTATTAGCGTGTAATATTAGAAGTAGAGAAAACCAATACAGTTTTTTACAAACAAACCATAAAAATATGGACAATGACTTGGAAATCTCCTGCAGCTGTTCTGGCAAAGTCTGATATATTTTTCATGGATTTGCAAATAGTTTTTAGTTGAATGAAACATACAGGTATCCACACGAATGAAATAGCTGTGAGGAATCCAATAACCCCCTAACTTCTAATAACTGAATACATGTAATATAATATTTAAAACAACTTTAATGAGGTTCTAGCTATGATTTGTCCCGTGTGGATACAGTACAATATGGTGCGGTCACCTCTTCCACAGTATCGATGGCTTGTTAATTTTTGCAGTACTGCAGCAAACAATGTTAAGTATGAGTAAAGTAAAATAACTGATTGTGGTAGCCGATGTATATAGACAACCCTATGTCAGACTCTACTGCTATGCATAGCTCTTTTAAAGGAGTAGTGGACTTGCACAAACAATGATTTCATATGAATAAAATAGAGATACAACCCCCCACCACAACATTATTCTTTGAGGTTTGACACTGCTCTATGTTTAAAAGTATAAAGACCAATTAATTTATGATCACTTTCACTATAATTGGTGCTTTACACTCTAGATCAGGGGTGCCAAACTCGTGGCCATCCAGCTGCTGTGGACTACATACCCCAGCATGCCCTGCCACAGTTTTAGCATGCCCTAATAGCAAAGCTGTGGCAGTGCATGCTGGGATGTGTAGTTCCATTGCAGTTGGATGGCCTGAGTTCAACACCACTGCTCTAGATTAATGACTGCATGCACAAATACAGACCTGTGTGAAAAATATTGGAAGCCATTCAGGAAATGTGCCCTTAACTGTGTAGAAATGGGGGTGTTGCTCATAGCCAAAATTACAATTAGAATTGGTTGCTATGGGCCATACTTACCCACTTTTTGCATGTTTTCACTGTGAAATCTCACAAGGGAGGGCAGGAATGAAAGATGCAGAGACGCGTTTCACCGTGAATCGCATCATGATGTCCTTGTCCTACCCACTTCACTGGGGAAGTGGGTGGGATACAGGTAGGTGGACTGCTCATCTAAATTAGGAAATGTCAAGCATGCTATGGGCAATACCATCTTTTTCTGCCCAATTATTTGTGGCACCCGTTTCATAAATATCCTCCCATCTGACAAGCAGTATGCAGATGGAAACTACAAAGGAAATTCAAAGCATAATATCACTAGTTTTAATTGGCCTAATGCCCATTAGAACGTCAAATAATCCTAAAACTTGCACCAACCTTAGGTCTTGTCCGTTGTCATCTGAGGATACATCATCAATATGAACCTGGTCACATTCCTAAAAGAATGCAAAAAAAAAAAAAATGTTTTACTGCGTCTACCACTTAACACAAATGAGCAGACAACTAATATCTTCATCTTGAAATGTTATTGCATGTCTTTTAAATCTGTAGGTGGCAGCCTTGTAAAATATCCACTTTACTTTTAAGTGCCTTTAAAACAGAAATTCAGCTGTCATTACATTTTACTAACCTACACATTCTTATTTAGAGCCTATTCTCAATATTTACTAAGCTGCTAAAAACAATTAGCCTATGTGCTTTATAAAGGTACCCTTACTCTTTAAGGTACTTTAACATTTCTTACTGTTTAAAGCCAACGCAGCCAGTACTTAGCTTAACTGAAACCAGACATTTTCAGTAACGTAACATGCTACAAAAATTAAACCCAATGCAAACCGCCAATGAAATTATGACCTCTGATTGCTGTTGAGCCACACACTAACACAGCCTGAGGCCAATGTTTCTGAACAGTGTACACCAAAAAAATCTGTTACTAGTTTTCCATTTATTTCAGACTTGTGAGTTTTATTTATTTTGCCTTTGTTAAATAGAAGAAGAAAAAAAGTGAAGTGTGTTCAAATTCTGAACATACATATTGTTAGGAGCATATCAGACCACTTTCATTTTTTTTTGTAAAATAATATGGTTTAATGTTATTTGGTGCATAGGCCCCTTACACAAAAGAGCCTTGTTACTAATAATTTTCAATAGAGTTATGCAGAAGTGAGCCAATTGGAATTAGCACAAGTTACTAAAAAGAATTCTCATTAATTTGTACATGTTGATGACTAAAGTGCACATGATTCTTCTAAAAGCTCACCAGGCGAGATCATTAAGGAGTTTATTTGCAGTTTCTTAAACAAACACTTGGATTACAGTGGACCTTACACTGCACTGTGACAGCCGCGTCGGCTTTTGCGATCAAATACTTTTGTGGAATGACTGACAATAACACCTTATGTTGACATTCCACATACAGGAAACCAAGGAATGCTCAGGTCCCAGGAGTAAGAAAAAAGCCAAGAATGGCAATTGACACACTGAGAAGACCAACAAGATGACTAAATGAAGCCTTGTACAGTACAATGGCCGTAAAAAAAAACACAATTTCAATTTATTTCCTCCTTAAGTGTATCAAAATTATACATTGAAATTAAATAAATAAAAAATCCCAACTCAAAAAATACAAAGTCCCCCCCCCCATAAAAACATCCACAATTCATTATATAGTAAATAATCAATGATTAAAAATTAGAATCTAACTGCAAAATCAATTCAGTTGTTCTCCAAATATTCATTATTTTTCCACAGTAACTAATATAAATTATTTTCACCGCTGTATAAAATTGTGTATTTTGTTTTCTAAATTATTGCATATATGCAGCAAGCTGAAATGTAAATGTCTCGTATATTAATTGAGGATTACGGTCAAAAATGCGAAATAAAATCAAAGTATTTTCTATTATATGCATTCGGGGCCCATAAACAAAAAACTTAAACTATAGGGATACAGAGATTGTTGCCAAGACTTTCCAGTAGGTGATTTGTAAACAATGACAATTTAGCAAAATCATTTTTATGTTGAACATATATCTGTGCTAAAGTCACTAAACTCATGATTTACAGACTGTTTTGGAAGTTTTGTTTTTTCCTGTTACTCCTCAGTGCAATATAAATATTTAATGTCTAGCTGATTTGCCTTCTGTGTACAATAACCATGCCTCCATGACCTGGGTTTTGAATTCCTTCCAGAAACAATGAGTACACAGTTTAGTGTTTCCGTAAAGTAGCATTAGATGTGCACAAATATTGAATCACAACGTACATGTATGAAACACAATTTAAATATTGCTTAATAGATGTTAGAACCAGATATTTTGCATTGCTGACGCCTACTGAATATTTTGCCTTTTTTACTTCAGTAGATTTTAGATAGGGGAGGGAGTCTGGAGTCGCAGAAAACGCAAAACAGCTGTTCAGTAACAGAATTAAATAGTGACCCTCAACCTCACTTTTAAAACATCTATTTTCCAGCCACTCTTCTCTCAGCAAGCAGTGAGACCCAATGAGGAAAAGACTTTGACCCTGTAACCTCTTACTCCTCTCTTGAGGTCAACTGCTCTAGGTAAGAAAAAAAAGGATTATGAGGCCTCATATGAATTTTAAAAGTAAAGTTTAAATAAAATACTAGCAACATAACGGGCAAGAGTTACAGTACGTGGCATCAGTTATTACAGAAGAATAGTAGAATACCTAATTAGTGTTAAAGGTGAAACAAGAATAGATATTTGAACCCCAGCATTTGTTTGGGTTTATTTACAGAATGGGCAATACTTTGTATTATGAAGATTGATAATTGGTGGGTTGAGATCAGCCATGGAAATGTACAGCCATATTTTGTACTACTGTAGAGAGGAATCACACAGAAGGCTGTTTGTTTATTAAGCAAGATGGATACAGGTTTCTTATTGTGTCATAGGTTTCCCAAGGCCAGTAGAAACAAGCCACCAGGCTGCCTGCTAGATCACACAGGGAAACTGTCTTGATGGGACATTATGGTGTAAGAGAACCAGAGGACATTCAGAGTCTGGTATTGTTTTCCAATACTTTGATATTTCCTATGGTTTACACAGCAGGGCTTTAACCATGGGAATTAGACCAAAACTGAGATTGAACTACAGTATAATCAGCTCAGCACATAGGTTCTGGGTGTAGAAACTAACCAGTGTCTGAGAATTGATACATGGGCCCTAGGACGCTCCCTATACAAGTAAACAATATTTTAACAAATTTGTGGTAAATGTTGCAAAGTTACCAACATTACATTTATAGTCTATTAAAGCCACATCATTCTAAGTAATAACAATAAATAATTCTAGCAGTTTGTTAGGCATAATTCAATCCTACTGTCTACTTAAAAACTCATCTATAATCAATTCTTCAGTGCCTTAGAGATTTTGGCTACATTTTCAATGATGAGTCATAAACCAGTGACAATTAGGGGTATATTTACTAAAGTGAGAGTTTTTAGAAGTGGGGATGTTGCCCATAGCAACCAATGAGATTCTAGCTATTATCTTCTAGATGGTGCAAGATAAATGTTAAGTAGAATCTGATTGGTTGCTATGGACAACATCTCCACTTCTAAAAACCTGCACCTTAGTAAATATACCACGTAGTGTATCCTGCATGGTGGCAGATTAGGAATGTCTCGGATCCTTGTCAATCAATGAGCTACCAACTTTCTTTACATTAGTTTCTAGACCATACTACAATGATCTACAAACCTCACTCAAACACCACACGAGTGCAGGCCTAAGAGATATAGCATCTGGTCTGGCTGACGTAGGTTACAGCCATTTTTTTTATATGTTCAAATTTTAATTTGACATATTTAGAAAAATCGGGCCAAGGGTTGTGAGAAGGCCCCATATTCCTGCCATAAGGTGAGAGATTTCCAGGGGGCTGCAGGCAATTATTTTGTTTTATCACATTAATTGTATCTGTTATACAGCTCTACATTTAGCACTTGCTAAAGGTGTTATGAACTCTGCACTGTATTTAGCAAGCAGTAGTGAGCTTACCCGTGGAGGGGGACACCGCTGGGCCTTGTTGGAGAGGTTAGTTATGTTAAATACTGGTGGCATATTTATTAGTTTAGTTAGTGAAAATAAAGCAAATACCACCGACAATAAGAATTGTTATTAAATGGAGCCCACAGTAGTGTAACACATCTGTGGTTTGTTGCTAGTATGGATTGCTGTGATGACGAGAAATAGAAAGAAATGGCAGCAATTCTAGCCTTGGTTTGCCCAAAAGTTAAAACAGGACTCAGGCCCTGATTCACAGACGCTCGCAAAAAGCGAGCATTCTCTCTGAATCAGGGCGGCCACCATTTTTTTTACCCAGCCTCCTGGCCGCTCGCTAAACTGTGGGTGACCACCCACAGATTTTGCAAGCTGCCAGGTGATGGCCGCGATTATCGTGACCATCAGGCTTGCGACAAGACCCTTGTGGTAGGGTCTTGTCTGCCGCAAGCCCCAGTGAGCTTACTGCTCAAATAGAGCAGGAAGCTCACTACTGACATCGCAAGTCATGTCAGTAGGGCCGCCCAGAAATGGCAGGCGTTCCTTCAGGAATGCCTCCGTTTGACCAGCCACCCCCCGTCCCCGCCTACAAAACAGGGTGAGCTGTTGATCAACATCAACAGCCACCCCGTTTGTAGTGAGCCCCGGAGCGAGTGAATTTCTCACTCGCTATGGGGCTTTAATTGCCTGGCGCATGCGCAGTGCCCCACCATCGACCTGCTTGCGAGCGGGTCTGAATGAGGCCCTTAGTGCACTATGAAAGGTAAAACAATATGGTGATTTATTGCTTGGGGTACCTGCTAATCAAAACCTGTGTTTTTACACAAGAGATGCAGCAAGCCCCAAATTCAATTACAATGACCAGGTGATATTTATGCAAATACAAAATAAGTAGGGCGTCCTCCAAGTTCACAGCTGAAAGGTGTCAGGCTGCTATTCTAGGGGTCCAATGGCACCCATAAATCTTAAGGAATGAAGCTGCATACACACACACAACAATTTTGTAAATGAACGATTTTAGTAAACGATTTTCGTTAATTTTTTTCAAGGGAAAAAAGAAGGAAAATCGTTTACTAAAATCGTTCATTTACTAAATGTAATGAACGATTTTTTTGAACTACAAACTATTTTTGCATATTCCCTTAATGAAAATCGTTGAGTTGGTCAGTCTGACTGAACTACAAACTACAAACGTGAATGCGCATGAACGATAATCATTCATCGTTTTAACTCAGAAAGTGAACGATTTTTTCAAGGATTGAACAATAAATGATATCTTTAACGATAATCGTTCAAAAAATCGTTGTGTGTGTATGCACCTTAACAGTTTAACAATAATAGCGCCAATCGTCTATCCCGGACCAATGAGATACATTGTATTTTACCCACTTGCCTTGTATCTCATTTGTCCGGGATAGATGATTGGCGCTGTTATTGTTAAACTGATATTTATGCAAATCTCATTTTTAAATACTGTCCCCCACACTCTCATATATCTACCTCTGACCAGCTCCTCGCCTCGTCTCTGGTAACACTCTCCTCTTGCTCCCACATACAAGACTTCTCCTGTGCTGCTTCCCACTCTGGAACTTCCTATCACTTCTGATCAGACTCTCTCCCAGCCTTGAAATCTTTAGACACTCTCTAAAATCCATGTCTTTATTATAGCTACCCTAAAGCCACATACTGTATATTACTCACACTGAGACACTGTCGCTACTATCCCAGTCTTCACTCCGAGTCACACTCACTCCTCTTGTTTCAGTCGTGTGCCCTCCCATTAGATTGTAAGCTCTTGCCCTCCATAACCTTTCTTTCATTTTCACATCTGCATTTATTCTGTCTTCATTGTATGTCCCTGTTTTATGTATGCCCTTTTTGCCCTTGTCCTGTGCTATGAAGCATTACAAATAAATGACAATAATAAAAATAGCAATCATTTTTTTATTAGCATGTGTCTGTCAGTAATATTTCACTGTTGAAAGGTAGAACATGCTCTCTGTTTTTACTGTCCAATTAAGGGACACTAAATGCTAATAAAATAAGGAAATATCTATTGTGGAACAGGAAACATTAAATTGGTTACAATATGATTTCAGTAAAGATATAAACAGACATTATAATAATATGCTGTCATTTGTTTTCCTCTGTATATCGTTAACTATTTGACTGCCACTAAGATGCATTCTGCAGCACTGTAGTTAAGGTGTTACGTGACATCAGTCAGCCAGTTAACAATCTTGCATTGTAATTCTAGATAATGCATCTACAGTATTTACTTTTAACTACTGCAGGACCTGCTTATCTGCTAGCTGGTGATGAACCTATTATGCAGATTTCCTTATTTGCTTCCCATTGTGAAGGGGCTGCCCTTTGTGTTTACTCACAGCAAGACAGTGAGACTCACTTAAGTGGTCCTGATTGTCAACAGCTTGCAATTTGCAATTAATGGACACAGCTCATTGAGGCTTGATTAAATGTTTGGAAAGGAAACTGCAGGGAACTAAGCTTCCCTGGATGACAGAGCCTGTCTTTCACACTCACGCTAAGGATTCCTTCCGGTGCGTACCCATGGCTCTTGGTAAGCAATCATTGTAAGTTCAGCCTAGACACAAAGGGCCTGAAGGGAAGCTGACCGTGTGTCTGTTTGTGGAGCGTATCTCGCATGCTCCGAAACTGTGCGTGAGCAATTACTGCCAATTTCATTCACATCAACACTGACTGCAGAGGTGTAACTAGCATTATCACACAACAAGAGCATCTTGATGGAACTGCGGTTAATGCAGACCTGTGTGTAAGCGTAAATGAGTCTGTTAATAGGCGTATAACTTGCACCTGGTATAGGTCTGGTGCAAATGTGCACTTAGGATGATGACTAGTAGCAAACTAAGCATATGAATGGAGGGCAATGCAGGAGCACACAGACCAACTTCTGTCCAACTATGGATCTGGCACATAATGTAGAATAGGGATCATTGCTACCTATAGAGATGTATACAGTGTGCCAGTAAGAGACACTAGACATACCATGACTGCAAGATAATAGCAGTAGTGGCTTTGGTCCACTTAGAGATCCATGTCAACCAACAGAGGGCCTGATTCAGAGTCGGACGCTCTGACCAGAGCGCTCACTCTGAATCAGGGCCCTCCTACCTCAACTTGGAGCGGCCTCTTGGACGCTCGTATAGCTGTGGTTTACCACCCACAGCGAGCGTCCATGATAATGGTTGCGATGGTCAAGACCATCGCGACCATCGGGCTTGCGACGGAGACCCTGCGGTAGGGTCTCGCTGCCGCAAGCCCTGGAGTGATTTTGGCTCTATCAGAGCCAAAATCACTCCCACTGACATCACTACTGATGTCAGTGGGGCCGGACCCAGACGGTAGGCGTTCCCATGGGAACGCCTCCGTCTGGCAGCCACGCCCCCGGCACGCCCACCAAAGGGGGCGTGCTGTCACTCACCATCGACAGCACGCCCCCTTTGGTGTGAGACCCCGAGCGACAGCTTGGCTGTCGCTATGCGGGTCTCGCACTTGCGCACGACGGAGCTCCCTCCGTCGTGCGCATGCGCATTAGGGCACCATCGACCCGCTTGCGAGCGTCCTGCGCTCGCGAGCGGGTCTGAATTAGGTCCAGAGTCTACAGGGACCAATGATCCCTATTCAAAGTTATACTGTAATCAGTTCAGGCTAAATGTGCCATCAACACAAAGCATTGTGGGTATGCAGCCCCAGAATTTGAATAGATTATTAGAAGCAGATTCATAAAGTGTTCATAAACAGGGGCATTTTATTTATTTACTCACAGTGCAATTTTTTATATATCATTTGAGCACACCTAAAACACTTATAAGTAGATGACTTGATCACATTATGCTTGTCAGAATAAACAGTCAAGATTATTTTTAATCACTAGACTGTAGTACAGCCTACTGATCCCTTATACAAGGTGTAATTCTGAGCACTATAAACTAAACATATTGGGACTTTAATTATAATTACATTTAGCAAGAAAAATGTGGACTTTAACAGCATGATCATTTGCCCTTTGTAAATGAATTGTTTTATTCTTTACTGCATCCCGAATCAGCTGACTAAAGACACATCATAATAGGCTGACAGATTCAAAAGACTCTGCTGGATGTGATCATCTGCCCCACACTAAGCCATGTTGACCTAAACTAAACTCTACAGAACATCCGTTCCTGTACTGTGGAGGAAATGCACTAATATTAGGCCCACTACCCAATTTTTGGCGTTGCTCATCAACAAAACAACTGAAATATTCTTTATCGAGTTGTAAACACAAGTGGATTTATAGGTGTATGCAGTGCCTGGCCCCAAATTGGTTTCCTCTTGAAAGCATCTCAAAACAAATACTTTATTCAAAGGAACTGTTACAATTTGGGGCGTTCAAACATCAAGAAGAAAATGCGGCAGAAATTTGAAAGCAGGTAGGATATTGTGTTCACACAATCAGATAATACTGGCAACTGACCAATCACATGCCACAATTATGCCAAAATGTCGTTTTTCTAGGAGCTTGTTTTACCCCCAAAGGACACCAACCCCGTTAAACGGTACCATCTATTTTGCACATAAAGAACGTGCTGACTTAGCAATCAGTACTTGACATACAACTACTACAGCTGGGACAACTTTATCTTCTAAGCACAGGTGGTAACATTTTTCCAGAAGGTAATAGACAAAGGATTTTATGTTAATGTGTTTCTTTTATGTGGGTTTAAGGCGTATTTATAAATGTTGATCTAAGGAGGCTGAAATTCCAAGAATGATTGTGTGTTAAGGTGAAAAATATAACACCATTAAGGATGTAAAAACAAGTTCTATGAAAGAGCTTAACAGCGTTACAATCCTCTAAGTATGATTATTATGGCAAAAATAACATACTTCCACATTTACTCAGTATTCCCAGTTTATCACGAGAAACTAACACCGTCTTCTAGCCTAATTGTTTCAATGCCTTATTCTGAAGGGTAAAGCAGAAAGAAAATTCCCTCTAGAACCAGCAATTTGCGTTTTCTTTTTACATCAGCGAGCCTATTGAGACTGGCTGGAATCGGGCCAGCATACAGGAAATGATCAGTGCATTCTCTGTTCTCTTCATATCTGTCATTAGGCAATTACTTCAACTCCTTCCTTGTCCGTGTTGAATAATAAAGAGTCCTGGCTATATTTGTGAGAACCTGCATTGCATTAAAAAGTTCAGACTTCTGTTTTTAAAAGTTTGGATCCAGAGATAAGTAAAAAAAATAAAAAAATAATAATAATAATAAAAAAATGAAAATGAAAAAAAAAAAATATATATAGATATATACACACACACACACATGTACATAAATACATACACACACACACACACACACACACACACACACACACACACACACACACACACACATTAGTGTCCTTGGCTTTTAGAATTTTGTCTACTTTTATTTTCCATTGCTGTTATTATTATTATTATTATTATTATTATTATTATTATTATTACCATTTATTATATATCACAAAGACAAAACATACATTTAGTGTATTGTGTATCAATTTACATTAACATGGTCATTTATTAATATTAAGCAAACCAAACAAGTTACTATTATAAAAAAATACTGCTTTACATTGTATGACAGCCTTTTTGGCTAGTCACAATTTTAACAAAACCTTTTTATTGTAGCTAAATATAAATAATAATAAAATGGCACATTCAATTTCTGAAAAATGTGAAGCTTAAAAAGTTAGACATATAAAAAAATAAATGTACAAAACAGGTATTAGTAGAAAATAAAAAAAAACCTACTTATTTTGAAATGGTTCTTGAAAAGTATAAAGCTAAAAGGAAATTATAGTTTTAAATTGGAGCCAATTAAAATCTTTTGAGCAGAAATGAGTGTCTTTAGACTGTCATTATATAGTTTAGCATTCAAAATGACTCCATGTGAATAAGAGGTGTCCTCAGTTCACAGGATTTCAACACGAGCAGTTGGCAGAGCCTGTCACACCTTGCCGGGAGTGCACTTCGTGACCCCTTCATTTTCTTTACTTTCCCACCACAATTACTGAGAGCAGACGGGAGAAAAGGTGCAGATTACCTGTGGGTCCAACACAGGATGTAGAAAACAAAGGGGTCTTGAAATAACCAGCATTTTGTTTGACAATCCGAGGAAGAACAGGCAGTGAATAAATATAGTTGGTAGGGAGTTTCAGTGGCATTAGTGTAAAACCGTAAGAATGCAGCTAAAGACGTTATTGTTATTGTACACCTTATGGTATGTAAATAAGATAGGGATTTAAATCAATTTTGTAGATATTCACTCTTCATTCTTATACAGTCTTTTAATGTCCTATGCAGCATATTTTACTTTCCATAATAAGCTATACTGTAAATTAAAAATAAATCATGAAAACAGAGCAAAATCCTTAAATTTTAGAATTGGCTATTGTTCATATTAAAATATCGACAAGTTGCATTTCTAATGGGAGTGCCATCCGAATGGATTACATATATATATATAATATAGAACAAAATAACCATCAGCAAACAGAATATAATAAGTATATTTTCTATATTTGCAATATAGCTCCAGGCAGACAAATGTCCTCAGTAACATAAATGCTATGAGCTCAAGAGCCATGCTGTATATATGAGGTCCTCTCACCTCCAGCACCAAGTCACTATACCCACCTAACATGACATAAGCACTGAAATTATCGTAACATAATTCTATCATACTCTGTGCCAAATTTAATTAACCACAAGTTCTGTCCACGAAAGTCACGGGTTACATTACCGCACACTTTTTAGGTTGTTTTCATCAAGCACACTCTTGCAAATTATAAAATTCAATTGTAAAAGCCAATTCACAGCACTTGTGCCAATGTCACACTGTAGTTATAAATGGGTAAAGTGCATGAATAAGAGAGGAAATAACTTTGAATCCCTAAAAGTAGCAAATAAGATTGGGTAACAGTATAGAAGGCTATTGGTGGCCATAAGAAAAGTATTTGAGGTTCTTAAAAGGTGTCAAATGGCTGATTTCTACCTTTTTTATTAACTGTGAAATTACATAAAGTGAGTGTTTCTAAGTAAGTTTACAAAATATAAAAAAAACACTTGTAAGTCCCATCTGCAAGTTCAAAATACAACACCCCAAAATACATGTCCCACATAACTCAACCCATTTTTGAGCTTTTTACATAAACTCGCCTGAAAAATGACATCTTTATAGGCTAAATTTTGCTATTTAAACTCCTTTAAGTGCATTAACATTCATTGGGACAGAGTCGGGCACAGTGTACCAGAGGATCTGCAACAAGTTTTGACATATTTACCGTAAATAAAAAAATGAATTCTCATTTAGGTGGCAAACTAAAAGCCGCATTAACTCCCATTTACGGCCACAGACAGGAAAAAGTTGCAGCCAGTGATGGCTCCAGACGTGGGGCTGCAGCGCAGTCCAAAATTCAAATAGAGGAGTCGCACCAACTGCCCTTCCAAACAACGCCAGCCAGGACTAACTGGCAGTTGGTGTCGCTCCCCTATTTGAATTTTGGACTGCGCTCCAGCCAAACCTCTGGAGCCGCCACTGGTAGCAAAGATGCAGCTAAAATAAATTCATCCTTCTATATAAAATATAAAATACTACCTAACTTGATCTGATCACTAGACATTATAGTACAATTTTATCACACTCTATATTTACCCAACATGACATAACCAGACATTTACCCAACATGACATAACCACTGGAAATATGACAACACCATTCTATCATACCCTATACAGGGAGAGGACAAAAACACACCTAATATGACCTGATCACTTAATAAAATGATAATAAAATTCTACCACACTCTGATGTAGAATTCTACATCTATCCAACAGGACCATCACACAATCAAAAACAATTGTATTTAATTTCAAATATCCATCCTTAATGAACGAGAATTTATACAACCTATGGAATAAGAACAGATATTCAGCACTACATCCAACATCCAAACCATGCATACAGTAAAGGGGTTTTCGTGAATATTCAAAACCAATCATTTTAATATCTGGTGGTCTTTAAAAGTTGGGGCTGAACGTGTAAAGGACAGCTGAGAATGGTGCTAATAAAAATCTTGCAGTCAATAGGCTACATAATTTAATTTCTATTTGGGATATAATGATCAAAAATAGTAAAAAAAAAGAAAGTCTTACATGATATAATTTTCTCATTTTATTAATTTCAATATTGTTTTGTTAGCTACACCATATGCAATATATTATGTGTTTTCATTGCCACAAAGCTGGATTATTGGTGTTGTAGCATGGTTGCGGGCACATCAGATTATCTATATCGTTATAGCTACTCCTAAACAAAACAAAACATTAGGGTATTTCAAAGCCAACTGAAAAGATATTTCAAAACAGAAGACTTCATTTCAACAACTTTAAGGATAAGGGTGTGGTGCCTAATTGTTATGTCAGCACCTCATTTTTGCTAAACGTCCCTTATCTTATCTCATTACTTAACCCTCTGCCATGGGGTCAATTGTAATGTAGTCACTAGTGCATCTAAATGCCTATTCCGGATTCTAAATTAATTCATTGCAGATTTTTAGATGTTCCTCCTTTTCCTTCTCACTGTGTATTAAGACAAAGAAAGCAAAAATATACAAAAGGCCTTAACAAATCCTGCATACACCAACTTAATATCATGAAACTAATAATGTCACAGCAATACACTCTACATCTCACTTCTTTACTATAGTGAGATGTAGAGTGTATTAAATAACCATCCTAATTAAATAGCTTGGCATGTTCGTGTTTAAAGGGAAGCTGAAACATCTTCCTTTCGTGCTGTGTCTAAAGTGGCCAGGAGATTATTCAGTTGTTTGCGCGACCAACCCCAGGCTGGTCAAGACGGCCGCATTCTCACGCCCTAATGCACAGAATTAGCCGTGTCTAGCGGCTTCTCCTGTGCTGGGAACGCTGCAGTTAAGGCACACCCGGCACTTGCGCCCAGCCCCAAAGTCCTACTTTACGCGGATTTCTACTCACGCCTCAGAGGGGTGCAAGCAGAAATCTGCGATAAGTGCAGCCGCGGGGCTAAAACAATTGAATTATCTCCCAGCCACTTTAGATGGGAGCTAATTCTCTCAAACCATTGAATCGCCCACTTAGAGTGGAATCCAGCCCAAACTGTCTAGTGCTCATTCTAATTGAGAATTTAGATAGGGTGGCATGCTGTCCATTTGTTTATTTATTTATTTTAAATCCTATTAAACCATAATCGGTACTGGTGTCTGTGTCATGGCGGGGGAGAGGCTGTTATAGTTATCACTAAAGACCCTATAGAAAATAATGGCAGAGAAGCTAGAGCTCCAATTACAGACTTTAGCTGATCAAAGTTGCTTCGTAAACAGGGATTCATCAGTGATTGATTTACAAATTGTTTTGTGACAAATCATTGATTAATTAGTGGAATCCCTGAAATTTGGTTGAAATGAAGATTCAGTCGAAATGATTTACTTAACACTAATAAGTACTCCCAAGTGAAGTACTATAGTGACACATTTTATTCTCGGTGCTGCGTGCAAAATATATACGAGTATACTGCAGATGTGAAATATAATCCAACATCATTATATAAGAAATATTTTGTTGTGCAGATGACTACTGTACCCCTGCTTTATATTAGGCAGTATAGAAGATCAATACTCATTAAACGTCAGCTCAGCTGATCTGAAAGTGGGGATGGGGAGTAACTGGTTGAATAGAAAAACAGATGAAGTACTTATGGGTGAGGGTCAGAGGCTAATAACAAGATGCTGTAAGATAGCCAATTGTTCTTGAACTAGTGACAATAAACCTGTGAACTGCAGCACTGCATGATGAAAAACTTGCACCAATTGCAAATAGTATGAAATGTAGCAGCTAACCAACAAACATTGCCACAATATACCAGTGCTTTGTTTTCTAGCCTGCTGGCTGTAAAATGAAGCATCTGTTTTTTAGATTGGCTTCCTGATCTTTAAAATTCTAAGTAAGTCCATGAGCTCTACTTCCCTTATGCTGCCACGCCGGTCATCCTCCATTTGTAAAAGAGAGACCCATGTAAAATCACCAGCATATCCTATACAGTAACACAGTATTGCCTTCCATTGGTTTATATACACAATTGAGTATGATTAAGGTTCCCATGAAATGTAATTTTCTTATATATCTGGTACGTGAGCACTTGTCACCTTCTGTGATGAGATGAGGGTCCATCACTCTGGAATAGTCTCTGCATCTCATCTCACATGCTCTGTCAGGTATATTGTAAATATGCTGTTAAAGAATATCTCCCGGACAGTTACTCCCCTCCAAAACCCTTATCTGTCAGTTTCACTAGGACTGGAGAAAACTGGAATCTTTATGGTAAATCTCTCATTTACATTGAAAGTTGCCCATTGTCCATTGGCTGACGTCACCAGACTGGTAGCCTCTGTACCTGACAGGTGGAAGAAGGGGGATGTTTATGCATCTTAATGGTTACTGTTTATCTCCCTATTTAAAGGACCCAACCATGTCCCCAAAACAGGACCTTTACACTAATAGGGGGGTGGGGGTAAACTTGGTAACAGGGAGAAAAAGGGGAGGCTGGGAGACCCCGGGGAGTTGAATGTTAGAGTTAAAGTGCGGCCTGGAAATTATCAAGGCAGATAATGGGTGTTGAAGCTGCGGCTTCTGCCAAATGCAATGAGTAAAACACCGGTGTCCCCCTGAGCAAGATTACCAAGACCGGGTAGCAGGAAGGCCTGAATTCCCGCTACACTTCTTCCCTCCAACAGAATCATCTGTGGACCTTGTAGACTCTGTACTCCATGGACAAAGGTTGACTGACCCTTTGTACCTGCCATGCTAGGTAGACAGTTGGCCGTACGCCCAGGACATCACTCAGCATCTTCCATGCCCGCTGTACTTTTCTCATCCCAGGCTGTAAACATGATACCAGTAAAAACTGCAGGCTTGGTACTGAAGGGTTTACTGATATGGGTTGGAGGGCTCTCGAGGTTTGATAATACTGCTGGCATCTCTGTGTATAAGGTTACTGTTTTTACATTGTTACTTTGTGTGATATGTAAAATAAATGTTGTACCTTCACTTTTGTGTCTTTTCTGTACGATCTGGGGACTCACAAGGTACCGGGATACTGTGCTTGCTATAAACGGCTGCCTATGTCAAAATGGTAAGGCACACATAAATCCGGTATCCTCACACCTGTTTGTTAGGAAGGCCAATCCCGGGATTGAAAAACTCTCAATCCATTGAGTTGATCAATGAAACTACAGCAGCTCCGCACAGGAATACAGCAAAAGGTATAGAGAAACAGAATTTGAAGGCCGGAGGTCCCCACTGCCCGGGCACACACACAGACACAAGGGGACACAGACAAGGGGGAACCAGTGGGGAATAGAGATGAAGTGACCTGTTTGTCACATCTTTATGTGCGTGGCGGCAGAGTGTGGGGAGAGCTGCGGCTCCTGCTGGCTGGCAATCAACTTAAGAAGCACATCACCAAGGAGCCACGTCTGACTGTGAAATCCTGGTACATTGGTCTCCAGCGGAGGGCCAGACCGCATCATCTGTTGCCTGGCAACCTGCCGGCAAGGTCCGGAGAAGGAGGGCTGGCACACTTGAGCTGTACCTGCTGGGTAACAGCGTGATGTCCCTACTGTGCATTCCGCCGCTGGAGACCAACGGACTGGGCATTCACGTGGTTCCTTGTCGGTGTGCTGGGTCATTTCACTATACCTTTTGCTGCCCAGCTGATTGATTCACTAACGATCCCGGGATTGGCTTCCCTACTGTTGGTAAACCCATGAGAATTTAAAAAAAAATAAAATACACTATTAGGCGCTTGTCTTTTTGTACTTTCCACAGAATTCATCAGCTGATCACCGATCAGACTTTTCTAAGACTGCAGCCACCTTATAACAAACAAGGGAGTGTCATTTACAAAAAAAATATTATATACTGTATATCTATACATTCTCGTACCCTGGTTTCTTATGTATTTTCACATTACATTTTCTTGCTTTATGCGTGTATTATTTTGTCTAGAAACCAACAGTTGTGTGCCATCCTTCCACACATCTACACACATGCACACACATACATAATATACTGTTAATATATATATATATATATATATATATATATATATATATATACAGTATATATATATATATATATATATATTTACAGTATATTATGTATGTGTGTGCATGTTAACATATTCTGCAGTGTTATCAAAACCCTACCCTGCACAATCTGAAAAGCACTCACTTTAGAAGTATTCAGAAACAGACAACATCTGTTCACAGAGTCATTTGGTGGATATGCATGTCATTTCATCACATCATATTTGATATAACTACTTGCTGTATACTGCTTCGAGCTCTCTATGAGAAAAATACTGGAAATATTGAGAGGTATGATTTTATTTGCCACTTAATTCGGGACTCAAAGTAAAAAAAGTGGCTTTTCCACACAAAATTGCTCAATTTATCAAAGGCATTAAGCCCTAATTTCTGCAAAGATGTTCAGTTTTTGCAAGATTTGTCTATTTATCAGCTGGCAGTGGGCAATGTATCACCATCACAGTGGGCATTGTATCACCATCAGAGACCATCACATTATCGATCACCATCCATTAAATTTATATTAAAATAGTTATTTAGTTCTATTTTTATTAATCAGCACCAGAAGCCGTGGCCAGGGTTCCATTGCAGTGAGTGCACCTGTGTGATCCGGCAGAAAGGGACCCTGTCTATACAGTGAGGAGGTTCTGCTTATTGCTGCCGGACAATATATATTTTTTTTGTTAAATAGTCCAGAAAAAGTTTTCTTATTACCTGAGCGGCGACAGTAATCTGTTTGATGAGTAGGGCCCCCATATGAGACTGTCATTTATTAAACACAAGAAAAGAGGAAGGTACCACCAATTGGTGAAAATATGAGACAAATGACAAAACCTGTAACGTGTCCCGTATGGTTATGTGTTTTTCATCACTGTGTTTCTTTATTTTCTTCTTGCTTTTTATCTTCGTTGAATTTAAAAGAAAATTTAGCTGTTGAAATGGATCTGCGCACCATTAACAAGATGCCCTGCTGATGTATTTATTATGTAGGTGTTATGTCATATCTGTGGAAATACGGCTGCAAGAAACACAGCTTGCTCATTGGAAAACTAAACTTAAATAATGACGCATCGCTTTAGGAAGTAGAGTTTGGAAATGATAGACATAGATGTGCAATAATGATTTGCTTTAATAACTGTTATGAGCAGGAACAGTACAAAATTCAGAGCTCATATCAACAGATAACAGCATAAAACTGCACATAGATTGGAGTCACAGCTGAATTTTTAAGCCTCCATGGATACTTTGCTGCTAAACAAGCAGCGGCACCGAGAGGAGGAGGAGGGGGTGCAGATTACCTGACCCTGGATTTCTCATGGGGCCCAGGCTTGCTGGGGAAGTGTAATTACACCCGTAAGATGACACAGCCCTACCCCTCAGTGTGCATAACTTCTTTAAAGTTCACAAAAAGAGGTGTGGTTATGGCACCATTTGGCCACGCCCCTCTCCCAGTATCCGGCCCCGTCTGAGCTTTTGGCAGCCCTGTGGACAAATGCAGCAATGCATTTTGCTTGTAGTGAAATATAGCTGGACAATTGCCCAAGCATAAAATGACCACAGGACATAATAAAGTAACATATCCTTCAGTACAATACACACATTGCTCCCATACTGTAGTAACTTTCATTTTAAATACATATAAAAGAAAATTAAAACTGTGAGGGACATAATGAGTAAACATACATAAAGTTGCATCCCCACCGGGAACTATATGTTGCAGCCATTTTTTTTGTTTGGGGTGGTTCACCATTTCTCTGAAAGCCCTGCTCGAAATCCCCTTGGGGGAAGAGTAAGCAGGATGACCAATAGCAGGCTGCAGTCAATTATCACCCTCTCCCTCACTTCAATTTAAATATGTGATCATTACTGATTTGCTAACACCTAGTACCAGTCATACCAGTCAGCCAATTTCATACATACCGCATGGCAACCGCGCCTAGCACCCCCTTCAGACCCTCGATGTGCTCCCTCTCTCCCTTGTCCTTCGACTGCTCCCCCTCCCTCTCTCTCAGGAGCTTTATACTGTGCTTCCAGTTAACCCAAAGGGGAAATATTAATTTATATAATATTCGTACGTGCTAGACACTAATGGTTATATGTCTTAACCAAAATATAATATGTTATCTTCTTGTTCTGTTCCCCTATAGCTACTAATGCTTGCTTCATGTGGGCCAAGGCTATCTTGATTAGCTCTTTTTGGTTATAAAATCTGAGACTGACTGTCTGCTCATTTCTGCTCATATTAAACTTGATTTTAAACTTCCAAGTCCTTTCTATCTGAACCACAAAAAAACATGGCTGCCTCACCAGTTCTAACTTATCCATATCTCCTCAGTTAATCACAGCTACATTGAAATAAACACTAATCTGTATATACTTTTTAATACATTATATAATATACTTTTACATCAAACATTAAATAAAATGACTGATGAAACAGGGACCCATCTATTTACTTTGGAGAGGAAAAGGGTAGGCCTTATATCTCTCCAGGCCTGGGACCATTCAACAAATGAGACACAGCTGCACCTCACACAATTATACTAATACTGAATCTCATCCTAACATTTCTATATATTCTACATTGCAACATAAGGGAAAATAAAGGAACATAAGCATGCATATATTCGTGAATTGCTGAAGGAATATGTACGATCACATATTCCTGCGTTATCAGGGAGTCTCCAAACCAGAACAGCTATAAGCCATATAAGTGCATCCTGTAGCAATGAGCAAATAGCAGACCCAGAAGGTAAGTAGAATCTCATCTAGCACAGTCCATGTCAGTAACAACCGGCCCTACTGCAAGCTATTACAAATAGATGGGCTAATTCAGCATTGCACTCAAGTGCAATGCTGAACGCATATTCCCGATTATCGGGAATCTGCACATGCACAGGACCCGTTCTGCGAATGTGCAGAAAGGGTCCTGCATGACCGCACATAGCCCCTTCTATACCTCTGCCTGAATGACAGGCATAGGCATTAAAGGGGCGGTGCGGGGTCAGCTGGTGTTCCTGGAAATGGGGGGTGTCCTACCCGTGTTCTGGGAGTAGCAAGGCCAGAGGCTATGCCCACAGACGCGGTTTCCTGGCCTCGCAAGCCAGCCAGTCTGAGTAAGCTGAAAATCTGTCAGTGCTAAGCAGTGGAGCACTCTAGATTATATATTGACCCCCATTTTTTTCATTCTGCTGGTCCTCACCAGGTGTATTATATGGTTACTCATAAATCTTAGTACTGTTTCCTTATATCACTTTTTAAATAATGACCTCTTGTAGCCAAGGCTAGAAGATCCCAGGGGTCAGTTAGACACTGCACCAAAAATTTACTGCCGGCACATTTCTATAAATGTCTGACTTCTTTAAAAGATCAGCTATCTCCTCTGCTAAACTGACCAGCTACTGGACTGTGCAATATGTATATTATAGTCTTTAAATATTAGTGGCACAAAATAATCTTTCCATACCACACAATGTTTATCAGATACTAGATGGGATGCATCAAATATTGCATTTTGAATGCGATACATCCCACCACTTACAGCATGCATAGAGGTGTTTATTAACATTTAAATCCCGCAAAGGTCAGCTCTTACAATAAAAGCTGTCCTTTGCATTGTGAGGACTTCCGAGTTTATGACCTGGGATTCCTTGTGTGCATGCGCAAGCCGCGGGGGACACTGGGAGGGAATTATCCAAAAAGAGGTCCATAGGCTTTGCGTATCGGGTGCAAGCTATGGAAAGTTTTGTCTTCCGGAGCTTGATACATATGGGAAATGCAGTCAAACATCTGAAAACTGAAGTTTTACCGCATTTTAGTGTTGGTCTCGTACATCCTGCCCACTCTATAAATATTGGGTTACTCTCTATAGTACATAGTGGAAACTTATTTAATAACTTGCTGCAATGGGCACAAACTAGCTGTATCACACAGAAACCGGTAAAATGTAAGCTTTCATTTTCGAAAACTGCACTAGAAAATAACAGCTGTAATCGGAATGGTAGCTACGTGAAGAACATTTCTACACTCTAGGAAATTGATTCCAGAGTACATTTATTTTATAGTGAAAAAGCAGACAATGAACTGTATAAAGAGACAAAATAGTGCATCAGTTTCATAAACTATCAAACTGCTATATATACAAATTAAATATTAATTTTATTTGTTCTTTAGTTATCTTGGTCAAGTCCACTTTTTGAGAACTGCTAAATAAACTCTTCAATTGCACATATTTTTCTTAAGGTATATTGGTATTCATAATACAGTTCTTCCTTTAAGTACAATAATTGAAATCTAAACAAAAATTCAACATATAATGACTGAGTCAAAATATACTTCTTAATGAAAACACATGCCCAAGTAACAGGAGAACAGCTAAGAGCCTATATTTCCCTAGACAAATAAGAAAAAAAACTGA
Organism: Taudactylus pleione; assembly: GCA_031769625.1. Lineage (NCBI taxonomy): Eukaryota > Metazoa > Chordata > Amphibia > Anura > Myobatrachidae > Taudactylus > Taudactylus pleione. The sequence goes on along the minus strand of JAUIMM010000113.1, from coordinate 25,108,428 downwards.
ATGTGACATAAAATAATTTCTAATAATTTGAAATCTAGAGTAGAAGAAACATTTTGCCCTGGAATGTATAAAAAAATTAAGTACATGTAAATTATTTGATTGCAATATAAGTTGCCAATTCATCTGCGAAGACTTTCTCTACAGATGAAAAGGAATCAAATACAGGACAGATGTTAGGGAAACCACACTGGAAGCCTGTCACATACTGGCATTTTTAAATGATTTTGGCTCATCCATTAAATAAGGTGCATTTTGCCTGATTTTGAAAGAGGAAACATCAGGGAATGTTTAAAGGCCAATTGCTGCCAATTACTTTGATCAGGAGAAGATGTATTCAAAACTTTTCAGAATCCTTATGCTGTCTGAAATAACATACATTTCCAGAATCCAGCAAAATAGCAATATGATGATTAATGTCTGTTGGCAGCCCTGCCACAAGCTTGCTTAACGATTGGGTTTTAAATAAACAGCTGTCTGTATCACAGCGAAACCGAGTGTGGCTTGTTTCATGTAAAATATTGGAGAGAGCGGCTTTCTTAATGAAATGAGCTTGTTGGGGTAATATGCCCATCATTCTGTGGCTAGAGGCATTTCAAAGCAGGGGAAAATAGAGGTAGGGAATGTCTTAAAGGACAAATTCTCTTTCTAAAAAATGCTTTGAAAAATAATTTACCAAGCCCATGGGGTCTATTGACTAATATGTGATGATAGCAATGTTTTAATATTACCACCTGTCGCTGCAAAAGAAAATCTAATATTGCCCCCAGTGATACCGACTAGCAGCGGAACAGGTACCCTCACTGTTTTGCCGACCTGTGTTAATGGGTCTGCAAATCAACTTTGCCGGTTCACACATTCACACAGTGGAACTGGAAGCCTGAGCTTGGGCTATCAGTTCCACTGGTTATATAAAGATAATAAAAAGAAAGACTAAAAATGTAAACGTCAAAAAAACTTTGAAAAAAACCCTAAAAAACCCCATAACATTTCATTTGATGGCATTAAAATGAAGGACAAAGGATTTATTTAAATAAATAAATGGCGTTGTTTGTACCACTGTGGTCCTTTTAAAATATTCATCCCTAAATAAAAGCTTTCACCAGAGAAAGTCCACTTTGGTGGAGTCTATGCCTAGCAAAAACTGCCCGTAATCCTTTAATAAATACGGAGATGCACTAACGTGAGAAAGGGCTTGTGAAACAAAGCTCTTATACCTGAACAGCAGAGGTGCATACAGGGTTCACAAGCTCTGCACATCCCTCTACTTTAGTATGAGTGGTGTATCCCTTTACTTTAGTATGAGTGGTGGATTCCTTTACTTTAGTATGAATGGTGGATTCCTCTACTTTAGTATGAGTGGTGGATCACTCTACTTTAAAATGAGTGGTGGATCCCTCTGCATTGGTATGAGTGTTGGATCCCTCTACTTTAGTATGAGTGGTGGATTCCTCTACTTTAGTATGAGTGGTGGATCCCTCTACCTTAGTATGAGTGGTGGATTCCTCTACTTTAGTATGAGTGGTGGATTCCTCTACTTTAGTATGAGTGGTGTATCCCTTTACTTTAGTATGAGTGGTGGATTCCTCTACTTTAGTATGAGTGGTGTATCCCTTTACTTTAGTATGAATGGTGGATTCCTCTACTTTAGTATGAGTGGTGGATCACTCTACTTTAAAATGAGTGGTGGATCCCTCTGCATTGGTATGAGTGTTGGATCCCTCTACTTTAGTATGAGTGGTGGATTCCTCTACTTTAGTATGAGTGGTGGATCCCTCTACTTTAAAATTAGTGGTGGATCCCTCTACTTTAGTATGAGTGTTGGATCCCTCTGATTTAGTATGAGTGGTAGATCCCTCTAATTTAGTATGAGTGCTGGATCCCTCTACTTTAGTATGAGTGCTGGATCCCTCTACTTTAGTATGAGTGCTGGATCCCTCTACTTTAGTATGAGTGGTGGATCCCTCTACTTTAGTATGAGTGGTGGATCCCTCTTCTTTAGTATGAGTGGTGGATCCCTCTACTTTAGTATGAGTTGTGGATCCCTCTACATTAGTATGAGTGGTGGATCCCTCTACTTTAGAATCAGTGGTGGATCCCTCTACTTTAAAATGAGTGGTGGATCGCTCTGCTTTAGTATGAGTGTTGGATCCCTCTGATTTAGTATGAGTGGTAGATCCCTCTACTTTAGTATGAGTGCTGGATCCCTCTACTTTAGTATGAGTGGTGGATCCCTCTACTTTAGTATGAGTGCTGGATCCCTCTACTGTTGTTAGAGGGGTAAAGAATTAATTTTTCAAAGCTCTTTTACAAAGCAGCTTTCTGCAATCATATTGCACAGGTTCAGTTTAAATTCAGTATATCCATGGATGAAGCTCTCACTTGATTTTATGCAAAACCCCATCAATTTGGCAAGTGTTATTTGTTTGTTTACATAGAATAATTATTACATTCTGCAATATTCAATATATAAGACTCCCATACTATTAGAACAGAAATCTGTGATATGCAGGTGCAATTCAGCTTGGTCAGTCCACAAAAGCCCATTTATTTTGCAGATAGAAATATAGTAAAACCATTATGGGAACAATGTACACTGATTCTAATAATCAAGGTGTCCCAGGAAAATAAGCATTTGGTGTGATACATTTTCTATGGCAAATCTCCGCCGTCATATAAAAACCAATTCATATTGGAGTTTTGACCAAACAAATAAATAAATAAATAAAATTTTGCTCTATACAGTTGTGTTTTCATTTATGCACAGTGTACAGACAGGGAAATGACCCAAGTTTTATATATATATATATATATATATATATATATATATCTATATCATTGTGTAAATCTATTAACAGCAAAGTGACTAAAGTAATGCAACACAAATACATAATGTAACTTCACAACAGGGAAAATATGGCCTAATGCTCCACCATTTGGTTCTGTATGAAGTGTTTCCGTAGTGCTTTCCTATACGGCCACAATACGGAGAATAACCCTGATTAATGAGAAGCATGCCATTTCATTTCCCTGTTTGATTCCCCTTATGCTTCTTTAAGGATGCATTAATTTTGCCAACACAGTATATACTAGAATAAAGATTTTTTTTTTGTAACTTTTTGCTATCCATCGCCCACTCTAGCTTGACAAAGATATTTTTATCAATTTATAGAGAAATGTATCAGTTACTTTTATTTGTATTTATCATGTCACACTTACTTCTAAATCATTGAAGAACAAATGTGTATCTGCCAAGTTAAAAATCATTTCTTCCATGCGAAGTCCAAGTGATACAGAGGTCGGTGGATCCTTACGGGACAAAAAATATAGAGTCAAATTACAACTTTTCTATCAATCATAAAATCCCTACTGTAAAAATAAAAGTCATGTAAATCATAATTACAGTGTATAATTTATACAAGGACATAGCTAGAACAATAGTGGCCTATGTGACAGTACAAAGCCTGATACAATGATGTACCATACGTCTAAGGCACACTTTTGTCTAGCTGTATATTCATTTCTGCATAATGCAGGTCAAGTGATCTGGGTCGAATAAGAAATTGAATCAATGGATCAATCCCTTGGCTCTATTGATGCATGAAATCATTATATAAAGGTCTGCCATTTCAATATTGTTATAGCAAAGGACAGATTTGTGTCTTATCATGACTTGAAAGATGCTGCTTATGTTTTGGTAAGTGGTAACATTCATTCTTACGTAATCCCTGATGATATGTACTAAGAGAGATATAGGCCCGTACTAAATTTGAGGCGAAAAGTCAGTTTTCGCGTGTTTTTGGCGGAAACTTTTCGACGATGACGTCATTTTCGCCTGTTTTGACTTTACTCCCTATTCAATTTGGAAGACTTTTCGCCTAGGTGGAAAGTCAATGCAATGTAATAGGTAGAAAAGTTTCGCCTATGAATAGCAGGTGGAAAAAAGTGCAGAATTGGGGTTTTGGGGTGCAACGTTGCGGAACCCCCGTGCAGCCTTCAGACAGTCCCCCAAATTTAAAAAAAAAAAACACTTAAGGACACCCCAAAAAATCACTTTAAATTTGGGGAAAAAAATGTTGGGGGACAAAGATAAAAACTAGCGAACTAGACTGGGGGGGGTCCCCAAGTATGCCCCAAGTGTTTTTTACATTGTAGGGGCTTGCGGCAGGTGGATTTTTCATGTTTTTTTCAACTTAACTCTAGCAACTTTAAAATTTGCTGACCCCCATTTTCAAGTACCCCAAATTTGCTGGGATAAGTTATTTTCTGCAAAAGAACCTCCTGAATACTATTCTGAACCACTTATACAAAAACGCTATTTAGCAGCTATTGAGACCGTTTAAAAACACCAAATACCTTCAGCAAGCCAAATCGGGGGTACCATAGCTAACCCCCATGTCAGAGCATCTTTGGGGGGTCTCAGGATAATTTCCTCAAATCTGAAAGAACTTTCCGCTTGTTTAAGTTTCGTGGGGTCCCGTTTTCGAGTACTTTCAAATTGAATACGGGGTAAAGTGGGCACGCGTGCGATACTTTTCCGCCTACAAAACAGGCGATGTAGGCGAAAAGTCTGGGAGGCGGAAAAGTATTTTGGCTCAGCTCAAATTGAATACGGCTCATAGTGAGAGAGATAAAGTAACAACCAATCAGCTCCTAACTGTCATGTTTCAGACATAGGGCCCCATTTATGAACGAACGTAAATACCAGCGCCATTTTTCATTTAGTATCATGCTGCCAGCGACGGGCTGCTGTGTAATGCACATGCGCAATGGTCCGTCTGCGCATGTGCATGACACGGGGACCCGGCAGTGCCTGGAAGGCTTCACTGAAGCCAGAAAGGCAGAGCCGAGTCCCCATTGCCATCAATGGGGACCGCATCTAAAGATGGCGAGAGACCGATGCAGTGACACACAGCGGTAATGTTAGATTACTGCTGTTTTTTGAATACAGAAAGGATGACATAACCCCATTAGCAATGGGTTATGCATCGTTAATAAATGGGGCCCATAACCTGTAAAGTGGCAATTAGAACTGATCGATTGGTACTTTATCTCTCTCCACTTTATCTCTCTCCAAACTTAGATCTCCCCTGGAGTGCTCAACATGCTGCAAACTACAATTGATATCTGTATCATACATGCCGACATTGGAGTTTTCCTCCCCGGGAGAAGCCCGGGGAGGAGAAGCAGGGGGGAGGTGTTGGGGACAGGCCGGATGGGTTGCATAATTAAGCCCCGCCCCCTCACAGCAATTTGCCACGAACGGTGCATATTGAAATAAGGGGCGGGTCATTAGGTCACGCCCCCTACTGGCTGTCCCGCCGGTCCGCAAGAAAATTCTCCTTATTCTGCCCACTTCACTAGGAAGTGTGCAGGATGCGGGAGAAGTGCTTACCATTCCGGGGGTGCGGGGGGTTACCTGAAAAATCGGGAGCCATCCGCAACTTCCGGGAGGGTAGGCATGTATGGTCTGCATGAATTCATTTTGACTATTATTATGGTTTGTTGGAGGTCTCAGTCAGGGGCGTATCTACCCATTGGCCAGGATGGCACTCGCCATTGGCGCCGACCAAAGGGGGGGCGCCGCCCGGCGGTGCCACCACTAGCCAAGGGGTGGACAAGTCCCCCGGCCCCACAAGTGTAGGGCAGGCCGCAGTGATAGCGGTCTGCCCTACACCGTTTACAAACACACAGCCACCAGCGGCGGCTGTGTGTTTGTAATAGCAACCAGCTAATGAGAGTCAGACAGACTCTCATTTGCTGCTGCGTCGTCTGCGGAGGGAGCCGGCTGGAGCTAATTAATGAGCTCCGTGTGCTGGCTTCCCCCAGGGCATGTGATGGGAGAGACATCATACGTCATGACATCTTACCCATCCAGGAGAAGAGCGGCCGGGACTCAGAGCGGATAGCGGCGGTCGCGTCAGGAGCGGGGATCAGGTAAGTTTAAAATTTTTTTGTTCTTTGCGTGAGTGTTTGTGTGTGTAAGCCTGACACTACAGGGGGGGCACTGAAATAGGGGGTGGCCGCTACTGGGGGAAGTTTATGGGGGGGTGCCCGCTACTGGGGGGCACTGTATAGGAGTGGCCACTACTGGGGGCAATTTATGGGGTGGCCACTACTGGGAGCACTGTATAGGGGTGGCCACTACTGTGTGCAATTTAGGGGTGGGTGGCCACTACTGGGGGCACTGTATAGGGATGGCCAATACTGGGGGCAATTTAGGGAGGGTGGCCACTACTGGGGGCACTGTCTAGGGGGGACTACTACTGGGGGCACTGTATAGGGGAGGCTACTACAGGGATCTACTACTGTGGGCACTGTATTCGGGGACTACTACTGGGGGCACTGTATACGGGGGGCTACTACTGGGGGCAATGCAGCATAGCGGGGATTACTACTGGGGGATTACTATTGGGGGCACTGCATGGGGGGGCGGGGGGCGCCAGTCCATTACATTGCCAGGGGTGCTTGGATCACTAGATACACCCCTGGTCTCAGTGGCATTAGCTGTGAAATTGGTAAGACCAGATGGGTTACTATTAACATTATCATTAACATTGATGTGCACAGTGACAGCCTACTCTGTAGTGCTTAACAATTTGGGACAGACAGGGCATTAACATATGGAGAAAGCAGCAAGAGGGCTCTGCTTAAATATTGTGCATTGGGTTGTAGAAAGTTCAGCCTGCCCCTTTTAATAGTGTGAAAGCATATACAGTTCTATAAATGTAAGATGGACAACAGATCATGCATGACCTCTTAGATGAATACAATTTTACTCTTTCCACCAATTTTAGTCTTGACTTGAAAGTCAATCAGTGGTATCAGGAAAAGCTAAGCTTTACCATAAGCTCTTAAAGAAAAATCAAACGTTTAAATAAAAATTCTGCAAGTTACATATTTACAAAATGATAGCACTGTACGACACCTGCACCTTGTACTTTGCTATGCTTGGAAATTCCACATTTTCAATAATTGAAGATTTCATGGCATTTCAAAACCATTAAAAACACTTTAGTGTATCAACCCTTTCTTTTCTTTATATTTCCCTCGTTATATTTCCCTCTCTTTTATTTATATACTTAGCTATGGTTTCTGAGGCATGCTTTGTATATTTTGTTTTCTTTTCTTTTTCCATAAAGTAAAAAAATTATCATTTATTTTGAACCTAAAACATAGCATATTTGTTGTAACTGCACCTGTTTTTCTTTCTTTAAAGTGATATGTTTATTCATACAGTAGCAATTTTGCAGATGAAAAGATATAGAAGTGACATCTGAACTTTAACTTCAAAAAAGAAATAACAAACGTGAAACACGGACAATTCGAGTTCTCTCCTTAAAGGGAAAATAAGAGTTCTGAGTGCTCCTCTGTGAGGTACATACAGCATCCCTTCAAGGCTTATTTAACCCTTTTGCTGCCAGACTTACATGTCAAAAGTGTGCCTCATTTTTTTTCCGCAATGACAGATAACAGCTTTATTTTGTTAAAATACTTAAGTAAAATTTTTTTTTATTTGGTTGTAATTGGAGAAGTGTGATTCGGTTCCCCAGAAATCCGAATCCACCCGAATTTCGTGAATCCGGGTAAATCCAAGTCTCCTTAGGAGATCCGGGTAAATCCGGGTCGCGGTTCTGATCTTTTTGCGGTTCGGAATTTGGATTTTAAATCCGAATTTCGGGTTTTGGATTGTAAAAATGACATGATTTTTGCTGTGTTTAAAACTTTTTATCTATTGTTTATTTAAAAAATCCAGATCCAGAACCAAAACACTTGAGGGTAGTTTGCAAAACCAAATCCAGATCCAAAACCAAAACCAAAACACAGGGGTCAGCGCACATCCCTAGTTGTAATTAGAGATGAGCGGTTCGGTTTTGCTGAGAACCAAGGACACGCAAACTTTGGGGTTCCGAGTCAAACGAAGTCACAGGTCATCTCACTTTGGGATTCCAAGTAGAATCGAGTCCCGATTCGTACTGTCTCATCAAGTTCGGAACTCGGATCTAAAAAACGCATCTCATGTGTTTTGGATTGTATTTAAGTCCCTACATCATGATTTCAGGTGCTGTGAGATGGTCAAAATTGACTGGAAATGAATGTTATTGGTGTTAATACTATAGGAACAAACACAGGGCCTGATTCAGACCCGGTCGTAAGCGCTGAGCGCTCCGTCGTGCGCATGCACAAGACCCGGCTAGCGATGGGCAATCTGTCGCTCCGGGTCTCGCACCGAAGGGGGCGAGCTGTCGATGTTGAGTGACAGCTCGCCCCCTTTGGTGGGCGGGCCGGGGGGGGGGTGGCTGCCCAAACGGAGGCGTTCCCACGTGAACGCCTGTCATTTGGGGCGGACCCCCTGACATCACGATTACGGCTCTGTTAGAGTCGAAATCTCTCTGGGGCTTGCGGCCACGAGACCCTACCACAAGGGTCTCGTCGCAAGCCCGACCATCGTGACCATCAACCTGGCCGCTCGCTATAGCTCTTTCAGAGCATCCGGCTCTGAATCAGGGCCACAGGTCCAAGTTACATGATTTTAGCTGTTTTTATAAATTTTTAAAGAAATCCAAAACCAAAACACTTAAGGGTAGTTTTGCCAAAACCAAAACATGACGATGATTTAGAACTAAAACACGAGGGTCTGCGAACATCTCTAATTGTAATTTATGGTGTTTATATGGAGAAATAAAATGGAAATAGTTTTAAATTGTGTTTTTAATTATAAGAAATACCACTTAACTTATTCTGTCATTTCTAAAGGTGCGTACACACACAAAGATGTAAGTAATGAACGATTTTCGTTGAACGATTTTCGTCCAGTTTTTCCCTTGAAAAAGTGAACGAAAATCGTTTTACAAAGTAGTTTGTTTTACTTTACATAATAAACGATTTTCTGTGTGTTGATGGAAAAATGTTGCAACTTCTATTGAAAATCGTTCAGTTGGCCAGTCTGACTGAACTACAAACTACAGTCGACAGACGTGAATGCACATGAACGGTAATCGTTCACCGTTTATCGTTTTACACTGAACGATTTTTTGAACGATTGAACGATAATTAAATCGTTAAAAAAAATCGTTTGTGTACGCACCTTAATGGAGCGTACACACGGTCAGATTTGTCAGACTTGTCAGATTTGTCAGATGAACGACTGAACGATTAAACGATTTGAACGATTTGGACGATTTGACCAAAGTTTTGAACGATTTGGACGATTGAACGATTTTTACCTGCATTAAAATGAATGGAATCGTCCAAGTCTGACTGCAAACCCATCAGATGTCAGATATCGTTATCTGACAAACGGGAACGCGCATCGTTGATCGTCCATCGTTCAGGCATGTCAGATATGAACGATTTTTCATCAGATATGAACGACTGAACGATTTTTAAATCATTATCGTCCATATCTGAAGAAAAAATCTGATCGTGTGTATGCACCATAACACTTACAGGGCTACTAAACATATACATTTTATTGGAAGTTTGGTATCTGTTTTTATTGGAGGATTGCTGTATATAAGATAAAATGTATATTTAAACACGTTTGTGATATATTTATTTTTATTTTAGCATTTTCTTTACTACCATATTATTTTGAATAAAATTTTTTGACTGTTAAAGCATGTGTAAATATGCAATATCATATGCTTGGAATTTCATAGACAAATCTTCTAACAGTATAGGTGCTGTGGTAGAGATGACCTGGATTGTGCTACGCTCAGATGCTCAGATAATCTCTTTTATACAGGAAATACTTGTAGTCGCATCACTAGTAGATCTAGAATGTCACAGGGCACCTTTGCCACTGAAGTACCTACCTGTGACAGTTTGTGGTAAGGGAGTGAGTGCCATGGAATATACCATTTTCAGCGATAGCACCTTGGGGGGGAATTAAATTACAGGTGATACATAGCCTTGCATCACCTCAATATTTGACTGCACACATTTTCGTCCATTACAGTAGCTCAACAGCGCTAATTTTTCTGCGCACAACTACAGAATCTGGTGTGAGAAAACCTAGCAAAGCTGCTGCCGTTCACAAAGGCACATTACCACTAATTGAATCGCCCCCTTGAAAGCCCATTATATTTTGATGTCACCAATAGAGTTCAAATGATTTCACCTTCAGATAATAAAGGAAATTAACAAACAGAAAAACCTGCAATCCAATTATACTTTTTTATGTTCGCAAGTGCATCGACTTGTCCGCCTAGCGCATTTCAGCGTGTGTGCCCAATTCATGGTCTTTGGAAACACTACCACAAATTTACTCTGTGGCCCTGATTCAGAGGCGCCCGCACTGAGGGCCTGATTCAGAGCCGGACGCTATTTGCTCTCGCTCGTTCAGAAAAAGGGGCCGGCTATTTAAATTGAGCGCTCGCTCTTTGCAGTCTGTTGACGCCTCTATGTCTGAGCGAGCAAACGAAACATGCGCTCGCTATTTTGTAAAGACGCCCCCTGGCCGCTCGCATCATACGTCATCTCCGCTATTTATTAGATTAATCGAGTACATCGAAAGGCGTCTGAACTGCTCGCAGTGCTTGTGGTTGGATTTTCCTACCGCAATCATGCGAACAGTTCAGGCTAAGAAACAACCAAGTGACGTGGTCGATGACGCTGCTTTGTTAATTATGCACACCCTTAAAACACCCGTTTTGACCGTTTGGCACGCCTGCGTTCGGATCTCCACTCCCCGTTTTCAAGCACCTTCCCCTGTTACCACCCATAAACGCCTCATCCTGTCACTCAAATTAGCAGGCACTCGCAATTTTGTGAACACACGTTTTCCGACCGCACTGGCTGGTTGGCGCATGCGCATTATAACCCATACGCATGCGCAGATGTGCGAACATCGCTCGGAGCGAACGAGCGGCCGCTTACGAGCTCTAAATCAGGCCCTGAGGCCCTGATTCAGACCCGGTCGCTCTGTCAGAGCGCTCACTCTGAATCAGGGCCGGGCTTCTTTATTTTTTAGAACGGCCTCCTGGCCGCTCACATAGCTGTGGGTGACCACCCACATCTATAGCGAGCGGCCATGACGATGGTCGCGATGGTCAAGACCATCACGACCATCGGGCTTACGACGAGACCCTTGTGGTAGGGTCTCATGGCCGCAAGCCCCAGAGAGCTTCTGGCTCTAACAGAGCCGGAAGCTCTCCACTGACATCACTTGCGATGTCAGTGGGGCCGCCCCCAAACGACAGGTGTTCTCATGGGAATGCCTCCGTTTGGGCAGCCACCCCCGGGCACGCCCACCAAAGGGGGCGAGCTGTCACTCAACATCGACAGCTCGCCCCCTTAGTTGCTAGACCCGGAGCAACAGAGTGCCCGTCACTATCCGGGTCCCGCGCATGTGCACGACGGAGCCGGCTCCGTCGTGCGCATGCGCTCTGGGCCACCATCGACCCGGTTGCGAGCGCTCAGCGCTTGCGACCGGGTCTGAATCAGGCCCTGAATCAGGGCGGGCGTTTGGTTTTTTAGTTGCGGCCTCTTGGCCGCTCGCATGGAAATGCCTCCGTTTGTGAAGCCACCCCCCCGCCATGCCTACAAAATGGGGCGAGCTGTCGATCAACAACGACAGCCGTTCCTTTTGTAGTGAGCCATGGAGTGAGTGCTTTTTGCGCTCACCCCGGGGCTCATGCACGTGCAGTGTGCACGCCGCACGTGTGCACTTGGCCACCATCGACCCGCTTGCGAGCGCAATGCGCTTGCGAGCGGGTCTGATTCAGGCCCTGTGTCTAGATTTTGAAACTGGTAGATGCACTGGTCAAAAGATTAAAAAGAAGAAATTAAAAATTTGCTTTTTGCAATTGTAAAATCCCAGATCTCAGCCGTAGCAGGGAAAAAGGCTGCATGCCCCATTCTTTGGCAATGCCCCTGGAAATGCGCACACAAGCCGTTATTTTATTTAAATAATCTGATCCCGTGAAAAGGAATCTTGTATCAGCCTATCATTTATCTGACAATATAAACGTGCACTATGCGCACAGGTATGCCATGGAAGCTGGGGGGGAGAACATGATACTGGGGCCTATTCCCCCAAAGAGACTCAGGAGTCTATTTACTAAGCAGTGTTAGGAGACATAGTGAAAAGTGACAAGAAAGTGATAAGGTGCCAGCCAATCAGCTCCCAACTGTCATCTCACAGGCTGTGTTTAAAAAACAACAGTTGGGAGCTGATTGGCTGGCACCTTATCACTTTCTTATCACTTTTCACTCTGTCTCCTAACACTGCTTAGTAAATAGACCCCACAGTCATGCCAACAAAGTGTTATGGTCATGCTGCCTTCAATGGCCATGCAGCATCTATTGATGTGGCTCCACATTCACAGCGTGGCTTGCCCACAACCCCTTCATATTGAGGCACATTTCTCTTGGCATCTATAAGCAAATAAGCTTTAAGATACACTTTTGTATTTTTGGACCTTAAAGTTAACTTCGTATCTCACAGGAGGCATCTTTATGAATCATTTCTCAGAAGCATCTCTTAATCTTCCTGGCTTTATTTATTAACATTTACATAACATCAGCATACTTTGCAGCACATTACAGCTGTCTTTTCTTGTAATGCTGTATCTGAAATGTACAGTAGCATCAGGAAGTGTTGTTTATTTTTGTTGCCCCAGACATCCACACAGTAGTTTAGAGATCTATTCCTGGGCAAGTAAAACAAACAACTATGCCTAGTGATATAAATATTATTCTGAAAAGCAGAGAAAGAAGAAGAAGAAGAAGAAAGCAATGAAGTTAGAAAAATGTACATAAGAAGAACATGTACAAGCATCACTGAAAAAAAATGCAAATGAAATGTTCTGTGGCCTAAAGATAATATAATATATAACCTTATGGATGGTCAGGAGAATGAGAGCAGTCATACTGACACTGTCATAATCAGATTAACTTTACAGGTTACCGATATGCCAAGTTAATCAAAGATCTGAAAAATATCTATAGAGAACCACTAGTGTTATGTGACTACGGCCACCCACACTGAGTTAAGGTCCTTTGTTTGCGATTAACATATAACACACTTTATGTTCTCCGAAGAAATTGCCGTATCAACTGGCTGCTTGCTGAGCTAATAAAATAAAAAACAGTGTCCAAAGCCATGGTTTCTAAATATATTGCAGATGTCTGTCTTGTTTTCATTTGTATAACGTATTCATGATTTTTATACATAGAACATATGCATTGATCGCTACATATATTTGTTGGATTATGTATTTGGCAGTTGTTAAGAAAGAAAGCGAAGGGCTACAAATTTGTTTACAATACCTCAATTTTTTTCATGTCAAAATATTTTAGGTCATGAATTTGCTGGATGTTTCAGTTTTGGCTTACATGCCTTCTGGTCTTTATTTATGAAAGAACAGTTTTGTTATTAGGAAACAAAAACTTACAAAACACTTTACCCAAAATAGCAAAACTCTCTTACATAAGCTTATACCTGAGATAGGGCCTGATTCATTACCGATCTCAACTACGATTACGCATGCAATCGGCCGATTGTTGCGTACTGCGCATGCGTATACATCGCAGTGCACATGCGCGAACCAGACACTGTGACCACGCAGACCCATCGCAGAGTTATTGACAGGAAGTGCTGTTTGTGGGTGGTGACAGGGGGGTGATCGGCGAAACGCAGGCGTGCCAGTGCGTTTGAACGCCATTGCAGAGGTGTGCCTAAATTAGTCACTGCGATGCCTTACGCAGCCTGAGCACTCATAGCGTGCCATGAAGTTAGCAACTTCTGAGTAAGGTCAGACCTTGTGCAAATGAGTGTGAGATTGCGATGGTACTTGATAGTACTAATTGTTTTGCAGTCTTGCTAAACCTTACGGATGTGTGTAAGGTAAAATGGGCATCCTTATGTTATGCTGCGACGGCATAGTGATCGCAGTGGATTAGCATACTATCGCAGTTGAACTGCGTGTGTAATCGCTATTGCAATCGCAGTTGCAATTGGTAATGAATCAGGGCTATAGTGAGTAATTGTGAATGGTTTCAGCTTCAAATTGGAATCCAAGTTGCAGGATTTATTTTTTTCTTGGCCAAGAGAGTTGTCAATTAATCTATTTGTGATCATCAGTGGCGTCACTAGGGGGGGGTGAACCGTACCAGTTGACACTAATCGAGGAGATGACACAAAAATAGCAAATCTGCCACTATTTTGGTGTCGCCGCCTCAGATAGTGTCACCGATCAGCGGTGACACTGGGCCGGTAGTCAGGAGAGGCTGGGCTAGAGAATGGGGGCATGCTACACGGTCATGCCCACAAAATGGCAACCACCAGGGGGTGTGGCCTTGCAGATATGAGATTACACCAACTTTCACGTGGTCCACAGTGGCGCACTTGGTGATCATTAAACTTTTTTTTACATTAAACAGCTCAGAGTCAAGTCACTATTAAATTGCTAGCAAAAAAGCTTAGTTGCCTTACAGAGGTTTCAACTATAGAATTATTTATTTATTAAGTTTTTTTTATGTAACGTACATATATTACACAGTGGTTTACAAATAATATTTAGAGGTGTATTTACTAAGCATCGTCTTTCAATGCCGATGATTACTAGCGGTTCTGGCTGCAGGATCTAAAACCGCAATAATAATAAATGTAAAATACGCCTGGTTTTATATTTAATATTATTTCTGTTTTAAATCCTGCAGTCAGAATTGCCAACAATTGCGGCTTTGACAAGTCACCTGTGGAATTTACATTTTATATTCCCGAACACCTGCACACAAGCTAATTTACCTACCAGTATGTTTTTGGATTATGGGAGGAAATCAGAGCTCACTGAGGAAATGTATACATGGGGAAAACATACAAACTTCACATAGACAGTCCCTGCTTAGAACTGAACCTATAGCCACAGTGCTGTAACGTAGAAATGCTAAGCATTGCTTCATTATGCTGCCTAGAGAATAACTGAACCTAATGATTAAACATTATTTTAAATGGTCACCTTTGTAGATAGGTCAACAACCAAAATGCAGACACTATTAAAATGTTGACAGTCAAAATGTTGACATAGTTAAAATACTAACTAATGGTGACAGTGAGTCTGTCATGTCAGACTAATTGTAATTAGCATGATGCTATAATTCGAAGAGATAGTGGCCCTCATTCAGAGGCGGTTGCAAGAAGCGAGCGCTCGCTCTGAATGAGGGCAGCTGCTTGACTTTTCAAGTGCAGCCTCCTGGTCGCTAGCTAAGCTGTGGGTTACCACCCACAGCTTTAGTGACCGACAAGGTTGATGGTCACGATGGAAACAGTGCCCCCAGTATTAATTCCCTCCTTAGTAGTAGTCCCCAGTAGTGGTCCCCCCCGAAGCAGTGCCACCAGTAGTAGTCCCCTCCTTAGTAGTAGTCCTTAGTAGTGCCCCCAGTAGCAGTGCCTCCCCCCAGCTGACACACACAATAAAAAAGAGAAAAAAAAATCGCACTTACCTGAAGCACCGCCGCTCCTGCTACCGCTGCAGCCATCAGCTCCTCTGTCCTTCCGGGCCGGCCCGCTCTGCTTTATGAGTGAGCTCATGAGTGAGCTCCAGCTCGGCTCCGGCAGTGTGCGCAGCAGGCAATGAGAGTCTGACAGACTCTCATTGACTGTTAATCACCATTCCGGTGCATGGTGCCCTACATCCAGCGTGGCACAAACCAATAGCTACTATCCACTGTTGGCTGCTGCCGGGCCTAATAGGAGCTGTCAGCTGAGCTCCGATTGTGGACGCTGCACAGTGGCAGTAGCAGCAGGTGCCCCGTCCGGGCCTGCCCCAAACCTTGGCTGGCTTTAGGCAAGCTTGGATGCCCATAGGCATTTGCTTAGTTTGCCTATGCCTAGGGCCGGCTCTGACGGGAGGTGCCGCATCTGGGTGTCACCACCCGTTGTGACGCCTCTGCATGGCTGTAATTACTGTGGCCGCTAAACCCCATCACGGTAGTGCTGCTGTTAGGGCATGCAAAAACTCTGGCAGAGTATGCTGGCATGTGTAGTTCCACAGCAGCATACTTTAAATGCCACAGCCACTAATCCCCTTCATAGTAGCGCTGAATAAATGACAAGCATGGTAGTGCTAATCCCCTGCTTATTGTGCTAAATAAATGAGAAGCAAATCATGTACACCTGTCTATATTTTGGATGAAGGTTACAGTATGTACAGTGACCTATATTCAGGGGCGTTTCTAGAGAGGAGGGGTCCCGTGTGCACTCTCCTTCAAGGGCCTCCTCCTCTCCGTCCGGTGGCTGGCAGCGCACTGCGCGGTGCGTGGCCAGTGCCGCACTTATAGACTCTGGGCACTATAGTGTGCCCAGAGTCTATAGCGCATGAGCAGCTCACTGGGAAAATGGCCACTGCGCCCATTTTCCCTGTACTGCGCATGCGCAAACGACGGGAAAATGGAAGCGGCGCCATTTTACAGCCATTTTTTACAGCGCAAGCGCCGATGTGGGACTCCGGAGAGGAAAGTATAATATGGGTGTAGGGTGTGCACCTGTGTGCCCCGCACACCCTGCACCCATTATAAATACGCCCCTACCTATATTCAGTGTCAACATTTTGACTGTCTATAGTGTAATTTGGTCAAAATGTGGACATATCTAGATTTTGAATGCAGGTTAAACCACTGTATGTGCAGTTAACTATATTGTTATCAATTGTTTTAAACAAATCTAGCAATTATTTAAATTTGTGATTCACACTGTCGCTGCTTACTGTAGATAGAGAAGCACCCCCTCCTAACACGGAGGACTGAAAGTGAGCATGGAGGACTTATTCAAGTAATTATAAACATTTAATGTATTTCAAATAGATTTTAATCTCAGTAGTAAACAGCCTTTACTATATATTAATAATGGTTTTCATTGCTCTCTGTAAGGTACAAAGTTCCAAATAAGTGGTAGAGCTAGAAACCAGTTTATAGCATACATTATATATTAGTAAAATGACTTAGAAATTCTAAATTATTTAACAATAAAAAAGAGAAGTAGTAAAGAAAATGACCTTATGACCACTGTATATAGAGAGCTTTAAGTTTTGTCCACCTGTCTCAAGCTATCAATTCTGTGAATGGATGTCAACAATTTCCACCTTCCAAGACCAGTTTAGCAGCAGCTGGCTTTGCTACATCAGGATGAGATGTACAAAAATGAGAAAAGCTCAGATTTCATTTCATAGAAATGACAAACACAGAAGTCAGTCTGTAGCTGGATCCCTTTTTGTTAAAAGTAATAAACATGCACATTCCCATATTATCCTTATCTAGATTCTTCTAGAATCTAAGGTAAGTAAGGATAACCGCAAGTGACTAAAAATCTATTTGAAGATAAGGCTTTAAGCAGGAAGTGTTTTTTTTTAGCACGCAAAGCTCCTTGTCTGTACTTTTACTTATATACAGTGCAGTGAGCCTTATAGATACCACTATGGCAGGGGTTCTGGAATAGAGGGGAAGGGGGGATATTACTAGAGCTTTTTTTATACATGTGTAAAAGGATTTTTCTTCTTTTTACCTCACTTGTTTTACTGGTTTTGAAGTAGCACTGAATGCATGAAACCAGTGAAAAAATGTCTTGTGTTTTCCAGAGCGAGTTACTAAATTAATCTTTTACAGATGCTCCCCTGTTTTATAGTGAACACCGAGAAAGCTGTGATTGCAGTGATTCTGATATGTCTAGTGATTTTTTGAGGAGGTTTGGATTTATTCAGGTGTGTCCTCATACATCTAGCCTCAATACGCCATGTGACGCGAGACACCTGGCGTAAATGAGCTGCCAGGTCCTGTGAGATTCTGCTGGTGCCAGGAAATGCGTCTTTGTCGCAATGCGATGTACCAGGACCCACCAGGAGACTGTGCTGAGTAATTTGATATGTGACACTTGTATATATGTGTGCGACTGAGTCTGTATACGAAGCACAACGTTACTTGGCGTGGAAAAAAGTAATGGTCGCTGCCTCGTAGTACTTTATATACAGATTCAGACTCAGTCGCACACATATATACAAGTGTCATATATCAAATGAATCAGTGCAGTCTCCTGGTGCTTCTTAGTTGCGACTAAGATGTATTTTGGGGCACAAAAATGCAAATAAAATGCTCGGCGCTAGCAGAGTCGTACAGGACTCAGCGTGCCAAGAGGGGCTGTTTGGTGTGACTGCAGCAACATGTGTGACGAAAGATCTGTAGGTCAATTTGATTTCCATAAATCTGTTGATTAGGAAAATTACTTTAGCTAATCAGCAGTTATAGTAAGTCCAATGGAAATCTGTAAAAATGAATAGAGATTGAATCAATATTTTACAAATGGATCTTTAGACCGTGTTACACCATCACCCGCTGTACATAAACACAAACACAAGAATCCTCACAGGGTTGTGAGTGAATGAAGCCACGACTACAACATTCTAACAGCACAGAACCCGTAGAGTACATAACCAACATAATACATCTCCATAAAATCATCTTAAAGGTGCAATCTCCTGTGTGAGTCAGCATACAGTAGCCACAACAGGCCTACTGTTCTGTGACATGGCCATGGCAACTACAAATACAACTAAAGACTAAAAATTGCTATCTTCCATCTACTCCCACTGCATAACAGTAGCAATTACCTCTAATGTGAAGATTGGTAAAATAAGTACTGTCTAATGAGCTAAGAAGAGAATCACCTTCCATCTCCGCCCTCCTGTCGCTAAAAGCACACAGTATTATTGGTAGGCTAATTGACCTTTTGTCCCATTCATTCCAGAGCCCCAGGCAATTGTTCTCTAAGAAAGAATACATAAAGTCATGCCCTGTCTGCAATGCGTAGACGTTGCCTATTACAAATGAACTCCAACATCAAAATTACAAGCTTTTATTTAGAACACACGGTCATTCATTTAGGAGTCCTGCCTGGATGCAATTTCAGGTTATAATAAATACATATAATATTTTTTAACTTGCTCAATTTTAATAAACAGTAAAGTAGTAGTACCCTGTAATAAATATGGCAAAAAATAAAATGATTTTCTCCATTGCATTTATTCAGAATGTGTCTGTAATTGTACTGTGAGCCTTAAGGTGGGTACACACCCGACCCATAAATCTGCAGATTGACTGATATATCTGCAGACTGTGCAAAACATATGTTCTGCATACAGACTGCCCAATATGTCATAACTGACATCACAATTGGGCGGGCATTTACATGCGTCTGCCCAGTTGAGCGGTCAATCACCGCTGGCCCGGGCAGCAAGAGTACGTACACACAGCACGATTATTATTACCAGTTAGTTATATAGCGCACACAAATTCCGCAGCGCTTTACAGAGAATATTTGCCCATTCACATCAGTCCCTGCCCTAGTGGAGCTTACAATCTACATTCCCTATCACATGCACACACACATACGCACTAGGGTTAATTTTGTAGGGAGCCAATTAACCTACCAGTATATTTTTGGAATGTGGGAGGAAACCGGAGCACCCGGAGGAAACCCACACAAGCACTGGGAGAATATACTAACTCCACACAGTTAGAGCCGTGGTGGGAATCGAACCCACGACCTCAGTGCTGTGAGGCAGCAATGCTAACCATTACACCATCTGTGCTGCCCCAATGCACCAAATATATCTGCAGATATATTGCGCAACGGCTGTGCATCCATCACAGCTGACGTAATATGTCTGTGAACGACGTCGTTCACAGACATATCGCTGGTACTCACTGGCCGATGCACACACGATATATTGGCCGTTCAATTGAACGGCCGATATGTCGGCCAGTGTGTAGCCAGCATTACACAGCATGTCAGACTCAGCTGGTGATATATCTCATGTTGGTCATATGCAGTACAATTGTGAGTGTTCACTTTGGGTTCATATTTCTTGTAAGCGGGAACGTCAGACCAAAATAGAAAGCATTTGAAAAGGCATGATGTGAAAATGGGTCAAACAACATAATGTGACTGAGGTCATTGCTCAACTCAGTTCCTGCACTGCATTCTTGGATATGATGACAAAACAAGTAATATATTGCCAAAATTCTTCTTTAATACATTTTTAGATTGTTCCAAATGACCAATATAGCACAAAGGGTGTTGGAGTCTACACCATACTAACTGAAATGGCTCCAGCCACAGACAACATTATTAGCTAATTAAGGACGATGCAGTTGCCAATTGTGTCGCTGTACAGGGCAAAAAGCTACAGTTCAGTACAACTGAAAACTGGAGACAATGAAGATACTATTTTATACATAGAACACTGATAACAAAAACCTAATTTAATGTACTTAAGCACAAATAATAAAGTATCCATACATGTTATGATTGTGTCTTTTTAAATATACCTGATACATATACAATGGATATCATTATGTAAACATATGAAAGGAAAATTATGCTAAATTATGGTAAATATTTTTTTAACTATTACTTGTATTGACATTTTAACAGATAAGTTCACCACAAATAAATATAAAATATATAAACAATACTATAATATATACAAATAAAAATGCAATAACTGACAACTTTTAAAACACTATTTGCATACTTAAATGTTCAATGATATAAAAGTAAGCAGAAACTAGAAAAATCCATTTGCTGGCTAGTAAACAAAAAGCTATAAAAAAAAACTTTGCAATACATTTTCTACACTCCTATTCTTGAACTAAAATAGAAATACATTGCTGAGCTTTGGAACCTGGGGCCAGGGAACAAAGTCTCAGCATACCAGTAGACATTTTTGAAATAACAAAAAAAATACCAGCAAAAACTATTATTCATTAGTGGTTAATATCTGTAATGCTAAAAATTTGAACCATAAAAAAAACACTTCATGTGAACATCTTAAACTATAAAAGCATATTATGGTATTCTTCAACGCTCAAATACAACTTTACTAATTTGTACAAAATAGGTATAGAGCCATTTGAACTTCAGATAACAAACAATTATATAATGTGTTAGCCATGATGAGTTGGCAAAATCACAAGATATGTGCACCAACACACCCATACTGTACTATTGCAATGCTTTACTCCTTCCCCTGGGTATGCGTTCGGCATCCCGGCGGTCTGGATGCTGACGCTCCTATTACCTTCCCCCCCTGGGTATGCGTTCGCCATCCCGGCTGTCTGGATGCCGTCGCTTCTATTACCGGCACCGAAATCCCGACGCTGATCAGAAGCCCGGTGCCTGCATCCTGACCACCGGGATACCGAAGGTAAGGTAAGTATGCTAGCCCTTTCGGGATGCCAGTGTCGGGATTCTAACAGCCGGGATCCCGAGCGCCGGCATCTCTTACCGATTCCTGACCCTCAATATATCTACAATGACTCATAGCAAGTCCAAACCACTGAACATTTAAACAGGAGCATCAACTGAAATACAATAAACAATCATATTGTTTAATTATTTTTTGTTTATCTTTTACAAACATATTACATTTTCACACTCACCCTTCCATATCTGTTTGCATAGGATCCTGTCAGTAATGAATGGAAAACAATAATAGTCTCATCCAAATCCCAAATGAATACTCTCTGAAAGTATAATACAATCATAATATAAGTATATATTATAAAAATCCAAAACACAATATACTGCATTACTACCATCACACATTGTGTGACTTCATTTGTGATGTGTATGCAATTGATATATAATTTTACCTATACAGGATATTTATAGCTCAGTTTGACCAATATGTGATATTTGATACATTATTAACAAAAAAACAGAATGTACAACAATTGATCAATAAAATATTTTATATCCACTTTATGTAACCTTCATTGCAAATGAGTCAGAAAATGTACTTGTTAGCTGAAACAAAACCAGGCATAAGGGAATTGAGAGTACATACAGTATGTAAAACAAGGATCTAGAGCACAAGTTCTATAAGAGTTTTATATAAGATGGAACAAATGCATACATTTTTAGTTTGCAAGCCTCTTCAAGCAGGGCTTTCCGATCTTTTGTCTCAATGTATATCCCTCTATAGTTAATTAATATATGCTCATTTTGTTTTTTGGCAGTTCACAATTAATGTGACAATAAGTAGAGTATAACAGGTAAAAAAAAGCAGTAAACATATAAAAAGCTGCCAAATGTAAGGCAAAATCCACAAAAAAAATGTAAATTAAAATATACTAATATTTTAATTTAGCTGTAGAACCTCCAATGTGAATATTGTTAAGCAGATTTGATAATGAAAATACTTTATTGTTCTTAGGTTACTGTATGACATACTTCAAGGTCAGAGTCTGGAGGCGGGGATGGGTTATTATTTCTTCTTCCTCGTCCTCGTGATTTCCCGTCTGACACCCGCCGCAATCGATCAGAATCTGAATCTTTAATAGGCGTTGACGGACTATGGATTGTGCTGTATTCGACTTAGAAAAGAAAGAAAAAAAGAACTCACTTGGACAGTTATTTTAGACTTTTTTGGGGGAATTTATTTATTACAAAACAATCCGCACACCATCTACAGTATGACAAATAGGCTCTATTATTTTTTCCCCATAAAAATTAAACTTGGAAAACATTAGTAAGTGCAAAATAACTAATATGTGCGCATGCAGGAAAATAACAACTTCCCCAATCCATTGTATACATTCAAAATAACTGTCATCTATCTGCTCCACATTGGTGAAATTAATTTAAGTGACAACGGTTTGAAATTACAATTGAAAATTTACAGTTGGTTACTAGCTTCTGGAGCCTTCCCAGACTCCTTGAAAAATCGGTCTGGTCCTTAGAATAGTCTATTTACTCCAAAATGCTATGCAATTTTGTCACTATTAATAATGTGGAAGTTTGTGCGGAGAATAGAAAATGCCAGGTTTCCTGTTGTCATCAGCCGATGGCTTCTGAATATTCATTATAAGCGGGGTGAGCCTTCCCTGCTCACTGCAAAGCTAAGACGATCATATTACAGGCGATAAGCATACAACCTTGCCAAAACCCTTTCCTAATACAAAGGTTACCTAGCAACAACATAACTGCCTGACAAGGAAGAAACCAGTGAATAAAACCATAAGGGCTACAACTGCAAAATTCATACGCGTCAAATGAAGGACAACAAATCTCCAAAATGAAATAAGTGAAAATAGTAAAGTTCTGCCTTTCGGTCAATCTCAATGTTCAAAGGGAACACTTTTTAGAAACCTGATTTCGACCATGAAATGTAATCTGCTCTTAAAATTCTACAGTGCAATTTGACAACATGAAATATTTGTGTATATAGTTAACTACTTTCATGTAATATTCTCTGTTTTAAAAAGTGAAGTGCAGTGGGCACACTGAAAAATTGTGGGGCCGTGAATGAAGACAATCAGTATTACTTTGCTCAACACTTAACCCATCATAGGAAAGGCAATGCATTACATTTTATAAGGGCTGTCCCACCTCCTACATTTATGCTCTGTGGAAGATGAGACATATGGCGTGCCACCTGCACCACGGCCCCCAACTGCTAGGGAGCTGGAACACACCTAAGAGTGGAGGAGAAGCCGCTTGGTGGCGGGAACGGGGGTAAGTATGAGGGAGGGATGGAAGGGGGCAGGATAGAGCAGGGCAGAGGTGGAGGCCGGACAGAGCAGCAGAAAGGGGGCGGAGCAGGACAGAGTGGGGTTGTACATTACAGAGTTGCAAATTGTCAATAAGTAACAACTGAAGTTGCATTTTAAATACCAGGTGCCAGTAAAATATCAGATATCATCTTGACATTTGATAATAACACACATGAAGTATACCAGTGATGTTGAGATGTTATGATGTCTATTCATTATTAATATAGATGGCCCCATGAGTTACGTATATATAACTCAGGGCCTGATTCAGAGCTGGACGCTATTTGCGCTCGCTCGTTCAGAAAAAGGGGCTGGATATTTAAATAGAGCGCTCGCTCTTTGCGGTCTGTTGATGCCTCTATGTCTGATCGAGCGAACGAAACATGCGCTCGCTTTTTTAAAAAAAATGCCCCCTGGCCACTCGCATCCTACGTCATCTCCGCTATTTATTAGATTAATCGAGTACATCGAAAGGCTTATGAACTGCTCGCAGTGCTTGTGGTTGGATTTTCCTACCGCAATCATGCGAGCAGTTCAGGCTAAAAGACAACCAAGTGACGTGGTCGATGACGCTGCTTTGTTAATTATGCACACCCTTAAAATGCCCGTTTTGACTGTTTGGCACGCCTGCGTTCGGATCTCCACTCCCCGTTTTCAAGCACCTTCCCCTGTTACCACCCACAAACGCCTCATTCTGTCACTCAAATTAGCAGGCATTCGCTATTTTGTGAGCACACAATTTCCGACTGCAATGATTGGTTCGCGCATGCGTATTACAACCCATACGCATGCACAGTTGTGCGAGCATTGCTCAGAGCGAACGAGCGGCCGCTTACGAGCGGCTCTGAATCAGGCCCTCAGTTTGAGGAGCGGCGGCAGACACAAATCCACCGGAGCAATCCAGCATTGCTCTAGTTGCACCATGAGCCACACTTTTGGCAGTAATTAGAACTTGAAGCGAAGAATGTTTACACTGCTGGACCTCCTTCCAATAGAATGAGCAGGGAGCTCGGTGGGCTAAGGCCATCTGAATATGGCATCAGTTCCCGCAAGCAAAAGCTTTCCATTTTCTGAGAGTGATGAACGGAGTGCGGCCACCCCGGAACAGAAATGTTGAGTGGATCTGATACATAAAACGTGCGGAAAAAAACTATTACTGCATGTATAACGGACCCGGTCACCTTGATGAGTAAGCCCCTTTGTATGCTTGGAATCCATTTGTACAATCCCAAAAATTACTTTTGTTGTAAATTCTTTAACGTTAGTTTTGGAGAAAATTTTATACCGCGGAATGATTGTGTCATCAAATAAATTCAACTTGTCAGTACATCTTCCTAAACGTGAAAAAAAAATTTACTGAGAAGATTTGGCCATCTTGCAATATTTTTGGATTTAGTACAAGTAAAATGCTAGACAGATAGCAAGAAAAGTCAGAATGTCGGCAGCCAGAAAGTCGACATAGGATGTTAGGGTTAGATTAGGTCTATGCTGCAATTAGGGTTTGGGTTAGTGTAACATATACATGTAATATCCCATTGCTGACATTGTAACTGTCGACATTCTGGCAATGACAACATTGTGTCACTGTCGACATTGGGCATGTCAATATGTTAAATATGTACAACCTGAACATGTCAACATTGTGGAAGTTGACATGCAGCCCAATGTATTGGTGCCATGGCAGAATTCGATATAGAGTGATTACTGGAAGTATCATTTTCACTTGTGTCAACCACACCTGACAAGTGGGCATGAGTGTAAAGCATTATGGGTAGTGGGCACACCCCTTTTCTATACTCCTACAAGTTCAAACTCTTCCTGGTTGGCCAAAAAGCTGTATGGCATTTTGAACTAATGTAACCGTGTATGATCTACAGCTGAGCATTTATTAAGTGATCTTTTTTTTCCCGCATATGTAGAATTTCATACAAATCTGAGCAGATAAAGGGGGACATACAATTAGCCGCGATAATGTGGTAATGTTTTGCCGCTAAGTTTTCCCACCCTTCATGTGCAAGTTCCGCTTGTCGTGTCTATGCGCACACCTGTTTTTTGCACGATTCAATTCCAAAAGTTATGAAGCAGCATTGGTTTTACCGGTGATAAGTGTAGGCGAAAATGGGGAAATTTGCCTGTACCCCAAAAAAAGGCAAAGTGATATTAGATAACAGTATAGAAGTGTATTAGTGGCCCTAATAAAAGTATTTGAGGTTCTCAAATTGTGTCAAATGGCTGTTTTATGCATATTTTAAAAGTAATCAAATAATGATTGAAAGCAAGTGTTTTTGTCAAAATAAATATTCCCTTCAAATACACCTGTAGCTCAAAGGCCAGATTTATCAACAAGTGATTTTCTTGTTATCACTCGTATCTAATCGTATATGGTGCTCTGACCAATCAGCTCCTAACTGCCATTTTTCAAACACATGACAGCTAGGAGCCAATTGGTTGGAGCACCATATAAGATTAGTAACGAGTGATAACAAGAATATCACCAATGATAAATCTGGCCCCTGGTTCTGGGGGCAGTGTTTTCACGGTAGACATACTAAAAGGTTTCCTCAGCAAAACATACGTTTTACTTTAAGTTCTTGCAAAATGGAATATAAAAACTTCCATCCCACAAGAGTCTTGTTTCGCAGACTACCTCCTGACTACTTACTATGGAATGTACATTTTTCACAGCCAACTGGACCACAGACATTCAATGTACCCACACATGCTAAGGCTTCGGCAAACATTGCGTGCAACAAAACAGATCTTACTATTCTATACTTCATTAAAATCGTTCTATCTATATACACCGATATGAATTAAAATATCTTTCTATATCTGTTTCTCAAAGCATGTCAGAAATACCCCAACAGGCCAAGATTTATAAATACTTTTCTCTGTCACATGGGTTAAGTTAAATATAATGATCCACTATACCAGCATTCATTCCTGAGCAGTGATCGGACAGAGGGATCTTTGTAAAGATAATAGTCGCCCGTTTGCTAACATTGAATTCAACAGCAAAAGGTGCGCTAAATTATAACAACCAATCAGACACTTGCGTTCATTGTCTAATTGCACTAGACAGATACAAGCTAACTGCTGATTAGCAATTTGTCTAAAACATTTTTGTACCAAATCACTATCTTGCTTTATGTCAATAACCATACATAGTTTAGTATCAGCACCAAATATGGAACCTTACACTGCAGGCCATCTACAAGGTCATTAAAATAAGAACTCTGTGGTACACCACTAATTACTGTAGCAGAGTCTGAATGTGCTCCATTTATAACTATGCTTTGCTTTCTATCCTTCAACCCGCTTGTTAGCCATGTACTGTACACATACTTTTCCACCTAGATCTAGTATAGTAAAGAATGCTTTTGCAAAAGCCAAAGATATAACACGACTTTCACTACCAAATCTGTTGATCTGTACAGAAAGACACGCTGGCCACACACAAATCATGCAGCATCATCACTGAGCGGTCTCACCACACATGCAGAGGAATGATTTAGCAATGTTCTGATTTTTGGGGACGAATGGTGGACTACAAAGGTTAGCATGCAAAGTGGGCAAACAATAATCATGTTTGCCTGCTCATGTGATCATTATCCGCCAATTACACATTTCCTAATGCTTAATTATGATATCATGATAAAATTGCTAGACGGAGTTTTAGCAGGCAGAGCAAATGTTTGGTAACTACAATGTTGCATCAATTAGCTATATAACAACCAAATCGCGTGTGGCCAACTTTAGTTAGAATATGGCTAAGGAATTTGGTAAAAAATACTAGTGAACAAAATGTCTATAGACTGGGTTGGACATGATTATCGGATAGAGATATTATTATTTAATAACAGTTGTTTATATATAGTTTATATTTATATTTATATTACATTTATATTCCACAACCCTTCCACAACCCTTTACAGAGAATATTTAGTTATTCGCATCAGTCCCTCCAATCTATATTCCCTACCATATGCACAGACAAACACATATATACACTAGGGCTAACTATTTTATTCGGAATCCAATTAACGTTCTTTTATAATTGTGGGAGGAAACCAGAGCGACTGGAGAAAATTAGAGACGTGTGGATCCGGATTTCTAAAATCTGAACACACTCAAATTTATTTAATTCCGAGTAGAACCGGGTCAAGGTTCGGATTCACTTTTGTGACCCGATGCGAATCTGTTGCCGGTTCGAAACTGGAATTTACAAACCGAACTCGGGTTTTGGATTTGGACAATTTAGCTGTTTATATCGATTTTTAATCATATTTTATAGATTTTTTTAATTGATGTTTGCAAAACCAAAACACAAAGATGAATCCAGATCCAAAACCAAAACATGGGAGTCTGCGCACATCTCTTGAGAAAACCCATGCAAACATAAGGAACCATACAGATTACACACAGATATGGTCTTGGTGGGAATCGAACCCAAGAACCCAGAGCTGTGAGGCAGTAATGTTAGCCAATGTCAATTGGCCAGATTATGCACTTAGCGATTTTGTGAACGATTGAACGACAACAATCATTTGAGCGTTCAATCATTTGCAAATCATTTGCAAATCATTTGCATATCGTTTGCAAAAATGTCTAAAACGACCAGCGATGTGCATGCCCGCTGGTCGTTTAGACATCTATGATCTCTCCAACATGCTGGTCAACCTGACAATATCATCAGGTTCAGCATGTTTCCAGATGATTGATGACCCTGCACTGAACGTCTGCTCGTTCAGTGCAGGCTCATCACACAACTGACAAACGACTGCACGATTACAATGTCGTAATCGTGCAGTCGTTTTCAGATCTGGTAGTGGATAACCCCCTTAAGATAGCACCAATTACACAAGCCAACTGCTGCATTGACATAATTAAAGCATTATGTTACTAGACAAGTATAAGTTGTAGAACGTTGTGATTTTCAAGGCAATTCCATGTCCTGCACATATGGTCATTTTTATTAGAAAGGAGTGCTCACACACACCAATCATCACCTTCAACAGCAGCATCGATTAGGAAGCATACTTGAAGCACGCAAAGAGACTGTTGGTTCCCCTGCTGTTTTTGGATTCAAATAGGAAATAATATACTCTCCACCAAGTCATAAGAAACAGCTAAGCCAGCTAGCAAGACCCCCTGCTAGAAGGGATAGCAGACATACAAGTGGCAGCCAGTATGGTGTTGGGAACTTAAAACTAGGCCCCAATCAGCTGTTCCTGATGACTAGAAGTTGGGTGTTAGCTTATTTTTACAAGCTCTGTTTCCTGAAACAACGACCAATCTGGGCACAGAAAACCCAGTGACTTGTGTCTTAATAGCAACGCTGCAGCTGTGCTCTCATTTACAAGTGGACTGAATCTTCTCCCCTGCTGGGCACCAACACATAGTATGTATATTTTTGCAAACCAACTTTTGATGGACCTTTCAACTGTAATCTGAGGCAGTACATACAGTAATGCTGGGAAATGGGGCACTGTAGGAAGCAATTCAGTTTTTAGTATAAATAATAAATACATATATGGAACTTCTTAGTAAACTGCACAATAAGGTAAAAAAAAAAAAAAAACATAGGGCAATAATATCCAACTATCTTAACCGTGTCAGCACAGAGGCACAATGGTTTGCTTTGCTATCTCAAATCATGGGTTTGATTCCAACCAGGGCTATATATGTGTGGAGTTTGTATGTTCTACCTGCAGGCACTCCAGTTTCATCCCACAATCTAAAAACATACTGGCAGGTGGAAGCCTAAATGACTATACATACAGTATATTCCCTGTATAGCTCTGCATAATATGTGTGCACTATATAAATGCATAATACTGAACAATTTATGTAACCTTTTAACACGTAGTAGTCTTTTGCCCTATGTACATCCGGCTGGCAACAGAGAGCAATAGATTACGGTGAGGCAGATAATAAGGTTACAAGCAACATCAAATATGGGCATGGTATAAATATTATATGTATACATTTGCGTATATATCAAAATGCCTTTCATATTGGTTCAAATAAAAAGACTAACTAACATAGTAGCAGGGGATGCAGCAGCTATGTTACCTGCAACTGGAAGAGCCCGCCTTCTTTATCAAAGTTCCATGGGCCTGATTCAGAATTGCACGCTAATACTGCTGCTGCTGCATCTGTGTACGCAGCTGCTAAGCAAAAAATATGCACATGTCGCAATTGCCGGGAGCTGTATTGAGACGACACCGGCGGCTTTGTAAATCCAAGCACCTGAGTAAAATGTTGCAGCATCTGCATACAAAGACGTAGCATCGGCCGCCAATCATTCGATTGTCGCAGTCCTGAGTAAGCCTATGGTCCTGCAGAATGGCTTCTGGAGCTGAAACGCTGGGGCCATATTTTTTGAATACACGCTCGCAGTCGCAGGGTGAGACACGCCATCGAAACTGTTGCGACACCCCTGCATTCCTTGCCGACACGCCACCAAATGTTCCCTGAATGTCAATCACACTGCAAATAGTCGCTGCGAGTGACTATAATAATGTACCTTAATGCATGCTCAATGCGACTCAGACATAATCGCTGAACTGCTAAAACATTAGCATAACGTTCACATCTGAATACCCCACGCATATAAAATGATTTACATTTTTTCCTTGGGTGGCACACTCTACGTGAACCCCTCTGTGTTTTTCAGCCATGTCTACATAAGGGATTTAGCATATGTAGTCAAAACTGCAGGATGGAACGTACAAGCCAATAAATAAAGTCATCCCTACTGTAGGTGGCTAACCCTTCCAAATACGGGATTCTAATATATTCCTCTTTATAAGCATTTAACTTTTACAGTAGTAAATACTAAAATAAAATAGACAAAAGGTGGATTATTTGAGGGAGAGTTGATAACAACTATATATTATAAGCCAATACGTATACAGTACAGTATATTGTCAGACAGCAGAGCGGCATTAATGACCCCAGCTGATAAATGCTAGAACACCTACCTGGGGAGGGATCGGTCACTGCTTGGCTGGGGACACCAGACGGAGGTTCTTGCAGCTGGTATGTTGCAGTAGTGGAGGGAATAGTGGGGCTTGTGTTGCTACTGGTCATATAATGTGACGGATACGGTGAGCTGTTATAATACTGCGCATATTGGCTCTGGCCAAAGTTGGGATAAGATGGATATTCCTAGCGCACAAATAAAGCAACAAAGCAAGTTTTTGTTAGACATGTTGCTACTTCAGAACAAACATTCCAAAACCTAACTACAAGCACATGGTAACATAGCTCCCCACATGGAATACATTGGCTGGCCTGCTGGTGCATAATAACAGATAAACCGTACTGGACTTGAAGGCTTTAAATGTGCCACAAAACGCATCTATTAAAACATGATCTGATATCCACATGCACTACCAGCGTACATGGGGGATGCCAAACACATGGTACCTCTCTGTCGCATTACAGAAACATTTACTGCAGTACATCTGTCAGCGAAAGAATTAGGCCTGGATTTATAACACGGCATGTAGAAACACTTGGAGGTTGGAAGGACAATGTCAGGAGTCAGTGAGGTAAAAACACACAAAAAATGTGGAAGAGTGAAAAAAAAAGGCTTCTTGTGCTCAACTGAAATATCTCTCTTTCCCAAAATTTACCTGCTGGGAGCTATTAAATCCAGTTGAATTTGTGAGTGAATTGCTTCCTGCATAGATTACCGATGCTGTGGTGAAACTGCTCCCTGAAATGAAAGGAGAAAATGCTTCAAATTACTGAAATGTGTATTCACGCAGACCTCCCAGCCTGCAACTTCAATAGGCTCCATGTGTCCTGCTATAACAGCAGCGCTGCTCCTGACATGTACAAGTAAGCGACAAGTCCTGACGACTGCATTAATGTGGAAAGGGCACCCGCTCAGATTGATGGTTCCTGACTAATGTATGACTGGGCCCTGATCTCCGTTCAGACGGTTTAACGTAGCTGCAGTAGTCAGGCAATTATGTAGCTATCAATATCTTTAAGGACCACCAGTAACAGACAGCTAGAAATAATGATAGAAAGAAGGCAATAAAATGGTGACATGTGAACAAATGGTACTGTATGGTGACCAATAGCAACCAATCAGATGGGTGCTTTCATTTTCTATATGGCATTAGAAAAATGATAGACTCTGGTTGCTATGGGTTACAATAAATTTGTGCATGTTGTGCCAAATCAGCAGGAAAGTACTTTGTGAAATGTAACATTGGTTTTTAAATGTGTTATATGTAATAGAAATATAATTGCTAAATGAGTGGGAAATATGAAGTGCTAGTGAACATTAGTAGCACAAAGAAATTAAAATAAAATGTATTGGCAATTTCCAGCAATATAAAAAATGCTAACAAGAGTAATTACCAACAAGTGGATTGAAACATGTGCCTGCCTGCCAATCTGACCTCTTGTTGTCGTGACGATACTATGATTCTGCCTCTCCTACTAATACCCCTTTTACACCGGAGCTAAAACCCGGGTTTTTGAAGGGTTAACCCGGGCAGCTCCCTGGTGTAAAAGGGGAGAGAGTTGGATCGCCGGGTCGAGTGATCCTGCAAACCAACCCAGGTAACTAGCAGGGTTTAACACGGGCTTAGCACGTGAAACCCTGCTGTGAGAACAGAGCCCTCCGAGGCATGATGACTTGGAGTGCACTGCTATCCGGCCGATTGGTCCGGCTTCAGTGGCGCTTGGAGATGACGTCATCTCCAAGCTACCACTTTCACTCCGCAAAAGCCGGGTCTATGCAAACCCGACTGCAGTGTGAGCGGCGCTGACTCGGAAATATCCCGAGTCGGCGCCGGCAAAATTCCGGGTCTGATCCGGATAGGAACTTTGTTCCAACTCCGGGTCAGACCCGGAATTTAGGTGGAAAAGGGGTATAATTTCCAGCTACAAGAACCTGGTCTGAATTAGTTGAATGAAGTCAAATGTTTTTTTTTTCTGTATCAACTGTTTTGACTATTTCAGCATAAAGATTAGAGTCTATTATTACACCGTGAAAGCGGCCAAGTTTGCATATACAAAATCCCTTTAAATAGAAATCATTGTGAAAATATCTGAAATTTAGTTTAGAAATAAAAGTATATAACCATAATATATTCATTATTAATTGAAGAAGTGTAGCCATAAACCATCCCTTCCGAGCTTCCACAGATCACCCAGCCGCAAACACTGCAGATGCCACTGGCCCTGCATTAGAATGCATGGAATGTGACATAGTCAGAAATAGACTCAAGCTGTTTGCATAGTAACATTCAGAGCATTTATCTGTTTGGTCATTGGCTCACACATCCAGTGCATGCAATATTCCTGTCCCACATTGCCATATGCAAATATTAAAATATATTTATAGTGCAAAACAAACCCTCTAGCATAACCTTTTCTGCCTGCTTCAAAATGCTCTGCTTACGATTATCCCACTGAGTAGATTACCTGTTGTAGTACAGGTAACTGCAACTCTGAGTTTCCCACTTAATTCACTATTGCGGTTAGATGCGCTGAAATAATGAATGAATTGATTGGATCAATGCAGCACAGGTAAATGAAGTGGGATGTCTGGGCGCAGAGCATTTTGTTACGAGGGAAAAGTGGTTGTGAGTCACAATAACTGCAGAACACTTTGTGTATAGTATACCCAGCCAAATGTATTCTCTAGTTTTCTCCTCCGGAAGTTCAGGAGCTCAGAGAATTGGGAACGGTAGTCCCTATTTCCCTTGCCTCACTCATAAGCTTTTTTAAGCCTTTCTGGGGTTTTATTGTTAGTAGAATTCTATTTAAATGACCAGACAGCTGTATTATAGCATATCTGAAATATCTGGCATAACCAGGTATTTGTGGGCCCCATAGCAAACTGTTGTAAGAATCTCCATGCCTCTACCACTGCAACTTACTGAAGCTCCCTCTACTGATCAGCCCATGGCTGTTCTCAAAGTAAACAATAGGAAGCTTCATACACTGCTATTATTTTACTATTATTATTATTATTATTATTATTATCCTTTATTTATATGGTGCCACAAGGGTTCGGCAGTGCCTTGCAAAGTACATAAACAAATGAGATCACAAGAAAAACAGTTATTAACAGTACAAACAAAGCAGGACAGGGACATGGTTTACAGCAACCAAGTGTTAGGTGCCGTTGTGGGGAGTTAGCAGTAAATGATAATATAAGTAAGGGAAGCACGTGAGGGAAGAGGGCCCTGCTCATGACAGCTTACATTCTAAAGGGGAGGGGCAGACAAACAGGGGTGATGGGGTAAATAGTGAGCAAGGAGCATGGAGCAATGGGTTAACTTCCTTTTGGTTAGCAGACAGTGCTCGATTTATAGAGGGAGCATCAGTAAGCTGGAGGAGGTTAGTAGCTGGAAGAAGTTAAACACTTTTGAGCCTCAGAGCAAGATTGTAAGTCCTCTATGGATTCCCCCATAGCAGCCGCACCCACTACTACATAGAAACATAGATTTTGAGTACCTCTTGGCCCATCTAGTATGCCCCTATTTTAACCTACTGTGGTAGTAACGGCTGTGGAGATGAAAAATATTCTACGGCTACTATGCTGCTCCCAAGATTCCAGGCTGCGTAGCAGCTGCAACTGCTGCTACCCCTAGTGAAAATACTTCAGATACTGTACAATCCCACTACAAAAATATCGCTCTGGCTCTACTCTTAATGAAGCATTGCTTGTTATGCCATCTGTTTTCCAAACCCTAGGTACTTAATCTATGGTACATGTACCCCAAGAGATAAATTAGGGGTATTTCAGTCTGTTATAGATAACTAAAAGTAACATTACAATTGTTGGTAAATAATAAGATATATACATAACTATTCATAAGGGGATGTTATTTAAGTATTGGTATACATTTATTCAAATTAGGCAATACTTTAAATTTATACGCATTAGAGAATACTTAGTGAAAAAAAAACACATGGACAGAACCTATTTAAAAAAAGTTGACAAAATATATTATAAACCTGTGAGTGGTTTTCAAACTCGGTCCCCAGGATCCCAAACAGGACAGGTCATGTTTTCCAGGTCACCTGTGGATCTATACAATATGACAGTTGGTAGTTGGTAATACAACTGTGCGCCTGCCAGGTGGTCTGGAAAATGTGACCTGTTTGGGGTCTGAGGACTGAGTTTGAGAACCACTGCTACAAACAAGTCATTAAGAGTACTTTTTGCCCTAGATAAACCTACAGAGGACTTTTTTGAATTTATTTCAATAGTAAACCCATAAAAAAAAATTATTACATTGCATGCACGTGTTCAGATGTATGAAATAAAATACGAAATGCATAAGCTTCAATGCCTTGTAAATAAATATTTTGGATATGCAACAGAAAATATTTCAGATAGCTCATTTATGCTGTAGCACAGAGAAAGAAACCAATCAAATATTTATTTGATCAGTTTAATAGGCCTCAAAACTGGCCACAAACACAATGATCTGTAACATTCAGTTATATCTTAGCAGTATTATGAGCATCTGCCGCTCTTTAGGTCTGTTGGTGACACAAATATACGTAATGATGCAGTAACACAAAATTAGCTTTCATACGACTGTGGTTTTAGTACTTGCTTGTTTTATAGTGATAGCAAATGAATTAAAGAGCAGAGAATGATGTAATTATGTAAATCTAAAAAAAATTGTTTCCTATGGTCTTACTTAGTCACCAATTAGTACTCTTAAACGGTTCTCTACAGCATATATGTTTACCTGTTACTGAATTTTTTTTTCACATTTAAATTCATTGTCTTCTCTGATCTTTACCTTGTCCCTAATCATAATTTCATACATCTCTACTGCTCTGACTACTCCAATGTGAATGTCCCACCTTCCAGTCAATATAACTACCATCAGCTGCAGCTAGACACTGGTAGTCACTGGGTACACTAAAGCTTATGTAAGTGAGAAAGGACCTACTATATAAGAAAGCACCACGAGGACATCCCTCAGATCCAACAATGCACAATGGGGTAATCATTCTGAATCCAAATTAGATTTGATTGAACAGAACTGAAAATCAGATTGGCCAATGACCTGATCTCTGACCTGAAAGCAATAAGTATCCAACTAGGATCTGTTTCTAAGAAATACCCAAACAGCCTGGTCTGTGATATGTTATCCTGCATGCATGTGGCTGTACTAACAGACAGATGACTTTGTGTTTGTCAGCCATTAAACACAAATATATTCCTTACACAATTACCTTTTTTCTGGAAACTGTATATTATATATATATATATATATATATATATATATTATATATGAACTGTATAGATATTATATAGTGAATATGCAATATATATTTCATTTATACGGGTTGGGTACAGGATCCCGAAGCCGGCATCCCGACTGTTACACAATTCCGATATCTAGCAGTAAGTACCTTGACCCTACCCCTAAGCTTAACCCGCCCTCCACGCAGCCTAAACCTAACCCTACCCCTCGCCACCTAACCCTAACCACCCCCCCCACAGCCTAACCCTAACCCTCCCCCTAGTGCCTAGCCCTTACCCTCCCCTTAACTTCGATTCTTACCGGAATTCTGACTGGTGTCGGGATTCCAGCACCAGCATTCTGAGCGGCGGCATCCCGACAGCCAGGATCATAACTACATCCATATATATATATATATATATATATATATATATATATATATTATATATATATATATATATATATATATATACAGACACACATGCACAATGCATGTGTATATATATATATAATATATATATATATTTATATATATATCTATATATATATATATATATATATATACTTCTCAGAAAACTGCCAATCAGTGAAATATGTCTAATGGGTGTCTATCTTTCAAGCTGCTAAAACACCACTGTTCTGTCTCTAAGCTTTGCTCTTGTAGTAGTACTATAACATCTCGGATTGAAGCCAAGACCCCTGAGGACTTTTGTGCTACAGATTCTTATAATAATAACGGGTGGATGAACTTTTGTTTCTGAGCTGGATGCTGTGGACCTGATGCTTATTTGGGACTTGGTATATTTTATTACTAAATGGAACTCTAAATTGCTTAGAGGTTTTTATTTACCACTGAACTTGCAGTTCCCTATAAGACTGCAATTTGTTTGTTTTAGTTATACCGGCATACTATTGGTATACAGTATATTAATAAAACTGTATTTTTCATTATAAATGGACATCCATCTAATTCAGATTATTATTGTAGTTTATAATTTGAACTTATGTATAAATTCAATGTCTCCCACATGCAAGGAATAGAGAAAGGGATTGAGGTAGGGGAGTGAACCAAGACAAGCTTATAAAACGGATCTAAGAAAAGTTGATCTGCAGCCTATAAAATAAAATGCAATTCGCCAAAACAGTTTTGTATGTTAACATTATAGTAACACGTAAAACTGCAAACATAATATTTTTTATGGTGTGTGTGACATAAGCAGAAATGTGTCTTTGTTCCCAGCAACATTTTGTATACAGCTCATATTAAAGAATAATTATCCGTACAGCAACACAGTTTGGCTATTTGGAAGGCCTGTTTTTTTTTTTGTGACATCTACTGGGATGGTTACAATATAAGTCTCACTTTGAGATCTCGAACAGAAGTTCATTTGCTTCCTATAATCAGGGTCCTTGCCATGGGCAATGTCTATCATCAGTGCACAATATAGGAGGCAGAAGTTAGTGTAGTCCTCTGGGGAACGCTCTATGAAGGCCAGATGGGCTCTTTAATCCTAGATCTTTTTTCCTTTTCACATTTGCTGCCGTTCAGACATCATTTGCACTGTTTTTAAAATGTCTCTCTCGGTTCCTGGCCATTAGACACAAACATAAAGTACTTTCCCGAAAAATCTGTTTTCATTATAGTCCTAGCAGAGGAACAGTTTGCCTTTAGAATGACTGTCTACAAACTTTTGTGAGATATATGTGATTTAGAATACTAGATACTTTTTCTATCGTATAAGATCTTCAGGCATGCTGCAAATAAATGGTGTGACATAAATAATAAAATAAATATGTATATACAAAAGAACACACAACAGTTCTATATTTATTGTGCAACAATATCAGTTCTTGCATAATTGTTCTTATATCCACATAAGCAACACCAGGAATCCCTTGAGTCAAACAGGGACCTCAAAACAGAGCAAAGATTTAAAGGTCTCCCTCAGATAATAACAACACATTTCTCTGCTAGAACAAAGGAAATAGTCTGGTTTCCAGAAAAAAAAACTATTTTAATTTTATAAAGCAGTAACATACAGTAGAGCCAAGATTATCCAGGGTAAATGGTGCAGAGGTGCCTGCATAATCGAAATCATGGTTAATGCGAAAATACATGTACAGTACTGTATTTACTGGTCTTCATGGACACTGTTTACTCTGCAGAGCTAAAGTGGAAAGACAAATACAGTATGTAGGGGTGTACATAGAGGTGCAGGGCAAAAATGAAAATGTGCAGCCTTTCTTGGACTATTATAGTACCATGGTGGATTAAAAAAATATGTACAGTATACATTATGCAAATATGTACAGTATACATTATACAAATGTACAGTACATAATTTCAGCTGCCCGGTTAATCTGCACCATGATTAATATGATCCTGAATCATGATATTGATTTCTACTGTATTTTATTTTTTGTACAATAGGAGTTAAAATACCAAAATTGTATTGAAAAAGTTAATAAATAATTAAAACATAGTGACATGCAAATGTGCGTTTGTCATTTTTGTAGTACACTATTTATAATGTTTTATGTATAATAGGTATTAACTTGTGAGTTTACATTTCCTTCCTTCTGTTCCCTGGAAACCTGTTGGCTGAATGTCCAGGAAGCCAAAGCCAAAATAAAAGTAATTACTACTGTTTGGCAAAATGTTATGCACACACCAATGCAATCATCAAGTGCCTCTTCCTTTTTCCACTATTTAATGAGGAGGGAATGCTTGGGACAGTGTATGGAAAAGGAGCTCACTTTTAACTGTGTTTTAATGTAACTTAAAATAATTAAGTAGAGTCTAGGTACGATGTTCCAAATTATGGAAACACCCTTTACCTGGAAATCCCTAATAACAGAACTGTATATGTACATACTGTATATGTATACACACTCACACAGTTATTTGTACTAATAGTGGCTAGTGACAACAAATAAACAAAATAAAACAATGAAAGCAGCAAAAAAAAAACAACAAACAAAATACTCTAAAGTATCCAATAATAAAACAATGACTTGGTTGTTGAGTTACAGAAAACTATACTCAGTGATATCCTAAATAAATTGCTCTAAACAAGGTAAAGTATTCATTATTTCTATCTAGCCCGTTGAAAGGCACCTTTAGGAACTGCATCAATTGTTTGCAGTTCAACCATCTGTAAAGCAGATCAAGCAGAGTGTGCTCACTTAAGGGAGCCTGTATCAGATGGTCAGACCAACAGCTCTGTGGATGCTCAGCTAACAGTTCAAAGGTACAGAGACCCCACCAGATTCTGAGAAACCCAGGATCAATATGCATTAAGAGAGAAAGACATGCAAAGCCAGTTATATCATAGCTCAGGCACAAATATATATATATATATATACATATATATATATATATTATATATATACATATATATATATATATATATATATATATATAAACTATCATTGTTATTACAGAAAGTTCTCACCCACCTTGCATTTGGTAACTGTATGGTGCTTGTCCTGGTTGAGGAGCACTGAAGCTTGTACCATAGCTCTGAAATCCTGCTTGTCCCGGTGATTGGGACTGTGGTAACCCTCCTTCCGTCTTGATGCCTGCCCACAATGCACCTAAATCAGTTAGTGACATCAGATGCTTGTGTACAAATACAGCCAAGAAACAATGACAATGCTGCTGAATTGAGTCAAAAACCATATCACAATAGATAGAATGGGAATATCTTTTTTTGGAAACATAACATTAAAGGATACTGAAGAAACTGCAACTTGTTATTCAATGCTGAACATGTATAAACTATTTTACCAAATACAATAAAGTATGATGCACAACCTCAAGTTCCAATGTGGGTATCTTTATATTCTAGCCTTTTATTTTCGATAAATGTATGAGATAAACCTTCTCAAAGATGATATCATACAGTAGAGACTATGAAGTTGCTAAGGAAAGCAGAGAAGGGCTGGGGAAGAGGTGGCCAAAATTGACCCTTGAGCCAACAAATGTATAGTGTCCAGTTACATAATTATTATGATTCGGTACCAGAACTAAAGACATTAAATGACACTTGAAAGAGGTGATGTATGATGGTTGCTCTATTACATCTGCTCCTTACTCTTCAGGAATAGAGAGCCTGAAAGTGTCACAGTCTGTACAGAGAGACCAGGTATTCCTGCTGGGGCCCAGGAGGTCTCTGCCAGAGGATGCTGGGAGAGGAAACTGAATAATGGCTGGACAGCAACAGATGACCCACACGCAGTATATCGAGGTCATGCTGTAATCCAAATCCTTCACTTTATGAAGATATTCAAAGCAAATGGGAAAAAATATGTCTTTCCAAATACAGCCTTTTAGAACATTAATATATATTACAGTTTGCTGAAAAGGTCTTTATTTGTCTGTCAAGAAAAGCTACAAGGTAGAGTGGAAAGAGTGACACATAATTAATGACAGCTTAGAGTAAGGCAGACAGCCTACCGTAAGGAGGGATTCCATAGGGCTGTCCTGGTTGGGGGTACGTGGCATATGCTGAGGTTTGCTGCATTCCTGTGGGGAATGGAGTCTGCCCATATGCAGCCATGGATTGTGAGGAAGGGGTGGGCAGAATATGGGGATAAACTCTGCTATTAAAAATACAGAAATAAGAAAAAAAAACTAGTTGTCAACATCTTAACATCAACTCAACTACTAAACAAAAGAGGTATAGAGTTGTAAAGGTTATTATCATTCTCAGGAAAAGTGTGGAGTAATTAAATAAATACAGATTCCATTTATTATACGGAGTCAGTAGGTAATAAACAGTTTCACTTATTAAAATGATTTGTTAATGTACATCATTACATAGGTACATAACTCACCCAGACCTTTGTACTGCCTCATGCAAAGACCATAAATGTATTGTCAGTGGAAGAAAGTAAGGAAAAAGAAAACAGAAGAAAGAGTGACCCAGAATGTGAGAGAGATGATGATGAGGAAGACAGAGAGAAAGAGTGAGAAAGATAGTGATGGAGAGAGAGAGAGAGCGGGAGAGAAAGAAAAAGAGAACGAACGACAAGGGGAGAGAGAGAGAGAGAGAGAGAGAGTTGCCCGTAACATAAAATCAGGTACTAGCTGTCATGTTATATATAGGCTGTGCTAGAAATATGCAGTTAAAAGCTGATTGGTTGCTATAAGCAACTTTTCCACTTTCTCTCCCAGATTTAAGAAATCTCCCCCATAGAGAGCGGGGGAACAGAGATAGGTCTAGGGGTTTCTTTAGAAAACGAAGTAAAGGCTATTCTCTAGTATTTTTGCTGGAGAAAGCCTTTCATTTTGGTTCTCACTATTTAGTGAAAAATAAAGTTGCAGATTAATCAGTGATTTCTCCATCTTTTTTTTTCTGTAATAACTGCTGCAGTCCCCATAGGTCTCATAAACTGTATTTAAAAAAATGAAAAAATGAGAGAAGCAAAGTTTCTAACACATAACGCCATCTCTGGATGGTCTTATGTGAGCCCTGAGAGGAGATAAGTAGGAAGAGACCATTCCTGCTCTCTCCCATACTGCAATGCACCTCCCGTCCGAAATGAGGAAAGGTTGAAAGGGGAAATAAGGCGAATGGATATTATAGAGGTATTGAAGATAATGGAGATAGAGGAAAATCTGGAGAGAGGGTTAAAGATGGAAAATGGTATTAAAGGAGATGCAGGACTGAATTGTATAAAATAAATGATGTACAAGGAGGTTGTGGAGAGATGTGAGAACTAGGATTTAAAGGAGACAGACCAGGCTTCAGCAATATTGATTTTTAAATTAAATGCTGGGGATCAGGTTTAGTTAGAGGTTTCAAGAGTTTGGAATGGTATTTATGTTAGCAATGATGGTGACATATAATTAGCATTTTTCCCTAGACCACTTAGCCCCTCCCCCCATATTTGTGTGTCTTGTCTGTAGTCTTTGCCTACTTTCCCCTTTGTTTTACTTTTTGTTTTACTAGTGTTTCTCTTATCCTCTCTCTCTCTCTTGTGTCTCTCTAGTGTGTCTGTTGCCCTACCATTCCCCTGTGCTTTACTATTTTCAGGCTCTCTCGTTACCCCATCTAGTGCATCAGGGTCTGTTGCCCACTTTACCCTTTGGCTTATTTTTTTCCAGTGTTTCTCTCTCTTTGATGTAGTGTGGAGAGGAAGTATAGTAATGTTTTACATAGAGATGTGAAGTAAGAGATCAATAAAAACAACTATAATCATGTAATTTTGTCCTATTTACATGCAATCCAAAACATGAGTTTGTTTTTAAATCCGAGTTCCGAACTGACGGCAGACCCGGAATGGGACTTGGTTCAACTTGTAAACCCAAATAACTTTGAACTGGGACTCGGTTCAATATGGAACCCCTAAGTTTGGGTGTGTTCGTATTTTAGAAAAACCGAACTGCACATCTCTAGTTTTACAGTGTAGTGTAGCTTATAGAGGGGTCAGTAATGTAGTGTAGCTTATAGAGGGGTCAGTAATGTAGTGTAGCTTATAGAGCGGTCAGTAATGTATCGCAGGGTATAGAGGGTTCAGTGATGTAGTG
Organism: Taudactylus pleione; assembly: GCA_031769625.1. NCBI lineage: Eukaryota > Metazoa > Chordata > Amphibia > Anura > Myobatrachidae > Taudactylus > Taudactylus pleione. The sequence continues at coordinate 25,066,098 of JAUIMM010000113.1, read as the reverse complement.
TAGGGTATAGAGGGGTCAGTGATGTAGTGTAGGGTATAGAGGGGTCAGTGATGTATCGTAGGGTATAGAGGTGTCAGTGATGTAGTGTAGGGTATAGAGGCATCAGTAATGTGGTGAAGGGGATGGAGAGTTCAGTAGTGTAGGGTATAGAGGAGTCAGTGATGTAATGTAGGGTATAGAGATTTCAGTAGGGAAGGGTATAGAGGGGTCAGTGATGTAATGTAGGGTATAGAGGGGTCAGTGATGTAATGTAGGGTATGGAGGGGTCAGTGATGTAGTGAAAGTTATAGAGGGTTCAGTGATGTGATAAAATGTAAGGTATAGAGGGGTCAGTGATGTAGTGTAGGGTATAGAGGGGTCAATAATGTAGTGTAGAATATAGAGGGGTCAGTAATGTAGTGTAGGGTATAGAGGGGTCAGTGATGTAGTGTAGAATATAAAGGGGTCAGTAATGTAGTGTAGGGTATAAAGGGGTCAGTAATGTAGTGTAAGGTATAGAGGGGTCAGTAATGTGGTATAGGGTATCAGTGATGTAATGTAGGGTATAGAGAGTTCAGTAATGTAGGCTATTGATGGGTCCGTATAAATACTAATCCCAAGTACTTAGTACACTGTTATTAAATTAAAATGCAAAATACAGGAATAAGTACATAAGCTGTGTAAAGAAAAAAAAAAAGGACGCAATGTTCAGAGGGCCGATATGAGTGACCCATGCCATGCCTTGCACCACATATCATGAGGCTTAAACTGAGATATGTAAATTTTTTATATGGGGGGTGGCACCAAAGGAAATTTTAGCCCTAGACTCCACTTGGTCTAGAACCAGCCTTGCCGGGAGGTGCATACACACAGGGTGCATGTTGTCATTCGCCTCTTCAAAGGACGACACTGGGCTCTTTTATCACCTCACCTGGACAGACCTTTCTTGCTAGGTCTATCCAGCATCTAAAAAAATTCTAAATATGATGATAAAAGGAAAGTGAAAAACTGCGATGTTTTATAGCACTTTTCACTTTGCTTTTTAAATAGAGCTTGTAGTGAGAATGAGGGGAGAGATAGTGATTAAGAAGCAGGGCCGTAGCTAGGGTAGTGCGGCCGGTGCCATGGCACAGGGCACCACAGGTCAGCGGGCGCTGTTTGGGTCTGTCAAGTTTCTGTTTATTATCATTATTGCTTGTAGCTTCCTCTTATTTCATCCCCAGCATCTCCTGGCCTCTCCTATCTCTTCCCTGGCCCTTCCCTGAGGCCATGGTCCTTTTTTGGGTGCATAATGTCCCTTTGAAAAATGAGGGGGGCGCCAATGCTCTTTCTGGCACAGGGCACCAAAAAGTCTAGTTACGGCTCTGTTACGAAGCATACTTACCTACTCTCCTGGAAGGTGCGTTAGACTCCAAATTTGTTGGGCAGTCCCCTGCACCCTCGGAAGAGTTGGCGAATCGGGATCTAGTTAAGATGCCGGCGGATGGGATGCCGGACATCAGGATACCAACAACCATCAGAATGCCAATGCCGGTATCCCGAAGGGATCAAGATACCGACGCCGGCATCCCAAAGGTAGGTATGCAGGTTAGGATTTGGCCGGATATGGGAGGGTTAGGTTTAGGGACCTGCCTGGGTGGGTTAGGGTTAGGCACCACTCGGGAAGGGTTAGGTTTAGGGTGCAGGAAGGGGGGGTTAGGGTTAGGCACCACCGGGGGGAGGTTAAGGTTAGGCACCACCAGGGGGGTTAGGGTTAGGCACCACTGGGGGAGGGTTAGGGGGGGAGAGGGGGAGGGTTAGGCCACTTACCGCCCCCTGTCGGGATGTTCACCATCGGGATGCCGGTGTCGGTCTTCTGACTGTCGGCATCCCATCCGCCGGTAAATCATGCCAATTCAGATGAATCTCCCTCATCCCGCGCACTTCCTAGTTAAGTGGGCAGGATGGGGAGATAATTACCAGGAATTGCAGATTTGTATGGAAAGGATGGGGCTAAAATCACATCATTTTAATCCCTCCACTTCCCAATGGATCCGCGAGTTGCAGCATTTTGCCACTAAGGACATGAGAGCCCATCCCCAGAGCAGTCAGCTGCATCTCCTCTCCGGGCTTCTCCCAGAGAGGAGCACTTCAAATTCAGCAAGTATGGGAAGAAGGGAAAGATAGTGGGGAAGATGGGGAGATAGAGCATTAGCGTGGGAAAGACATAATGAGGAAGAGTGGAAGAGAGAGTGAGTGAGAACAGTGGGGGAGAGAGATAGTTGGGAAGTGAGTGAGAAAGAGGAGGAGAAAATGAGATAGTGAGGAAGAGACAGAGACTGAGTGATAATAGTGACAAATAAGTGAAAGAGAAGAGAGAGAAAGTGAGTAACTGGTGGTGAGAGATAGTAAGGAGGATGGAAAGAGTGAGTGCTAACGACAAATGGATGAGAGAAATGGAGAGAGTGAGCAAGAGAAAGGAAAAAATGAGAGATAAAAACAAAAAGAAAGAGAACAGAAAGAGAAATGAATGAGAAAGAGGGCAGAGAGAGTGAAAGTGACAAATGGAGGTAGAGAGAAGAGAGAGAGTAAATATCGGATAGAGCATTAATAAGGGGGAGATATAAGGAAGAATGTTCTAAGGAAAAATGTGGCCGCAATGTTCACTGAGACGGATCCAATCGCATCCCTCCCAGTGTCCCCCGTGGCGTTCATGTCATACGAAGTATGCGCAGAAGGACTTCCAGGTCATAAACCCAAAAGTCCTGTCACCGCAAAGGACAGCTCTTTTCGGAAGAGCTGTCTTTTGTGGTTTTAATTGCAATTCTAGGTACATACCGGCATTATTAACACCTGTATGTACCCGAAATGTGATGCGTAGTACATCCCGGCCATAGAGAGATAAAGTGGGTGAAATAGAGTGAATAGTAGAAAAACCAAATGAGCTGGAGTAACAAAAGAAAGAAACAGAGAGGGAGAAATATAGAAACTGACAATAAAAGAGAAATAGACAGAGTGAGTTAGTGATAGAGAGGACGTCAGAGTGAGTAAAAGCGGAAGCCTAATGCCTTTCCTGTCTTTCAGAGCACAACAGTACAGTATATTACAAGCTATCTAATAATGAACTGGCAGACATACACGAAAATACACAATGACAGGTTTATGGTGCCATGTGTTTATTTCATCACTACACAAAAGTATGAAATCTTACTTGGATGGGTAGATCTGAGGGGAAAACTGGTGTGTTTGTCTGGGGCTAAATCCACTGCTTCCAATAACTCCACATAGAGAAGGGAAAAGGGAGATGAAAACAAATCAAACACCCACACTAAAGTGAAACAAAAAAACACTAAATGTTCACCTCTTTCATAATAGTGTACAATGATGCCAGTACATATGGTAGACAGTACTGTTATTTATGTGTTTTTTTTTGCATATAACTACTTGAAATTCTTGGCAGGGAATAAACATTAGACCAGAATATAGAGGGCAGTGGCAGACCTACCCCTATTCGAAATGTTATCCACTTCTATTTTTTTAGTAGCAGCCCAGTGCCTATTGTCCATCCAAGGACTGCACTAATATCCATCCAGTTTAAACAGAATGAACAAGCAAACAAACACGAGTGATGTCAGCAAGCAATGGAGAACATTTTTACCTGATGATAAAAGTAACCCAGAACGCAAAATAAATGCAGACATAAAATGTGTCTTAAAAAATGTATATGGTCTACGGAAAGCCCACCAGAAGAGTTCAATGAGAAGCATCATACAATGGTGATGATAATTATTAGACATCAACTTTGCATCAGTTTTTAATTACCCCACTAACTTTTTTCAAGAATTTTTTTTTTTTTTTAATATTTTGAAATTCATGTCATGAACTCACTAGTTTTCCGTTTGTTTGTTTTCAAGAAGCACAAAAAAATCTGTTTCTGTTCCTGCTAATTACTCCAACTGACTTTTTTGTGACAACCCTCAAATGTTTCTGCTTCCATGAGCGAAAAAAATGTTAATATAAATTGGGAAATGTATTTATTTTATTTATTAACAGTTTCTTATATAGCGCAGCAAATTCCGTTGCGCTTTACAATTTGAATCAACATTAACATTATACTGGGTTGTAAAAGACATACATACATAAAAGACATACATAAGGGTCAGAGGGCCCTGCTCGCAAGCTCAGTTGCCTGCCAAACTGTGCTGTTGTTTAGCTGAACTGAGGGCTTTGGCACCTGTGTGTGACTTTTAAGTATAAGGCAAATCCCATCCAACCTTTTTGCATTACCAGTCTTGTATTTACAATTGGGATTTAGCAGAAAGCTGCATTACTAGTCTGTTATTGTGCACATGTAAGCCTTTTTTTAAAATTAAATACAGCATGAGGAACATATCAGTTAAATAACCATTTGATTGTAAAAATAGTTTTAAATGACAACTTGCTGATTCCTGAAAGGTAAACCATTAATATTAGGAGCTAAACATTTTTTATAGTATTACTTTGGCAGTTCAATGGTGATAGGAACTTCAATGCAATATCCCAGTGATGTATACTCTGATCTGATAAGGTCCCTCTTCAAACTTCCAGATAACTAAACAGCTATAAGTGCTTCCCAGCTTACAAAAACATTTGCTTGCCAAATCCTCTCCACTTGGAAAAACCATTAAAGGTAAAGAACACATAACGCAATATAAATGATCACTAACACAAATGTAAGCTCTACACTTATCTTATGGAGAACACCACACACACAACATCTTCTGTGAGACAGACATTCAATGACCATGGTACAGATATTTCTAGGCAATAAGGTAATATAGAGTCTTTACGCTAACCTTTGACAATATTAAATTTATAATTATGACCGTTTACTATTCTAGCTAATAAACATCCTATTTTGGATGTTTTTCTTTATTTACTATTCATATTCTTCTTAATTTTATATGTCCAGGGATGTATATAAAAAAGCTACCCCAAAGCTTTATTACTATATAATCAATAGGGAATCTCAATGGCTCCATTATTTCAATAGTAGTACACATGCACAAAACTGGCACACTTATGCTACCTCGAATAACAAATCAATTAGGCAAAATAGTAACACCACAAATTAACATTGCAAGAGAATCCTTATTTTACAATTGTGCTTCTCATTTCATTGTTGTTTCCCTGTAGTTTCTAAGGTAGTAATATTATCCTGATTAAAGATAATGGACATCCCGTCTACTACTACTAAGTACTAAGCATACATACAACCCATTATCGGGTACATACCGGTGGTAATATTGCCGTTATTAACCTAGAAAATTGCAAAGGACAGCTCTCTAAGAAAGCATTCCTGGTGCTCGAGCCTTGTGTCTCCAGCATAGCAGATGTGTGTGGGTTTTTTTTAAATAGGAAAATAAAAAATAAATTAATTTTGTATGCTGATACACAATAGGTAGCATTAATTCATAAATAGATACAAGTAGGGCCTTTATCCAGAATTCATCAATTATAATTGAAATGGACCTGTCACCTACAAACACAGGGGGGGTATATTTACTAAAGTGCAGGTTTTTAGAAGTGGAGATGTTGCCTTTAGCAACCAATCAGATTCTAGCTATTATCTATTAACGTTAATAATAATAATAATAATAATAATAATAATAATAATAATAATCTTCTGGAAGGTGCTAGATAAATGTTAAGTAGAATCTGATTGGTTGCTATGGGCAACATCTCCACTTCTAAAAACCCGTACTTTAGTAAATATACCCCTGGATGTCTCCATTTGTAGGATGAATATTTTCCATGATAATGTAGATTATAAATTCATTAGGAGCCAGAACCGCGTGAATATAGGCAATAAGTTAATTGAGGCACAGTACCTCATGAATACAGGCAATAGGTTAATTATGACACACCATGCCTCATGAATATAGGTTATGAAATCATTAGAAGCCAGGGGTCCTGACCCAGAGGTGTACGCCATTGCAGCCATGACTGCCTCTTTATGCTAATGCTGCAGCCAATGGTATTAATACAGAGATGCCCACCGGCTGCAGCACTAATCTGCAGCTGTGCATATTAAGATGCACCATTGGAGGCACCTTTGGTCACACCATTGGATCTTGCACCATCCCTATGGAGTTGCAGAATCTGTCTAAACATGATCACTTGGATCAGTGTAACTGCGTCTTTAGATGCAGTCGCTGACCGTGAGTTTGCCACCCCAGTTACCATCCAGAAACGGCTACCAAAATTGCCTCCCCCTGCGTCCAAATTAGTTCTGCAGCTCCTAATGGCGGTAACCATCAGGACGCAAGTGCAGTGCTAGTTGGATGCATGCACAGACTGAAAACATTGGCCCAGTGCCTCATGGATTATAAGACAGGCCTCATGAGTATTAGTCAGGCAGTGCCTCAGTGATGTAATTGATTCTTAGGAATTTGAATGGTTATGTAAAGGCTCCACCCACACACATATATTTCACTATTTACATGGGCCTCAGGTGTTTTATGCCATCTCTTGACAGAGATTGGACAGGAAAGCTATAAAGTGTGGGAAGCATTGAACACCTTAGACTGCAGTATACTTTATGCCCTGTCTTGGCAGCTTTTCTAGCCAAACACTGTAGGGCATTTAATAGCAGGTATTATACAACCCCTTTAGGATGCATTCAACATTTTAGGGCTATTTTTCTAGTGTTTTATCACAAATGGGTGATTGTTAGGGCTGCCAGATCACCCATTTACTAAGAAACATCTAGGATCTACACCTACCCTCCAACATGACCTGTTCCATCAGGTACTCCTGGGCTTCCCACCTAATTGATGATTGCAGTCACCTGTATTGAACTAGGTAATTGATGAGACAGGTGTTTCAGCACAGATGGCTGCAATCATACAGTAGTTGGAAAGTCCAGGAGCATAGCATTCTGTACCTGATGGAAAGGGTCTGTCTACCCTACACATGATGCTTAGCTGCAAGACAAACAGTTGCTGTTTTGTAAGAACATTGGAGGCATGTAACCAACATCTGATTTCTGGACTAAAGCTGGCCACACACTAGACCAACTTACATCCAACCAGCCAACTTGTTGATTGGTTGGAATGAAAATCTGGTAAGGAATGAGAGTAACTGATGATCAGCAATTTGCTCCTAAATGCCAGAAAACAGAAGAAAATGGTCGTCAAACAAGTTTGTTAAATGTTTGATCTAAACAATGTGTTCAAGCAACAGTTTTTGTGCATTTTCCGGCGTTTGGGAGCAAATTGCTGATTGTCATTTGCTTTCATTCCTTACCAGATTTTCATTCCAACCAATCAACAAGTTGGCTGGTTGGATGTAAGTTGGTCTAGTGTGTGGCCAGCTTAAGGATCTGAATCAGAATTGTACACTACCTATGCCGATGCTTACAGATTTGAGAGATTATCAGTAAACCGTACATGCATCTAGATGGCACTGCACATGCATCAGTGGCGTAAGTTCATCCCAGACGCCCGGAGGCAAGTTATAACTTTATGCCCCCCCGTCACAGCCGCTGACATTGTAATGTAGCATTTTGCAAGCAGATACACCTGCAGTTGCATACAGAATATAGGCATGCCATGGTGGAGTGAGACAGAGAGTTGTGGGTGAGGGGGCACCGAACGTGTCACACTGACAAAAGAAGCTTGTGAGGACCAGTAACACCAATTATTAAGGACAGGCTGTAGCTATACAGAGGTGGCAATCGATGGTCTGATACGGAACTCTCCACTAGTGTGTAATGGCTTCTCAGGACGCTGCATAGGGGGGACTACTACAGGGGGCAGAGCATGGAGGGACTACTACTGGGGGCTCTGTATAGGGGTGGACTACTACTGTGGACAATGCATATGGGGGAACTATTACTGGGGGACAACTACTGGGGGCACTGTATAGGGAAAACCAATAGTGGGGGCACTACTACAGGGGGCACTGCATAGGGGAGACTATTTACAGGGGGCGCTGCATAAGGAGCACTGTATAGGGGGGACCATTACTGGGGACATTGCATAAGTGGGCATTGCAAGAGGGGCATTAAGGTGAATAGAAAGAAAAAAACAAATGTTAGGGTGATGAGAAATGGTTGTATATAGGGGCCCTCACAAGTTTGTTTCCCAGGGGCCCCCACAGACCTTAATCCGGCCCTGGTGTCATGTATTGGGTGGCCGTGATGGTGCGCTCCGGGGACATAGTTACAGCCCTAATTGGGGTGAATTTATTGAGGAAAATGGAGGAGGTGCCCCTTCAGTGCTGGAGCCCATCGGCAAGCGCCTTCATCGTCTCCCATAGATCTGCCCCTGGCATGCATCAAAGTATATTACCGTAGTCGTTAGCAGCAACTATTTACTTGCAATGTGATTGACAGTCAGGGAGCACCTGGGGGAGGGAACTGGGAGTGGCGACAAAGATCGCAGACCTGTCATGACTATTTCGGCGGTGTGCCACACCCTGCGTCTGCGATCCCATGTGCAAAAAATATGGCTTCGGCATCCTAGTTCCCACGGCCACGGAACCTTAGGCTCATGCAGGACTGCGCTAATCGAATGATCTGGGACCGATACTGCGTCTTTGTTTGTACGCAGATGCTTGGCGACATTAGTGTACATATCTGAATCAGACCCTAAGTGCATTGTACAGAAGGAAACATCAGGATCTGGTCATACTGCTTCTCTTACCTGACCCTGAGTAGTTGTCTAAAGACCCGTCTGCAGTCGTTGCAGCAATATCACAGCCGCTCATTGGCTCTGTTTTAACTGAAAATATGACAACAATGATTACACAAGAACCATTTTGCTTCTCACACACACAGTACAATGTAAGAACAAAAGCAGTGATTGCTCTTGGAATACAAGATAAGTTAGAAAAAACCCCAACCTTACCTACAAAGTACAAAAGCACTAACATTTTCCATTCCAGTGATTTCATATATTCCTATATTTGTGTCATGAATTATAAGCATTTATTAGCCCTGTCGCTGCTAAGTTTTAACAGTAAACAGCCTACTGTACAGCAATCAAGAGTTACTTTATCTATATTGTTTTGTACCTTACACATTATGTATAATACATGTATCATTGCATTCTTCTATGGAAGATCACATGACATATTATTTGGCTCATTTTTTGCTGTGATCAGCCTGGACCCTGAATAGTAATACCCACTTGTAATATCTGTGACTTTCCCAGAAGAAGTGAATATTTCTATTGGCTTTACAATGATTTAGGCCTGATGGTTTTAGTCATGGTGGAAAGAGCATTAGTCGGAGTTCAAAGATGGAACAGACGTATTGTAGGTGCATGCCATGTGACCTCCACGGGAGCCATCTGCCTGATGAGACTAATAAATCGTTTAATGACATTTATAGTGCAGGGCTATAGGACATAAAGGACATTTATGTGAGGAATGAATGTGTACAGAAACCCACTGAAATGATTTTAAATCACAGTGCAGAAAAGTCCAGGTAATATCCTACAACATGGCAAAACCACAAAGAAACTGTTGTCTCATGAACAACAAGCCGGGAGATGATATTTTTAACCTATTGACAAACTAATTAACATCTTTGGACCTAAGGCATTTGCCTCAATTGTTCTGCGCTTAAGTAGGCCCTGGACATGCTTAGCCCATATGTTACATGTTCAGTAAACATCAAAGCTGTAGTGCTCTCTCAAATGTTACACCAGTATGTGTGTGCTGTGCTGTGCTGTGTGTGTGCTGTGTCTACATAAATAATAAATATAGAGATTGCATCTCTATAGGTGATTACATCATTTAACCACTTGTATATATATTATTTACAAGTGTGCATCTATATGTTAATATCATATGTATATTATTAAGTTTTGCTAAGTATACCTCAACAATAGTCACCATGGAGATCTGTGTCCATATAAAAGCAGCCTTGAGGTTTTATACAGGTCACCTAACTCCGATGCGACATTCCAGTATTCTTATAATCTACAGTAGGAGATATGTTATAGCAGTACAACATCCCAAGTTTGTGGACAATTTAAGCAATGAAATAACTTTTGTTGCTTTCTGCATAAGTTAAATAGACTGTCATGCTAATGTCTTGATTCTCAGTGGAAAATAATAATAGCAATGTTCTACTCTAGTTAGTAAAGTATCGCTGAGGTTTGCTTTATTGCAGGCATATGCAACCTGTGCGAAAAGGTGGAACCCCTGACTTCATCCCTCCCCTACTATGCACACTGTACTGCTCCTCCCTTCCCGCTGCACCTCCCTCCCTCACAAAGGAGACCTTGTCGGTGCACTAGCCCCTCTAATACCCAAAATCCCAAGTATGTCCTGTAGTGCATACCCAGCAAACCTTGATGCTCTGATGAGTGGACCCTGCCACAGTTAGTCGTGCTCACAGCAGAATAACAAAATTCTGAAGCAGGGGTGTATCTATCCATTGGGCAGGATGGCACTTGCCAGGGGCGAAGGCCAAGGGGGGGCGCCGTCCGGCAGTGCCACACATGGCCAAGGGATAGATTAGTGTCTGCTGACCTGGCCTGAGCTGGTGTTGTCTCCTCCTCCCCCTCTGTGCCCTGCTGCCATTGGCTGCTTCCTGGTGGGTGGGGGTCACGCAGACGCAGTGGTATTGGCTGGGCCATTTGCTACTGCCGGTCTCCATGTTCAAGCCCTCCTGCAGGTGACACGCTGCGACCTCCGCGGGCTCCACATCACGCTGCATACCCGCAGTATGGCACCCTGGCTGCTGCACGGCAGGCTGTGATCTCCATGGGGCTCCTCATCACGCCGCACACCCGCAGCATGGCGGCCCGGCTGCTGCACAGCTCAACTCGCTAGGAGCAAGGATGCTTCCCCGAGACCCTGCATCCATCGTCAACGCTGAGCAACTGACCTCGCATGGCTGAAAGGTATAACCTAACCAGCCATGAGACTCTCAGCTGCTGCAGAACCTTTTCCGGTGGGTGGGGCTCAGCTGCTGCAGAACCTCTTCCTGGTAGGGACTCACATCAATTACTTTCAGAATGTTGAGGGCTTATTTATAACATTTATGCCATTGAATGGATGTTGTTTCCTACTGTCTATCCTTTGTGTTTTCCTGTGTCTGTCCCCTCAGTCTCTCTTCTGCCCCTCAGTCTCTCTCTTTTGCCATTCAGTCTCTCTCTCCTGCCCCTCGGTGTTACTCTCCTGACCCTCAGTCTCTCTCTCCTGCCCCTCAGTGTCATACTCTCCTGCCCCTGAGTGTCTTACTCTCCTGCCCCTCAGCGTCTTACTCTGCTGCCCCTCAGCGTCTTACTCTCCTGCCCCTCAGTCTCTCTCTCTCCTGCCCCTCAGTCTCTCTCTTTCTCCTGACCCTCAGTGGCTCACGCTCCTGTCCCTTAGTCTGTCTCTCTCTTGCCCCTCAGGGAGATGGCTACGGAGACAAAATGTAATTATTCAGAAAATATTGAGGGAGTGGGGTGCCAGTCCATCACTTTGCCAGGGGTTCTCAGGCTCCTAGATACACCCCTGTTCTGAAGTATGTCTTCAGCTCAGGGGCGTCTTTATAATGGGTGCAAGGTGTGCGGTGCACACGAGCCCCTGGGTACAGGGGAGCACACATCGCACACCCTGCACCCATAGTTAATTATACTTACTGTAGCTTTCCAGCAGCTGGACCGGCACTACAGAGCAGCAAAAAAATCACTGGGAAAATGGCGGTGGCCATTTTCCTGAAGACTCATGCATGCGAAGAAAAGATATCCCCGTGCATGAAGCCAGAATCTACAGCGCTTAGTGTGCTGACAGAGAGGAGGGGGCTCAAACAGAGACTGCACATGGGTTCCCTCCTCTGTTAAAACGCCCCGACTTTAGCTCTGGACTACAAATTATCAACCTAACCTCAGCAAACTAGTTTCAAAAAAGGACGGACAGGGAAGACACATATTTAGTACCAATGTTTTACTTTTGTAACTGTTTGTGTATGCTGTAATGGTGATGGCACTCTGGAAATTCTTTTGGCTTGTAATGTTGAATGTCTGACACCCAAAGAGGAAAATGTTGCCTACCCCTGGTCTTTGTGACAGAGGGGGAAATGTATCAAATCTTGCAGAGAGATAAAGTGGAGAGAGATAAAATACCAACCAATCAGCTTCTAACTGTCATTTCTTAAACACAGGACCCCATTTATCAACGAGTGATATTCTTGTTATCACTTCTTACTAATCTTAAATGGTGCTCCAACCAATCAGCTCCTAATTGTCATCTTTCAAACACATGACAGTTAGGAGCTGATTGGTTGGAGCACCAATTAAAATTAGTAACGAGCGACAGAAAGAATATCACTCATTGATAAATGAGGCCCACAGCCCGTAAAATAACAAAAGTGAACTGGTTGGTACTTCACCGCACTTCACTTTATCTCCAAGATTTGATAAATGCCCGTCCCCTAAGTGGCAATTCTACCCAGTCCTGGAAGGAGACATAAGCTGAGACCAAGCTCTGTTCAAGTAGCACACTAACCAAGGTTTGATAAATCTTTCCTAGAAGCTGGAAATCTGGTCATAAATGGAAAACACAGCTATCTAATCAAAGAGTAAAAGGTGAGATAATGAAGCTCACCCACTATATATCTATATAATAATGGAGAATGGCGTGTCCTGAGACTGATGCGTGCATTAGGAGAGAGGGTGCACTTCTCCCCCTTCACTAACACTTCCCACTGCAGGGGCAGGAGAGAAGGGATCTGCGGCCCGGGCTAGGTGTAGAGGCAAGGGGCAGAGGGAAGACGAGACACCTCAACCTGATCAAATATATCCATTTCTATATTATTGTTTCATTCATTTAATTTTAGTTTAGTCATGTTGCAAACTTCTTAGTGGAGATACATTGAACCCATAAGTTTGTATCAAGAGACATTGGTCTTTAATTAAATCTACATTTAAATAGAATTTACAGGGACACTTTGCCAAGCCCCCAAAGCGCAGTACATTCTAGGACCAGTAATATAATTGCATAATGGGCCAAATAGCAAGCTATGGTACATGCTGAGTTCATATCTTATTTTAAAAGTGCATTAACCTTCCCTACAGTTTGTGCTTGCTGTTATGTATTTGTATAATTGGTTGTTAAAAATAACAACAGTTACGAATAAACATACAGCTCATCACTAATATTTCAGAAGGATGGGAACTTGACCCACTATTCACAGTTACAAGTTAGCGTTAGATTTCATGTTAGGGTAATTACAGCCTGTTACCTTGCTATGTTCATGGGTAGATATGTAATGTACCTAATGGAACTTACACTTTGGATATGTGTAATAAGCCACTGGACATAATGCTTACATCTGACACTAGCTAAAAGGTTCTGAAAGAGAACCTAGTGATACCTGCCGTATGTTACTGTGTTCTGCAGGTTTACAGTGCACCTGTCACCTAAACACAGCAGGCAGCCATTCTGAGGACTGCAAACCAGACATATGAATGCAGCCTTTTAATTCCCTAGTAACTAGTGACATCATTGGGACACGAGACACTTTCAGTAGTTCCAAGTTGATTGATAGGCTGCATTCTCATGAATAATAGCTGCCTGCACTGTGTGTAAGTGACAGAAACCATTTTTAACACAGGTGATAACCTGTTGTAAACAATGCAGTGTACTTTTCTTTAACTGGACCTATTTAGAACAATAACATTCTAACTAAGCTCAATCCATAAGATAAAGTGTATGTTCAATATTCAGATGTAACTGACCCCGTCTGAATTATAGATAATGCAATGTAATCAGGCGCACAAACAAGAAACATGTATGTGTGCTATACTGCAACAATGCTGCTTGGTAAATACATACTATATTCTTTTCTGTCATTGGCTTTATTTTTGTACATGAGATGAACAATTTGTTGCCAGGGCAGAAACCAACACAAACATTTCAAGCTCAAGGCACAATGGCAGCTCTTAGCGCTACTTTCAGTGTTCTTAAAGTAGACATTCATGTCTTGTATGTTGCTACAAGGCAATTAGCATATTTCCACTTAAAATACAAGCACATCCAGCATGCAGAGCTATTTGTTCCACAAATGTATATGTAGATAATCACATCACATTAAATAATTCATAAATAAAGTACCAATCAATTCAGAGATAAAGTACCAACCAATCAGCTCCTAACTGTCACTTTACAGGCTGTGTTTGAAAAATTACAGTGGATTGGTTGGTACTTTATCTCTCTCCAATTTATTTCTCTCCAAGGCTTAGTACATCTACACCATTGTTGCTAACCCTGCGTCAGGCGCAGCTGGCTTGACGCGCCACAAAGCTGTTCTCGTTCACCTCTCCGCCGCAAGGGGGCGCAGGGGCCCTATTTTCTCACAATTTTGTTTATCTTGCGCATTTATGAATGAAAATTACGAAGGTTGTGGGTATTTTGCAGAAATATGTAGGTTTGTCCAGGGTGGCCTCTTAGGCACACTGGGCCTGATTCAGACCCGGTCGCAAGCACTGAGCGCTCGCAACCGGGTCGATCGTGGCCCACAGTGCATGCACACTACGGAGCCGGCTCCATTGTGCGCATGCGCGAGACCCGGCTAGCGACGGGCAATCCGTCACTCCGGGTCTCGCATCAAAGGGGGCAAGCTGTCGATGTTGAGTGACAGCTCGCCCCCTTTGGTGGGCGGGCCGGGGGGTGGCTGCCCAAACGGAGGCGTTCCCATTAGAACACCTGCCGTTTGGGGGCGGCCCCACGGACATCACAAGTGATGTTAGTGGAGAGCTTCCGACTCTGTTAGAGCCGAAAGCTCTCTGGGGCTTGCGATGAACGAGACCCTACCACAAGGGTCTCGTCGCAAGCCCGATAGTCGCGATGGTCTTGACCATCGCGACCATCATCATGGCCGCTTGCTATAGCTGTGGGTGGGCACCCACAGCTATGCAAGCGGCCGGGAGGCCGCTCCAAAAAAAAAAAAGCCCAGCCCTGATTCAGAGCGAGCTCTCTTTCGGAGCGACCGGGTCTGAATCAGACCCTCTGTGCCTCTTAAAATTTTGTATTTTTTGTTTTACTTGCTTTAAGGTTAATAAATGTGGTTTTGTGAATCAGCTTTCCATATATTCTCTCTTTGTACATACTAATGAAGGTCACTGATCACTTTAAGAACATTAGAATTGAGTTAATTAGGTGCTAATGACTATTTTATAACAGGCGCCTGTCAGGCGCACTGCGCCCGAACTTGGGAGTCCCAGAGGTGCGCCTGACGCAAGGTTAATAGATAAGTCCATCCAAAACTAAAAATCTGAGAAAGGCCCACCCCAAGCAAGAGAGAGGATCTCCTGTTCGGGCCTTTACAGCAATTGAGGGCCTTCCAGATCGGGCAAAGCAAGTACGGAATATTTGGTTACTTTACTGATCTCTGGAAACTGCAGACAAACCCAAAGTGTGTTTTGGAAGTTATCCCTTAGTTATTTTGTGCTTCATTTACACTCTTCTTCACAGTATACATTGTCCTTAAAGCTGGCCACAGGTTGGCTAATCTTACAGCGTGGTCCGAGCTACATGTTGATGTTTCAAATTAACCACAATGTGGGTGGTCAAATTTGATCAGAATAGGCTACTTGGCACTTGAGTTGGGCAAATGGCTGACTTATGGAACACATTGAGGGCTGTTAATGTAGTTGGAATATAACTGCACACACAGTCTGATAATGGCCATCTTCTGGACTTATTTTACAATAATGAGCAAACGGATTTTGCTCAGATAATTAATATCAGCATAGCACATATTTTGGGGTCTATACAAACTATGATATCAAACAGGCTAATAGGTAATCTCACAATGTGTGCGGCCAGATTTATCATTTAAACAGATCTTTTACTGCCTAGCTCCAGAAAACTAACACGCAGGAAGATATGGCATACAAAGGCAAAAAAAAAAACAATATAAAAAAAGACTTTCCTTGCAATTGCAGACTTTTATGAGATATCTTAAGTGCTAACACCCTTCCTCAAACATTCACATACATTTTTGGTTGTGACTAGTGGTGAGTGTTTGAGCAGAATAGATTACGGCCCTAGGCCCATGCACTTTCAGGAAAAGAAACAAGGACTCTTCCCGAAATATACTACTAGCACACAGTAATCATATTCCTAAACACACACAGACACATTTCAAATGCCCCCACAGATTACAGTAATGCCATACAAAACATGCTGATATTTTTTTATGTTTGTTTATAAAAAAGTACACAAACCTGCAGCGGTCTGCGCACTAGCACCTAGCAACCAGTCTGCAGTGTTCAGTAGTGTCATGCTGTCCCCTGAAGGCAAAAGGTAAACAAAAGAACCCGTTGGGTATCATTTCAGACATAGCTTCCTTAAACACTACTTTCTGAGTATATCATTCACTATTTGGACTTAGCAGGAGTTGGCCATCCTACTGGTTTCTCAAGACGCGTAGCCCAGAATAAAGTTTTTGAGAATATTTCCCTCTACAAAATGTAAAACTTGAAAAGTCTAAAATAGAAAATGCACAAGTATTTTGCAGAGCGTAAAAAAATAAACAAACAACTTCTCTCTTTACAGTATATGAAAATTTGTATTCTTTACATAGCAACCCATATTTTACTTTAAGGACTAAATATATCTATCCATGAAAAGAAGTTCAAAGTGAACCACTATGTATATACAAACACTTATACAACATAAATAAAAATGAAGCGAACAGAAAAAAAAAATGAAGGTGTATATCAAAAATTTTAATTTAAATTCTAGCTGAGAAATTATTAAAAATAAAAATTTCAACTTTGACTGAACTGTGATTTTTTTTTTTTTTTTTTTTTTTTGTATCTCTGCAACAATGAAGAACAGTCATCTGCTGGCAAGGAGTCCCTAAGCTAGCAGTGCAACACATTACTAAGATACAATCTGAAGTTGTGGAATTTTTATATAAAAGCTTGATATAAAATCTCACTGTAAGAATCAAACGTTTTACAATAGAGGTAGTTTTACTTGTACAGCTGATTTACCTCTATTTACATCAAATCTTTTATGTGGTAAAGTGATAATCTTTCTCCGCGCTTGGATTACCTTGAGATATCGCAGCGCTCATTGATGATTCGTTTTATGGGGCAAGATAATTATAAGGACAATACTTATATTAAGGCTATAAATTATATTTCTCTCTTTTACATTAGCAATTCCATACAGTACACAACATACAATAAAAAATTAATGTGTGTCCATATTACCTTAGATAATATAAATACTAAAATCCAGGTAATGGAAAACATTTGGGGAAAACAATAACATAATTCCTGGTCCATAGCTGTGTGACTCTAATTTGTTATGTAAAGTAAGTAACATTAAGGCTGGGTACACACCTAAACAACCAGCAATTGTGCCAATGTTCAAGGTAATTTGCATTTACCCTGGACATCGCATGATTGCCGGTACACACTTAAAAGATTTTATGAACGACGGAACAATCACTGTTCCGTCCTTCTTTAATATGTACAGCCTCGCATGCGATATCATGTGATTAACTGTGCAGTACGGCCAATCACACGATATTGCATGCGACCGTGGGACCGCTCAAACGGGCATACACACTGCACAATATGCCTGATTTGTCGTTCCGATTTTAACCGTTCATCGTTCAGGTGTGTACCCAACCTAAGAAGAGTTGTATCATGTGATTATTCCTTGCTTAATCTCTATACATTCATTGCAAGTTGCAACCATTTATTGCAAGTTGCAACTTTGAAACCATTCAATTTCAAAACATAAAATTAACATCTTAAGACGACCATTGCTGGACAAATAGGTTCTGCCTTGATGCAGACTATGTATGACATGGTCAAGTCCTTTGTTACTAACTTCTGTTTTAAGGGTATATATGACTTCTGTGTGAAATTGAACTTGTACAAATAAGTGCAGCACTTTGGTTTGTAATACCTGGGGGGCAGTTTTTGTTCGTTGAAGGCTTTGTTTTTGTTGAAAGGAAGAGGATGGATTCCAAGCAAGACAGATGTCTGTTTTATAGGCAGTATATTGGGAAAACAATAAGCCAGTGTAAAAAAAAAGTAAAATGTACAAGTCTCAGAACAAGGTTGGAAATATGTGGCTGTTCTACACTGGTGTTATTTATACAAATGAGAACAGTTTGTGTGATACATAATCTATGATATTTGATAGGTATGTATATATTCTATCTCATAACTTGAATCATTAAACACAAATTTAGGTTACAGCATGAGTAACAATTTTTCCCCATTTAAGGAGATAAACCATATATGATCCCTGTGAAGTAGGCTATTTGCTATTTCAATTCTGCACAAACTGACACATTATAGAGCCCAATCGCTCAATCCAGACCAGTACATGCTTTACAATCATAATACACCTTATAATATGACATATATAGGCATTTTTATGACAGATCAACTGCAATATTTCAAAGTGTACAGTACTTCCAACAATGACATTAATAAACATATCTGCCCATAACATCAGTAACATGAACAAGGGCCAGTTACTGCTTGTTTCATAGTCACGATTAAATCTGAAAAACATCTGCTCTCAGGGGTCACTATAGTTGACCTTTTAGTACATGCAAAGTTATAGCTATAATGAGAATCCAATCCATGGCAGTCAAGGCCACATAATTTGAGACTCTAGTCCTCTCCTTGGTCTTCCTAAATTTCAAACTCACTCTGCAAATTTTTCACATAAAGCTCTATTCCCTGCTTAAGCTATACTGGTTTTAAAACATATCTCTCCTTCGTTGCTACCCTAACTAATATTTTATTATGCTCTCTTTCAAAATCTACACTGTGACTTGTATTCTTGATGTTCAAAACATAAATGCCCATTCAGTCAGTCACTTCTGAACGCTAAGCCCTTACTACTGGCTCTTTTTACTTTACATGTTGTATGCATGTTACTCAGCCATTGTTACTACATATACAAGGCAAACTTAAGATTAGATCTTGACACATGATTGTGCTCTGTATATAATTTGGTTACTGTATTGTAATGTAATGTTCTGTGTACCCTTTCCTGTATGTACGGCGCTGCGGACCACTTGTGGTGCCCTATAAATAAAATGTAATAATAATAATAACAAGGCAGAGAAACTGGTGCCCACCCTTTTGTCCAGGGACAAGAAAATCAGTGACAGCATTCAAATATAGTCAATAGTCAATAATGTTTTTTAATATATATGATTTAACATGCTTCTAAATATTATGCAAAGATTTATATGTGATCTCATTCAGAGATTATGTAAGTAATTATATGTATTAATGATGTGCTTAAAATTATTTGTATTAAAAAAACAATTTATTGTAATATTCAGGAGGGTGGTTGCTGGATATTAATTTATGTTTTTTCTTTATGTGTAAGATATTATGTGAATATGAACTGCGGAGCTCTAAAAAATTTATAGAACTAATAATCTGCAGACTATTACAAGACATATATAAAATATGCTTTTAAATTTGGATGGTACAAAAGTATAGATGGTTAGTAAAGATGGTTACTGTACATCTAATACCTGAAATAACAAAAAATCTCCTTGAAATTCCAGTGGAGTCATAATTTGCACTTTGTAAAATGTATTTATGGAAAAAATATTACTTAATCTATAAAGAGAAAATAGTTAATGACTGGCAATATTGTAATCAGTTCACCTGCTCCTTTATGGGAATTCTCATTTTTGTACAGCATTATGTACTATTTACATTATCTTTGCATAATAGAAAAATGGCAATGACAGAAAACTTCAATATGTGGCATGCCACTGTACTAATATATATAGGGGTACGTCTAAACTGGTACAGAGCTATGTAGTCAGTGATTGGATGAAGAATTTGAGGTCAGAGGTTGTAAATAATCCACAGGTTGCAAACTCTGGGACCAACTATTGGTATTAATGACAATTTCAACAAAGACAATAATTTTAGCCAATAAATATATTTTTTAAAATGTATTTATTAATTTCATATTCACTGATGTCTATGACCTTACACCCTAGAGGGTAATGTAATAATATACCCAATGTGAATTCCATGAATCTAAATGATACACATATAATAAAAAAATAAATCAATAATCTAGAACATGACACTTCATGTGTGTAGGACCAGACTCAGTGGAAGAGATAACACACCAAGATTTTAAATGATGCTTCCAGGTAACACATTATAGTCATACAAGGAACAGAGATTCTTTACAGCTGTGTCATATATCTATGGCCTGTACTTTTCTCATTTACATCTGATATATGACAGGGTTGTCTATAATTATGAGCAAAAAAAAATTCAAAACAATTTTTTTTCAAGCATATGGAAATGTATGTTTCTGTACAATTTACCAGTACCCTTCAAACATCTATTTTACACATATGAATATTTGCTACAGATCCCATGTAATCAGTCAAAGGCAAAAGAGAGTAGAGAGATTCCAAAGATTTCACGCTACTTACCTTCTGTGCCATTTGGTGTCATGGAATTGTTGTTTATGTGAGAGTTATCAAGGCTTGTCCCACTGGGAGAATCACTACTGCTACTCAGTCGACTATGTGGACTTGCTAGATCCTGCATTTCCATAGACCTGAAAGGAAGCCAATTTCAGCCATGAATACAATGGACAGCTATCATGGTTAAACTCCTCCTGCTCCACCACCGAAACAATCTCTTAGTGCACTGTTGTACCATATGCTCCTCAGCATGAAAACACAACACGCCAACTGTCTTCCTACTATAATATAAGCAAAACTAAGATGAGCTATTATGGCAACATCTATGGGCCTTAAAGTAAAAAAAAAAAAAAATGAAAATTGTTTTTGTAATTTTTTTAATTCTAATTATAAAAGCAATCATTTATTCATGAATTCCACAATATTTTTTTTTATGTCTATGCTTTTACAGTTAAAATAAATAACATGTAATTGATGTTTGAAAATATTTAAGTACTGTAATTGGCTATTGAAGATTGTTTGTAAATTTTAACTGTAATAATATATTTTTTTAATGGTCTGTAGATTTAGATTATACACTTTTAGTGGGGCTCTCAATTCTATTGTGTCAGTAAATTCATGTAATTTTTATAACAACACGTATGTAACTGATCACACAGTATAATTCAGTAGAAGATGTTGGTGTTTTTAAAATCTGTAATAAAATTATGAGTAATTATATTGATCCTATTCTGCACAGGCAGAAGTTATTTACGTGTGACCAACGTGACTCAACACATTCAATATGGTATTGTATCAGCCCTCCTCCTGCTTACTAATACAGACAATTATCTGCATTATCAACCTATTAGTGCAAACAGCCTACTGTTATTGAATTAGCACTCAGCACTCACAAGCTACCATGATTTATCAACCAATTGTGTTTTAAAGGGTCTACAAACACTTGAAGCGATTGATGTAGTCTGCAGTCCTGTGACAGCAAATGGGGTATTCATGATTCACGTGTTTACTCTGGCAAACTAGTTAATTGTTCCTCTGTTTCCGCTGAAACAAATGCAGCATTAAAACATTATTATGTCTGCTCAGTTGTTTGCTTTGCGGATTACATAAAGCGTGTCCAATTGAAAAAGGATAAGGCCAACATACAGTGAGTCCATACAGGCTTTAAACCGCTGTAGTACAGTACTGTGTAGTTCAGCTGTCATTTAGGCAAAGGCAGGGAAGCACAATGACTTTCAGCACAAAAGCATTTTATACTTTCTATACACAAATCAGTAAGAAACCATAAGGGGAATTATATAAAAATTATAGTAAGAAAACAAAACTCCAGACAATATTTCAAAAAAGAATGTGGCATGCCTATCTATGGTCTATGATAATGTTAATAAATCTATATTCCCTAGATATTCCCTAGTTAAGATATGTATAATAATACTGAATTATTATGAAATTAAATATAAATGAAAACTGTACCTGGTCAGTGAGCAATAATTTAATAAATATGCTACAACTCACGTTTGATTAAAAAAAGTGTATTTTTTTGTAAAACAAAAAGGTTAATATTGCTATCTATTTATAGAAAGAATATGCCAGCCTAATTATAACACTGAAGTCTAACTGTGCTTGGTGATCTACAGCTAAAATGACTTCTGTTAACTTGTTTTAAGTAAATGTAGCAAAGTACTTTAAAATGAGTGTAAGTCAAAATGTAACCAAACATGTTAAAACACGTACATACCCAAATTACACAATAAGACCACTGATGTTCATTTAAATATCAAACTATGCACACAGGGCATGCACACAGGATGCGTTGGTGCAAACCTGGACGGAAATAGCTGTGTAAATAGCATAAATTTATATGGAGCAAGGGCCTGAGTATGTTGCAGAATGTGATAGATGTTTTGGAAATAACGTTAATGCAACACAATCATAAAACAATACTACTGCTAAATTTCTGCTGACGGTTGTATAAAAAGGACTTATTATTTTGTCTTTAACAGACTTTGGGCATCATACAATGAATTAGATCACGTAGACAGAGCTATAACATAAAAGAAAAACAATTTCTAATAAAAATAAAATAAAAAAAATTATTCTTACCTTTGATATGGTGAAGCCGCAACATCTGCCCTGTGGTAAGCGTTCTTTAATTTTACACCTAGAAGTTATAATATACAAAAGGTGTTATTTTAATATCCGGCTTCAGTCTGAGATGATAGTGGTAGGACGATTGAACTAGACTGACACTAGACAGAAACTACATGTAGAAGAAGACACTGTGGCAGTAAAATCATTTTGTCTTCATGTTAGAAGTCTGAGCTGTGGATTCTCCCTGCTGTTCCCCTCCTCTCACTCCCCGTCAGGGGGAAGGCAGCCAAATGGCAAGGATAGTGATTCATCATTGGTCTATGACAGCTGCAAAATGGATTACCCCTCCCCCAATCAACATGCAAAGCAGTTTTTCTAAGGTAGTTAGGACAAGGTGCTTAGAAAAAGTAGCTATTAACAGAATAATCATGCTGAACTGAAGTAGCTCAAGCATTAAACCCACAGCAGCATCCTTAAAGAATCTCTTATCTCTTCTTATCACTGCTTGAAACACATCCCCCTCCAACACTTTTTACTCTTAACGGTACCCTAATCTTATCATCTCACTTTTCCTTCATTTATTATTCTGCATTTCCAATTCGGCAGCACACATTGTGGGATTGCTAGGGGAAATTGAAGCAGTCCTGTAAATTACCCCTGCGTAATTTCACAATACTTCTATTTTGCTCATCCTAATTGGGCAAACCTGGAAACCACACATGGGATAAACAGAGCAATGCAATGTAAACAAATTAAATGTTGCATGCTGTTTAATCAGCACTTGCAGCAGAAAAGTCACATGCCATGTTCTCCTTAATATAGAGGACACATAATTTCATGCGTATATAGGGTTGCCATTTGTATATGTATAATAGAGCAGTGTGACCTGTTTCCTCTTCATTGTACATGATAGTGTGGATCTCACGCGTATTGCTTTTAGCTTGGTTCAAAGATTGGATCTAGAGTAGTTTTGGTAAGAGGGTTTGGTAGATAAGTAGTTTGTTGATGATATGCATTACTGCAGGCAGTGTATACAGCAAACAGGTGATAAGAACCAATGTGAAGAAAGGTTTTTGGCTTAGGAAGCAAAAACAAACTCTTCACTGGCAACAGGAATGTATTGTCTAATAGTCTAGGTCCAGAAACTTTGATGTGAGTTTCCATTCATCTTGAACTGATGTCTCTTTGATGAGTTCAGCACAAAAGATAGAGATGAGGCATTTTCAATATAGGCAGTCAAGCAACATTATACTTATTGGCCTTGCTAACTATATTCCTTCTTAGATCCTGTGTAAATATATATATATATATATATATATATATATATATATATATCTGTGCCACATTGGAGGGTGGCATCTCATACTCCACCCACAGTATCCTTACAGTCTGTCAAATGGCTATTAATAATACACCTCTCAGAATAGTACACTGTGACCATACCGATTATATGGACTATTGGTGCAATTTAGAAATATATACAATGTAGGTGTATACACATACACATACATACATATATAAATTAAAATATACTTATACACACCCCATATATATACCCCCCCCACACACACACACATATTTATTTGCTATATACTAAAAAAAAACAATTGCACAGCATAAATGCCCATTCAGAAAATGAAACAACATGGATATATATTTGTGTATATTTTCTAAAAGGAGAGGAGTTATCTAAGTGTATTTAGATGGTATTTGAACCACATGTGTTACCAGATTAAGAAGAAATGACTCCTTAATCAAAATAACTTTAAGACAACTAATCCTCACTTAGGCTGGTCAGCTGAATCCACATAGTGGCCCAGAGAAAATAAATGGACTCTTAAGAATGTGAAGGCAGACAACAATTAGACACAGATGTGAGCAAAATTAGTTACAGTTTACAAAATGCTACACTTCACATGCCTTTCCTTCCATTGTGCTCCCTATATCTGTGGCATAAAAATGATGATGTTGAAGGGTGTAGGTGGTGGAAGAGTAGACAGGGAGAATACATCTCTGGTTAGTGCTGACATGTATTTTTTCACCACCGTATGTGTTATTCTAAAGTGATCCCACTCTTATTTCTTGATAAGTGATAGACACATGGAACATTTCCACTTTGTGAGAAATCCCCTGGACATAAAACAGCTTACGCCATTAAAAAACAAAATAGGGGAAAAAAGAGTAAATGCTATAAAAGTGCCTTAAAATAAAGATTATATTTCCTAAAGGCACAAAAAGTAACCTAGTTTCATTTAGATATTATAATATAGTGACATTATGCAACAGCTCTCAATAAAAACAAGGACAAATTCTGCTGATGTAAATTTAGGACTGGCAAATTCAAGTTCTGATTAGGTAATAAGGTCCTTTAAGTTGCCTGTTTTTACTAATTAAACGTATAATTCTTCACAGATGGAAATTTCACTGATTGGCTAAACAGACTTGTTTCTGTTAACCCCTGTGTGGGTAAGATGAATTAAAGGCGTATTCCATGTCACTGTGGGGACAGAAGGGTTAAACTTCGCATGGTATCCCACCAATCCATTGAATAGCCACATTAAATCTGTTAATACCATGCACTTCAACCTCCAAAAATTATTTCCAGAAGGCAGACTTGCTACGCGAGATCATCAAACAAGGCTTTAGGTTCACATTTTCTCACATTTTTCCCTACCACAGAGCTCAGGATGCAGAGGAAAATTCATGACTTTTGCTGTGTTTATTATACTTTGTAAAATTACAAAATCAAAAGCGCCTGACAGCAAGTCCTGGATTAAGCCAGAAAAAAAAAAGTTAATAATGTTCTATGAAACGTAAACTGCAAATGGGAAAGGATTTGAAATTTCAAAGCAAAAGCAAAATCTACAAAAATTATGGGTTTTCAAGCCTTGTATTTTTGCTTACTTGAAGCAATTTTTAGAAAATGTCTATAATCTTATATATATTTTTTTTATTCCCCCCAAAGGCAAGATGTTTTCAAAATGGAAGGACTGGGCTTATCAAAATAAATGTGGCTGACGTGCAGGCGATTTTTGTTGAGTTGTGTTTTTGATTTTTTCCAAAGAAAACAGGGCAGAGTAATTTTCTTCTGTTCTAATGCGTTTATATGAAAATCATATCGCAAAAAAATCTGCTTACATAGATTTTGATTAAAAATAGCATCCAAGAAGTTGACAGAGCGAACCTGGTAAAAGATGTTATTTTTTTATGTAGTAAAGCAAAAATATATATAATTATAACTTGGATAGACAAACACATTTTGTTACAGTAGTCAGTCTGTCTACCTACCTACATTATCAATTGGCATTTATTAATATTTATAGAATAATATGCAAACATGTATAATAATTTAATGCTTGAGATAGAAAAAATTGAATCTCAAAATAAAAAAAAGTTATTGGTATAATTTTTTTTAAAACATCTATCATCTATCTGTCTTAGTATGCACTTTTTTCCTGTAAATGGGAGACAAAAATGTATCTGATCCTGTTATAAAACTGCTGCTCTATTTTCTAAATTTAAAGATGAAAAAAAACCTTCATACAATATGGATAATTTTTAAATATATTTTATATTTATGTGTTTAGATATTTTTAAAATATTTAGCATCAAGTGCTTATATGTATTAGCTAAAAATTTTATTAAATAATGCAACCGAAACCTTGGGTTAAATAAAACAATGTTATCATGTTAGCATTTTTATAACATATTCAGTTTTAACGGGCACAACAGTCACCTATTTCTTCCCTTTATGCATGACAATCCCTACTTGAGAAAAGTGCTATGTAAATAAAATTATATTATTTATATATTCTTATTGTATGGAATAATACATTATATTGATTTATTCAGTTTCTTAAACAATTATTATATTATTTTTATGTAAACTGAAGTTTGAAGCAAAAGTGCATGTTAAAGTTTTTTAAAATAGTTATATGTTATTAATGAATGTACTGCTACCTATACAAGGACTGGTGAATTAGACTTGCCGTATTTGCACTTGCTCAGTGAAACATTGCAGTAAAATAGAATGCTGGTTTTGATAGGGAAATATATACTCACTGTTTGCTAAGTATTCTTTCCTCCCACACAACTAGTCCTATAAAAGGAGGGTTCCGAGTACAATACAGCAGCCTGTTGCTTTGCACTGTCCTGGCATTGAGTTCTTTTTTTTCAGCAGGGAGAGCTGTAAATATCCTGAATGTAGACCCCCAGCTCTTGTGGAGCCCAGGAGAGCGAGCACTAGTAGTCTGAGCTCCCCCACCACCAGGGCTGGGAACAAGGGCTGTGCAGCAGGAAGCCTCTGGCCATCACTCTGTACACTGCGTGCAGCTTCTTCTCCCCTGTAGTAAATACGAAACAAACTCAAACCCTGAGACAAAGAATCCTCTTCCCTCCTGTGTGTATGCTTTCTCTGCTAGATCTGCCCAGTATAGTCAGAGGGCTGTTTTTCTTGTTTTGGGAAGGCAAACCACACCAATTCCCTTCTTCAGACTCTTGTTGGTGTGCTTGTAACAATCGGACAGAGTGGTGTGCTGCAGCTCTCCGAGGAAACCTTGTAGCTTCAGAAAATTGTGTTATGTAAATTAATCCATAGCTGTGTCTGAATATACAGCTGTGTGTTAAAAGGCCAGCCCGAAGCCTTCTGTCAGCAAGCTATGTGCTTCTACTGTTGCTCCCAACTGATAGCCTAAGGTTGCACTTACAGCAGGTCATCACTGGACCTATATCTGAGCACTCATCTACAGGGATGCTCAATATGAACTTGGAAACTAAGTACGAGAAGCCAAAAAGTCTATATCTAACAATCTGAGTGTGTACTGTATGTGTAGATATATATTCATGTCTAGTAGAAACTGCAGAAGGCTAATTAGCACTGCAGACCGCAGTAGCCATTATTATCAATAGGGATCACGGTCTGACCCTATGTACCAATCTTCGAAAAGCGAAGTTTGGCCCTGTAGGTTTACACCATCATCTAGCTCCCGAATCTGACACTGTGCACATATGCACTGTAAAATTCTGGGTAACTAATTCACAGGGACAATAATAATAATAATAATAATAATAATAATAATAATAATAATAATAATATATATAATCTATATATCATCAGTTGATCACATCTAATGGTGCACTAATACACATAATAAATATATGTTAACCAACCTGTAAAACACCCTATTATTCAGGTAAACACCAGTGCAAGCCCCCCTCATACCCCATACACCCTGCGTAAATGTATGTTGATGTTGATTGTTCCTTCAAACAATCATACTGAGCCATGCAATGTGTTGGCACGTTATAAATACATTACAATGCTAAAATTTGCAAGGAAAAATGAAGTGAGAATGTATGACAGATGTGATTGTGAAATTTGACACTTGTCTTGGCTGTCTCTGGTTGTTGTTTTTTTCTTGTTGCTGTGAAAAAACGGAAGAAAGAGAGAGAGAGAGAGAGAGAGAGAGAGCGCGAGTGAGTGAGAGAGAGAGCGAGAGAGAGTGGTGTTGGAGGTTTAAGATAGGTTAAATGTGTTAGTAGTTCAAAACCAGATGGAGGGGCAGCCGTCTACAAAGGATGGTAAAAGCTGTAAAACTTGTATAGCCAAGACCTGGACAACATGAACTGTGCAAGTTTAAACTAACTGATAATCTGGAAAAAGAAACAGTCTCACAATTTCCAATGCAAAATAAATCAAACATAACTATTATGCATGAAAGTGTGACCTTCTAGTACTTCATTAATTTACTTAATTGTATTTAGTGCAATGCAAGTGAGAGAATCAACATATTAACCAATGTAATAATAACATAGATGATGATATAAGTAGATTATACATTTCATGTTTCATCCTGCTTTCGTCTTCCTAGATAATCCGTCTTTCGAGTAGTGAAAGGGTTATGTATTGCTCCAAAACTTGGCTGTTCTTTCCTCTAAACCCCCATTGGAGGCTCCAGTATCTACTGATAGGTTTTAGTTTAGTCACCTCCAGAAAGAAGAAAAACCAGTAAGAGAGTGAAAAAGTCACTGTTCATTCAAGACTCAGGAAAGGCAGAAACAATATGAAGACAAGGCCAACTCTTATGTTATAATCCTGGAGTTTCCACTGAATCTTGGAAATAGTATTTCTCTTTAAATGGAATGTCCACTCAAATTTATTTTACATTTTAATACTACCTACATTTCAAACAGTTTTAGGATTTGATGTTTCATAATCTGAAGTACTGTCAAGAACATGTCAAGCTGTTCTGTAAATCTCTTCAACTATACAAGCACGAATCCTCTAGCTGTAGGTTGCCAGGATCAGGGATGGATAGTAAGGTAGGGTTATCGAGAGTAATCTTGGTTCCCTGATGTGGCCACAGCTTGGGCCCCTTCTTAGGCTGCATTTGTAATATAAGAGAGTTATGACCACATGGATCAGGGTGTCGGACTGTAGATAGACAGTAATTAGTTAGACAATGTCTAGATCGACCCCAGATGTTAGACAGTCAGTAGATAGACAGGTACAAAAGGTCGACAGGTGCAAAAGGTCGACACACTAAAGGTCGACATGTAAGAAGGTCGACAGGTACAAATGGTCGACAGGGTCAAAATGTCGACATGTAAATGGTCAACACAAAAATGATCGAAACATGATTTTTTATTTTTTTTAGGGTTAGGCACTTAAGATGACCCAGTGCCCAACGTCATTCCCTACCATCCAACTTCATTCCCTACCATCCAGGTGGGCATGGAGGGGGAATAAATCCATGTGGTGAGCCAAGCGAGCCACTGTGCCCACAGTATGTCGAGCGAAGCGAGCCCGCAAGGGCGACCATTTTCATGTCGACCTTTTGGCCCTGTCGACCATGTGTACCTGTCGACCATCTAACATGTCGACCTTTAGTGTATCGACCTTTTGTTCCTGTCGACCTTTTGTACCTGTCAATCTATTAACTGTCTAACATCTGGGGTCGATCTAGACATTGGCTATCTAATTACTGTCTATCTCTTATACCACACCCATGGATCAATAGGAGGCTAAAGCCAAGCTATTGGTCTACTCAGTGACTTTCCCTATCCACCTGCACCACAGTCTCTACTGATGGGGAATGAGGGAACTGGAGCAATATAGTTAATAGACACTGGCAGTCTAATTACCTTACACTATTAGCAAACAAATAAAATATAAATGTAATGAATTAGAAATATATTTTAAAAAATATCTATAACTTTATATGTTTCTAACAATATACAAAAAACAATTCACACATATACTATTGTTGTATTATGTGGACGGAGGGAGATAGAAAGAAACCTAATAACTTACCTTTGCCCTTCACTCTCACCTTCAGGGATCTGTACCTTCAGGGTAAGTCCTGGAATCAGATCAGTCATGATTAATGTGAAGAAACCAAATTAGTACATGCCACCCTTCTGATACCAGAATGTGCAAACCTGACGGCCATGAGACCTCGCTACCGGGTTTGGTGTAATATTATCACCAGCGCTAGTGTCTCAGACACTCTTCTTCCATCTTAGGGTCGTATTCAATTAGTTTCACGTATGCGATTAAGTTTCGCATGCCAGACTTTTTGCCTACATCGCGTATTTTAGCTGCGGAAACTTATTGTGTGCGTACCTCAGGTTCGCCCTATTCAATTCCAAAAGACGTGAAAACGGCAACATGCAAAGTCAGAACAGGCAAAAAGTGGTGTCAGAGTCGGGGAAATCAGCCTGAACCCCACAAAAAGATGCAGAAACATTGGGGATCAATGTAGTAGTGCTCAATTAGTCCTAATAAAACTGTTTGGGGTACTTAAGTTTGCACAAATGCCTCTAACTAGCGTCTTTGCACAAGTGGTGAAGTATAGCATAAAGCAGTTTTTTTAGGAGAAAATAATAAGTAGTTCTGTCAAATTTGGGGTACCTGAAAATGGTAATGTCTCTAAAGTGTAGTTTTAATGAAAGTGAAATTCCTTCCTCATAAAATCACCTGCAATCCCAAAAACACTTGACCCCTTGTTAGAGCACCCCCAGAACCTTATTTCACTAGTTTGCAAACTTGTCCCCTCACTTTGTGCTTTTTCACCCCCAAATTCAAAGAACTTTTTTGGGGTGTTCCTCACTTTTTTTTTAGGGATTTTTTGACGCAGTTATCCTTTGGGGGCTGTCCCAAGGGTTCTGAGTGGTTTCCACCACTTTGCACCCCTAATTAAAAAATTTGCACTTCTTTTCTCGTGCTATTCAGAGGCAAATCTTTTTTGCCTATTACATTGCATTGACTTTCTGCGTATGTGAAAAGCGGATGGATTTGAATATGGAGATAAGTTTCCAACAGGCGAAAAGTCGCAATTGGTGATACTTTTTCGTGGATCTCGGCTTTTCGCTTCTAATTGAATACGGCCCTTAGAGTCTAAAAAAGTCCAGGTGGTAAAGTGGGAAAAATCAATGTTTTCTTCTTTTAATTCTCCACAGGATAGATGGAAAGTCCAGAGTTGTATATAAAGTGAGTGATTGTTCTTACAAGATCACCATTTTCTCAAATGGCATCTTAACTCTTTGGGGGGAATTCAATTAGCTGCAGTAAATTCCCGCACGCTAATTGATCCCCCGGGGCTATACATTAGCCCTAAGTGCGGCCGAATTGGGGATTTTTGTTCAGGACCTCAGCAGGTTCCAAAAAAAACCCCTCGATAATTAGCCTGTTTTTGGGAAGCCACCAGCAAAAACACATAGGTCCGTGAAGTTATCACAGATTCTGTGTGTTTTCATGTGAAAATAGATAATTAACGGGTTCTAATTGATTTGCCCAAAGCTAAAAACACTTTGAAAAGTCCCTTTTTTCACCCCCCAAAAATTATCAGGGCTAGTTGAATACACCCCTTTGTGTCAAATCACCAAACAGGACATGCAGAAGTAGGTTATGCTTACAGTATCAACATTTGTTCAAAGACATATATTAAATAAGTATACCAAATCACCCTGTTAAACAATTAAACAGTATATAGGTGTAGGTTATGCTTACAAATCGCCACTTGTCTGCTCCTATAACACATAGCTTTTATTCTGCTGTTTTTCTCACAAAGAAGGATGTACATGTAAAAATTTAAACCATATAAAAGCTTCTAGCTTGATAAAAAAATATGTATTATATTAAAAACATATACACAAGAAAATGACCAAATAAAAATATACAATTACAGGCACGATGTGCTGATACCGAAAAAAAACTCTTGTGGATGGACATAGAAAAAGTTCTCTCTCGGCGGTGTCCGTACATCAACAAGGGAAGGTAGTTTTCACAGTAGCAGTATCCAGATGGTGTACAATTCTGCGAGTTGCAAGCTGTAATTCTTCATTGTCGCTCCCTGTTGACATGTTTTGATGCCTTATGGTATCATTCTCAAAACGGAGGTGCCGGAGTAAACATAAGCCATTATTTAAATTAATTTCCCCCAATCATTATAGTTACAAAGTAATTAAGTTGTGTGTTCCAAAGACAGGAAGTCATGGGTAGTATTTAGTAGAAAGCATTGCTAATGCAAATGTGAGATTGCTTTATTCAAAACTGTATTCTATGTTATTTGCGAATGTCTTGCTAATTAATCATTTAATTATAGTGACCAATTCTTGTCTTTTAATGATACTGAATTAGAACCTCTATACACTCCTTCCTATACCTTCTAATATCCTGCCTATACCTTCTAAGGATGACGCTAATTTGCGTACGCAGTCATACAGTAAATAAAGACTTCAGACCTGGAATCTGTGGTTCCAAAGCACAAAGTATTATTCAAGTAAAAGTACAGTCAGTTACACGCTATTGATCCAAACACAATTAGGCGCAAAGTAATTATACAGACCCAAGTACAGTATACATGCGCAGCGCTTCCGGGCCAAATGTTAGGCATCAGCAAGAAACCCCTCGTCAATCAGCATTCAGCACGAAGACTAAGACCCAGTGTTGGAGCACACATATTTATACCCCCCAGGAATAGACAACACAATAGAGAAGTTTGTTGCTGATGCCATTGGTTCCCAAGGGGGATGCATCTGTTACAGAGCATTTAACAGGATGATTCAAATAGACACAACCCAGCCTCCAACAACTGGGGGTCTCTGGTTTCCCGCCTCATGCAACATCCTAACAGTTGTTCATATAATATACATTTTGTTGCTTGAAGTCTCTGCGGTCCATAAGTTGAGAATGCATGATGCGATCTCCACACCGATAATACCGGAATTCTGTTGAAAGAGTATGCATCAGTACAATACCAAACACGGCTTACTTATCATGTATAAAACCTTAATTACCAAATAATCTTTATTTCACAGCATTTATACTAAATGAACAAACTTAAATCTTATACTTTAAAGCTTATGGAACCTTGTATGTGAATATGTAATGTGTGAGTATGCGGGGTTTGATATAAGGACGCTAGTTAACTTGGGACAGATGTGTGCGCATTAAGCTAATAAACAGCGTTTTCATTCAGGGTCTTATGCATTCGCTAATATGCGACTAGTTAACAGCGCAATTGTGCCTATTAATGTGTATATGAGAAATGGTGAAAGATGCAATCGCATGGTGCTAATAGTAATATCGCCATATGTACTTAATTGTGAGTTTATCTAAAATGGCGCTTGGGCGGCCATTTGCAAAATGGCGTCTTGCGATCTCATTTCCAAGATGGCGTCTTGCGGCCAGTCGCAAGATGGCGTCGCTGCGATTCAATTTTAAACTGATCTTGTCTCAGCCAATAATCCAACTTCCACACTTTATTTAAGGTTTAATATAAAAAATTAATCTAAAAATACTTTCCAAAAATACATTTTGTCTCGCGTTGCCTGTGGTTAGTTGGGGGAACCCTTGCCCTTCTGCCAGGGTGTTGTCTAAGTTGAGAGTTGCTGCCACAGGAAAAAGTGATAAAGAGGTAACTCCAGTTTTCACCTCACCACACGATCTGTATTCTCTCTCTGGGTATTACACTTGGCATCACAAATAGGATACACAGAGTCCAAAGCAAGCTGCAGCCACTATGCAGACAAGATATAATGAACTGAGCATCATGTAGAAGACAATGTCGCATGGAGAAACAGAGGAGCTTCTGTTATGACTACCTGTTCTCCAAATCACCATGTCATACTATTTTGGAACCCCCAATGTCCACAGTCCTGGGTTGAGTACTTTCAGTGAATTCACTGTCAAAATCCAGTCTATCCTCTGTCTGTACCCACTATCAGTGCAACAGCAAATAGAGATTCTGATCCGATAGCTGTAAGGCCCTGCTCTGATAGAGATACTTCATGGCCGGTGGAAGAAAGAAACAGTAATCCTCACCCTGAATCCACCAGCTACCACACAAAACACAAGACCAGTGCAAGAGCTTAAGATGCACTTTTACACAAGAAAGCAGTATGACTTTACCCTCAGTTTTCGAGCCCTACAGGACTTTGATCTAACAGTCTGATCAGCAGATGTGGTACTAATTAATCAGTTTATTGTGAAGGTGCAGATACGACTTATTTGGCTACAGTCCACAAATAGCTCATTTTTCAACTTCTAATAAACTGCCTTTAAAGTGGTAGGAATGTTCCCGGATCAAGAAATGTCCTTTCCTAAGATGCTGAAGTACAAAAAAAAGAAATACCCTCCAGAGACAAAGTAGCAGGGTATCACGAGTCTAAGTACACCAGAAGAAGTTGTAGTACAGTGAACACAGGTCCCTAGAACCAATCCACCCAGTGCTATAATAGGCAAGTTGCTTAACTGTTCCATGGCACATCTGGAATGTGCTGGCTGTTGCAGAATTTCACAACAGTGCTGTGGAGATACAGACTGTTGCTTCAATAGAAGACAGCAAAATGATTCCAGTTCGGGTTCCCCACTGAGCACTAGAAGATGCCTCTCAGACCATGGCTGGTCTATATGTAGGCATTGCAATAAAATTGGCCATATTGAAAGAGCCTGGGATCAGTTGGAGCCTTTAAAAGCAAACATTCCGAGGTCATTAGAAGGACAGCCCAGATATACAGGTCCATTTCCTGTTGTCCATAATCAAATGAAAGCAGTTGTTACACCAGCTACAGACTGTATAATCCTCAATCCAGAGCAAGAAAAGTCTTGCAAAGTTGTTTGGTTTATTGTTCTAGAAGGCTATGGCTTTATCAATTGAAATTACTTAAAGAAAGATATATTTGTGCACTACACTGTCATTTGGAAGAATAATTCTAGAAAGTTTCTCCGAAGCCTGGGAGAAGGAGAGATTGTCGAATTTATGTTGAGCATTGAGAAAAGTGTGTAGCAGTAGCAGTGAATGTGACTGGTCCTGGTAGTGCTCCATTTTAAGGTGGCAGATATGCAGTTGACCATGACCAACATATTACCTTACTAACTATACTATACCAACTTTACCCCAAATGTGGATAAACTGGCTCTTCACCAACAAGAATAATTTCACAATAGTCCTACAAGCACTCTTTTATGCAATTGGGCTTTCAATAATCAACATGCTATAGCCTTATCAACTGTATGCAGTGCTGTAAAAGGGTGGCAGTGCACCCTGTGGTAGCCTCGCCCCCTAAGTTGTGATATCATGATGTCAAGCCCTAGTGGGCAGAGCTGCCAGCTCAGGGAAGTAGAGCACTGCCCGTAGCATCCTTTGGATGCTCCGAGCATGCATCCTGCAGTGTACAGTGTATGTATTCCTGGAACAAATCCTACTTGATCTTTATATAGTATATTAGTACTGCAAGTAAGAGTTTTAACCAAATTGCCATTTTTTTTAGCAAATAATTGTCAATCTACATTTAATAGGTGCATAAGTTTATAGCTAGAGAAATAGGTGATAGTTCTTTAATTATTTGGTTATAACTGTTTTATGTGCTACAAAAAACTGCAATAAGTTTTTTTTGTTTCTGAAATTATGTGTATATTACCTAATAAAGGCTATCAAAGACTTAGAGAACAAAGGGACTTATTAATGAGACTTCAAGTAACCAAGTCTGAAGGAGACTTACCATGACTTGCTTTCCTTGACATGACCATAAGCATTAACTCTGAAGTGCAAAGCTACCCTGCAATCTGCAAGAACAGTGGGTCACCCATGGCTCCAACTACAAACAACGGTACAAAATACCATTTCCCCCATTCAAAATTTTTCTTGACTTTGTACACCAGCAAGCTAAGACTGGTGTACAGGACTAATCTTAGTTTTTACTATCTTTTTAAGTGCTACCCAATGCTTCCTAACCAATGCAAAATGTCAGTCACAGTTCCCAAAACGAATGTGTATTTTCCAGATTCTTTCCGCAAGTATGCCAGCTCTATCCACAAAGAGACCAGAGAAAAAGATCCTGGCAAGCAGTGTCCTCTACATCAAAGACCACATCCTCTCCTGAAAAGCAGAACCTTCCAAGAGAAGTTCCTGGAGAACCTCAAAGCATTCCTAAGGGAAAATGGCATATGTTACAAGTACTGCTCTTCAACATGCCAATTGTCCAAGGACTGTAGATTGTGACAGCACAAATCACAACACAGCTCTACACCCTGGGTCTCCCCCATGGACTTTACTACTCAGTCACAGTGGCACTAAGCATGGTGGGGAGCACAGTTTAGAGAAAAGGAAAACTACTGTAGTTACACCAGAGCTAACTCTAGAGTGTACTGAAGTTTGCAGGGAAGCCATAAGCGGCAGATATTGCTCCTAAAAGGCCAGGGAGGAGAGCTACTGGCTATACAGTTGAGGCTGTAGACAGAAAACATGCCTACCCTTAACTATCACTGAATACAACCAGATCCCAAATAACAGGTCTGGAATTCCTACACCAGAAGCAGGTATTCATCCTGCACATTTGAAACATATATCATCAGATCATAACATCAGAACTAGACCATCAAGCCCAGACAATTGTACTCATAGAGAGAGATAACTTAAGAGTCCACAAATGACTAAACCTAGGGTGGGTCATAATAGGAGATGTACACAAACCAGTTTCTGTTAACAGCATGCTTACATGTACTTTAAAAAATAGACGCTCTTCTCTTTTCCAGCCATGTCACTATCACTTTCTCATAAAGGAACTGCCGCACCATCTTCTCATAGGCTCTTCTAGTGACAACCACAAAAATAATCTGGGATACAGTCTTCCAAAGAACAAAGAGGAATGATCAGGTGGAAATGTCCATCTAGGGCAATCTATTCTTGGAAATAATGGAGATAGTCAAGATGAGGCAAACAGCTGGGTTGCACCTTTCCCCTTTAAAACCCACAAACATCACCTACCTAACAACATTAACAAGTACTTAAAGACTTCTCTTCACTTAAATACAACTTTCAAAGAATACCACAGATATGATATCACAAAATATTTAAGAACAGTTACAGAGATAGCTCAGATCCTCAAAGTTACATAGGATTGCTTCTTCTTGCCAGTGTTTGGAGTATACCACCCCAAGAAACCAGGTCAGATTAGATTTGTGTTTGATCCCAGTGCCATGTTTGAATGTATCTCTTTAAGTGATGTTCTCCTGACAGCACCAGACTTTAACAATAAACTTCTCTCAGCTCAGAAGGGTGAGCTAGAGTACAGTTCAGATGTTAAACAAATCATAGAAAAAGATTTCTACATGGATGACTATTTAAAATCTTTGCCAACAGATGAGACTGCAATCAGCCTCCTCAAGAGATCTCAGGAAATGCTTGGCTGTTCAAATCTCAAGCTTCACAAAATAGCTTCCCAACAGCAAAAGAGTGATGGAAGATTTTCCTTACCAAGATCATACTAATAATTTAAGGGATTTGGATTTAGCAACTGATTCTCCACCAGCTCAATGTAGCCTTGGGCTTTTATGGGACTTAAAATCCGACTCCTTTACCTTCCCTAATCCTAACCCTACAAATCATGGAAAATCATTAAAAACTGTGTGTCAACCTTTTCTGTGTTAAAATTTGCATGTAGACATTTTGACCATGTTGACGTTTTGACCCTGTTGACCTAAGTCCATGTCCACATTTGACTGTTGATCTTTTGACCCTATCAACCTTTTGTCCCTGTTGACCTATTGCTTGTCGACCATCTGGTGTCGACCTATTGACTATCTATGTACTGTCTATCTACTATCCGGATACCGCCACTGCCACAACACTCCCACGACACTACTACAAGTCAGGGTTGTTACATGCAATCAATTTGCCACTGCCCAGTTCACATCTTGACACAACCCTATTTTCAGGAAAGACAGATCCAATCACACAACTGGACTCTGCGCTAATAAGTAATGTGAAATGGCAGAAAATAAATGTAGTCAGGACTCGATCATAAATTTAAAAAGTCTTTTATATATTTTTAATTCAGTGTAACCATTATAACAGTAATTCTATTATAAAAATATTCCACGTAATATTACTAAAACGATGCTAAATGTCTGTTGATCAATAAATAACAATTCCAAAAACCTGAGTATTTCGCTTAAATCCTTTAGCTGATGAAATAGTGTAAATGTGTAGACTGGTGCCGTCAGATGTTTTATGCTGTGTAGACTCCACAAGTAGTAATCACTGGTAAATAGCAAAGTTACTTGTATAGATAGCCCAAATTTTAGCCCATCCAATCGCAGCTCAGCTAGGACATGTCAGATATATATAACCAGGGGTGCCGAGAGGGGGGGGCGGGTAGAAATTACCCGGGCATGCTGGAGGGGCCTGGCAGGGGCCCGGGTCCGGTACTGGTCCCCCCCTCTTTCATCACAGCAGCCCAGCACACGCTGCTGTGTGCTGGGCTGCACTGGGAGACTGCTCATGGCTGCTCTGAAGCAGCCACAGCAGACTCCTATGCCTGTGGGGGGCAACGATCAAGCTGATCGCGCCCCCCACTGGTTATTCGCCGGGCTGAGGGGGCTCAGAGCGCCCCGGCGCTGCAAAACTCGTTTTTTTCCTCGAAGGGGGCATGGCCACGCCTCCCGCGATTAGACCATGCCCCCTATACCCGGGCCCGCCGTGGCTCTCGGCGGGCCTGTATATAACTGCTCACCCCGTCAGATGAATCTCCGTCCTGGAGGGGTTTTGTTTGCACCTCAACTGAGGGCTGCCTTGAGCCTGTGAATCACAGCCGGCTGCCAATGGATAATGGGCCTGATTCAGACCCGCTCGTGAGCGCTGAGCGCTCGCAAGCGGATCGATGTTGGCCCAGTGCGCATACGCATGACGGACCCGGCTCCGTCGTTCGCATGCGTGAGACCCGGATAGCGATGGCCAAGCCGTCACTATGGGTCTCGTACCAAAGGGGGCGTGCTGTCGATGGTGAGTGACACCTCCTACCACAAGGGTCTTTTCGCAAGCCCGATGGTCACGATGGTCTTGACCACTTGCGACCACCTTTTTGGCCGCTCGCTATAGCTGTGGGTGGTTACCCACAGCTATGCGAGCGGCCGGGAGGCCGCTCTAAAAAAAGAGAAGGACGGACCTGATTCAGAGAGAGCGCTCTGTCAGAGCGAGCGCCATGATTATGCTAAAAACCTCTATTGATTGCAAAATTTTATTGCATTTATATATATTATTAATAATTTGGAGTTGTGCACCTGAGATTTTGTCTGTTTCTGTGCCTGCAATTAGTCTCATCAGGTAGCACCTCCCATCATATATATAGTCAGGTTGTGCAGTCCAGAAATTTTTTCCATATACTCCATTTAATGTGCTTTATTGCACATCTGAGGGAAAGGAGATGCGCCCATTCTGGACTAGCACCCTTCCTTATTGGTTTAAAAGCATGGAGTATGGTAATGTATATGCACACTGTATTAGGCACAATTCTAGGTAAGTCCTACAAGTTATATACTGTAGTGCAATTTTGGTTCATTTTTGGGGCGTGGGTCCCCCTGGATTGCGTTGGTTGGTCTGTCTCAGGGCACTGCATTATAACACATTTTCCTTTATAACACATTTTAACCCTTCACTGTGTGTCTAATATATATGTACTTCACTTTTTTATTTTCATTCTTTATATGCAGCTGCAGCTGCTCCTAACTATCTCTTTCCACTGCACTTTTCTTACTATGGTGGTGCCCTGGGGCGGCTTAGCTGGGCCGGTTTTGGGGGGTCCTGCGCTCTGGATTTGAACCTTAGTATGTTAGGGACCTACCCGAAAGAGGTTACCTGGATATGGTGGGTAGGCCCATAACCTTGGCCATGATTATGCTAAAAACCTCTATTGATTGCAAAAGTTTATTGCATTTATATATATTATTAATAATTTGGAGTTGTGCACCTGAGATTTTGTCTGTTTCTGTGCCTGCAATTAGTCTCATCAGGTAGCACCTCCCATTATATATATAGTCAGGTTGTGCAGTCCAGAAATCTTTTCCATATACGAGGTTATGTGCTATGTCTGGAAGTAGATACCATAGTAATATGTTTTGTTTGCTAGAAACCAAAGCTCTATTTTGCCCTGAGCAAAATATCTGAGACACAATACTGAGCCAGGAGAGTTGTAAATGTAGACTTACATTGTAAAAATTGTAAGTCTCAGGTTGTAACAACATGAAAAACAAAGCTTTGTGTGTTCCAAATATAAGCAATTATCAATGAAGCCAGTCATTATTCCAGGATAACCAGTCATAGCACACAAAGAGATGAGCAAAACCCTGGAGAGTTGGTTCACTAAGAGATTTGTTTCACCTGTGGAAAATTTAGAAGTCATATGTAAGATTCCCATGCTACTTCAGGATTCTGATTGTGAGGCCTGGCTGTCCTCACCTCACAAGTTTCAGTTCCTAACACACCTATTGAACCTTTTTCAGTCAGTGTTTATTTTACAATATGGTAAATGAAGGGGGGGAGGGATGCGCTAATCCACTATTATATGATTGGGGTTATTGCAGCTTGGTGTAAGCGAGGGCACTACAAAACCTCACTAATATATATGTGGTGAAGCGAAGGAGAGGGAACACCTAGCGCATATAACACCCTAGTTAATCAGATAATAGACAAATGAGTGGTACTACTTCATCATCCAATCAATCAATATACATATGTATTGCAGCCCCACAAAGGGTATCTCCTGCAATATAGTCAATAAATATTATAAAAATGATTAGGTCTATTCCCAATTAAATAAATACATACAAAATAAATATATAAAATAAATTTTATTTAAGATATTGAAAATTAATGAAGACTGAAATTGATACAGTGCTAATCAATTATATAATGAAATTTAGATAAATATTGTCTATTGTCACAATTTGAGGCACCTTGTGTGCCTATACCTATGATAATGACTGTATAAAACGGACAGCATGCCATATGTAATAAAGGCTACACAATTGCTGGAACTAGTACCGGTATACAACAAATAACATAGGACGTTACAAACGTTACACTACAAACAACATATATAT
Source organism: Taudactylus pleione (assembly GCA_031769625.1). NCBI lineage: Eukaryota > Metazoa > Chordata > Amphibia > Anura > Myobatrachidae > Taudactylus > Taudactylus pleione. Next base: position 25,025,230 of record JAUIMM010000113.1, on the reverse strand, counting down.
TGTGCTTGCCTTAAGCAATACGCTAGATAGCGTTTTACTTGCTCTGCAATATAGAGCTAGTCCTGGTTAAGCTCAGCACAGTGTGGCTGTACTTCTTAAAGTCAATACTGCGTTCCAGTGTCTAGGAGGGATGATGCTGTCACCCCTGATCAGTGTGGGCTGTGGTCGCCTCTTATCCCTTTACCGGATCTGCTATCCTGAGGAAGCCTGAAGGCGAAACGCGTAGATCGCAGATTCACTGATCCTGACAGGAGCTGCACAAGCCACACAGTGCTCACCGCGGCCATCTTGGAAAGTCTGCCGGCAGACAAACCCACTTCAGAGGACTCTGAGGAACCGTTTCCGATTATCAAGAGGAAGAAGGTAATCATACACCCTGCGGTAAAGGGATATTTATTTTGGATGTATTTATTTCATTGGGAATAGACCTAATCATTTTTATAATATTTATTGACTATATTGCAGGAGATACCCTTTGTGGGGCTGCAATACATATGTATATTGATTGATTGGATGATTAAGTAGTACCACTCATTTGTCTATTATCTGATTAACTAGGGTGTTATATGCGCTAGGTGTTCCCTCTCCTTTATTTTCCAATAGTCCACAGAGACTGCATTGATTATGGTGGTCAATGAATTGACCTCTGTTAAATGTAAAGGACACTTGTAATTCTCCTTGAACACTCTGTTGCATATGACACTGTTGACCATTCACTTCTCATAAAAAATGCTGCATTCCCTAGGTCTTCAGGACACTGCCCTAGCCTGGTTCTAATGCTATTTATCAAACCACTACTTCAGTGTTCATTTTGTTATCATCATCATGATCTTCATCAAAGTTCACTTATAAAGCACCACAGATTTTGCAGATACAACACACATGAAATCAGTTTCCCCGGCTCCACCTCCTCTTCATTTTTTCTATCAGGTGGAGAACCAAAACATTCAGTCCAAGGACCTTGCCCTACTCCTCTATATAACACTTTTCTTAAAAAGCTAAAAAGCTTTTTTGAATTTCAATATCACCTCTATTGTGGATATTAATCAAATGTATATATCCTGTCCAGATCACTTTACTGACCGTCTTTCTGTCATTTCATCTTGTATGTCCTCCACCATATCAAACACAATATTTCAAAAACATATCCAATAATCTTTCCACCAGGGAACATAAGCCACTTACCTGAAATACTTATTTGTGGTGACAATACAACAGAGCCCTACCATGCAAGATGGCTGACTAGGTGTATCAGAGTATTGGGATTACAAATGTGAAATAATAGCACACAGAAATAATGTCGCCTGACACAAAATATGTAATAAATGATTGTACTTAGTTTTAACAAATAAGGCTAACATAAATAAATAATGATGTTTCTGGATCTGTACAAGAAACCCTGAGTAATCCTACCCTGGGTTGAATCGCACATCAGTTCTAAGACAATCTTCAGACTGAGGAGAGGAAAGATGTCTCTTTATTCATTAAAATGTAAAAAATCTCCCCACCCTGTACATTCCTATATACCTTCTTAAATCTCACATAAATAATTATAATCTAATACCAAATTCAGATAGTATATGACAGTTTTTGGTGTGTTTGTATGTAATGCCCCAATTTTGCTTTATTATTCTGTTAGTGCCCAATTGTAATGCATTATTGAGTTTGCAGCTTATTTATTGACTGCCGCCTTATAGCACTAACTATCGGCCCCTGGTTTGAGAAAGCCTGAACGGCGAAATGCGCGTCACAGGACACGTGAGTATCAGCTGAGTCTAGCTGATCTCCCGGCCAGCATCTGACCAGCCCCGCTGTACATCGCGGAGGCACCGCTCAGGTATTGTGAGTATCAGCTGTTCCCAGCTGACCCCCTGGAAGGTGTCTGCATAGGCCTGGTGTATGATGCGGGGACACTGCAAAGACATCAAGCACGTCCCCATTATTCTTACCTGATTGTTTCCACTGTGACATTCATGCCTTATATTTACCAACAAGACATACTTGGAGTGTTTTTTTGGATGTCCTTGTGAGCTCAATATTTTCTTACATCCTAGGTGCATCCTTCCCTAGCCCCCAGTAGTACACTAGGAGTAGTTTACTTGTATATGTGGTTTAGGATACCTATTAATTTGTTTGATATTACCAATGTAGGGAGAAATGTTGTGTATCTTAGGTATAGAACCATAACAGGCTTGGACAACTCCAGAGAATCATGTGTTTATTTTACATAGGATTGACAACTGGGGATATCAGTGCTAATGGAATCTGTCTGGTGCAATAATTACAATACCCTAATATTAGAATTGCAAACTATATAATTATGGTGTATTAAACAAATATTCTAATAAGGATTTGCATATGTAATAAAGGGTTATACACTCAGATGCCGGCTGTAGAATACAGCTTGTGCATATGGATGGCGTACATGGCTACATAATAATATTTACTGTTACAAGCGTATTTAATAAATTCGCCTTTTTTTCCACTGCTAACAGCAGGGTATGGAATATATCAACATAAAAGTACAAATATTGAATGGTAATCGCACTTTTGAATGTGTTGCGGCCATACTTTAATGTATTTAAGCCAAGGTGCAGATATCGTCTATCACCCTTAATTTACTGTGTTGCAGTTATATATGGTTCAGAATACTGTGGTGCTGACTAATTAATTTTTTAAAACAGTATATATGTTGTGGACTGTTTTCTTGTTTTATGTCTTGTTCCAGTCTTTTTAAGTGCATATAAAATAAAAGTTATATTTTACAAAAATTTCTGAGAACTATATAATAAGAGTGCCCCCACAAAGGAGTTTCTGTCTGTTATCCTACTATATAGGGTTACTTTTTTTTCGGTATATACTGCTTTACTCCAGGGGAGCACCACCAACTGAGTAATGGGAAAAGGATGTTTTTTTCCCTTAAGTCAATGTGATATAGATGTTGGTTCTTTGATTTCTTTAGACTGTATCAAATCTTGAGTCCTCTCTGTGTTCTTTTGTATGTCAATAGCACTACATCTAAGGTTTACATTGTAAAGATATATTGCTTATATATTGTAACAAAATATAAATAAACGTCTGATTTCTTTTAAGCCAATAATTCATTCTGAAAGGTTATTTCTAATCTAGTATAGAATCACGTAAGAATAAAAGAGACAGAATACTACTATTGGGAGGCACTCAAGTCAGATTTAATTTATTAATTAAAACTTCTTCTTTTGGTATACAAATAAAATATTTAATCTGATATAAAAGTACATTAGCGATATATTAAAATATAAAGGTTAAAGAGAATTGTGTAAAATTGTGAAATTTAAAACGAAAGGGGGCTCTGGTAATTCTAGTTGCCAAATTATATTTGGTGTATCCATCTACTATGGTTTGTAGAAACACAGTTGTGATTTGTTACATATTAATTATTCATTTTCTTGTTGTTATGCATTATATATGTAGCCGTCAAGTGTCAAATATTATATTTAGCATAGTGATCATTCCCCTATGGTATTGATTGCTACACTGAAAGGTGGCTATTGTTGTCACCTTAAAATGTGCTTTTCTTCCATAGATTACCACAGAAAATCTTGCTCCTGAACAGCATTGGCTCCTACCTTCTTGCTTGAAGGGGTCTGTCTCTGCCACTGGTCTGGCCGGCCGGGTCCCTGTGCCTGCGCAATGGATCTGGCAGGCGGTGTGACGGAACATGCACACAAGCGGCGGTAGCACCACACATGTGCATAAGACCGGCTTCTAAGGATTGCATTGGCTGTAGCCCCTAAAAACCGGGTAAGGCTGCCCAAAAGCTGAGCAGTGGCTACCACTTGAAACCACTCTCTGCTTATCGCAGCCCAGACTGGCAGTTCCAGAAAACTCCTCCCCCTGTGGCTGTCTATCCTGTGTGTGATTGGTAGGTAGCTCTTCCAATGGGAAGCCACTGCCAGTCATAGTGTAACCAGTGCAGTCGCAGACTGCAACTGGCTCACTGAGGTGATGGATTTTACTGGAGGGGCTGCATCCCTGCAACCCCTAGGTAAAATTTGCCACTGCTCCTGAATAATACAGTATGTGGAGGACCAAGAGTTGTGATGAGAGTACTATAACATCAATTATTTAGTTCAAATAAATATAGTTCTGTTCTTTATTGAAGATTTGTGGAACTATAAGTGCCAGCATGCACTATAATTGGTGCCCTCATCATGAAATTACTTATTTAGCCCACAACATTTATAAATTAATATTGCCCCTATTAACATTGAAATTATATAGATACCTGCGGGCTGATTCAGAATTGCCAGCTATCCCGCTATGAGCGCAGTTGGCCCATGTTTTAAGTACTGTGCATGTGTCTGAGTCGCACTGTGCATGTGTCCCAATTTGTACTGCACAGAGATGCAGAAAGAATTTGGACGTAGGGACTGTGGATTTTACTGGGCAATCCAGAGAGGTAACAGGGGGGTGGTTAGGCAGATGCGGGCATGGAGTGGGAGTGACGCTGCATCTAAAGATGCACAGCCACTCACTCAGGAGGCCGCTCGCTCAGGAGGCTATGTTTAAACGAAGAAACTGCACTTGCCATAGGGCTGGTGCAAGTTTTGGTGGTGCACTGATGGTGCGTCTAAAGATGCACCGAGAAGGATTTCCACAGGCGCAAGATGCTTCAAGTGGGCGTCTCAGTTTTGAACAAGTCGGACGTGCATTAGCATAAAAACGCGGCTGCGCAAAAAGACATCTATGTGCGACTCACAATCAGCCCCTTATGGAGTTTGAATCAAATCTGCCTGGACTTAAAATGGCAGGAGCCGCTACTGGTCCTTGGAGCTTACAGTGTACATTCACAAAAATGAAAAGCACAAAAAGTACTGGTGCCAGGATAGAGGTAGTATAAATATAGTGCACACCAATAAACGGATATGAGAATAATGTAAAAAATTTTAATGTAACAACCAATTATAAAATGGATACAGTTCAGTGTGAGAGATAGGCATTCTATAACAGGTAAGACCAATAACAAAAAAAAAGAGATTGCATGTAACAAAATCTAGAAAAAACGGAAAAATATAGAATAATAAAAAATGGTCAAAAATAAAAAAAGACATAAAAAATCAATGAAGCAGAATAAGTCCTTCTAATATGGACACTGATGGATGAATGAATGGATCGATATATGGGAATAAATTAACCAATGAACTGAAGTTAATAACAATGTCGAGCGCAACAACCAATAGAGCAAATAAAACAGTCTCTAGTTAGGTAGTAGCGTGATTGCATAAAAGCCAGTCAGAAGCAGAGCTAAGTAAAGTTCAGTTAGTAAATGCTGCAAGCCTGGTGCTAATGTGTTCAAATGCGTGTTTATTATTTATTAACAGTTTCTTATATAGCGCAGCATATTACGTTTCGCTTTAAAATTTGAAACAACAGCCCGTGGTGGCAAGCTCCGGTCAAATAAGCACAGCAGGCCTCACCTTATAGTGCAGTCCTTCAATGGGAAACTGTACTGTTATGTCTGGTGTGGCCACCTGATCCAAACTGATCACCGTCAGGGTCTAAAACAATGTAAGAAGATGAAGAGGCAGCAACACTGTTGCTGCTGGAGCTGAGACTAATATTTCCCATGAAAAGAGATAGACCACTAGTGCTACTGGAGCCAGGGTCATCTGCTGACCGGTAATCCCGGTAGAGTAGTTGGTAGTGGTACCAGCAGTGTCCCATACTGTGCAGCTGTGCACGTGGCTGTCCATGAGCATGTAGGAGGCAAAGTCCCTGACGCATTTTGTCGTCATTAATTACCATAATCATATGCCATATTATTATCTAATATGTATATAAAATAAAAAGAACTGTAGAAATGGACATGGACATGATTATTACTACTATTATTATTTTGCGTCACAAGGGGTCCGCAGTACCTTATAAAGTGCATAAGCAGAAACAGAACAAATCAAACAAAAAATTGCAAAAGACTTACAGTATAAAACATTGTAAAACACAGGATAGAAGCTATATAAACATTGCCGCATATGCAGTCATAATGCCCACATAAGCAGCATTGGCTGACCCCAAAGGTTTGGTGTGGTTGTGAGCAGTGGGGGGGGTAATGGTATAAGTGAGAGAGGGAAAAGCACATGACGGAAGAGGGTCCTGCTCATGAGACCTTACAATCTAAAGGGAAAGGAAGTAAACAAGATATAGGGAACCAGGTGTATGCTGTATATAACATGAAGGACTGAACAGGGATTCATACATTGAAAAAAGTAATTGAAGAAATGCTTAAATATAGCAAAGTAAAGGATTAAAGAAACTGACATATAGGTTACATAATAGATTGGGGAAACTAGTGTTTCAATACTTACATAGTTACTTTGGAGTAGGGGTGAGCGGGTTCGGATTTCTGAAATCCGAACCCCCCCGAGACCCCCCGATCCGAGGCCGATCCGAGTCAGGCTCGACTTTTCCCGCCTGACTCGGATCTGAAATCGAGGCAAACCGTCATCATCCCGCCTTCCAGGTCTCGCGGGTTTTGGATCCTATATAAGGTACCCGCGTCGGCACCATTTTCTCACTCGGCTGTGGACAGTGAAGAGCAGGGGCTGGCTGGCAACTTTTAGCCTGGGGGGCAAATGCATGCAGGCGGCCCTGGCAGAGTAGTGTGTAGCCACGGTGCCCGAAGAACGTGCGTGCTACGGCGCCGCCCCCCCTCAAGTGTTTCAGGGAGGAGGCGGGTCCATATGGGATTAATGTAAGGCAAAAATAAAGATTAGGGGCAGCCCCCTGTCGTAGTGCCCATATGCAGTGCCCCCGTGTGCCACAGGAGATAACACCCTTATGCAGGCCTCCAGTAGTGCCCCCAGTAGTGATCCCCCCCTATGCAGTGCCCCTTGTGCCCCCAGTAGTGGTCCTCCCTGTTCAGTGCCCCTTGTGCCCCCAGTAGTAGGCCCCTTATATAGTGCCCCCAATAGTGGTACCCCCTATGCAGTGCCCCCAGTAGCAGTCCACCCCCCCATGCAGTGCCCCCAATAGTGGTAACCCTTATGCAATGTCCCTTAAATAGTGGCCCCAGGTGTAGTCTCCCCCCTATGCAGTACCCCCAGTATTGCCCTTTATATAGAGCCCCCAGCAGTGGTCCCTCGCAGTGCCCCCAGTGGTAGTCCCCTCCCCCTATGTAGTGCCCCTAGTAGTAGTCCCCACCCCCCTATGCAGTGCCCCTAGTAGTAGTCCCCTCCCCTTGTAGTGCCCCCAGTAGTAGTAGTAGTCCCCCTTTGTAGTTCCCCCAGTAGTAGTCCCCCCCCTTGTAGTGCCCCCATAGTAATCCACCCCCCTGGTAGTGCCCCCAGTAGTAATCCCCCCTGGTAGTGCCACCATAGAAATCCCCCCCCTGGTAGTGCCCCCATAGTAATCCCCCCCTGGTAGTGCCCCCATAGTAATCCCCCCCTGGTAGTGCCCTCATAGTAATCCCTCCCTTGGTAGTGCCCCCATAGTAATCCCCCCCCCTTGGTAGTGCCCCCATAGTAAACCCCCCCTTGGTAGTGCCCCCATAGTAATCCCCCCCCTTGGATATTACCCCCATAGTAATCACCCCCCTTGGTAGTGCCCCCATAGTAACCCCCCCTTGGTAGTGCCCCCATAGTAATCCCCCCCTTGGTAGTGCCACCATAGTAATCCCCCCCTTGGTAGTGCCCCCATAGTAATCCCCCCCCCTTGGTAGTGCCCCCATAGTAATCCCCCCCCTTGGTAGTGCCCCCATAGTAATCCCCCCCGTAGTAGAGAGAGACTTAATAAAAAAATAAAAAAAAAACACTTACCTGAAACTCCCGCTCCTGGTCCCGACGCTTCCACCGGCTCCTCTGGCCGCTTTGCATTATGGGAGAGATGTCGTCATGACGACGGCTCTCCCATTACCCACTGCGGGAGCCAGAAGATGGCTCCAGCAGTGGGAGCAGCAGCAGCCGATGAGAGTCTGACAGACTCTCAGCGGCTGCTGTTTACAGCAAACACAAAGCTGCCGGCTCCGGCGGCTGTGTGTTTGTGCTGTGTAGCGCTGACCGGACTCCATCCGGTCAGCGCTACACACGCGGTGCAGTCTGTGTCACAGTGACACAGACTGCACCGGCCCGCGGCCCGCCTGACGCTGCGGCCCGTAGGGCACATGGCACCCTGCCCCCCGGCCCAGCCCGCCACTGGTGAAGAGGGAGGGTGGGAGTTAGGGCTGGCTCGGCTGTGTTGTGTTGTAGTGTAGTGTAGTGCAGTGTAGTGTTGTGCTGTGCTGTGCTGCGCTGTGCTGCGCTGTGCTGCTGTTGTCCATAGTGGCTGTATCCACTACTTCAAAGTCCATAGGGGATGGCTGGACTGTGTTGTTCAGTCAGTTGTCCATAGGGGTTGTGTCCACTCCAAAGTCCTGTGCAGTGTCCCAGTCCTAAAGGGGTGCTGTAGTGTTGTCCAGGGTGTGTTCTGTCCGTCAGCGGTGCTCCCTCCAAGTGCTAAAAAAATAAATATTTTTTCTGTGTTTGTGAATTGTGTGCACTGTGGCTGCACGTGCATCAACAATGGACCAGCGCCAAGCGTGCGCCTGTGTCCCATAAGTAAAAGGCCGGCTGGCTTGTCCATTAAAGGGTGCTGTAACCCCCAAAGGGCACTCCAAACAAAATAAAAAAATATTTTCTGTGTTTGTGAATTGTGTGCGCAGTAGCCGCACGTGCATCAACAAAGTAGTGCCAAGCATGCGCCTGTGTCCCATAAATAAAGGGCCGGCTGGATTGACCGCTAAAGGGTGCTGTAACCCCCAAAGGGCACTCCAAACAAAATAAAAAAATTAATTTTTTTGTGTTTGTGAATTGTGTGCGCAGTAGCCGCACGTGCATCAACAAAGTAGTGCCAAGCGTGCGCCTGTGTCCCACAAATAAAGGGCCGACTGGATTGACCGCTAAAGGGTGCTGTAACCTCCAAACAAAATAATTTTTTTTTCTGTATTTGTGAATTGTGTGCACTGTGGCTGCACGTGCATCAACTAAGGAGCAGCGCCAAGCGTGCGCCTGTGTCCCATTAGTAAAGGGCCGGCTGGCTTGTCCATTAAAGGGTGCTGTAACCCCCAAAGTACACTCCAAACAAAAAAAAATATATTTTCTGTGTTTGTGAATTGTGTGCACTGTAGCCGCACGTGCATCAATAAAGGAGCAGCGCCAAGCGTGCGCCTGTGTCCCATAAGTAAAGAGCCAGCTGGCTCATTTCTTAAAGGGTGGTGTAACCCACAAAGTGCACTACTCTCCAGCAAAAATAAAAAAATATTTTCTGTGTTTGTGTGCGCCTTAGCCGCATGTATATATCAATATAACATAAATGGAGGACCAAACTTTCTCCGATAAAAATAAAATAGGGAAAGATCAAGAACCACTTCCTCCTAGTGCTGTTGCTGCTGCTGGGAGTTGTTCATCATCCCAGAAAGGAAGTAGGAACACCACTACTTTTACTAAACAATTGACCATCCAACAGTCCCTAGCGAGGAGGATGAAGTACGACAGAAGTCAACCTGAAGCAAAACGTATTGGTGTTAGACGTGCGTCCGGTATCCGCCATTAGTGCAGTGGGATTTAGACAATTGATGGAGGTAGTGTGTCCCCGGTTCCAAATCCCATCTAGATTCCACCTGCATCCTCAAAGCAGCAGCGACAAGCGTGCGTCTGTCTGTTAAAGGGTGGTGACACCCTCAAAGTGTGCTCCACAAACAATAAAAAAATTCTTCTTTTTTTTCTGTCTTTGTGAAATGTGTGGGCTGTAGCCACACCTGCATCCTTAAAGCAGCAGCGACAAGCGTGCGTCTGTCTGTTAAAGGGTGATGTAACCCTCAAAGTGCGCTCCACAAACAATAAAAAAATTCTTCTTTTTTCTTCTCTTTGTGAAATGTGTGGGCTGTAGCTGCACCTGCATCCTTAAAGCAGCAGCGACAAGTGTGCGTCTGTCTGTTAAAGGGTGGTGTAACCCTCAAAGTGCGCTCCACAAACAATAAAAAAATTATTTATTTTCTGTCTTTGTGAATTGTGTGGGCTGTAGCTGCACTTGCATCCTCAAAGCAGCAGCGACAAGCGTGCGTTTGTCTGTTAAAGGGTGGTGTAACCCTCAAAGTGCTCCCCAAAAAAAACATCTATTTTTTTATGTGTTTGTGATTTGTGTGCGATGTAGCCGCACGTGCATCAACACAGTAGCAGCGCCAAGCGAGCGCCTGTGTCATAAGTCAAGGGCCGGTTTGGACATCTGGTCCAGACTGAAGGACGTGCCAAGAATTTTTGACAAGTCTACTGTCACTGCATATGATACTGTCCTCAAAGCAGCAGCGACAAGCGTGCGTCTGTCTGTTAAAGGGTGGTGTAACCCTCAAAGTGCGCTCCACAAACAATAAAAAAATTCTTATTTTTTTTTCTGTCTTTGTCAAATGTGTGGGCTGTAGCTGCACCTGCATCCTTAAAGCAGCAGCGACAAACGTGCATCTGTCTCTTAAAGGGTGGTGTAACCCTCAAAGTGCGCTCCACAAACAAGAAAAAATTCTTCTTTTTTTTTCTGTCTTTGTGAAATGTGTGGGCTGTAGCCACACCTGCATCCTTAAAGCAGCAGTGACAAGCGTGTGTCTGTCTGTTAAAGGGTGGTGACACCCTCAAAGTGTGCTCCACAAACAATAAAAAATTCTTCTTTTTGTTTCTGTCTTTGTGAAATGTGTGGGCTGTAGCTGCACCTGCATCCTTAAAGCAGCAGCGACAAGCGTGCGTCTGTCTCTTAAAGGGTGGTGTAACCCTCAAAGTGCGCTCCACAAACAATAAAAAATTCTTCTTTTTTTTTCTGTCTTTGTGAAATGTGTGGGCTGTAGCCGCACCTGCATCCTTAAAGCAGCAGTGACAAGCGTGTGTCTGTCTGTTAAAGGATGGTGACACCCTCAAAGTGTGCTCCACAAACAATAAAAAATTCTTCTTTTTGTTTCTGTCTTTGTGAAATGTGTGGGCTGTAGCCGCACCTGCATCCTTAAAGCAGCAGCGACAAGCATGCGTCTGTCTGTTAAAGGGTGGTGTAACCCTCAAATTGCGCTCCACAAACAATATAAAAATTCTTCTTTTTTTTTCTGTCTTTGTGAATTGTGTGGGCTGTAGCCGCACCTGCATCCTCAAAGCAGCAGCGACAAGCCTGTGTCTGTCTGTTAAAGGGTGGTGTAACCCTCAAAGTGCTCCAAAAAATAAAAAACTATTTTTTTTATGTGTTTGTGATTTGTGTGCGATGTAGCCACACGTGCATCAACACAGTAGCAGCGCCAAGCGTGCGCCTGTGTCATAAGTCAAGGTCCGGTTTGGACATCTGGTCCGGACTGAAGGACGTGCCAAAAATTTCTGAGAAGTCTACTGTCACTGCATATGATACTGTCCTCAAAGCAGCAGCGACAAGCGTGCGTCTGTCTGTTAAAGGGTGGTGACACCCTCAAAGTGCGCTCCACAAACAATAAAAAAATTCTTTTTTTTCCTGTCTTTGTGAAATGTGTGGGCTGTAGCCGCACCTGCATCCTTAAAGCAGCAGCGACAAACGTGCGTCTGTCTCTTAAAGGGTGGTGTAACCCTCAAAGTGCGCTCCACAAACAAGAAAAAATTCTTCTTTTTTTTTCTGTCTTTGTGAAATGTGTGGGCTGTAGCCGCACCTGCATCCTTAAAGCAGCAGTGACAAGCGTGTGTCTGTCTGTTAAAGGGTGGTGACACCCTCAAAGTGTGCTCCACAAACAATAAAAAATTCTTCTTTTTGTTTCTGTCTTTGTGAAATGTGTGGGCTGTAGCTGCACCTGCATCCTTAAAGCAGCAGCGACAAGCGTGCGTCTGTCTCTTAAAGGGTGGTGTAACCCTCAAAGTGTGCTCCACAAACATAAAAAAATTCTTCTTTTTTTTTCTGTCTTTGTGAAATGTGTGGGCTGTAGCCGCATCTGCATCCTTAAAGCAGCAGTGACAAGCGTGTGTCTGTCTGTTAAAGGATGGTGACACCCTCAAAGTGTGCTCCACAAACAATAAAAAATTCTTCTTTTTGTTTCTGTCTTTGTGAAATGTGTGGGCTGTAGCCGCACCTGCATCCTTAAAGCAGCAGCGACAAGAGTGCGTCTGTCTGTTAAAGGGTGGTGTAACCCTCAAAGTGCGCTCCACAAACAATAAAAAAATTCTTCTTTTTTTTTCTGTCTTTGTGAATTGTGTGGGCTGTAGCCGCACCTGCATCCTCAAAGCAGCAGCGACAAGCCTGTGTCTGTCTGTTAAAGGGTGGTGTAACCCTCAAAGTGCTCCAAAAATTAAAAAACTATTTTTTTATGTGTTTGTGATTTGTGTGCGATGTAGCCGCACGTGCATCAACACAGTAGCAGCGCCAAGCGTGCGCCTGTGTCATAAGTCAAGGGCCGGTTTGGACATCTGGTCCGGACTGAAGGACGTGCCAAAAATTTCTGAGAAGTCTACTGTCACTGCATATGATACTGTCCTCAAAGCTGCAGCAACAAGCGTGCGTCTGTCTGTTAAAGGGTGGTGTAACCCTCAAAGTGCGCTCCACAAACAATAAAAAATTCTTCTTTTTTTTCCTGTCTTTGTGAATTGTGTGGGCTGTAGCCGCACCTGCATCCTCAAAGCAGCAGCGACAAGCGTGCGTCTCTCTGTTAAAGGATTACATCGGTGACAGCATCCAAGTAGGCATGTCAGACAGTCCGTACATGTACTGGCAGGAAAAAGAGGCAATTTGGAGGCCCCTGTACAAACTGGCTCTATTTTACCTGAGTTGCCCCCCCTCCAGTGTGCACTCCGAAAGAGTGTTTAGTGCAGCCAGGAACCTTGTCAGCAAAAGGTGTAGGAGGTTGCTTCCACAAAATGTGGAGAAGATGATGTTCATAAAAATGAATTATCAACTTTTCCAGGGAGACCAGCCTACAGAATGTACAGAGGGACCTGTGGTGGTGGATTCCAGCGGGGACGAATTAATACTCTGTGAAGATGAGGATGTACACAACACTGAAGAGGGTGAGGAATCGGTGAATGAGGAGGATGAGGACGACATCTTGCCTCCGTAGAGCCAGTTTGTGCAGGGACACATTAATTGTCAGCTTGTTTTGTGGGGGCCCAAACGAACCAATCATTTCAGCCACAGTCGTGTGGCAGACCCTGGCGCTGAAATGATTGGTTTGTTAAAGTGTGCATGTCCTGTTTATACAACATAAGGGTGGGTGGGAGGGCCCAAGGACAATTCCATCTTGCACCTCTTTTTTTTCTTTGCATTATGTACTGTTTGGGGCCTAGTTTTTCAAACTGCCATCCTGTCTGCCACTGCAGTGTCACTCCTAGATGGGCCACGTGTTTGTGCCGCCCACTCGTGTTGCTTAGCATAGTCATCCATCTACCTCGGTGCAACCTTTTGGACATAAAAACACTATTGTGAGGTGTGAGGTGTTCAGAATAAACTGGAAATGAGTGGAAATTAAGGTTTTTGAGGTTAATAATAGCATAGGAGCAGAAAAATCAACACATTCTGTGATTTTAGCTGTTTTTATGCTTTTTTAAAAAAAAATACAGATCCAAACACAAAACCCAGAACCCAAAACACGGAAGGGTGGTTTGGCAAAACCAATCCAGATCCAAAACACGAAGAAAGATCCAGATCCAAAACCAAAACACAAAACACGAAAAGTGGCCGGTGCACACCCCTACTTTGGAGCTGATGATAAATGAGAAGGGCTTGAGAACTGAGGTATGAGAACCTATTTTGTTTTCTCTTTTTGCTAGAGGTTGTACAGTAGCATGTGTTTTTTTTCTAAGAAAGAATGATATTTAATAAGTGATGCTCTTGATTGACTTAAGCCATGTTGGTTGGTATTGTGGAACAAGAGTTAAAATATTTACAGGATTGGCAGGTTCATGGTCCGGGAAAACAATGGTAAATGCTTGAGGCCATGGTTATGAAATTGGAACTAAGTGCGGTAACAATGGAAATGATACTATGAGAAAAGAATGCAGGAAAACTTCACTGTTCAGTATGACTGTTTGTGGATTAATGAATCAATCAGGCTAGAGTTCTGCAAACACAAAAGGGGAAAGTGACATTGTATGATTCTGAATTTCAATTAGAGATGATGGTATTTTTCTGAGTGCTCTAGAAGGAGTGTGCACTATTTATTATTAGACTATCTTTGAATGGATAGGGGTAGCTGAAAATACGATTTGAAACCCTGAAAGTGTTTTCATAATCATGCTAGATATGTCTTTTTTTTCTGACAGTAATAATAGATGTGATATAACAGTGATAAGGGACAGTTACACAATGAGAATTAGGTTATACCGTACATGTTGAAGTCTGGGGAAGAGATTAACATGAAGCTAGTAGACAACCGGTGCAAGATGATAACTGATTGTAACCAGCAGTGGGTACTAATAAATGTGTGATGAAGAGAAGAGATGCGAGGTTCAGTTTTGCTGAAAACCGAAAACACACAAACTTTGTTCTGAGTTGAACCGAGTCCCGACTCTGATCACTTTTGGGGTTCCGAGTAGAACCGAGTCCCAGCCCGGGTCTACCCACAAGTCGGATCTTGGATCTAAAAACTGGATATCGCGTGTTTTTGATTGCATGCAAGTCCTTCCTTTGTGAGTTCTGGTGCTAAAATTGTTCAAAATTAAGTGGAAATGACTAAAAATGAATGTTAATGATGTTAATAACACACTTGCCTACTCTCCCTCATTGTCAGGGAGACTCCCTGAAATTGTAGCAATCTCCCTGACTCCCTGAAGAGTCTAGCGATCTCCCTGATTGCACCTTACCCTCATTGTGAAGCTGTTATATATATAAAAAAACAACAACAGATATATACATTCAAATGGGATCAGTAGTATAATTTCCCTGCATTGGTTATAAGGCACAATGATCCCTATGGCTACATGCATTTTCTGAAAAGTATCGGTGTGTTTTCATTAACTAGTAGACATTCCTAACTGCTTTGTGGCTCATTTACATTTGTATGTAAAACAATATTATGACGCCTCTCAGATGTAGAAATATACCTGCACTTTATCTCCGCGCTCATAGGTGCTGCTATCACAATCTTCCTGAAATGCTGTTTCAAAAATAGGCAAGTATGGTTAATAATGCTATAGGAACAAATTCAATGACATGATTTTAGCTGTTTTTATACATTTTTTCAAGAAATCTAAAATAAATAATACTGTAAACCGAACCAAAACACTTGAGGGTGGTTTTGCCAAAACCAAAAACACAGGGGTCTGCGCACATCTCTAGTTATTAAGGAATGCAGTCATTATGTTGACAGTTAAATGCATAATGTCGACATTTAAACCGTCAACATTGTTGAAATGTCAACATTCTGCATGGACCAAAGGGTTACGGTTAAGGTTAGGCTATGGGGAGGGAAGGGTTTTGGTTATATACTCCAGCTGTTGTTGAACTACACATCCCAGCATACCTTCCAACAATTTTAGCATGGGCAAATGGCAAAACGGTGGCAAAGCATGCTTGGATGTGTAGTTCAACAACAGCTGGGGGGCTGCTTATTGCCCACCCCTATACTAGGAGGAGGGCTAGGGTTAAGGGTTAGGGATACTCACCACTGGAACTGCTGCTGGAAATCATCACGACATCAATGCCAAACCCGTTAGACACAACTGGAGCTGCTAGACCCACCGTTACAGATAAAATCACTGTTAGACCACTAGAAACTTTTTGGAGACATTCTAATCATGTCGACATTTAATCAGTGTTGATATGATGAATGTCGATGTGGTCAACATTGACATGTCAAGCATGTCGACATTTTGGCCATATCGACATTGCCCTGTCAACAAAATATACCACACCCGTGAGAGGTAAGCAAGATTTAACGAGACAATACATGTCCATGTAAAATAGAGGTGACAATTTAATAAACTGACTACACATGACAAAAAGTACAGATAATATGATGAAATGATCAAGATACCAGACCAGACAGCATTAGGCCAAGGGGAGGTGTGTTGCTACCATCACTGACCATACAGACAGGCAAGGCCATGTAAGGGGAGGGGGGGGGCTCTGGGTGCAAGTACCCCCACCACAGACTGGATTGCAATAGCGATTACGCAAGCAGTCTCACTTCGATAGTATGCTAATCCACTGTGATCGCTATGGCATCACAGCACAACATAAGAACACCCACTCTACTTTACACATATCCGAAATCTTAGAAAGACTGCAAAACCATCGGTACAATCGAGTACCATCCCTGCCTCATGCACACTTGCACAAGCTCTGACCTTACTCAGGTATTGCTAACCTCGTCGCACGCTATGAGAACTCAAGCTGCCTATGGCATTGCAGTGGGTCATTTATGCACGCCCATGCAACGGCGTACAAACGCACTGGCATGCTTGCATTCCCCGAACCCCCCCCCGTCACCACCCACAAATTGCTCTTTCTGTCAATCACTGTGCGATCTGTTTAGTCACTGTTTAGTCACTGTGACCGCAGTCCCGATCGCAGAGCTGGTTCGCGCACGCGCACTGCGATGCACATGCATGCGCAGAACACACCAATCAGCGGATTGTGTGCGTAATCGCAGTTGCGATCGATACTGAATCAGGTCCATAGTTCTAATTAAAATGCTTCCCTTCCCAGAAAAGTCACATTTGGCTTTAAAACATCATCAAGCAATGTTTTAACTTTAGCAAACCGTTCCCAATAAACATGTAAAGTTTCTACTATTTTATCACTTGAATCAATTGGTAATTGTCTTCTTCTTCTCCAAAAAAAACACAGTTTAGGGGACTATGGCCCTCATTCAGAGCCACTCGCTAGCGGCAGTACGCTCGTTCCGAGCGATGTTCGCACATCTGCGCATGCGTACGGATCGTTATACGCATGCGCGAACCAGTCAGTGCGGCCGAAATTCATGTGCTCGCAATATAGCGAATGCCTGCTATTTTGAGTGACAGAATGAGGCGTATGTGGGTGGTAACAGGGGAAGGTGCTTGAAAATGGGGAGCGGAGATCCGAACGCAGGCGTGCTTAAAGGTCAAAACGGGCGTTTTATGGGTGTGCATAATTAATACAGCAGCGTCATTGACCATGTCACTGGGTTATTTTATAGCCAGAACTGCTCGCAAGATTGTGGTAGCAAAAACCAACCACAAGAATAGCGAGCAGTTCATACGCTGGTCGATGTACTCGATTAATCTAATAAATAGCGGACATGACGTATGGTGCGAGCGGCCAGGGGGCGTTTTTAACAAATAAACGAGCGTATGTTTTGCTCGCTTGTTCAGACTTAGAGGTGTGAACAGACTGCAATTTGCGAACGGATCATTTGAATAGCCACCCCTTGTTTTTGAACGAACGACCGCAAATAGCGAACGGCTCTGAATCAGGCCCTATGTGCTTGTTTTATGCATCACTGGGATCCTGAAATGGGCAATTTGTGACCAGTGTATAATATATGCTTTGTGGTGTTCGCCCATTACAGACTATGGTTTATTTCTCTTTGTAGTTACAGACTCCGAGGTTTGCCACCTTGTCCCATATGATGAACACAGATTCTGGGGATAACTTATTTAGACCATTGGGGTAATGAAGTAATCACCTTATATGAATCCAATCAACCAGCCACAGAATGTGTAAATCATATGTGCCCCTTCTTTACGGGATGAATTGGTAAGGAAAAATTTAATCTCCAAACCTTACCATGCAATTAGAGCTAAATTGACTTTATTACTAACCTTTATCTCAAGATGTGGCCAGATCTGTAATAGTTGCATATGCGCCAGGTTTGCATCCATCAAGCGTAATTACATTCATCTCTTCACATGTGGCCAGAACAAGATACATGTGTGTTTTAGTAGTGCTACTAATGAATTGTAGCTATTGGAATTAAGCAATGAAATAGTATTCAATTATGAACACCCCTACAGCTAGCGTTACCAACTGTGGGTGAAATGGGAAGGATCTGCTTCTTTGGCACAATAGTTGTAAGGCTTAAAGATAAAATGAAAAGAGACACATGTCAGATAGCCACTAGCCAATCATAAGGCAGCCAGAGAGAAGCATCTATCTAATCAGCCAATCATAAAACAGCCAGATATAAATATCTATCTAATCAGCCAATCATAAGGCAGCCAGAGAGAAATATTATTTTCAATCAGTCAATCATAAGGAAACCAGATAGAGTGTATATCTAATCAGCTACTCCTAACACAGCCAGGGTGGGATTGTATCAAGCTCAAAATGCGGTTAAAACTCAGAAAATTGCCATTTTCTGAGGTTTGGCCACAATCCCCATATGCATCAAGCTCCGGAAACTTTCCGGAGCTTGTACCCAATGGGCAATGCCATGTACTGATGCATTATCTAATAGCAGCTTATGGTGTTCTCTTCGCTGCATTCCCAGAGAGGGATCTAATAGGACCTCTCCCAGTGTCCCCCATGGCTCATGCATGTGCAGAAGAACTCCTGGGTCACACACCCAGAAGTCCTCACATTGCAAAGGATAGAACTTATCTGCTATTTTAATTGCAATTGTACATGCATACGTCGTAACTAAACAGCGCTATACATGTGATCAGTAGCGTGATGTATCATATTCATAATGTGATGCTTGATGTATCTCACCCCCAAAGAGAAGAGTCTGTCAAATCAGCCAATCATAAAACATCCAGAGAGAAGAGTCTGTCTAGTCAGCCAATCATAAGGCTGCCAAAGAGAAACATCTATGCAATCAGTTAATCATAAGGCAGCCAGAGAAGAGTTCCTCTAATCAGCCAATCATAAGGCAGCCAGAGAGGAGTACCTCTAATCAGCCAATCATGAGGCAGCCAGAGAGGAGTTCCTCTAATCAGCCAATCATAAGGCAGCCAGAGAGAAACGTTTAGTTGATGCTGATGATCATCACCATCATCAGTGCATATTGTATCATGCACCAGAATTCAAGGACCCTCAGGAGATAGACCTGCTGACTGATGCATCTCTGTCTCTGTCTAATCTGTGGTAGCTGCTTTTACAAATCATGCCCCTACTATGCATGGGCTATGCTTCTTTCCTTCCCCATGTGGCCTCTATAAGTGTAGGGATCTTTAAGTATAAGATGCAACCACATCAGTGTCTTTTTTGTGTGCCTGCAATGTACAGAAATGTGTGTTGTACATTTAAAAAGATTATGCTAGTGTCCAACTCCACTTGAACTGTAGGGTATTGTGTGGGGGTTTTCTGATCTAGCAGGTAGCCGCAAAAGCTTTCCTCAAAAGGTTGCAAACATTTGGCATCTGCCTATGCTTTCACTACTGGATAAACATAAACTCCCCTATGTACACACAGAATGTAGAGTCTAACCTTTACCTTGCATTTTTGCATTAGGATAAGTTAGAGATGTGCGGGTCTGGATTTCTGAAATCTGAACACACTCAAATTTAGGGGTTTCGAGTAAAACCAGGTCAAGGTTTGGATTCACTTTTGTGTCCCGGATCAAACCGAGTCCCGGTCCGGAACTGTTGCCGGTTCGAAACTCGGATTTTAAAATTAACTTGGGTTTTGGATTCAGACATTTTAGCTGTTTTTATCGATTTTTATTGATTTTTTAACAGATTTTTATTTTTTATCCAAATCCAAAACACTTGAGGGTGGTTTTGAAAAACTAAAACCAAGACCAAAACATGAAGATGAATTTAAATCTAAAACCAAAACACGGGGGTCCGTGCACATCCCTTAGATAAATAAATGATTATATAGGTCATATGAACGATTCGTCATAGTAAATATGTGGCTGTAATATTTCAGAACTTGGATAATAATAATTGATATCATAAATATAAATGATGCCCAGATACGGCTTCCCTTACAAGAACAGACCCCTGTCTGGTTGTACAGTTACTAAGCTCTGTAAGGCTGTAATTTTTAAAGTCGTTTAGTGGCTAATAAAAATAAGGAATGAAAACTGGCAGAAATATTTATGAACACTTAACACAACTCTGAAATTATGTAGCATTAAAAAAATAAACGTTTTAAATGTTCTGCTGCATTAAAAGAAACTCGGAAACTGGTTTTAATCTGACCAATGGGGAAATTTCTGAAACAAATTATTAAATAATTTCATCTCCACATGAGAGGGAGATGTACTAAGCCTTGGAGAGAGATAAAGTGTAGAGAGATAACGTACGAACAAATCAGCATCTAACTGCCATCTTACAGACTGTGGGCCGTATTCAATTAGAAGCGAGATCGGAACTTATCTCCCTATTCAATACCAGCCGGTTTTCGCCTACGCGGAAAGTCAATGCAATGTAATCGGCGAAAAAGAATCACCTAAAGAATAGCAGGTGAAAAGAAGTACAACATTTTTATTTTGGGGTGCAAACGTGGGGAAACCACCCAGAACCCTTGGGACAGCCCCACGAAGGACAACTGTGTCCAAAAATGCAGAAAAAAAACATAAGAACACCCCAAAAAAGTACTTTAATTTTGGGGGTGAAAAAGTACAAAGTGGGGGGACAAGCATAAAAATTTGCGAAATAGACTTCTTGGGGTGCTGTAAGGAGGGGCCAAGTGTTTTTGGGATTGCAGGTGCAAGTATGAGGGTGGTTTTTCACGTTTTTTAAAAGTTCACTTTAGAGACATAAAAATATGCTAGAACCCATTTTCAAGTACCCCAAATTTGACAGGACTACTTATTTTCACCAAAAACTACTGCTTTATGCCATTCTTCACCACTTTTACAAGCGCACTAATTACAAGGATTTTAAACAACTTCAGTACCCCAATTATTTTTATTAGAGCTATTGGAACTCTTCTACATTGATCCACAAATATTAGTCCATCTTTTTTGGGGGTACACACTGATTTCCCCAATTCTGACAGTACTCTCCGCCTGTTCTGCATTCGCCACTTGCCATTTTTGCCTGGTTAGTAATTGTATAGGGCGAAAAGTGGGGATGCGCACGATATGTTTTCGCATCCAAAACACTCAATGTAGGCGAAAAGTCCGTCGTGAATGATGTCATAGCTGGGTACACATCGTCTAATGAGTATCCAGCTTAAGTGAGAAAGCTAAGCTAAGGTGGTTCCCCATTACTAGCAGGTAGTTTTATGAACTTTTATCTAAATAAAAAAAATCTTAATTTTTTCAAACAGTGTATTTTGCCATTTAAGAAGAAATATTGGGGGAAGGCTTATCAAGCCTACTATAGAGTGAAAAAGTGGTCAAGCGGAAAAGTTACCGATCATTTTATAGAATATTTTTTATAAAGGCTACCTCAATGCTGATTGGTTGCTATAGAAAGCTTCTCCACTTGTCCACTTCTCCATTCTTTAATAGGCTTGATACATCTCCCTGTGTGTGATTATCATCAGTAACCAGTGGGGGGTTGTTTTGTGTACATGCCTCCGGAATGGGTCACTTTTGGTTCACACTATACATTTGTTGTTACATATAGTATATAAAGTACAAACATGTACTTACTGATATGTTTAGTGATTTGCAGATCATTTTCAAGAAAGACAGGTCTGCCAATCTTGAAAAGTTCATAATTTTACTAGTAACGGTTGGCAAATCAGCTAATCGTTACACTAGCAACAGCCCAGATTGGTCGGTGAAATCCAACATGTTGGACAAACTGATGTACCAATTCCTTTCACTTTTTGGTCTGGATCGGCGATTGGTGTGCCCCATGCATTGCCAATTTTTTCCCCCATTCTTCTGCAAAACGGGGAATTGTTCCAATCCATGACATAATTTTAACATTTCATTTACTCATACAAATTCTACAGATTGTGATAAAAGCCCTTCAGGGTGGATTCCTCTTGAGATTCACTTTTAAATGCATCTTTATCATGTTTATTAGCTTACTAGCTAAAATACCTGGCGTTGTCCAGGTTTCAATCTTCAAGTTATTAAGTTTTATTATGTGATGTCATCCAAATCCATCCAGTGGAAGGCTCAGAACAGGCTCCCTGGGTCCACACCGCTGTGAGTTTCAACTGTGACCATAACCACTCCATTAGGCATCCCAGACCAATTGCCATCCTTTTGTGAAGTTTTTATCCAAATCCATGCAGTGGGAGGCTCCCTGGGTCAAAGTTCTGCCCAGTGTCCCCGGGGTCAAAGTTATACCCAGCCAACACCAACGGGAGGTTTGACCGGGACCTCAACCCCCTAGTATGTCTCCTGGGATCCAATGTTACCACTCTGTGACATTCTCATCCTAATCCATCCAGTGGAAGGCTCAGAACAGGCTCCCCGGGTCAAAGTTCTGCCTAGCGTACACCAACGGGAGGTCCGACTGGGACCCTAACCCCCTAAAACCTGGCTAGGATCCAACTGGACCACCTCATTTTGGTTTCATCCCAATCGGTGCAGGCATGTCCGAATGTATAACCGGACAAACAAACAAACATACCAATGAATTTTATATACAGTAGAAAATAGGGAATATCCCATTTTGAAAGATGACATTTTGCCTTGTTTTGAGATTTGAACTTGGTGGGAAGATCCTCACCATTACTGAACCGCTAACCGCTATATATATATATTTACCCAATAGCAATTCCTTGTGAAATCCTACTTTAATTAGAATTATATCTAAGTAAGTAATGTGTTTCTTGGCTATGTAATTGTTGAATACGCATGCTCTTCTAATGACAGTTGGATGGAAGGTACATACAGTATAGACACTTACATATTCTAAATGCACTTAATAAATTGCACCTTTTAAATAGAAAAGTGATGGATTGAAAATGTTTAGCACCTTAATGAATAATTGATAAACCCCATAGTGCAAATAAGTGTCTAATAAATAATTAATTTTAATCTCATTAGAGATGTTTCATAATGGGATAATTTAATTAAATGAAAGCCAATGGGTCTGAAGTGGTTGAAATGTGCTGCTGTTTCTATATTTGGCTAATGGTTTGAACATACTATCCTGAAGAAGGTTAATCCACAAGGGTGTATGCATTATTTAACGAATCCCTGGAAGATGAAAGAACGAAGAGATCAATGGGAACTTGTGCTGTATCGGTGCTTACCAAGCACATTTTAACAACACTGGAAATAATAGAATAAAGAAAGATCACATATTGAAATGCTGTTGTATTCTCATTGTGTGCAATGATATTATTTGAGAAGATCATTCTAACTATAATTCTATTTCACCTTACTAAAACCACATATATAATAAAATGTTAACCTGTACATTTTGGAGGTCAAGATTCATGAAACTGGTATTTATAATGGAAGCACAATGTACATGTGATACCATAATATTGATAGCTGAGTCATATGGGACCCATTAATTGTCTTTAGGATGACACTAGTTTGGAGTACAGAAGCACTTAGTCATGCCTGAGCAATATATGTGTTATATGCATGGGAAATAAGTATCTATCTTTTAGGTGATCAATAGTATTACAATACTTTCAATTATAAAATAAAACGATATTCATTGTAAAAATGGACAACTAAAACTCACAATATATTTTAACGCTCTAGAACATTTTTTTTAATAAAACCTTGTTACTCTGCATAATATTAGTGAAATGGAATTCATAATTCCCACATAAACACAATGGAGGAAGTAATTTAAATTTTGTGGACTGATCGCATATTTCTAGCATTGCGTCCCCTAAAGAATTAGCGACATTACTGACAGCAATCATAGGATCTATTGGATTCTTATACACATTTGTTTAACTCTCAATGATGTCACTGGTTCCCAGTGAACTAATACAGTATGTTGTGTTTTCATGAACACTGAATCAGTATATAAAAAGGCTGCCTATAGTTAAACAACAGGTGCATTTATATACAGTACTAGCTGAACTACCTGGCATTGCCCTGGTTTAAATCTTCAGGTTATTAAGTTATATAATATGATGTCGTCCAAATCCATCCAGTGGAATGCCCAGAACAAGCTCCCTGGGTCAAAGTTCTGCCAGGCGGACTCCGCAATGAGGTCCGACCAGGACCCCAACCACTCTATTTGGCATCCCAGACCAATTGATGCCCCACTGTGAAGTTTTCATTAAAAAACCCATCCAGTGGAAGACCCAGAACAGGCTCTCTGGGTCAAAATTCTGCCCAGCGTACACCAATTGGAGGTACGATTGGGACCTCACCACCCTAGTATGTGTTCTGGGATCCAATGTTACCACTCTGTGAAGTTTTTTTATCCAAATTATGTGATGTTGTCTAAATCCATCCAGTGGAAGGTCCAGAACAGGCTGCCCGGATCAAAGTTCTGCCCCGGTGCACTCAGCCATGAGGTCAGACTGGGACCCCAACCACTCCATTAGGCATCATAGACCAATTGCCACCCCTCTGTGAAGTTTTCATCCAAATCCACCCAGTGAAAGGCCCAGAATAGGCTCCCCAGGTCAAAGTTCTGCCTAGCATTCCCGGGTCAAAGTTCTGCCCAGCATATATCAACGGGAGGTCCAACTGAGTACTCAACCCCCTAGTATGTCTTTAAGGATCCAATGTTAGCACTCTGTGAAGATTTCGTCCCGTAGAAGGCTTAGAACAGGCTCCCTGGGTCCCTAATCCCACTAAAACCTGGCCAGGATCCAACTGGACCACTTTGCATTGGTTTCATCCCAATCATTGCAGGGGTGTTCGAATACATAACTGGATAGACAGACAAATAAACAAACAAACAGACCAATGAATTGTATATATAAGATACTGCAATGATAAGACTATTTTATACTAACTCCATTTAGTTCACATTTATAAAAATGGATCTTTTAAAAGGATTTTCAATTATAAAATTGCTTGTTAAATCCCTTACCTTTCCCGACTATTTCAACTTACATCCTGCCACGTCTAATAGTGGGTATGTGTCATATATGAAAAATGTATTGCAGAGCACAGGACTTTCTATTGTTTTCACATACATGTTGGCAATGTGTTTTGTGTTTATGTGTGTTTGTGACCATCCTATTAGGAACCAATTGCCATTTCAAGTAAATGTGGAAACCTGGTTTTGCCTTAAAAAATAAATAAAATATTTATTTATTTTAAATCTTGCAGTTAAATAGCTAAGATCTTCACATGTACTGCAACTTACCTCCCATTACATTTGGTCCATAGTCAGGGAGTTGTGGGGTCTTCCTGGATCCTCCACAGTTCAGCTGCGGGTACAATTTAGCGGTCTATGTATGCTGTAGGTAGGAGGTAGTCGGATCTGGATAGTGATGGATGTCGGTGGCGGGATGAAGTAAATGAAAGAGAGCACTTATATCGATCAAGGCATTTCATTATCCTTTGAGGACTTTTTCAAGCATCTTGAATTTTAATACATTTAATACACTTTAATATCATTGTCACCTGCCTTTTCTCCATACCCTATACCCTATACTTTATAAATCCTGCACACTAACGGACCAAATACCAGTTGGAGGACATTTAGCCCCCTATTGTTGGAATCAGCAGGTAACGGCGTAACATTTTATTCGGGACTGATTATTCTTAATATCCCTCTTATCAGACTAATCGGAGTATTACTCCAATTATACTTTATACTATTTACTGGATGGATTAATTTATTGCTGGTGAATATAAACCTTTTTTATCTAATTGCATATATTGTATGTTATCAAATTGTATGTTTATGCATGTTATGTTATTCACATAAAATTTATAATCAAATATGATTGCATCCATTGGTTCCTGACACAAAAAGCACCTCAATTGATTTTTAAAACATATTGCATGAGCACAGTGGTGTTTCTTTTCCTCTTTTTGAGATCCTATTGTATTGAGGATGGGATGTAGTTTGGAAGCCGACGGTCTAAATGCCGACCGCCGGCTTCCAGACTTTCTAATCCCGGCGTGGTACTAATGACAGGCGTCGATGATATACTAATCCTGTCAAGCTTTGGGCTGTAGGGTTCTCCCCTATTTCTTGACTGTCTTCAACTAGGCAGCGAGAGCCATTGGCAGGGATGGAGGAGGGGGTCCTGCAATGCTCACTGTGCTCCCACCGCACATATCAATCTCAGAAAATGCTTTGCTGAATTATTATATAGATTAGAATTGAAATAACCAAAATGTACAACTCAGTGAGAAATAAAAGTAGAGTCTCTCATTCCAGGATAGATGCTGCTGTCTGGGAGAATAGATACCGCCAGCTACAGAGACAAGAAAATGCTGCCCACTTAAACAAGTCACTTGTGAAACATCACTCAACACATTTCATCCTTCTCAATGGCTTTTTGTCAGCAGCCTCAACCCGAAGATAAGATAAATCAAATCAGGACAAGTCTTGTTTTTCCAATGCTGGCTATACATGCTCTGCAAATTGGATTAATATCACCATGTGCGTGGTCCCAAAATGGGCTTAATGCCTAGGAATGGTCTGTTAATTAGATTGGATCATTTCCGTGAATACCTACAAATCCAGTTGGCAGTTGATCACTGTCTGTCTGAGGTTGTACCTTCATCTACGGACTGCATAAATAGGCCACTGTGTGACCCAGCTGCTTGATGTCAAGTCCAAAATTAAATATCTTTATTATGTTGGGGACATGATTTATGTCCACCTGTCCTTAAGTATGTGCTTTACACCATAGAAAATGGTTTAAAATAAATATAAAAGAATTGCTGAAACACAGTTGTAAAAACAAAATAGCACTAAAGATTCATGATGCAGAGATCCCTGCTATGAAGTGCTTAAAGGCTGTTTATTTTTTCCCTCACTAGCGTTCTAGTATTTAGGCCAATGGTTCTCATACTGTGTGCCGTGGCACCCTAGGGTGCCTCAGGGCACTTGCAGGGGTGCCTTGGGTTGGTGGTCCAGTACCAGTGTGATAGGCAAAACCAGTGCTAATGGCTGCCAATCAAAGAATATGTGGAAAAAAGAAGCGCAGCCCTGTCAACCACCACATAACTGAACCTTAGGTTGACATAGATGCACAATTTACTTAATTTAATTTTTTCTGAATTTCTCAATAACATACTTTTGGCCCAGGGGTGCCATGGAAAAAATGCTGATACTCTAGGGCACCGTGTAAAAAAGTTTGGGAACCACTGATTCCCCTGGACAAGTGAAAGACTCTGGGTCTCCCTTGGTTTTGGATCTGGATTGGTTTTGCCAAAAGCTCACCTTAGTGTTTTGTTTTCGTGTTTTGGGTTTGGATCTGGATTTTTTTCTTAAAAAATAAAAAAAACAGCTAAAATCACATAGAATTGGCCTTTTTTTGTTCCTACAGTATTAATAACCTCAATAACATTTATTTCCACTAGCTTCCAGTCAATTTTGACCACCTCACAGCTCACAGTATTGATTTTTTCATCTAGTTAAAGGGCCAAAAGGTTGCATCCAGCTTGCTGGCTCAAAACTGATTGATATAATTATTAATAGAGTTGAGGACTGTGCAAAGATGAGGATTGAAAAATTGATAGTTGATAGTTGGTGCAGTCCCTTGCTGTAAAATTTATAAATTAATTAAAAAACAATTCATTGGGTGCACCCCTGGCTGAATAATTAATTAAAATAAATTAATTGAATTGATAATAAATTAATTAAAAAACAACTCATTGGTGCAGTCCTGGGCCAAATAATTAATAATAATTGAATTAAAAAAATAAAAAACAATTCATTGGGTGCAGCCCCTGGCTGAATAATTAATAATAAAAAGAAATTCATTGGTGTATAAATAAATAAATAAATTGATAATAAATTAATTTAAAAACAAATCATTGGTTCCTAAACCAACCATAACATTAATTTAAAATGTCAGGCAGCAATGCCCCAAAATGTCAGGCAGCAATGCCCCAACCAGCACATAATGGTTAGGAAAAAGGTACAAGATGGAATAGTCCTTGGGCTCTCCCACCCACCCTTATGTTGTATACGAAACAGGACATTCACAGTTTAACAAATCAATAATTTCAGTGACAAGAACTACCAATTGTGGCTGAAATGATTGGTTTGTTTGGACCCCATAAAACAAGCTGCCAATGTGCATTGGAAATGAAAATGATCCCATACACAAACATGGTTTACATTAAAAGTTGTCCTTGTCCTCGTCATCCCCATCAGTGTGTACATCCTCTCCTTCACACAATATTAATTTGTTCCCACTGGAATCCACCATAGGCGCCTCTGTAATTTTTTGTTGTGATTGTTGGAGGTGGTATTCCTTGTAGAATTTGTAATTCATTTTAATGAACATCATCTTTTCCACAGTTTGAGGAAGTAACTTCCTATGCCGATCACTGACAAGGTTGCCAGCTGCACTGAAAACTCTTTCGGAGTACACACTGTAGGGTGGGCAACTTTTGTAATGCAGAACCAGTTTGTGTATGGGACTCCAAATTCCCTCTTTTTCCTGCCGGTACTGAAAGGGACTGTCTGACATGCCTATTAGGATGTTATCTCTGAAATAGTGCTCCACCATTCTGTGAATGGAGACCGTATCACACATAGTCACGGTAGAAGACATGTCACTAGTAGGCAGTTCTCTCAGGCCCGACCAGATGTAATTATTTGGTGAATGATCTGCATGACTAGCAGGCATTCTGTAAGGAAAATGTATTTGTTTCCTGGCAGCTGCAGAAACTGAAGGAGGAGATGATGGCATTTCACGTGCGGCTGCAGCTGACAATTTTTTTACCAACAGCTCTTTGCATAGTTTTAGATTTCAGTCTGTTAGAAAAAAACTCATAAGGTAGGACTTAAACCTAGAATGGTCGCCAAAATATATTTTTCATATTTCAATAGATTGATGACTCTTGGATCCTGGTGAAGTGAATCAAGGGCTTGATCCACCAGTCTGACATACTTTGCACAATCACTCCATTTCAGCTCCTTCTTCAGTTTCTCCAGCTGTTTTTGCAAAAGTCTGATGAGGGGAATGATATGACTCAAGCTGGCAGTGTCTGAACTAACCTCACATGTGGCAAGTTCAAAGGGTTTGATAACCTTGCACAACACTGAAATTATTCTCCAATGCACTTGAGTAAAGTATAGCTCTGGGTGGCCTTTTGTTGTTCCTCCATCCGCTGAAGCACATAGAGGGTAGAATTCCACCGAGTCACTACCTCTTGCTTCAGCTGATGGCAGGGCAAATTTAACAGTACCTGCTGGTCATGCAATCTTTGACAAGCGGTCGCCGAATGTCTAAAATGTCAGAATAATTTGCGGGCCACCGAGAACATCTTCTGCATGACCGTGTCAGTTTTAAAAAATGTTGCACCACCAAATTAATTGTGTGAGCAAAACATGGGACGTGTTGGAATTCGCCCACATGTAATGCTCTCACAATATTGGTGGCATTGTCCGAAATCACAAATCCCGAGGAGAGTTCAAGTGGGGTAAGCCATTTAGCAATGATTTCCCTGAGTTTTTCTAAGAGGTTCTCAACAGTATGCCTCTTAGTGAAACCAGTTATACAAAGAGTAGCCTGCCTCTGTATCAGCTGTCTTTTGGTAGATGTTGCTGCTGCTGTTGCTGTTGTAGGCAGGGCCGGTTCTAGGGGTGTTCGACCAGTTTGGTCGCACAGGGGTGCCACCCGTAAAGGGCGCACCCCTCCCCAGCATCCCGATTTCAGTGGGACAGCACTGTCCCGCTGTTCCACCCCCGGGCCGAAGTGGCCCATGGGTGGTCAAATCGGGAGGTTGGGGACCCTCACCGCCACAGCTGTGTGGCGGTGCCAGACCCCCGGAGTGTGAATGGAAGCCACGTGCATGCCCAGGCCTGCTGAGAGCTGCAGCGGGCCCGGGTAATAGGGGGCGTGGCCTAATCGCAGGAGGAGTGGCCACGCCCCCTTCCCGGAAAAAAAAGGATATGCAGCGCCGCTGCGTGCTGGGGAGAGGGGGCGCTCTGAGCCCCCTCAGCCCGGCACAAAGCCAGGGGGGGCACGATCAGTGTGATCGCTCCCCCCACAGGCTTAGGAGAATGCTGTGGCTGCTGCTCAGCAGCCATGAGCAGTCTCCACTGCAGCTCAGCACACGCTGTGTGCTGGGTTGCTGTGAGGGAGGGGGAGCGGCGCCGGACCTGGGCCCCCGCCGGGCCCCTCAGGAAGCCCGGGTAATCTGTACCCGCTCCCACTCCTCTCGGCGCCCCTGCGCATGCCACGCAGCATCCATTCACTGACCGGAGAGGGCTGGGGGAAGCCCAGCCATTGACTGAGTGCTGGGATTTACCCCCAGCCTGATGTTATTTGGAGGCGTGCCATGCGGGCATGCCTCCAAATAACGTCACATAGGGGCATGGTCTATGGTAATTAGGCCACGCCCCCACATTTCGGCACGCGCGAGGCTGTACTGCACACGATTTATGGGGCGCATTATCAAGGGCCGGCACAGGGTGCTCCAACCCCTGGAGCCAGCACTGGTTGTAGGCAATACACCTACCCAGTGGGCTGTCACAGTCATGTAATCCTTAGTTTGCCCTATCCCACTTGTCCACATATCAGTGGTCTAGTGGACAGTGGGTACAACGGCATTTCTGAGGACTTTAATAAGGTTTTTTTTAATGTCCTTGTATGGAATTGGAATTGCTGTTCTAGCAAAGTGGAATCTAGAAGGGATCTGGTAGTGAGGACACATTACCTCAATTAACTGTTGAAATCCCACTGCGGTAATGGCAGATACTGGATGCACATCTAATACCAGCATAGCTGTTAGGGTGTCAGTAATTCGCTGTGCAACTGTGTGATTGCTGTCATACTTGTTTGCCCTTGCAAATGATTGTTTGACAGCTGTTTTTTTGGAGGATACACTACAAGTAGTCTTCCTCCTGGTCCCCTTCTGGGATGAAGATCCACTCACAGCAACAGCAGCAGCAACAGGTGTAGTCATCAAGGATCCTTCTGAGGAATCACAGATAGGAGAGGAGTCAATCATGCTTCGAATTCCAACATTGGATGCAGCTTGACTACTCCAAATGACGAATGAGGATGTTGATGATGCAGGTGTTGGTGTTGGAGATCGAAGGCGCTTGGATCTCACAGAGAGGGAGCAGGTAGGTGACACTGGACTTGTTACATTTTGAGTTTTGGAACTTGGCGACATACATTTTTATAATTGATGAATGCACTCCAAGTGACCAAGGAGGTCCCTTGGTGGTTTAGGTCCCTCCCTCTACTCACCCTTGCATGGCAATGGTCACATATGGCTTGACAACTGTTGTCCGAATCGGGGTGGAAATAATTCCACACGTGAGAAGTAGATTTTTTTGCCTTTTGTCAACAATGGGCTTTGGCTTTTTCAATCCATGGGCAACAGCTGTTACCTTACTTACACAAAGGACATCCTCGGCATCAATATCCTCATCACCAATATCTTCATCATCAACATCCTCATCATCTTTAGCACCTTCAACTACCAAAATATCCTCCTCCTCCATGTGCAATTCCACAGAAGCATCCTCAATGACTACGTCTGCCAGATGTTGACTGCATTTCCCCACATTTACAGAGGGCACACAAATATTGGAACTTGGAGGATCTTCCAGTACACTAGTATTTAGGTCTGGCTCACACATGGCAACCGCGGACACACTTGCACTCTCCTCAGGGATTTGTGAGTTTGATTTCTCAGGGCACACAGTTGTTTTTTCCGAAGGGCTATCAGAATCAGCAGTCTTCCTAAAGAAAGGCCAAGGCCTTATCCTTTCCTTGCCACTTCATGTAGTGAAGGGCATATTGCCAATTTTTTGTTTATCTAAAGGCAAATTTCCTTTAAATTTTTTTTCTTAACCAGTACAAGTAGCTTTACCATATCGATGGCGTGACTTAAGCCCTGGGGCATGGGCCTTCATAGAGGACGAGGAAGTTGACAGCCTTACACTGCTGGTGCTACAATATGTGGTTCTTGACCTTGCTCTCCTGTCATGTGACAGCCCTCCATATTTTCTGCGGTCTTAAAGCAGTGTCACAAGCACCAATAGTGTAGCCAAGGTGCGGTTACAAAATTCACACACGTGCAGTCATGCACACACACAAAAATTAGGGATGTGCAGGCTCGGTTGTACTCGGTTGCGTTCATTTTTTTTTACCGAATCTTATTGGCTATCCAAAACTTGTGACAGCTGATACCCAATAAGATTCGGTAAAAAAAAACGAATGGAACCGAGAAGAACCGAGCCTGCACAGCCCTAACAAAAATATTAGACAAAAAAGACAATTGATTTTAACTTTTTTCAGCTCCAGAACTTGAGCCCAGAGCACCGATTGATCATGACTGGAGTCGGGCAGCACTAAGTTGCAACTTGCATTGCTGGCTGGATCTTGTGCGGTTAAGCCTAACAATCACGCACACACACAGACAGTAAAAGATACATTGTTTTTTTTTACTATTTTTTTATTTTAGTCCAGAACTTGGGCCCAGATGGACGCAGCAGAGTCCAGATGTATTCTGCACCAGCCCAGATGGACACAGCAGACAGCACAGCCCAGAATGGATCAGCAGCACCAGCCCAGGATGCAGCAGACAGCACAGCACCACCAGCCCAGGACACAGCAGACAGCACCAGCCCAGAATGGATCACTACTACTACATACTGTACAGGTGATCCTTATTTTTTTATTGCCGCAATAAGCATCAATAAGATATTATAATTATCAGGACCAGTTCCAGATAATTAATAAATAATGCCCATGGTTATGTGCACAGACAGTCAATGTAAATATATGTGGACTTAGTAAAAAAAAACAGTGCACAATTAACATTAAGAAAAAAACAAAACATTTTCATTTATAATCATATTTTCATTGATTGTGTCTATATAGTACCCAAACTGGCAGCATCTTAATTACATTTCACATAAACATCTGTAGCAGCTTGTGACTCGTTACTGTGGCATAATGCAATAGAAGACACTTAGCATAAAACAAAGTCTATCCTCCAGATGAGTTCTTAGGGACTCTCTGATTAGATTCTGCTCATTAGATTAGAAGACATTACTAATAATGCCTTAAATAACGCTAGGACATAACATACATTAGGGCTGAAGTGGTGCAATGCAAGGGAAGAATAATTATCCCGCTGGAAACAAACATATTAAGTATTAATTTAATTAAGGCATTTTCAGTCATTGGAGGGTATTAAAAAGGTGCTAGAGAAATGCTTTGCAGCACAAAAAGTGCATCTACATTTCTGCTGCAGCTTTGTGGGGCAAGACAGCCACGATTGTGGAACATTTTGTATAGGGTCGGGGGAGGAGCTGTGCAGAGCAAAAGTGTTCCCATCTTGACTTGTGGGCAGTAATTTGATGGAAGACACAGGTTCTCAAACTCAGCCCTCAAGACCCCAAACAGTGCATGTTTTCCAGGTCTACTCACAGAATCACAAGTGAAAACATTATCCCCAGCTGAGGATCTTTTAAAATGTGTCAGTGAGAAATGGATGCACCTGTGCACTTCCTGGGTGACCTGCAAAACGTGAACTATGTGGGGTCCTGAGGACAGAGTTTGAGAACCACTGCTGTAGGAAATGCACTACATTACTCAGGCAGAAGGCCTGATTCAGCTTTAGGAATAGAGTAAGATATAGCAAGTAATACCCCTTTTACAACAGAGCTAAAGCCCGAGTTATTGCAGGGTTAACCCAGGTAGATTCTTGATGTAAAAGGGGACTAGGTTGGATTCCCGGGTGGAGTGACTCGGCAATCCAACCCAGGTAACTTGCAGGGTTTTACAACCCGTGAAACTCTGCAGTGTAAACGTGACCTGGATCTGCCACATGCCTGCCGATTGGGCGGCTTCAGTGGCGCTTGGAGATGACTTCATCTCCAAGCATCCACTTCAACGCCGGAAAAGCCGGACCACTGCAGACCCAGCTATGGTGTGAACGGCGCAGACTCGGGAATATCGGTCTGATCTGGTTTGGAACCCTGTTTAGGTATAAAAGCAGTATCACTGTGCATCTTGGTAACACCATGCTGCACTGCAGGTGGGGCAGATTTAAAATATGCGGAGAGATTTAGATTTGGGAGGGCCGTGTCCAAACTAAATCTAAATTGCAGTCTAAAAATAAAGCTGTGCAGTATTTGTGGGCTACATGCAAAAGCAGCCAGTATTTACCCTACATGTAAAAAAAGCATGTATTTGCACCCCTTGCATTGCAACATGGTTTGCAATGCAATGTTGCATTGCAACATGGATGCTCTGACAGAGCGCTCGCTCTGAATCAGGGCCGTCCTTCTTAATTTTTAGAGCGCCCTCCTGGCCGCTCGTATAGCTGTGGGTGACCACCCATAGCTATAGCGTGCGGCCTGGAAGATGGTCGCGATGGTCAATACCATCGCGACCATCGGGCTTGCGATGAGACCCTTGTGGTAGGGTCTCGTTGCCGCAAGCCCTGGAGTGCTTTCGGCTCTATCAGAGCCGAGAGCACTCCCACTGACATCACTTGTGATGTCAGTGGGGCCGGCCCCAGATGGTAGGCGTTCCCATGGGAACGCCTCCGTCTGGGCAGCCACACCCCCGGCATGCCCACCAAAGGGGGCGTGCTGTCACTCACCATCGACAGCACGCCCCCTTTGGTACGAGACCCGGAGCGATGGCTTGCCCCTCGCTATCCGGGTCTCGCACATGCGCACGATGGAGCCGGCTCCGTCGTGCGCATACGCACTGGGCCAACATCGACCCGCTTGCGAGCGCTCAGCGCTCGCGAGCTGGTCTGAATCAGGCCCTGTGTCTGCAAATGCTCTTTTCTGCTAAAAGGGTTCTATTAAAAGTATAGGTGGAGACATAATATCCGCCATCCTTGGATGGATAAATGCATTTTTAAATGCACCAGGGTTGTAACTAGGGGTGGTGGTGAGTGGTGTCACCGCCCAGAGAGCAGGGCCTAGGGGTCAGCACCATCCCTGCCCCATGGTACCTGTAATTGGCATGCACAGCGCCTTGAATGACATCCTATAGCCTAGAGAGCCGCCACCTGAAGTATCCTTAAGACAGTCTGGTGCTCAGTCTTTCCACTGCAGGGTCTCCCAGAGCATCCTTGGGGGGGCTCAACTTCTCCCTGGTCCAGGCAAAACTGTCCGGAGCTTCCTTAGGATACTCCATGCACTCAGCTACTCCTTGGTCCAAAGTAAATGGAAATTATTCTTTAAATTAAAACAAGGTTCTCAACATTTTTTGACAAGTACAAAATACCCGCTATATGATTATGTCAATTACCACTTTAGATGAGGCAGACCAGTCAGGCTGCCAAAAGAGAAAGCCCAAATGGGACTGTGGCAGTTACAGAGCTCAGTGTGCCTTGAGGCCAGTGTCCAGACCTGCAAGAGACAGGGAGAACCACAAATCCCTAAAGCTGGGTACACACTGACAAATATATTGGCCGATCAATTGATCAGCCAATATATCTGGTGCAGTCGGCCAGTGTGTACTAGCGATATGTCTGTGAACGACGTTGTTCACAGACATATCGTATTGACTGTGCTGCACAGCCGAATGACAGATACTGTATATCTGCAGACATATCTGTCCATTGCCAAGTGTGTACAGGTGGTCTAATGACCGCATGTACACATGCAGCGGCAGCCGCGGGAAGATAATGGTTGTGTATGTATATGAATGACCATCATCTACAGATATATTTGCAGATCGGGTGATCTGCAGATATATCTGCTAGGTGTGTACCCACCTTTATGGTGCATACACATGGTCAGATTTGTCAGATCATCGATTTCGTTGAAATATAACGATGAACAATGAACAATTGAACAATTTCATCAATGATGAACGATTGAACAATTTCTGACAGTATTAAAATGAATGAAATCGTCCAAATCTGTCTGCAAACACAGTTGATGTCAGATATCGTCATCTGACATGCGGGCATGTCATTGGTCGATGAATGCCCTACATATGAACGATATGAACGACTGAATGATTTTTACAGTCGTTATTGTTCATATCTGACCGTGTGTATGCAGCATAAGACTGTTTGTTTGTGTTAAATTGTGGCAGCCAAGCCAGGCCAAGAGGCCAGTGTCCATGCCTGCAGGAGGCAGGAAGGACCACAAGAGAGTCTTTGTGTGAAGGCCAGGAGGCAGTGCCTATACCTGTGAGAGACAGGACTGAGACTTTTGAGAGACTGTGTTACATTTGCAGCCTAGTTGACCATAATAGTCAGGGTTCAAGAAGTGAGTTAGTGTCCTGAATGGGGCCTAAGTGTTTGTTATTTGTGGACCTTGAATGCCGACATTAAAGCTCCATTTATTTTATTTAAACCTGAAAAGCTGCATATGGACCCTTATTATGCACCTAAGCACTGCACCACTGACCCGTCTACCGAGCTAAATTATTCCAAGTTATCACCATATGGTGGATAATGAAGGCAGAAAGATCTATGCAAAAGATATATGCAGAAAGTGTAGATTATAGCATCAGTATAAGGACCTATGCATAATCAGATCTACGCAAGAAATAATGGATGCACAGCATAATGAAAACCACAAGACAAGACTCACCTGTGTAAAACCCAAGGAAAGGGTGAGTGATGAAGGCATATTATGAAATGCAGTGTGAGCAGAAAATTGTCTGCCTTTGTGAAAAAGGTGATGCACAAGTGTGTGGAATCATAAGTGTTAAAGTGTACACTTTGTCCTTGGAGAGGAAGAAAAATTGTTTGGAAAGATGCTATAGTGTTCAGCAGAGAAAGTGTTAAAAGGGAAAAATATGTTTATCTTGCTGAAAGCACCAAAAGTGTTCCTCTGGTTCATTATGTAAGGTGTGTTTTTTTTTGCTGAAGAGAAAAAAATGTGTTTTAAACCTGCATCATCACGGTAGTGTGTGGTACTGACAGATCAAAGATACCTCTGGCAAAGGCTGTTAGAGGGACAGTGCGTGATACATGCTGGTAATTGTAGTGCCACATCAAGTGAAATATTTTGCTGTGCTGAGAATTATTTTGAAAGCATAGTGTGATACAGTGAAAACAAAAACTGGTTTTGTGCTTATGTTGTGTGGAGATAAATATGAGGAAAAAGAAGCAAGCTCTCAGAGAAGACAGGTTGCCTACAATTGTTCAAGCTGGATCCAGGACTGGAGTGTACAGTCTGAAAGTAAAGCAAGTGTGTTGCAAGGAAGTTAATTAAAATTGTTTCAAATCCTCTGTGGTAACGCTTTTCAAAATACTAGGGCTCCAAGTAATGTTTCAGAGAAAGATACATGCAAAATCAGAGTAAAACTGGCAGTGTGTGTGGTCAGTGTATGGCGCAAGGTCCACCAAGAGAGTACTATATCAACATGGAAAATTTTGACGCTCTGGACCTCATTCAGAGCCTCTCGCAAAATGCGAGAGCTCGCTCTGAATGAGGGCGGCCGCTTCTAAGTTCTGAGCCAGCCTCCTGGCTGCTTGCTAGGCTGTGGGTGACCACCCACAGCTTTCACGAGTGGCCAGGTTGATGGTTGCGATGGTCAAGACCATAGCAACCATCGGGGCTTGCGACAAGACCCTTGTGGTAGGGTCTTGTCTACCGCAAGCCCACCACTGACATCACGAGTGATGTCAGTGGGGCTGCCCCCAAATGTCAGGCATTCCGTCAGGAATGCCTCCATTTGTGTAGCCACCCCCCACCCCGCCTGCAAAACCGGGCGATATGTCGATCACCATCGACAGCCGCCCCTTTTGTAGTGAGTCCCAGAGCAAGAGAATTTCTCTCTCGCTCCGGGGCTTGCACACGAGCAGTGCAGGCACTGCGCGTGCGCAGGGCTTCAACATCGACCCACTTGCGAGCACATAGGCGCTTGCGAGCGGGTCTGAATGAGACCCTCTGTGTGACGTTTGGCGAGAAACACATTATTATGACCAGATAAGTTACTTAGAGGAAAAGTCTACGAAAAAGTAGATTTTGCATGCACAAATTGAAAAGATGTTACAGGGTGAATTATTCTGTTTAAAAAAGAGCATTCAAGCAGGAAGATACAAAACTTAAATCTCCTAAAGAGACAGACCTCAAATTAGCGGTTATATATGAATGCCTTGAGGAGGCTGAAGCATTACAGTCTATTATAAAGTGTGAAAATTATGTGCTTCTTGTAAAGAATGAAGTGTAGATTGGAATAGAGCATGGGAATGAGGTGCTTTTTGTCAAAACAAGAACAAGACATTGTTGAACTGCATCAGAGGTGTTTGGAACTTAAAAGGGAAGTTGAAGAATTAAAAGAATATGTAAAGGGTCATCAGAGTGGAGCTGACCGCACACAAGGAAAAGTGGCTGATGTAACTCCGGTGTTAAGAGAAAAGACCATGGAGATTTTCCATCTTCAAGCAAGTATGGAAGAAACTCTGCATGAATCCACAAAACATAGTGATGTTTCAGAAAAACTGTACAGTGCACGTGCTGAGATTGAAAAGTTGCAAGGAGAGAATGAGAACCTTGAGAAATGTCTGTTAAGTACACAAAACCAGTTGCAAAATCTCCAAATGGAAATATATGCCAGAGAACTTGAGCTTCAGTGTAAGTTAAGCATGGCAGAATCTGAAATAGTTGTACAAAAGTTGAGACTGATTGAATTTAAAGATTTGGAGGGCAATCTTCTACAATCTGAGAATAAATTGGAAAGTGCCATGGGGAAAAATTACCCAGCTGGAAAAACAGTTCTCTGTGAATCAGGAAAAGTGCCACGTGGAAGTGGGAAAGGCAGAAGAGGAATAAAAGTTGGTTAACACTCTGAAGTTGAATCCTGAACAGAAATATAAAAACTCAAGCAGCAGTGGGACAATGGAGATGTCCTCAAATGTACCCGTGTGTAAGATGGGACCAAATTATCAAGTTGGGAAATTTCCTAAAAGATGGTGTTTCAAAAGTGGACATCTAGCTTCACCTTATGTCTGAAGGAGTGAAGTACACCCAAAGGGTTACAGTTCTAGAAAATAAAGCAGTGTCTAAAATTGGTGCTGAGGAGCTGACAAATGCAGACATTGTTCGTTTGTCCCTTGAGAAAAAGGTACAAGATATACAAAAGCCTACAGACATATTGATGGCTCCCAAGGATGAGACTGTGGTATCACCATGTAATCAGAGTGATGTGAATGTGACCAGGTCACACAATGTTGCAGTAGAAAGCAAACCCATGAGATGAAGTCTGTGGATCAATGGAATAAACATATGTAATGTGGATTACAGTCCAGAATTTGAGAGTGACTGTGCCAGTACATCCTCTGAAATAAAGCCAAGGTCTGAAGTTTATAGTGGCTCCTTGAAAGAAGATGAGTTACCTGAGTTACCAATGAAGCAATGCAGTAGCCAATACAGTGCTTCAATGCTGAAAGTTAGAGAGGTGTTCAAGTGGTACCATAAATTGAGGAAAAAAGGAAACCCAAAAGTCTGGATGATCTTGAATGTGGTGGATGGGCCCCATGAGAAAAATGAAGAGGGACTTCACCATAAGAATGCCTCATCCCATGTCGCTCAACCCAGGGGATGTGAGCTGGGGAGGGGGGTGTGTGGCAATACAAAGCTAGGTGGCGATAGTGAGCCATGGATTCTGTTTGGGGCTGGAGGGATCCATCCACACAGGGTACAAATAGTAAGTGTGACCACACCTATGGGCTGCCTTGTGTACAGAGCTCGGGTGAGGCTAATGAGGCAGACCAGTCAGGCTGCCAAAAGACAGACCTAGTGGGACTGCTGCAGTTACAGAGCCCAGTGTGCCTGGAGGCCAGTGTCCTAACCTGAAAGAGGCAGGGAGGACCACAAATCTCTAAGACTGTTTATGTGAAGTTGTGGCAGCCAAGCCAGGCAAGGAGGCCAGTGTCCATACCTGCAGGAGGCAGGGAGGACCACAAGAGAGACTATGTGTGAAGGCCAGGAGGCCGTGTTTATACCTCTGAGAGACAGGACTGAGTCTTTTGAGAGATTGTGTTACATTTCAAGACTAGCTGCCCATAATAGTCAGGGTTAAAGAAGTGAGTTAGTGCCCTGAATGGGGGTAAGTGTTTGTTATTTTTGATTCCTGAATGCTGACATTAAAGCTCCATTTATTTAATTTAAACCTGAAAATCTGGATATGGACCCTTATTATGCACCTAGGCATTGCACCACTGACCTGTCTACTGAGGTAAATTACCCCAAGTTATCACAATATATAATAACTAGGAGTGTGTACCCAGTTGTTGGCGAGTGATTATTAATTTTATTCAATGATGCCGAGTGATTATTAATTTTATTCAATGATACTGAATAGTCAATTAAAGTATTATGTGAATGGGGACTCTCACCTGGTTGTCAGTGAGATTAGTCAGTCTGCCTGCTCAGAGCCGGGCAGGCAGTGTGGTGGCCATGCCCCTTCCTTCTCCTTAAATCCTCTCCTGCACTGAGGTCCCTCGGAGACTGTCAATCACAAGCTCTGCCCTCCCAGATTAAATGTGGGGCTGCTGCTTGAAGTCTAGAATGTTATCTCTTTAATGGCTTTCTGATGTGGAGAAAGGATTGGTGTGTGTGCATATATACTTATGCTGGGTACATACTGGCAGATATATTGACCGATCAATTGATTGGCCAATATATTTTGTGTGTTGGCCAGTGTGTACCAGCGATATGTCTGTGAATGACGTAATTCACAGACATATCACGTCAGCTGTGCGGCACAGCCGATGGCAGCAGTGGCGACCCTCCCCTTGGTGTCACCTGGTGCGGAGAGGGATGCTGTGCTCGCAGCGTAGCCGTCCACCTCCATAAAAGGGGTGTGGCCTATTGGACAGTGGGTGCTGCCATGCAGGAAGGGAGCGTGGCTTGTGGCCCTGACCCTGTAGTCTTGACTCCCGTGCATTTTAATGGGAGAGCCAGGGGGGTGCAGGAGGTGTGGACTGCCCTGTGTGCAGTGCCGGCTCACTCACAGTGTCAGGAGCCGAGTGCTGCACTTAATACTACAGTGCAGCAGCCGGCTCCTGTCACTGAGTCTGCACCTTGTTGTCACCACTCGGCGGGTGGCACCCGGGTGCGGCCGGCACCCCTCTTGGGATGCTACAGGATGGTGATATATCTGCACATTGTGCTGTATGTACAGTCGGTCAGCTGACCACCGATACACATGCTGCAGAGGCTGCGGAGAAGGGGGGCGAACAGTGACCCCTGGTCAGCGGGACCCGCGGCCAGATGGCAGATGATGGAGGTTCAGTGTGTATGAACAACCATCATCTGTAGATATCTTTCTGATGTGTACCCAGCTTATGTTACTCGGAGCATCTCAAGGAACATTTCAGTGAAAAGACGTTCAAAATCGGTTCAGTAGTTCTCGAGTTTATCGCGAACATACATACAAACGAACAAATATAGAGATAGATAAGGTACTTACAGTACTATAATAATTAATGTCCCAAAACAAAGGTAGTGGTAGCTAACGTGTGTGTTATTGTAATAGCCTGCGAGATGCAGGTATTGGTGAGTTCCCATCAAGTCTGTACAATGTTTTAAATGTGCAATCATTTTAAAAGCAAAGCCAATATGGTTTTGCCTTTTAAATGATTGCTCCCTTAAAACATTGGGCAGACTAGCCGGGAAGTCACAGATGCCTGCATCTCGCAGGCTATTACATTTACACCTTAATGTGAGCATTCGGCCTGGAGATGTTATTGATGTGCATTTTGCAAGTATACAAATAAATGCTCTTCCCACATTCCCTCAAACCTCCCACATGCCCGAACATGCCCATAAGACCTCAGAACATCAATATATGTTTTTTTTATTTTCCTCTTTCATCTCTCAAGCATCTCCCTATCAATTATTGGTCATTTATTTTAACAAGCAAATCTTGTATTCCCATATAAGCCATACTTGCCAACTCTCCCTCATTGTCAGGGAGACTCCCTGAAATAGCAGCAATCTCCCTGTCTCCCTGAAGAGTCTACCAATATCCCTCATTTTCACCTTACCCCCATTATGACACTATTATATAAAAGAAAAAACAGAGATATATACATTCAAATGGGATCATTAGTTTAATTTCCCTGCATTGGTTATAAGGCACAATGGCCCTCATTCAGAGCCGCTCGCAATTAGCGCTCGCTCGTTCATAAAAAGGGGGTGGCTATTCAAATGAACCGTTCGCTCTTTGCGGTCTGTTGCCGCCTCCATGTCTGAACGAGCGAGCAAAACATACGCTCGTTTATTTGATAAAAACGCCCCCTGGCCGCTCGCATCATACGTCATGTCCGCTATTTATTAGATTAATCGAGTACATCGAACAGCGTATGAACTGCTCGCTATTCTTGTGGTTGGTTTTTTCAACCACAATATTGCGAGCAGTTCTGACTATAGAATAACCCAGTGACGTGGTGAATGACGCTGCTGTATTAATTATGCACACCCATAAAACGCCCGCTTTGACCTTTAAGCACGCCTGCGTTCTGATCTCCACTCCCCGTTTTCAAGCACCTTCCCCTGTTACCACCCACATACGCCTCATTCTGTCACTCAAATTAGCAGGCACTCGCTATATAGCGAACAAACGATTTTCGGCCGCACTGACTGGTTCGCGCATGCGTACTAAAAACCGTACGCATGCGCAGATGTGCAAATATCGCTCGGAACGAGCGTACTGCCGCTTACGAGCGGCTCTGAATGAGGGCCAATGATCCCTATGGTTACATGTATTTTCTGAGACGTATCAGTGTGTTTTCATAAACAAGTAGATCTTACTAATTGCTTTGGGGCTTATTTACATGTGGATGTTAATCAATTTTATGACACGCCTCTCAGATGTAGCAGTACACGGCCACTTTACCGCCGCGCTCATAGGTGCTGCTTTCACAATCTCCCTGAAGTGCTTTTTCAAAAGTAGGCAAGTATGATATAAACTGGACACATAACACATAATGACCCAGGCTGACTGACAGGGCTGTCTTAATGGCATTGTAGGCCCTGGACAATGCAAGTGCACTGGTGCCCCTACCCATCCATTTACAGGAAAACATTTAAAAAAAAAATCATAACTGACCCCTACTGCGGTCCCATGCCATCTCTCCACATGCTTCCATACGGTGAATGACTGACAGCACTCTGATGCTGACAGCAATTCATTGTCTGGCTGCAGGCAGGGAGGTAGGTAGAGAATTCTGCACTCTAATTGGTGGGTAGCTCCAGCCATCCACCAATCAGCATGATGACAGTCATTCACTGGCTGCAGGTTGAGAGGCAGGTAGAGAATGCTGCACTCTGATTGGTGGATAGCTCCAGCCATTCACCAATTAGCAAGCTGATAGCCATTCACTATCTGGCTGCAGGCTGGGAGGCAGTTAGAAAATGCTCCGATTCAGTGTAATGCACAATCAGAGCGACCAAGCAGCATTCTCTACCTGCTTCCCAAGAAGTTCTGGAGGCACCAGCATGGGGGGCAGATGCCCCTCAGACCAGCCCACACTGTTCAAAGGCCCCTAGAATTATGGGACCCTGGGCAGCTGCCCAGTGTGCCCATAAGTTAAGATGGCCATGCTGACTGTCTGATGTTTTTCTCCATAAAATCAGAAGATTGTATATGAATGTTAGTCAAGAAGGTCAGGTTATTAGATATCAGTGCCTGTTGGGAAGGCAGAAGATTGGATACGAGTGTTAGTCAGGAAGGTCAGGTTATTAGATATTGATGCCTGTTGGGAAGGCAGAAGATTGGATATGAGTGTAAAGCTGGGTACACACTATACAGATATATCTGCAGATCGAGTGATCTGCAGATATATCTGAACAAACTGAACAACCATCATCTGTACCTGCCCGCAGTTCCCAGCGACCAGGGGTGTGTCCCGGTGGGCGGGGGCGTTCCCGCCCTCCTCTTCACGGCTGCCACTGTGTGTGT
This sequence comes from Taudactylus pleione, assembly GCA_031769625.1. Taxonomy (NCBI): domain Eukaryota; kingdom Metazoa; phylum Chordata; class Amphibia; order Anura; family Myobatrachidae; genus Taudactylus; species Taudactylus pleione. The sequence goes on along the minus strand of JAUIMM010000113.1, from coordinate 24,981,475 downwards.
ACGGGAGGGCTGCCGACCGCCCGTACACACCTGCCGATGGACAGATATGTCTGCAGACATATCTGTCCATCGGCTGTGCAGCACAGCCAATGCAATATGTCGACTGCCCGACAGGCTGCAGATACATTGGCCGATCAATTGATCGGCCAATATATCTGTCAGTGTGTACCCAGCTTTAGTCAGGAAGGTCAGGTTATTAGCTATATGTGCCTGTTGGGAAGACAGAAGATTGGATATGAGTATTACTCAGAATTCTGCATGCATGATTTTAGTAATTTCAGGCTGCTCTATGTAATGAGCATGCAAATGGCTAACACGCATATCACTGGATACATGCATTTTTTATGGTTTCTATAGGTGATAGTATGACCAGTGTATAGTAAATGCTGGCTCTCCAACATCACAGCATTGTTTGGGGTCTGGGATAAAACCTATCCATATACATCAGTGCTTATAAATACCTAAAAAAGTGTGTATTGACTATTCTTGTCACACAGTTTATTGGTGTAAAAAACCCTGCCCTCCACTGTTCCTTTCCCGCTCTTGGGTGGGATGCACTATAAGGAAAAATGCAGTATTACCACATACCCCATATGTACAAACCACCGGAATGCATATTCGTCCTGGTGTGCAACTCCATCTTCAGGTGGCATTGCCCAATCAAAGCCTATGGGCTTCTCTTCGGGATGCCTCCTCCGAGAAGGATCCAATCGGATCTCTCCCATCTCCCCCCCGTGGCCCGTGGCCTTCAGCACATGCACAGAAGGACGCCAGGGGGACTTCTGGGTATTAAACGGCTGCCAGTAGCTGAACATCCTTTAAATAGAGCTATGACCTGCACTGTGACATCACAATGTATGTTGGCAGCAGCTAGAGATGTCTATAGCTAAAATCAGCTCTGGGCCCAGATGCCCTGCAGTAGTAATCTGGTGAGAATAGAAAAGATGGGGTTTAAAAGACGGCAGTGTAATTTAGGGCAGAGGGCCAAGCCCTTGAGGCGGCCTGGGCCATGTAGAAGTCCTATTCTCTGCACCTACTGTAGCTACGCCTATGCCTTGGAATCTTGTGTACGACACAGGGGGACATTCAGAGTCGGTCGCAAGCGCTGAGCGCTCGCAACTGACTCGATGTTGCACCACTGGGCATGCACACAACGGAGCCGGCTCCGTCGTGCGCATGCTCAAGACCCAGCTAGCGACGGACGCTCCGTCGCTAGGGGTCTCGCATGCAGATGGGGCAAGGTGTCGATGGTGAGTGACAGCTCGCCCCGTTTGGGAGGCGCGCAGGGGACGTGCCTGCCCAAACAGAGGCGTTCCCACAGGAATGCTTGACGTTTGGGGGCGGCCCCACTGACATCATTGCTCGATCAGAGGAGGAAGCTCCCTGGGGCTTACGTGTGCCCAGACCCAACCTTAAGGTCTGGTCGTAAGCCCCGATGGTCGTGATGGTCTTGACCATCGCGACCAATACCCATGTTGCCCCGAAGCAGCCCCATTTGGAGACCCAATCTATGTACCTACTGTAGCAATACCCTTGTCTGTGGATAGCAGTTGGTCTGAAAAAGATTTGAAGAGTGTATACAATGGCAAAACTATTTTAGCAGACGCAGATCTAAGATCTGTTGTAAAATTGAACAGGTATGGAGGCATTTATTGGGTGTTGAATTTGAGTCCAAGTCTCCAGTAGAATTGTGTCAACAGTCTGGTCTGGATAAGTGTGTACCCATCATGCAGCATCATATTAGATGAGTAATTTGCTTTCCCCATTAAAAACTGCAGATAGAATGGAGGGCGGTGTCTGAAGGGGTAAGGGGGACAGGCCAAAATATGTTATAAAGGAGCTCATTTGGAGTCGGTCGTGAGCGCTGAGCGCTCACAACCAATTCGATGTTACCCCACAGCGCATGTGCACGATGAGCGCTCCGTCGTTAGGGGTCTTGTAGCAGACGGGGCGAGGTGTCGATGTTAAGTGACAGCTCGCCCCGTTTGCTGGGCGGGCCGGGGGCGTGCCCAGCCAAACGGAGGCGTTTGAGTCGGAACGCTTGCCGTTTGGGGGCGGCCCCACTGACATCATTGCTGATGTCAGTGGGGAACTTCCTGCTTACGAGTGCCCAGATCCTACCCTAGGGTCTGGTCGTAAGCCCCGATGGTCGTGATGGTCTTGACCATCACGACCATCACCCATGTCGGTCGTTAGAGCTGTGGGTGTTAACACCCACAGCTTAATGTTCGACAAGGAGGCGGCCATTCAGGATGCAAGTGGCCGCCCTGATTCAGAGCGACCGCCTCTGAATGAGGCCCAAAGTCCCTACCTAAAGATGTTATTCAGATTATTTTTCTGAAGATGTTGCTATTTAGGTATTTTATGAAAGATATTATCCAAAGTCGCGTAAACAAAGCAGGACCTACTAAGAGAGTATCAATGTAGGACAAAATGTCAGCACAAATTGGCTGCCAGTAGCTGGGCATCCTTTATATAGGGCTGTAACCTGCATTGTGACATCACAATGCATGCATGCAGAAGCTAGAGATGTCTTTATCTTAGATCAGCTGTGGGTCCAGATACCCTGCTGTAGTAATCTGGTGAGATTAGAAAAACTGGGGCTCAAAAGATGGCAGTGTAACTTGGTGCAGGATGAGGGCCGGGGTGCAAGGTGATGGCCGAGCCCCAGAGGCGGCCTGGGCCATGTAGAAGTCCTATTCCCTGTACCTATTGTAGCTATGGCTATGCCTCTGGGTGACAGCTGGTCTGCCAAAGATTGGAAGATTGTATGTGTACTATGACATAATCATTTCAATAGATTGTTTCAGCAGATGAAGATCTGAGATCTGCTGCAAAATTGGACAGGTGTAGAGGCATAGTGGGTGTTGAATCTGCGTCCAGGTCTCCAGTACGATTGTGTCAACACTCTAGTCTGGAGTTAGATTCCTGGATAATTGGCGAAGTGTGCACCCATTTTAAGACATGTAGTGTCATATCAGATGAATAATTTGCTTTGTCCATTGTTTCTACATTAAAAACTGCAGATAAAATGGAGGGAGTTGTCTGAAGGGATAAGGGTGACTGGACAAAATATGTTATAAAGTCCGTACCTAAAGATGTTATTCAGATTATTTTTATGAAGTATCAACATCGACAGCACGCCCCCTTTGGTGCGAGACCCAGAGCGATGGAAAGCCCGTCGCTCCCCAGGTCTCGCGCATGCGCACGACAGAGCTCCCTCCATCGTGCGCATGCGCAGTGGGGAACATCGACCCACTTGCGAGCGTACTGCCATTCGCGAGTGGGTCTGAATGACCCCCATAGTGCCCAAAATTCACATTATGCTAAAAAATTGTGTATTTTATACATTTTACGCCACAGTAGTACCCATTATTCATGTTATACCACACATTAGTGCCCCTTATTCACATTATGCTACATAGTAATGCACACAATGCATGTTATTTAGTGCCCCTTATTCACGTAGTGCCCCTATTTCACGTTATGCCACAGTAGTGTTGCTTATACACACTATGCCACAGTAGTGCCTCTTTTACACCTTATGCCAAACGCATTATTGACATGTGCCAGCCAGGCGTGACCTCACTAGACTCATTGCTCAGCCTCCTCCCAGTGATGGGCGCTACAACCTGGTTTCTCAGCAGCAGCACCCGGCTCAGGCCTCCCCTTAGCAGCAAGGACACAGCCACCATGTTCTCTCCTCCTGTGTGACTGATGCTCAATCTGTGCGACCCGGAATGGCTGATGTCAGTACTAGGGTGGGAAGTGGTACCCAGCTCAGTGTAGGCAAAGAGGAGAAGCCGGGGGTGATGATGGAAGGGGATCGCCTCCTCCTCTCTCTCTGTAATTGCCCGTGGCTCCACCCCTCTTCCCTTTGCTCAGTCCCAGAGCTGCATTAAGGGCCTGATTCAGAGCCGGACGCTCTGACCAGAGCACTCGCTCTGAATCAGGGCCCTCCTCCATTAAAATGGAGCGTCCTCCTGGACGCTCGTATAGCTGTGGGTCACCACCCACAGCATATATGAGTGTCCAACAAGATGGTCGCGATGGTCTTGACCATCGGGACCATCGGACTTGCGAAGGAAACCCTGCGGTCGGGTTTCCCAGCCACAAGCCCTGGAGTGATTTTGGCTCTATCAGAGCCATAATCACTCCCACTGACATCACTAGTGATGTCAGTGGGGCCGGCTTCAGACGGTAGGCGTTCCCATGGGAATGCCTCTGTCTGGCAGGCACGCCCCCGGCACGCCCACCAAAGGGGGCGTGCTGTCAATCAACATCGACAGCACGCCCCCTTTGGTGCGAGACCCGGAGTGATGGAAAGCCCATCGCTTGCCGGGTCTTGCGCATGCGCACGATGGAGCTCCCTCTGTCATGCGCATGCGCAGTGGGGAACATCGACCCACTTGCGAGCGTACTGCCGCTTGCGAGTGGGTCTGAATGACCCCCTAAGATCCCACAGGGCCCTAGGCAAAATACAGCCTCAGGGTCCCATATTAATGTATATATAAATGCAAACAGTATATAAATTCCTGACACAGCTCTCTCACCCTAATGCAGATCTCCCTGCCCCCCACCTCACACAGACCAACACACACAGCTCTTCTTCCTCACTCAGCTCTCCTCCCCTTAAACACACTACGGGAGAGATGTACTAAGCTCTGAAAAGTGATAAACTGGAGAGTGATAAACGACCAGCCACTCAGCTCCCAACTGTCATGTTACAGGCTGTGTTTGAAAAATGACAGTTGGGAGCTGATTGGTTGGTGGTTTATCACTCTCCAGTTTATCACTTTTCAGAGCTTAGTACATCTGGCCCACAGTGCTCCCCCCTCACTCAGCCCTCCTCACACACACAGCTCTTCTCATTGACTGAGATTCCCCCTCCACAGCCACTCCTCCCCTCACTCAGCTTTCTCCATCCCCCCAAACACACACAGATTCCCCCCTCACTCAGGTCCCCCCTCACACAGATCTCCCTTGCTTGCACAGACCCTCCCCAAACACACAACTCTCCCCACTTAATGAGATTTTCCCTAATTTAGCTCCCCCTCCCATCACACAATACACCCTCTGGTCAAACACATACAGCTCTCCCCACTCAGTCAGATCCCCTCCCACACACATATCTTCCATCCTCTCACAGACCCCTCATTCCCACACATACACCTCCCCTTCCTTCACACACATACACAGCGCTCCCCCCTCATTCTCCTCCTTTGTCCTCTTCTCACTTTCACAGGGTGCAGGAGATCAGACATCCAACAGGAAGTGGATCACCTGCACAGGCAGAGAAGAGCCCGGAGCGACAGAGGACATCACTGGAGGCCTGATAACTGCAGGTAAGTTTAATTAAGGGAGGGAGGGGGTCGGGGGGAGTCTGCGATCGTGGGGGGTGGGGCTTAGCGACAGGGGCAGGGCTTGGCGACGGGGGTAGCAGCGGTGGCCGGTCGGCGCATGCACAGGGCACTTGTCACAGTATTTTTTGTGAAAATAGGGCTCCGGTGGGATTCGCGGGACAGAGCTTTATCGCAAGCTCTGTCCCTGCAAGGGATTTGTAGTAAATCCCTATGATATTGCCTGAATTTGCAAAGAAAAGATGACTGACTAGCAGATTCAGGGTGCTTGCATATAAACCCTTGCAGAGATAGGCAATACAATAGGACTAGTTGGCATAATCCCATTGGTTCTTCTTCCTGCTTCTCCTGTTACTATGCAGTTCATAGGTCAGTTTGTATTGTAATAGTTCAACCCCCAACAGCTTCTTTGTGTCCGTTTTCCCACCGAAGAACAAGTCTAAACTGGCTAATTACATTACATGAACAGAGTACATTTCAATGCCTATCTCTCTATGATCCATAATTCCCAGATGCATGTTGCGATTTCCTTGCTGATGGAACTGGAAATCTGCAAATAAACAGTGGTTTAGAATTGCACCAAATACGGTCTGTTTATCATGTACTAAACCTGAGATCATAAATACAGTCACTTTATTACATAATTAATAATGAATATAACCTTGGATATTAACCTTAATGCTGGGGAAGCGTTCTATGTAAGTGTGCAATGTGTAAGTTTAAGGATATTAAGGAAAGATGCTAGTTAGCGTTGTGTGACTACGTATTTGTGGAGTACACAGTGGTACGTGTTTTGCAGGGCTGTTCATATTATGTTTTAGTAAATGTATGTATTTATATAATGAGGACTTTTAACATTGTTCTATTGCGTGGGAATCGCACAACGCTAAATAATAGCATCGCCGTATGTACTGATATTGTGGGATTCGCTAAAATGGCGTTGTGCGGCCATTCACAAAATGGCGTCTTGTTGCCATTCGCAAAATGGCATCGTGCAGATTTTAATTTTAACAGATTCTGTCTCAGCCAATTATCTGGCTTCGATAGTCCACCCTTTGATAGCAAACAACACGCTATCACACTCTGATTTTAAAAATGAATTTAGGCTTACACTATGACATATTATTTAATGTTATATTATGGGATGGCACAAGGTGGTTCTTAAACCATCAATAATGTGTCTCTGAGAGGGACATAAAATTACCCTTATACGCACACCGCGGATCTTGGGAGATCATGGGAAAGATGTGGGGATGCACCTAACCTATAAAGGAAGTCTTGAAGGGGATAGGGACTTACATTATTTAAGATGTTTAAAATAACATTTCATAATACATTTCATGCATGGCTAAATTTATACATCATCTGATGGTACATTCTAGTTCAGGGTTGTAATGCAGTTCTTCATTTACCTTTGTATTCATTCTGTTACTACTGACCACCATCATAATTTCATTCCTTTGATTTACCTTAACTTTACATTTTCCATATTTCAACAAAGTAGGAACACATTTGACACATAAGCCAATTACTATGATGGCAACCAATATGAGGATCGGGAGTTTACCTATGCTAGCAACCATTTCCTGGACCCACTCTCCTAGACCGGAGAACCATTACACTGGGTTCAACCACGAAACCCATTCCTCTACCTTCTCCCCTACTTCAGCCACTGAAGCATTATGGTTCTTCTGAAATTCCCATTTCAGCTGCAGAATGTCGTCCAGCTTCTGGTCTATCACCTCTTTGGGGTCACTAGTATCATTTGTAATATATGTGCAACACTACACCAAATTGGGTGACCAAAGTTACACAAAACTCTCCAGTGACAGCTGTTAAATAATTTAACACTAGCCTATGTTGCATAAGTTCTTTCTTATAAGCTTGTAACTCCCTACCTGCATACCTAAATGTGTCATCATTCATCTCGGTGATATTATCTATTCATTTAGCAAGATCTTGGATATATGTAAAATTTAGTGTACCCCGAGTGATCCTGGTGGGATCCAATGTGACTAAAACTTGAAAGCCAGTTGTTTCACTAATCAATTGTGTGGCTTTATGTACATCACCAGGTATCATATTTCTATTGTCTCTATGTTCATACTGTGTGTGAAGATATGGTGATGGTGTGTTTTTATGAATACCAAGCATTTCGCCATGTGTAAAGGTCATAACCTCTGGGAGTACTCTTCCTAGATAACACAAACCTTCGGAACTCGGAGAGAGCCACTTATACGCTTTTTTTTCCACACATATAATATACATCATCGGGGAGAACATAAGGGATAGTAAACCTCATTATCGTCACACACATTTCCCTAGCAAGTGATCCTATTTCAGGATCTCCCATTTGAGTCATGCAAGTTTCTGGTTGTAATACCTTGGCACAATACCCTTCTGGTACCCTACCAACCATTTCTTTGGTGGAACTTAGTGTATTTTTATACCGGAATGTCTTCCACCTGGTCTAATTGTGCATAAGAGTTCAAGATTTATAGGTTCACTATCAGCTCTTAGTGAGAAGGTCATCGTCTGGTTATTTCCCGTCACCTCCCAACTTCCTGGTTTATTGAAGTTGGTGATGTTCAAACATGAAAGTGATTTATCTACTTGGTACAGGTGGAGTTTAAAATGAGGTGGTTTGGACTCGAGAAATTTTCCATCCAGTGCATCCCCTTTTTGCAGTTCTAAGACCTCAGAGACATTTAATGGGAATGGCACTAACCCTACATTATGCTGTCCCTGAGGCACATGAGAACACACCCAACAGTCAGTCTGGTTTAAAACTTTGCCCACCATAGTATGATAATCCTCTAAAGGATACTCACCCCAATACTGGTTATACTTAGGCTGGCACCGTTGGATGCATCTCTCATTGACTACGGACCCACAAAACTCACACATACAATAATCCTCAGACGATAGACCTTCACACTGTCTCTGACTTTCCAGAATAACAGATCTCTTAACAATTACTGTACTGGGTTTGGTCAGGTACCGCCCTTGTGACTGTATTGCTCCTTCTCCCAACTCCACTCCATTGATATAACCATCAGCTCCCCTCTCCGACCTCTGTCCTCCATCACAGAAACCAGAGATCCTGAAACAACCCAGGATAATGAGAACTCTGGGAGAAAACACAAAGATAACCACAGCAGACCAATCCATTGCTGAAAACCATGATCTACAAATTTCTTTAGCTCAGGTATCTCACTGTAACCTTTATCCTTTCTGGAAAAGACTCACAAATAACAGGTCTACGTTATCTGCCTCGATTCCGCCTTGTCTCTCCACCAGTTGGTGGATCTTCTTACAGTGGGTGGAATGGACCCAGGTATCTCTCTCTGCCACTTTCAAAGAAGTTGTACTCATCAGCAACACCTGATACAGACCTTCCCACCGATCTGTCAACCAACCTGAACGCAAGAAATTTCTGATCATAACAAATTCTCCAGGTTCAACATCATGACAGTTTGTTTCTGCCATATCATGTGACAACAATTTCAGTTTCTGCTGTTGCTGCTTTAACTGTTTACTCAACATTATAAGATACCTTATAGTAACCTTGTTATTACTTTTCAAATCTTCCTGCAGACTTATAATCAAAAGAGGTTGTCTACCAAACAGTATTTCAAAGGGGGACAGATTGAGAGGGGGTCTAGGAGTTGTACTGATACTATGAAGGGCAAGTGGTAGTGCTTCTGGCCACCCCAGTTCAGTTTCTTCCATGATCTTACTTAATTTATTTTTAATGGTACCGTTCATCCTCTCCATCTTGGCGCTGGTTTGCAGTCGATAGGGGGTGCGAAGTCTACTATTAATACCCATCAAATTGCACATGTTTTGGAAGACATCACCTGTGAAATGAGTACCCCTATCACTTTCAATAATTCTAGGGATACCGTATCTGCATAAAAACTCCTGAACAATCTTCTTAGCAGTAAACGCAGCAGTATTAGTGGCAGCTGGGTATGCCTCAACCCAATTAGAAAACACATCAGTGCACACTAATACATACTTGAGATTCCTGCAGGGTAGTAATTGGATGAAATCAATTTGTATTACCTTAAAAGGTCCGTCGGTCGGAGGAACGTGGGATGGTTCACTGGAGATTGTTTTCCCAATGTTTTTCTTCAAGCAGGTCAAACAGGACATTGCTCTCTTTTCCGCTTGAGAAGAAAAAACTGGTGCACACCAGTTTGCTCTCACCAACTTGCACATACTTTGCTTTCCCAAGTGAGTCAGACCGTGCGCTGCCTTAGCCAGGCTTGGGTAGTACGAAAAATAAATCTAATGACCGCGCTGTATAGTCACCCAAATATATGGCAGACAATATAGGTAGATTAATAAACTGGAAATGTGGCTGCTGCTATTATAGATACACAATGGTCACTAGGTAAAGTTGGAAAATGAGAAAAAGAGAATAATAGTGCAAGTCATAAATTAGGAGCTGAGGTGACAGTGTGTATATAGTGATATCACTTGATTATAGGCAGATTATGGTAAATATATAAAATTTAATAAGATGGGTAACAACCTCATACAATAAATGCAAATCCTAGATAATTGCTAGGTAAAAACATATATGAATCGATAATCAGTATATGAAAATACATTAAAAATAAAATCAAATAATTATAAATACAAAAAAAATAAATGAAAAAGTCACAGCATGTGAATAGGATGATGGGAATAAAAAATGCAAAAATAAATTGGAGTGAATGTGGGTAAAAAGTCCCTGTAAAGGGAAAACTGGAAACTCCAGCACGTCACTGTGGGGTGAATAAAACCTAACCTGCAGGTTGGTATTGAGGATGGTCTAGTTGTCACATTATGCCAGATGTAGAAGAAGTCCTCCCCATATGTGTCAGCTCGATAGCTGCTGGTGGATGGTAAGGGGAAAAGGCACTGCTCTGGTGGTGGCCAGGCAATCAATCCGTGTCCCACTGTGGCTTCAGTGAAGTGTAGGAACAGCTGACTCCCAGAATAATGCAACTCAGCAGCTGGGCAACTTAGTGCTGTGGATGGGGAGAACCTGGTGTCCTGTAGAGGTGGTGGCTGTGTGCCAGCTGGAAGCCCGAGGACCTGTGCACTCCAGTGCAGTATCCATGCAGTGGTGAATCCAAATGGCAATAAATTGACAGTCCAATGTAGTAAAGAGGTCTGCCTAACGCATTTCCCTGTCTGGAGACAGCTTCGTCAGCTGCAGAGCAGTGCCTTTTCCCCTTACCATCCACCAGCAGCTATCGAGCTGACACATATGGGGAGGACTTCTTCTACATCTGGCACAATGTGACACCTGGACCATCCTCAATACCAACCTGCAGGTTAGGTTTTATTCACCCCACAGTGACATGCTGGAGTTTCCAGATTTCCCTTTACAGGAACTTTTTACCCACATTTACTTCCAATTTAAATTTGCATTTTTTGGCTTACCTTGTCCATCTCTCCAGAGTTCTGAGGACTCCTGCCCTTAGACCTCCAGACTGCCTTTTCCTGAATGGAACACAAATTTTGCGTCTCAATTAATTTCTGCATGTCAATCGTTTGAAATGTCATTTGGTTAATTGGCACATTCACTTTTAACCCTGCTTCCCATTTGGCAGCTTCATCTGCCCTGTTGTTGCCCAATGACACTGGATCATCCTCGCATGTATGGGCTTTACACTTAATTACCGCCACTGCCTTAGGCAATTGGATCGCTGTCAGTAGTCCTTTTATATGTCTGGAATGTGCGACTGGTGTGCCTGCTGCTGTCATAAATTTTCTCAGATGCCATAGAGCACCGAAATCATGTGCCACCCCGAAGGCGTACCTAGAGTCAGTGTAGATATTAGCAGATTTGCCATCTGCTACTTCACAAGCTCTTCTTAATGCCACCAGCTCCGCCACTTGGGCCGAGTGAGGTGGCCCAACAGGTTCGGCCTCTATGATGTCTTCGTCATTTACCACAGCATAACCTGTACATAACTCTCCAGTGTCATTTTGTCTATGACAACTCCCATCCGTGTAAAATGTCACATCTACATTTTCTAAAGGTGTATCCAGTATGTCAGGTCTTGCAGTAAAGGTTTGATTCAGATATTCCATACAATCATATGCATCAATATACCTGCAGAACTCACCTTCTGCCAGCGACTCACCTCTCTCCACCCTTTGTGCATCCTGTTGCACATATTGTAAATACATTGCTGGATTTAACATACTGCATCATTTGATGGTGATGTTTGCAGGTGCTATTAGGGCTAGTTCCCATTTTGTGAATCTAGCTGAGGAGACATGTCTGGTTTGGACAGAATTCAGCAAAGCAGATACAGCATGGGGTGTATAAACAATCATATCATGGCCTAATACTACATCCTCACTCTTACTGACAAATAGAGCAGTTGCTGCTACACTTCTTAAACATGTCGGGAGTGATCTTGCCACAGTGTCCAATTGTGCACTGTAGTATGCTACGGGCCTACTGGCATCACCATGTTTTTGAGTGAGGACACCTGCTGCACAACCATTAGCTTCCGTACAGTACAAATCAAAAGGTTTTTCATAATCAGGTATTCCCAATGCAGGTGCTCTTGTCAGACTATATTTAAGATTAAGGAAAGTCTGCTCTGTTTCCTCTGTGTGTATGACACGATCAGGCTTTGAGGAAGAGACTAACGCCCTTATTCAGACTCGGTCACGAGCGCTGAGCGCTCGCAACTGGGTTGATGTTTTCCCACTGGGCATGCGCACGTCAGAGCCGGCTCCGACGTGCGCATGCATAAGACCCGGCTAGCGACGGGCGCTCCTTCGCTATGGGTCTCGCACCAAATGGGGCGAGCTGTCGATGGTGACTGACAGCTCTCCCCATTTGGGGGCCGCCCCACTGACATCAGCAATGATGTCAGTGGGTAGCTTCCTGCTCAATCAGAGCAGGAAACTCCCTGGGGCTTGCGCTTGCTGAGACCCAACCTTAGGGTCTCGTCGCAAGCCCTGATGGTCGCGATGATCTTGACCACCGCGTCCATCACCCTGGTCGGTCGCTAAGCTGTGGGTGGTAACCCACAGCTTAGCTAGAGACCAGGAAGCCACGCTAAAAAAAAGAAGCGGCTGCCCTCATTCAGAGAGAGCGATCACTTCTTGCGACCGCCTCTGAATGAGGGCCTAAGTCCTGTAATGGCAAGGCCAAAATAGAAAAACCTGGGATCCACATTCTGCAGTATCCACACATTCCCAAGAAGGTACAGATTTGCTGTTGGTTCTTCTGCAGTGTCATGGTCTGTATGGCTTGGATTCTGTCAGTGGTCAGATATCGTAACTCCTGGGTTAGGCAATGTCCCAAGTATTTAACCCTGGACTGGCATGGCTGTAGTTTGTCCTTAGCAACCTTGTTTCCTGTTTGCGAGAGATGTAGCAATAAAAGTTTAGTATCATTTAAACATTACGTAAACTAATCAGAACACAACAATAATCTTCCACATATTGTATTAGAACAGATCCATTGGCAGGTTGAAAAGATTGTAAACAGTCGTGTAAGGCCTGGGAGAAGATACTGGGGCTGTCTATGAAACCTTGGGACAATCGTGACCATGTGTAATGTACCCCCTTGTATGTAATGCAAATAGGTACTGACAATCAGGATGAAGAGGGACAGAGAAGAAGGCAGAACAGAGGTCAATGACAGTAAAATGGGTTGCATTTGGTGGGATCTGCATGAGGATGACAGCTTTATTTGACACTATGGGGAATTGGCTTTCTACTACCTTATTAACCCCTCTAAGGTCTTGTACCAGCCTATAACCCCTCCCACCACTTTTCTTCACAGGAAAGATGGGACTGTTGGCTACACTCTGAGGCCCTGATTCAGAGCTGGACGCTCTGACAGAGTGCTCGCTCTGAATCAGGGCCGTCCCTCCTACTTTTCTAGCGGCCTCCTGGCCGCTCGCATAGCTGTGGGTGACCACCCACAGCTATAGCGAGCGGCCAAAATGATGGTCGCGATGGTCAAGACCATCACGACCATCGGGCTTGCGACGAGACCCTTGTGGTAGGGTCTCGCTGCCGCAATACCTGGAGTGTCTTTGGCTCTATCAGAGCCAAAAGCACTCCCACTGACATCACCCATGGGAATGCCTCCGTCTGGGCAGCCACGCCCCCGGCACACCCACCAAAGGGGGCGTGCTGTCAATCACCATCGACCCCATTTGGTGCGAGACCCTTAACGACGGCTTGGCCGTTGTTATTCGGGTCTCACGCATGCGCAAGACGGAGCCACCTCTGTCGTGTGAATGCGCACTTGGGCAACATAGACCCTATCGCGAGCGCTGAGTGCTCGCGAGCGGGTCTGAATCAGGCCCTTTGTACGGAGTAAAATTCCCTGTTGTAATAAACACTAAATTATGGGATAAACCCCTATCTCTACCTCCTGTTTTAATGGGTACTGGGGAAATTTTGGAGCTTGCCTACCGTTTTTTAAATTTACCATTACGGGAGCTACGTTTGCCATCAGTCCAGTGTCCTGTCTATCTTTGGTCCAGAGGGACCCCGGTATCTGAGATAACATTTGTTCTACTTGAGATGGATTTTTATCTGTAGAGTGAAACATTAACCTTTGGGGAGTGTCCAATATATCCCTCACCTTGTGCGCAACTCTCTCTGGGATATCTAGAAATATACCATCAGGGGTACAATAAATGACACACCCCATTTTACATAACAAATCCCTTCCCAGTAAGTTAGTAGGGGCCGCTGCAGCCAGGAGAAAGGCATGCCTGGTATGGAATGGGCCAATAGTAACCTCTGCAGATTTGGTTAAAGGATAATGTTGCACTTTACCCATTACATCCATTGCTGGTACTGTTTCGCTGGTCACCTATAAATTAGAGGGGGATTTTATCACTGATCTGGTTGCCCCTGTGTCTACAAGAAAAGAATGTTTAGTACCAGCTACATCAATTAACATTACAGGTTCTTCTCTAACATCCCCAGTTAACCTGACTGGCTGTAGACTACAGGTATGACCTGCCCCCAAGCGTTGACTCTCACTCTCCAATACAGCATTTAAGGCCACAACTGGAGCAGGTGACTGAGGAGAATTCCCTGCATTCTGCATATATCCCTTATGTGGATATCTAGGTACTCCATGGTTAGGGGGTCCTACCCTCTTCACCTTTACAGTTCCTAATTACATATCCCACTTGGTTGCAGTTAAAACACCTTCGTGAGTGGGGTGGGGGAAAAGGTTGTTGTGTGGGTTGGGCAGTAGAGAAAGATTGTGAGTGTTAGTAAGAATTTTGAGGGTAATATGGTGGCTGCGGGTAGTATGGGTTTTGTGGATGTGTGTGATAAGTGGGGCAGGGCTGTGTTTGTGGCGGTGCAGGATTGGTGAGGGCATGTAGCTGTGCAGGTGCATGTGTGTCTGGTGGCTGTGATGGTATATTCATTCCTTCTAGAGCTTGAATGCTAACAGCCATTAGTTTCTCACTCTGGGTCTCTCTCTTCTTGAGGATGTTTTTATCGTGCTCAATAGCAGAATCCCTGAGTGTGTCTACAGTAACTTCTCTCCAGCCAGGTATAGAGGTCTGGACTCGGGTCTTTAGATTGTTTTTAAGACCATCCATAAGTACTGTGATGACCATTTCCCTATGGTGAGTGCTATCTTTAATATCTTCTATCCCAATGTACTGGGTGACAGTATGCAGAGCTCGGGTACAGTAATCTTCTGCAGATTCACTCTCTTTTTGTTTTATGGTGAAAATTTTACTCCAGTTAACTACTACTGGAAAATATACACCCAATTGAGTTATTATGCGGGTAATGTTACCTTGATTATCCTCATTTGTTAAGGGGTCGTCTCTCTCCAATACGCAATCCGTGATAAACTTTTTCATGTCGGTATTGTGCGGAAGACATGCCCTTAACACCACTTGCCAATCTTTATTGGTTGGCTCGTGAGAATTACCCAAGTTTTTCACAAATCTTTGGCAGTTTGCTAATTCCTTCTTAGGGTCAGGGAAGTCGGTCATTATGGATTTTAGTTCAGCTCTTGTCAAAGGACAATGCATCACTACATCTCTTGTGGGCACCACACCATTCGCATCCGGATTCCCATTGGGAACAGTTACTTTCCGGACGGGATGTATGCCTGCCATAATGCTACCTTTGGCCGAATTACCTAGTTGAGGGTTCATCCTACTGCTACTATGTACGGTATTAGTAATCTCCGCTACTGTTAATACTTCCTGTACGGGTGCGGCTACCTCCATTTCTGGTACTAGTGAGGCAGCTACCTGTGCTTGCTGTAGTGGTACATTTAACATTTGTGCAACATGGGATAGAGCGGACATCACAATAGGGTCATCCTCTACATCATCATCACATTCCTTATAATTACTGAAGAGAGGGTACAGGTTACATGTTACATTTTTATGGGTTTTTACATCGACTGTACCTTCACCCCCATCCGCATAGGGCGGTGGTGGTGTGCGTGAACTACTGACATTACCTTCCGCAGTGCTACCTTGCTGTGCGTGCGCGCTATTTCACGGTGCGCACGCAACGCTGGTTAGTGCTGCGTGCGCACTCCCCTGCACTGTGCACGCAATGTTGGTTTGCGTCGCATGCACACCCCTAAGCCACATATCCCGCTCATGCTGCCACAACTTTAAACAATCATTATACTTTATCTTTTTCTTTCGAGAGTGCACCATACAGATGCTATCTCGGACATGTTCAATACCTCCTTATCAAAGCTGCCAATTTTGGGAAAAGGTTTTACACTCATTCTCATCATCTAAAACCATACATCACAGTACATAGTTGCGTACGCACCATACTTTGTATGCATTATATGCCATGCCGAACCAATCGGCGCTTCCAAGAGCAGCATATCATCTAACATCTCTACCGTTTGCTTGGCTCCCATCTTGGGAAAATAACACTAAACTTTTCAATAGAATTTAAATCGGTGAAAGAATGTCAAGGCTACTTTCACTTACCTGTGGACGATATTAACAGGCCGCGCCCACACAACTATGGAAGAATAACCAGGCTGCTTCCACGCACCTAATCCCTTTTCAAGTACTTTGCACTGCTAGAATTTAAGCATTCCAATAACACCTACCCTTTTCAGTGATTTCGTCCACCACTACTCAGTTCACAATCACAATATGCCACAACTGTGCGGTTCAATCACAATGCCCAATAACCCTAACTGATCACTGGATGCTGCAATCACACTGAGAGCCGATACCTGACACAAAACAACAACTACACCTGCTGTGTGTATAGACTCCGGTATTTACTACTGAACCACTAGGCCGACACCAGGCACCTAGCACCTAAGGGTCCTACGATACCCCTAGCTAGGGAACATGTTACCCTTACCAACACATGTTCACTGTTACACACCTTTTTCCTGCGCAAAAAAATAAATGTTTTCCCAGATATGGCAGCACCGACTAAGATCTTCAAAACAATGCTATCACGCTATCAATATCACAATGCAATCTCAACGGCTTTGTTTAAACACGCGGCAGCGATACAGTTAATACCTATACGCTATTGTGCGACTAGTCACATACACAATAATGCTACACAAAACGTATTATTACCCTTACGCTATTGTGTGACTTCCCCTTTTAACATGAAATTTTATCAACAAAGGAAAACAAACTTTTTCCTCCCTTGTCCCTGGATTCTAGTCAGCGCTCCTTGAACTCAAACAATAACAGATAGTGGTCTCTCAGTAACAAAGTGGTAGCAGGTATTCGAGGGCACAATGCGTTCTTTCCTGTGTATGGCGCCTCCACCCTTTGCTGAGAGATCGATAACCATGTGCTACCGTGTGAATGGTAGTGTGATTTCACTACGAGCCCCCAACCATTGATTCCTACCTATCTATACACTCTAAATGTCGCTATTTAGCGTTATAAGTCCCAGAAGAAATAATTGCTTTCCAGACTTTGATTGTGCAGATAGTTACACGCTGTGATCTAAATACAATTAGCGCAAACAGATTATACAATCACTATACAGTCAAATACAGATGCATGCGCTCTGAATCCAGATTCCCAGCATCAACTATGAAACCTCAGTCAACAGCAAATAAAAGATGACTGACTAGCAGATTCAGGGTGCTTGCATATAATCCCTTGCAGAGATAGGCAATACAATAGAACTAGTTGACATAATCCCATTGGTTCTACTTCCTGGTTCTCCTGTTATGATGCAGTTCATAGGTCAGTTTGTATTGTAATAGTTCAGCCTCCAACAGCTTCTTTGTGTCTAAACTGGCTAATTACATTACATGAACAGAGGGCTGATTCAGAGCCGCTCGCTCTGACAGAGCGCTCGCTCTGACAGAGCGCTCGCTCTGACAGAGCGCTTGCTCTGAATCAGGGCCGGTATTTTTTTCTTTAGAACGGCCTCCTGGCCGCTCGCATAGCTGTGGGTGACCACCCACAGATATAGTGAGCGGCCATGATGATGGTCGCGATGGTCAAGACCATCGTGACCATCGGGCTTGCGACGAGACCCTTGTGGTAGGGTCTCGTGGCCGCAAGCCCCAGAGAGCTTTCGGCTCTAACAGAGCCGAAAGCTCTCCCACTGACATCACTTGTGATGTCAGTGGGGCAGCCCCCAGACGGTAGGTGTTCTCATGGGAATGCCTTCGTCTGGGCAGCCACCCCCCCAGCCTGCCCACCAAAGGGGGCATGCTGTCACTCAACATCGACAGCACGCCCCCTTTGGTGCGAGACTCGGGGCAATGGATTGCCCGTCGCTATCCGGGTCTCGCGCATGCGTACGACAGAGCCGGCTCTGTCATGTGCATGCGCTCTGGGCCACCATCGACCTGCACTGCGCTTGCGACCGGGTCTGAATCAGGCCCAGAGTACATTTCAATGCCTATCTCTCTATGATCCATAATTCCCAGACGCATGTTGCGATTTCCTTGCCGATGGAACCGGAAATCTGCAAATAAACAGTGGTTCAGAGTAGCACCAAACACAGTCTGTTTATCATGTACTAAACCTGAGATCATAAATACAGTCGCTTTATTACATAATTAATAATGAATATAACCTTGGATATTTACCTTAATGCTGGGGAAGCTTTCTATGTAAGTGTGCAATGTGTAAGTATAAGGATATTAAGGAAAGACGCTAGTTAGCGTTGTGCGACTATGTATTTGTGGAGTACACTGTGGTACGTGTTTTGCAGGGCTGTTCATATTATATGTTCTAGTAAATGTATGTATTTATATAATGAGGACTTTTAACATTGTTCTATTGCGTGGGAATCGCACATTGCTAAATAATAGCATCGCCGTATGTACTGATATTGTGGGATTCGCTAAAATGGCGTTGTGCAGCCATTCGCAAAATGGCGTCTTGTTGCCATTCGCAAAATGGCGTTGTGCAGATTTTAATTCTAACAGATTCTGTCTCAGCCAATTATTCGGCTTCGACAAAAGCACCTGACTCAACCTCCTTTTGGGGAGATGTAATATCCAGACTCAAATGCCCATAAGGTATTGCAGTGTTAAAGAAGTAAGCTTTAGTCAGGAGCACTTTCAACTCTCTCATTCCAATCTTACCACTCCTTAGTACATAGTCAGTGTGGGTTAGTTTCTCCCCATTGGTTTGATACTGCGAAGCAAACTGACGATATCCTGTCTCTAAGAGGGAGTATACAGGTGGTCACGCTTCTCCAGCTGGTAGCACAAAGGGGATAGTAGATGGCTGTAACAGTTCCTGTAGGTAATAGCAAATAGGCAGAATTTCCTTAGATCTTTGACTAATTTATCTGCTGTTGTTAAGAAGCGGTTTCTTCAGAAGGCAAGAAACTGTTTCTCCTAACACTGCTTAGTAAATAGACCCCCAAGTCTCCAGTAGGTCTGGTCTGGACAAGTGTGTTACCCATCATAAATCATACAGCATCATATCAAATGTATCATTTGCTTTGTCTATTTTTTTCTAATTTAATAATTGCAGATAGAATGGAGGGAGGTGTCTGAAGGGGTAAGGAGACAGGCAATAAATGTTGTAAAGTCCTTACCTAAAGATGTTATTCAGAATATTTTTCTGAAGATTTTGCTATTTCGGAATTTTATGGAAGATATTATCCAAAGTCTTTATCAGAAATTGTTATCCAAAGTCACGTAAACAAAGCAGGAACTACTAAGAGAATATCAATGTAGGACAAAATGTCACCATGGCTGCCAGTAGCTGGGCATCCTTTATATAGGGCTGTAACCTGCATTGTGAAACACAATGCATGCAGGCAGCAGCTAGAGATGTCTTTATCTTAGGCCCAGATACCCTGCTGCAGTAATCTGGTGAGATTAGAAAAGCCCAGCTCAGGCGATGGCAGTGTAACTCGGTGCAGAATGCGGGCTGGGGTGCAAGGTGAAGGCCGAGCCCCAGATCTTGGGCAATGTAGAAGTCCTATTCTCTGCACCTACTGTAGCTACACCTATGCCTGTTGGTGGCAGCTGGTCTGCCAAAGATTGGAAGATTGTGAACTATGACACAATCCTTTAGTAGATTGTTTCAGCAGATGCAGATCTGAGTTCTGCTGCAAAATTGAACAGGTGTGGAGGCATTTATTGGGTTTTGAATTTGAGTCCAAGTCTCCAGTAGGATTGTGTCAACAGTCTAGTCTGGAGTTAGATTCCTGGATGATTGGAAAAGTGTGTACCCTTCATAAATCTTGTAGTATCATATCAGATGAATAATTTGCTTTGTCCATTGTTTCTAAATTAAAAACATCAGATAAAATGGAGGGCAGTGTCTGAAGGGGTAAGGGAGATAGGCAAAAATATGTTATAAAGTACTTACCTAAAATGTTACCCAGATGTTCAAATGTTGCTACTTTGGAATTTTATGGCAAATATAATCCAAAATCCATATCAGTAGTCATTATGCAAATTCACTTAAATAAAGCAGGAACTACTAAAAGAATTTCAATGTATGAGAAAATGTCACCACAAAATCGTTGCCAGTAGCTGGGCATCCTTTATATGGGCTGTGACCAGCATTGTGGCATCACTATACATGCAGGCAGCAGCTGTATCTTAGAACAGCTCTGGGCCCAGATGCCCTTCAGTGGAACTCTGGTGAGAATAGAAAAGGGGCTTAGGAGATGGCGGTATAGCTCATGGGGAGGGGTAAAGGTAGCAGGCCAAAATTTGTTATAGTCCTTACCTGAAAATTATTATTCAGATTATTTTTCTGAAGATTTTGCTGTTCAAGATCTTATTAGAAGATGTAATCCAAAATCCAAATCAGTCGTCGTTATCCAAAGTCATTTAAACAAAGCAGGAACAGCTAAGAGAGTATCAATGTACGACTGAATGTCACCACAAAATGGCTGCCAGTAGCTGGGCATCCTTTATATAGGGCTGTGATCTGCATTGTGACATCACAGTACATGTAGACAGCAACTAGTGATGGCTGTAGATCAGCTCTGGGCCCAGATGTCCTGTAGCAGTAATCTGGTGAGAATAGTATAGCTAAGGCTCAAAAGATGGCAGTGTAACTCTGTGCAAGGTTAGGACCCGGGCCCCCGAGATAGCCCAAAGTCACTTAAAGAAAGCAGGAGCTATTCAGAGGAGGGTGATTCAGTACAACATGATGCTGAATTGCCCTGGGAAGAGGTATTCAATCCAGCATGCTGTTAAATCTGATTAGTACAATTTAAGTAGTAAAATGCCAGTTACCGAGACTTAACTTGGGTGTTTGGTCACGGTAATTGTCATGCTCCGAATAAATTGCTGTTAGTATAGCGTTAAGCTGGTAAACAGCATCGCGGACGCCACTTAAGTCGGATTTCTGCTTGCATCTGAGGTTGTTGCTGTACAAGCCATGATACAGTGTGTAAGTCAGTTGGCCAAGGGCCTCCAGCTTAAATAATATCTTTCTGTGGCGTGCTTCACTCCCAGTTGGTGCGGAGTTGTTGCTTTTTTAAAAAAAATCTAAATATTTTTGATGTGTGTTCAAAAAACTTCAGGTTGTAATATGGTGTGTAAGTCAGTAGGTCAAGATGAAATGATAGATTAAATAATACCTTTCTGTTCAGTGCTTCGCTTTCAGTTGGTGGGCAGTTGTTGCTCTTCTTTGGAGTGTGTGTTCAAAATATTTCAGGCGTAGCTATGGATCACGATGATCAATAGATAGAACAGCAGAGACAGGAACCAAGGACCTGATTCAGACCCGCTCGCTTGATGCGTTCTCTCGCTCGATGCATATGCAAATTCGGCAAGGCAGGCAATCGCACGGCAAGGCATTAGCATGCCCACTGTGTCTTGGCGTGCGATCGCTTTGTGTATGCAGACGCCCACCAGCCTGTCTTTAAATGACCACTTGCGCACGTTATCTCCAGGAAGTGTATGCAACCATCGGGTACCATTGGATGCATATGCAGCACTTATGGTTAACCATACCCTACCCCAAACACTGTGAGCACTTCAGTGTAAAATTCAACCAAGTGACGTGTACTATGATGCTGCCTCTTAATTATGCACGCCTCTGAAACGGCGCTGAGACGCTCAGGCACGCCTGTGTTTGCACCTCCACTCCCCTGTTTTTAATGGCCATGCCCTGTCACTGCCCACAAATGGCTTCTCCTGTCACTCATTCAGCAGGGCAGTCTATGCGCGACGAGCAAACGCATCCTGATTGCTCGCGCTGGTTTGCGCACGTGCACTGCAATGTGTATGCATGTGCACAATGCAAACATCGTCAGTCTGCGTGCGAACTCTTCTTAGCGAGCGCGTCTGAATCGGGCCCCTAGTACTAGCACTGCAGCTGCTGCTACAGGATGTGACGGTACTAGTCCTTCAACGTTATCTACTAAAGCCGGTACTCAAGGGCATAGATAGTTTAAGTCTGGGCATTTGAAGTCAAAACAATATTTTTCATTGCTAAAAAAAAATCTAATAAAGGAAAGTTTCCTGCATAAAAACATAAAATTGCCAACATGACATACACCACACGCAGTGGCAAGGAAAGGCTCAGGCCTTGGCCTTTATTTGTGAGTGGTGGTTCTGCAACTACTGTCAGTCAGACATCTGCCTCACATGACGATGCAAAACCTCATTCAGAGTCTAGAAGAGGTGAAAAAATTTAAAACAGGAAAATCACTGCTGAAAAAAAGCACTGCAGTAGTAGAACAAACTGTGGGCTTGATTCATCAAGGAACGCAGTTGCTAATATGCACGCAATCGGTTGATCGTTGCGTTCTGCACATGAGTATGCATCTCAGTGACGCGTGCGCGAATTAGCAATTGCGATCGGAACTGTGATTTCAGAGGCTACGCAGACCCAGAGCAGAGTGATTGACAGGAAGTGCCATTTGTGGTTGGTGAAGGGGAGGTGGTAGGGCAAACGCAGGTGCGCCAGTGCATTTCAATGGCGTGCCATTGCAGGGGCATGCATTAATTATCCACTGCGTGGCCATAAATAGCCATAGCACTGATAGCGTGTGTGGCTGTTAGCAATTTCTGAGTAAGGTCAGGGCTTGTGCAAGTGTGCATATGGGTCCCATGTTATGCAATGTTACCGATTGTTTCGCTATGTTGACCGTATATGGATGTGAGTAAGGGGAAGTAGACGTCCATATGTCAGGCTGCGATCACAATGTGAATGCAAACCTTTAAATAGCACCGCTGATATTGTGTGTGTGTGTGTGTGTATAAGCAGAATTGCGATCCGTAGTGAATCAGGCCCTATGTTCAGAAATGTTACAAATCCCTGAGGAGACTCTAAAGCAGGCCATACACTAGAACATTATTATTCCAACAAGCCAACTAATTTGAAGTGTGTGGGAGCAAATGATAATCAGCTGTTTGCTCCCATTCACAGAAAAATGGCAAATAATGGTTGGCCCAACTAGTTGGGCAAATCAAACATGTTTGATTTTTCACAACTAATCGTTCTAGTGCAGGAGAACTTTCCCCCCAACTGAACAATAAGTAGGTGGACACTGGCTGGGAGTGTCTGTCTACCTCTTCACCGTGCACCTGCCAGCCCTGGATCCCTGCCAGCAGCAGTGAGGTTTGGTGCTGGATCAGTCCTGCAGTGCTGCTGTTGCACTTTAGTCAGGTGCCTTTGTCTGCCTCACCAGCTTCAACATAATTTCTGTATAAAATTATGCAGAAGTTATGTTACTGCATAATTGTATGAAAATGGGCTTGATAAATAGACCCCTTTGTCTTTCATTTTCAATAAAATAAAAAAATATAAATAAAATACCCCACTTTTATTGAAATAATATAAAAAAAACAAATATTTATGGCCTCTGTGATGAAAAATTGTCTGGTCTGTTTAAAAAGTTGGTTAGGTGTGTTGGGCACCATTTTAAAGTTGGTCTGATGTATGGCCAGTATAAGGGTATCCACGAGTGCTATGAGCCTGAACTTTCTCATTCAGGACACGTAGAGAAGCCTCCTTCCACCAGTTCTGCACTTTCTGCCAATGTGGGGATGAGTGGCACAAGTAAAGATGCTGACATAGAAATTGAGGATGCTACTGAGGAAGTGCAATAGAGTGGGATTTTTGTGTAGCTGACACAATTAATGAGAATGTTGATGTAAAGGATGTTGTTTGTGTAAGTCAGGCACCAGTGGAAGCAGTTCTTGTTCATGATAAGAAGAAAGCCATTGTTATGCCTGGGCATAAGACCAAAAAATCCACCTCTTATAATGGAATTATTTTTACCCAAATCCTGACAACAGTTGTCAAGCCACCTGCAGCATTTGTAAAGCCTTAGTAAGAAGATGTAGGGATGTTAACCATCTAGAAACTTCTTCCTCATTATGTCATTTGCAATGCACTGATGAAAAGTTTTTGGCAAAATAATAAAACTCTGCTAAAGTAATAACAACAAGCAGTCCAGCGTCAGTTAGCTCCCATCTCTCAGCTAGATCCAAGCACCTGCAATCTCCTCCACCAGCACCTTCATCATCAACCTCCTCATTAATGATTGTAGCTAGTCCTGCATCCAATTTGCTAACACTAACTGAGTCCTCCCCTATCCAGGAGTCTTTAGAAGAATCCTTGAGCACTAGTCCTGCTGCTGCTTCTGGGGGTAAATTTTCATCCCTGAAAGGGACCAAGAATACTAGTAGTAGTTTAAAAAAACAATGCCTGTTAACTAAAGCTTTGCAAGAGGAAGCAAGTATGACAGCTGTCACCCAGTTGCACGGCGGATCCCTGAAGCCATGATGGCTATACTAGTATTGGATCTGCAATAAAATGAGTCATTAATGCATCTGGTTTTAGACATTTAATTGAGGTCCTATGTCCCCCCTACCAAATTCCATCTCGGTTCTGTTTTACCAGAAAAGCAATTCCTAGCCTATACCAGGACATTAATAAAAACTAATTCTTGGCCTACAAAATGCCATTGTACCCACTATCCACTTAACCCCAGATATGTGGGAAAGATCATATGACTGTGACAGTCCACTGGGTGGGGGTATTGCCTTCAGTAGCTGGAGCAGTAGGTAGCACAAAATGCCAGCTCATTCCCAGTCAGACTATTCAGTGTATCATCGGCTGCACTGAGAGGCATACTGGTGACAATTTGTTAGAAAAATTAAGGGATGTCATAGCAAAATGGCTTACCCTTCTTGGACTCTCCTTCAGACTTGTCATTTTTGATAACACCACAAATATAGTGAGAGCATTACAGGTAGGTGAATACGAACATGTCCCATGTTTTGCTCACACAATTATCTTGGTGGTGCAGATTTTTTAAAAAAATGACAGGGGCATGCAGGAGATGCTGTATGTGGTGCAAAATTTTTGGGGGCATTTTAGCCATTTAGCAACTGCATGTAGAAGATTGCAGCGGCTGCAGGAAAAGTTAAATTTGTCATGCCACCTACTGAAGCAAGAGGTAGTAACAAGGTGGAATTCTACCCTTTAGATGTTTCAGCAAATGGAGGATCAGCAATTAGCCATCCAAACCTGCATAACAAGCCATGACATAGGGAGAGGAGGGGGAATGTACCTTAGTCCAGCGCAGTGAAGAATACTTTCTGTGTTGTGCAAGGTGCTGAAACCATTTGAAGTAGTCACCTGTAAAGTGAGTTCAGCCTCTGCCAGCTTGAGTCAGGTGATTCCTTTAATTAGACTTTTGGAAAAACAGCTCGAGAAACTAACGGAGGAGATGAAACAAAGTGATTCCACTAAGTATGTCTGACTAGTAGATCATTTCCTTTATTCACTTTGCCAGCATCCAAGGGTTTTCAACATCTTGAAATTGGATCACTACATTTTGTTGACCATGATTGATCATAGGTTTAAGTCATATATCATTATTTCTTTCCACTGACATAGATCTTAAGAGATGCAAATAGCTCCTGGTGAGCAAGTTATCAGCTCAAGTGGCACATGACAAAACAACATCTCTTCCTTTAGTTTCTCTGGCAGTTGGGGCTGTCAGGAAAAAAACGAGCTTTCCCAAAAGTCCCCCTGGTGATGCGGATAAGTCAATACAACATTTTGATGTCTGGCCAGGTCTAAAAAAGTTGCCCAAAATTAGTGACACCTCTACCGCAATGCAATCTGATATGGTCACCATCCATAGAATGGTGGAGGATTATTTTAATGACAGTGTACAAATAGATAAATCAGACAGTCCCTTTGACTACTGGGAGGAAAAAATTTTTAGGCCCTGGTGCAAACTGGCTTTGCTTTACTTAAGCTGCCCAACCTCCAGTTTGTACTTGGAATGGTTTTCAGCACAGCCGGTAACCTTGTCAGCGATCAGCGTAGGAGACTACTTCCTCAAATTGTGGAAAATGTAGAAAAGATGATGTTCATCAAAATTAACTATAAGTTCCACAAGGAAGACCTTTACCGGCAATTACATCAAAGTACAGAGACTTCTGAATTGGTGGATTCCAGCGAGGATGAATTACTGTTGTATGAAGATGATGTAAACACCGATGAGGATGAGGATGATAATGATAACATCTTGCCAGTGTAGACATCATTGACAGTACTGTTAGTTTACCTGCGGTAAGCCCATCATTAACAACAACACTGTTAGCTGCCTTAAATCCATCATTATCAACACTGTTAGCTGCTCATTAGTAGCTTGTTTTGTGGGGACCTAAACAAACCAATCACTTCAGCCACAAAAGTGTCAGTCCCTGTCACTGAAGGGATTGGTTTGTTAAACTCTGCATGTCCTTTTTAATATACAACATAAAAGTGGGTAAGAGGGCCAATTGTGTTTGCATTATGCGCTGTTTGGGGCATTGATAACTGTCTTTTTCCATAGACAACAAACATTTTTAAAGTTTATTAAACTGCCTTCCTGTCTACCAATGCTGTGTGGCAATGTTTCATAGATGTACTATATTCTTTTAAACTGCCGTGCATATGTGCAGCTGCTCTGTCATTTAGTTTAGCCAGCTCGCTGCAGCATTTGACCTATATTGGTGAAAAGTGGAAACAATATTGTGAGCTGTGAGGTGGTCAAAATTGACTGGAAATTAATGGAAATTAATGTTATAGAGGTTAATAATAATGTAAGAACAAAAACAGGCACAACTTAGTGATTTTATCATTTTTTTAATCATTTATTTCTTCGATACAGATCCAAAATCAAAACACATGAGGGTATATTTGTTAAATCCAAAACACGACGATGAACTAGAACCAAAACCTACCGCTTGGCACCGATAAATGTCTTCATACCAACATTGCAGCGCCTCCTCTGTATTTTTTACAGACTGCCAGATTACCCAGATTTTCCCGTTTAAGCCGTTTTACACTCATCCAGCCTCAGATCCACAGTTGAGAGATTGCAAGTCATATTGTCTAAGGACTATAAGAATCCTCACTATTTCTGGACCGGTAACTATCCCTAATGGGAATTGCCTAAATTGGACTGGTATGGAATTACTGGGTCACTAGCAGTGTACATATGTATAGGAGGTGGAAGTATCTGCCTACATGAAGTTAATATTGTGCCTATGAACACAGGATTTTTTATATATTTAATTCTCATTTGTTTGAACTTTGGATGTTTCTATGGAACATTTTTTTATTGTAATAAACACTGAACTTTGGCCCTGATTCAGAGCCGGACGCTCTTTCAGAGCGCTCGCTCTGAATCAGGGCATTTTTGTTATGGAGCCAGCCTCTTGGCCGTTCGCTAAGCTGTGGGTGACCAGCTTTTGCGAGCGACCAGGTGATGATCACGGTGGTCGTGACCATCACGACCATCGGAGCCTGCGACAAGACCCTTGTGGTAGGGTCTCGTTCCCGCAAGCCCCAGTGAGCTTCCTGCTCAAAATCGAGCAGGAAGCTCACCACTGACATCACTGGTGATTTCAGTGGTGCCTCCCACAAACGGCAGGCGTTCCTTCGGGAATGCCTCCGTTTATGTAGCCACCCCTCCTGCCCGCCTCCAAAACGGGGTGAGCTGTCAATCACAATCGACAGCCGCCCCATTTTGGTGCAAGAATTGTAGCGACAGAGCGCCCGTCGCTGTCCGTGTCTTGCGCATGCGCACTCTGGAGGCGTCGCATGCGCAGGGGGCAAACTTCGACCCACTTACGAGCGCATCGCGCTTGCGAGCGGGACTGAATCTGCCCCTTTGTTCATGTCAGCAACAACATTACATTTATTTCTATATATTTATTTCCATTGAACATTTATTTAAGAACATTGGATTGGTGTGTCCAATGGTGGGTACATTATGTATGAGAAAGTCTCTAGGGATTTTGGGGGTCATTCAGACCTGGTCATTAGCGCTGATGTGCTCGGACCTGGTCGATGGCCCCCCACAGAGCATGCGCACGACGGCGCCGGCGCCGTCGTGCGCATGCGTGAGACCCGCTACGACCGACAGCGCCGGTCGTAGCGGGTCTCGATCCAAAGGGGGCGAGCTGTCGATGTTGATTGACAGCTCGCCCCATTTGGAAGGCGGGCCGGGAGGGTGGCAGCCCAAACGGAGGCGTTCCCATGGGAATGCCTACCGTTTGGGGGAGGCCCCACTGACATCACTAGTGATGTCAGTGGAGTGCTTCCAGCTCAGACAGAGCCAGAAGCTCTCCGGGGCTTATGACAAGTGAGACCCTACCCTAGGGTCTCTTCATAAGCCCCGATGGTCACGATGGTCTCTGACCATCGCGACCATCACCCGGGCGGTCGTTAGAGCTGTGGGTGTTAACCCACAGCCTAATGACCGCAACAGAGGCGGGCGGTCAGGATGCAAGTGGCCGCCCAGTTTCTGAGCGACCGCTTGCATCCTCCGTCCGCCTCTGAATGAGGTCCTTTGTCCTGCCTATAATAATCAGACAAGAACTGTCCATGTAAGATTAAGTGCCTGATTCCCAATTATCGGGAAACTGATTGACAGGCAGAGGCATTTAAAGGGCGGGGTCGACTGGTATTCCCAGAAATGGGGGCGTGTCCGCCCCGTTTTCCGGGAGTGGACAGCCCAGCCCTCCAGCCAGCTGAGGTTTAGTCAGCTGGCTGGAGGCCCGGTGCTGTCCACCATCGCGACCATTGACCACCGATGGTCACGTTGGTGATCCCAGTCTGCAACCTCTGTCGCAGTTCTGGGATCGCAAATGCAGCAGGGGGTGTCATACATCTCCTGCTGCATTTGTATAATAGCAAGGATCGCAATTGCAAAGCTGCCTGCATGCAGCTTTGCAATTGTGATCCTTACTGAATCAGGCCCTAAATCCACTTTTGTTTTGCTAGGCTGTAACAATTTATGATATTGGTCAATTTCTGTTTCTGAAGGTAATTGTCAAGATACCTCCAGCTTAAATAAAAACTTATTGGCATCTTCATCCCTAATGCCAGGTACACAATAGACAATATGTCATCCAATCTGGCTGGATCAGACAACATATCGGACACATAGTCTAGTGTCACTGACGATGTGCGCTCCTGTGCGTCATCAGCAACATCGCCCGTCAGACCTGCAGCAGGTTAGCGAGAGCCATGCTGCCGAACACATCATGGCCCCCGCCATCGCACCGCCGTGCTGTCGCTGCTGGCATCAGCAAGTGTGTATGCCGTCGTTTATGAGGTCAGAACACACTATACATCGTCAGCCTTAAGACTAATCTGCGCATTCTCAGATAAGCTCAATCGTTGTTCATCCAGAAACTTGGAAATATTCTGTGTCATTTTGTAATTTATTGTAACACACAGCCAATTTAACAATTAGAATTTCAAACAGAAAGTATAATCAGATACCAACTAGATACAAAAATGAAAAATCACACTAGGAAGCACCCCATAAGTTGGATTTGTCATTTGGAGAGTGTGGAAAAATCATTGTAGGTGTACTATGCAAATATACACATATACATATACATTATATATACATTATACATACATTATTATATATATATATATATATATATATATATATTATATCATATTTTTGTGGATGGACATCTGGAAACACAAAAAGTATAATAAACTATTATTTTAGTTTATTTCTAAATCGTAGAGTTTGGCCGTATTCTCTAATATGCAAGTTCTTACTTGTAATTGTTGTGATCAGCATCAGCCATCGCTTAGCTCTGACCACCAGCTTCCTGCTCTCTATGCTCATGTCTTTCCGGCCTGCGGTATCGTTCACTTGACAATAGGATGCTTCTCCCCTATACGCTGACCATTATCTTAATAATAAAGGTCCTTTCCCTTTACATATACTCTCTGCTCATTCTCCTTGACCACTCTGCTGTGAACCACCCTCTCCTGTTGCAAATCCTTCACTCCCTTGGTCTATGTGACACTGCCCTCTCCTGGCTGTCGTCCTACCTCTCTGATGATCCTTTTCTGTTTCCTCTCATGATTCCTCTTCCCCCCCGACAGCCTCTTATAGTAGGTGTTCCCCAAGGTTCTGTTCTTGGACCTCTCCTTATCTCCCTCTGTATTTCCTCTCTAGGAAATTTCATCAGCTCTTTTAACTTCCATTATCATCTCTATGCTTATGATACTCAAATCTACCTTTCCTCCCCTGATCTCTCACCCTCTCTATTGACTTGTATCTCCAACTGTCTCTCTGCTATCTCTTCCTGGATGTCACAGCAATTTCTTAAACTTAACATGTCTAAGACTGAGCTGATCGTCTTCCCATCCTCCCACATAACCTCACTTCCCACTATTTCTTTATCAATTGATGGCACAACTATCTCATCTTGCCCCATAGTGCGCTGTCTTGGAGTTATCCTGGACTTATCCCTCTCCTTTAAACTACATATCCAGAACCTCTTGCAGTCCTTTTATTTCCATCTCAAAAATATTTCCAAGATACACTCACTGGTCATCTCAAGATTGGATTACTGTAACCTTCTCCTATCTGGCCTCCTCAAATCCCATCTCTCTCCTCTCCAGTATGTCCTCAATGCTGCTGCTTGGCTCATCTTCCTCTCCAAATGACCTACATCTGCCTCCCCTATCCTACAAGCCCTCCACTGGCTCCCCTTCCCTTGCAGAACCCAATTCAAGGTTTTCACACTTGCTTACAAAGCCCTCACCCAATCTTCTCCCATTTACATCTTTAATCTCATCTCCCTTCACTCTCCTTTCCGCCCTCTTTGTTCAACGTATGCATACTGCCTTTCATGCCAACTGATTAGTTCCTCCCACTCCCACCTCCAAGATTTTGTCCGGACTGCTCCCCTCCTTTGGCACTCTCTCCCTCTCCCCATCAGACTTTCCACCTCCATCTACAATCGTTCAAATGGGTTCTCAAGACCCACTACTTCATTAAAGCCCTCCAGCTCTCATCCTAACTTGCTGCTACATGTTCCTTCCTCCCCGTCTGCCCCATCTGTGTCAGACCTGTTTGTCTGCCCCTCCCTTTTAGAATGTTAGCTCTTACCAGCAGGCCCTCTACCCTCTTGTGCTTCTCACTACTTTGCTTTCATCTATCTCTTACTCACCACTAGGGCACCTAACACTTTGTTGCTTATGCTCTTCTGCTTATGTGGGTGTTATGATCACTAATGTAGCAATACAGTATATTTTATTCATGTCCTTGTCTTGCATTGCATTGTATTGTATTGTACTGTAAGTCACTGGTCACCTATATGTTTATGCTTTGTGAGGTGCTGTGGAACACTTGTGGCACCATATATATAATTTATAATAATAATAATAATAATAATAATAATAATAACATACTGTATGTGCTGCAGATTTGATTAGCAGAAGACTGTCCTCTCCCCATTGATCTACCGAGACTTAAACAACCTCCTCTCTCTTCCTCCTGTGTCAATAGGTTTTGCTTTGCTAGTATCTGAAACTGCATTTCTGTATTCTGATTACTGTCTGCCGACTTGGTTTGTCATTTGGTCTTCTCCTGCCCATGACTTGGCCTATTCTTGGATTGCAACTTTATCTGCCACCAGCACTTGCCAAGCTCCGTTAGTCATTACAACTTGCTGCAGCCAACTCATACCCAGCTCTAATTAACTATCACTGTTATGATTCTCACTTGATGAGATTGCAGGACTGCTGACAATAGACAAGAAGAGGAGTGGCAGTCATGTCACAACTGGAGCTAGCTGGAGTGAGGCTGCAGAAATCTGACACAAGACAAGCAGCGGCAGGTCACTATGGTATGAGAAATGTCTAGGGACTATAATGCAGCTAGGATGCTAGACAGGAAATGACTAGACACAGGGTATGAGCTGCAAGGCAGGAGAAACCAGGACTATGATTAACAAGATTTCAGATAAGACTGGACTGGCAAGACATGAAGGGCAAGACTAGACTGACAAAGACAAAACAGGCGTGACTGGACTGAAAAGGACAAGACAGGCAAAACAGGACTAGAGGGCAGAGGTGCAACTTAAGACTGGACATGAGCAGCCTTGTGTGCCAATGTGCCACTTGAAACAGGATGGAGCGGCCTTGAGGGCCGTGACAACTGGAACTTTATGATGCGGTCTTAAGGGCCGATGTGCAACTTAAAACAGGACAGAGCGGCCTTGAGGTCCATGATGACTGGATCTAGGTGCAGTGACTGACACAGGACGGAGCGGCCTTGAGGGCCGTGGCGACTGGAACTTGGTGATGCGGCCTTGAGGGCCGAAGTGTGACTTGAAACAAGATGGAGCGGCCTTGATTGCCATGATGACTGGAACTACTGTAGGTGCTGTGATTGAGACAGGATGGAGCTGCCTTGGGGGCTGTGGTGAGACTGGAACAAGGTGATGCGTCTGAGACAGAACCGAGTGGCCTTGAGGACCGTGGCATGACTGGAACAAGGTACTGCAGCTGAGACAGGACAGAGCGGCCTTAAGGGCCGTGACTTGACTGGTACTAAATTATGCGAATGAGACAGGACAATAAACAGATGAACTTTAGACACTGCAGGAACAGTGACTGGAAGCAGCGCGGATGAGAACACTGCAAACATGACTCTGGTGAACATAAACAGACATGGCTTGATAATTAATGAATATGCAGGCTGTGATGCGGCCTAGAAGGATGAGATGCAGGAACCAGATGGCAGACAGGTGCACTCAGACATGGCAGGAATACAGGCTGGATGACACACAGGCAGATCCAGATCAGACAAACAAGCACTGGCAATTGAAACAGCAGAACTTGGAAAACCAGCCAGAATTCAGGTTAATGAGTGCACGACCACATACTCTGGAAGACAAGCAGTATAACCGGCATCAAGTGAAGGACTGACTGTAACTTAACAGATGCAGGATCCAATCAGAGCAAAACCCTGCAAGCCTCCCTAATGACAGACTAGTGTTCAGCACAGAGAGACAATTAATTAGTGTGCAGCTGAAGTCAGCACACAGACAGACAGGTAAGATACAGCTTAGGTGAAAACAGACTAGACAGGATTTCCAGCTGCCTGCAACAGCCAGAAAAAGGACAAAACATGATGCAGTGTCCCATTAGTAACTATGACTGGGAACTGCCACCAAGATGATCTGCTAACCGCAGATCCTAACACACTGTTTGTCTGTTGCTTGCCCTGACCCAGCCTAGTTTAACCATTAATACCTGTCCACTAGCATCTGTATGCTGCAATATCTCTTCTATGTCCAATCTGTTTGGACATTCTATGTAGTTCCTGTCCATCGTTAAAGGGGACAACCTCATGAAGTAGTAAAACGGGTGATGCCATCTATAAAACACATTAGCAACTTTTGGCTCCATCATGAAAAATGGATATTCTGTAGCTGCTTTCATATGCTAGTCTTGCTAGTTCAATGTGCGTGGAGTTGCAAAGGTAAAACTAAATTATGTCAAAGCCTTGTCTGCCCACACGTTTGCACTACCCCTCATTTGTGATTTGTTCCAGTGCAAGCCTAATGCTAATTTCACACATATTGACACATGAGAGTAAGGGGACATCAAAGCCTTTTTTTATGCCATGTTTATGTATTTTGTATTGCTTTATATACACTGAAATATTATCTTGGATTATATTTTATTGCATCTAGAATGAGCGTAAAGCGCTGAGATGGTATTAAAATTTGGTCCTGGTGGAGAATAAACTGTGTAAAACATTGAAAATCTGTGATCATTTTCAGATGTGTGGAGTAAAACAGGGATAGACAAAGTGTTGTGCTCCAGCTGCTGTGGAACTACACTTCTCAGCATGATACAGTTTTGCTGTTAGGGCATGTAAATAAACTGGGGCAGGGTATGCTGGGATTTGTAGTTCCACAGCAGCTTGAGTGTCAAATGTTGTCTACTCTGGAGTAAAACCAGCTGCAGTGGTGTAGAACCAGGTGCACTGGAGTGAATCGCTGTGCGTGTGCAGTGCAGTTTTCGTGCATGCGCAACGGCAAAAATCACTCAAACTGCGTAAATATCGGTATTGCGTAAATCTCTAAATCAGGCCCTCAGACCGGGTGATATAACATAGAATAGTTACAATGGAATAAAACCAAGTGTAAAGGCACATAACCAGATACAGTGGAGTGAAACCAATTGCAGTGAAGTTAAACCAGGTGAAGTAAATTAGATCCAGATGTAATGGAATAAAACCTGGTGTAACTGAGTATAATCAGGGACAGTGAAGTAAAAGTGATTTCAAACCAGGTATAATAGAGTAAAACTAGAGGCCTGATTCAGCAAGGATTGCAACTGTGAATACACATGCAATCGGTGCGAACGCCAAACACTCCACTGCGATCGCAGTGACTAGGCAGACCAATTGCAGAGTGATTGATATGAAGTACCATTTGGGGATGGTGATGGGATGGGTGGTCAGCGAAATGCAGGTGCCAGTGCGTTTGAACGCCATTGCAGGGTCGTGCATAAATTAGCCACTGCAATGCCATACGCAGCTTGTGTACTCACTGCGTGTGATGAGGTTAGCAATTAATTAGCAATTAACAATTCCTGAGTGAGGGCAGAGCTTGTGCAAGTGTGCGCGAGGCTGCGATTGTACTCGATGTTACCAATGGTTTGGCAGTCCTGCTAAGTATTACGGATGTGTGTAAGGTACGGATGAGCGGATTCGGATTTCTGAAATCCGAACCCCCCGAGCCCCCCTGATCCGAGCCGGGAACCGAGTCCGGCTCGGGTTTTCCCGCCTTATGGATCTCGCGGGTTTGGATTCTATAAAAGGTCCCCGTGTCGGCGCCATTTCTCACTCCGGCTGTGGACAGTGAAGAGGGAGGGTGGGAGCTAGGGCTGGCTGGGCTGTGAGGTGCTTCTGTTGTCCATAGGGGCTGTGTCCACTCAGTCCATAGGGGCTGACTGGAATGTGTTGTGCTGCTGTTGTCCATAGGGGCTAGCTGGGCTGTGTTGTGCTGCTGTCATAGGGGCTGGCTGGGCTGTGTTGTGCAGTCAGTTGTCCATAGGGGCTGTGGGCGTAATTCAGACCTGCTCGCGAGCGCTGAGCAGAGCTCAATTCAGACTCGCGAGCGAGCGCTGAGCAGCGCCAAGCGTTCGCCTGTGTCCCATAAGTCTGTTAAAGGGTGGTGTAACCCGCAATGTGCGCTCCAACAAAAATAAAAAATTCTTCTTTTCTGTTGTGTGAATTGTGTGCGCTGTAGCCGCACGTGCATCAACTAAGTAGCAGCGCCAAGCGTGCGCCTGTGTCATAAATCAAGGGCCAGCTGGCTTGTCTGTTGAAGGGTGGTGTAACATCAAAGTGCTCCTTAAAATAAAAAACAATTTTTTTTCTGTTTGTGACTTGTGTGCACTGTAGCCGCATTTGCATCAACACAGTAGCAGCGCCAAGCGTGCGCCTTTGTCATAAATCAAGGGCCGGTTTGGACATCTGGTCTGGACTGAAGGACGTGCCAACAATTTCTGACCTGTCTACTGTCACTGCATATGATACTGACACCACTGACCGAATGGTGGAGGATTACATTGGTGACAGCATCCAAGCAGGGATGTCAAACAGTTCGTACCTGTACTGGCAGGAAAAAGAGGCAATTTGGAGACCCCTGTACAAACTGGCTCTATTTTACCTGAGTTGCCCCCCCTCCAGTGTGTACTCCGAAAGAGTGTTTAGTGCAGCCGAGAACCTTGTCAGCGAAAGGCGTAGGAGGTTGCTTCCACAAAATGTGGAGAAGATGATGTTCATAAAAATTAATTATTAACTCTTCCAGGGAGACCAGCCTCCAGAACGTACAGAGGGACCTGTGGTGGTGGATTCCAGCGGGGACGAATTAATACTCTGTTAGGATGAGGATGTACACAACACTGAATAGGGTGAAAAATTGGTGGATGAGGACGACATCTTGCCTCCGTAGAGCCAGTTTGTGCAGGGACAGATTAATTGCCAGCTTGTTTTGTGGGGGACCAAACGAACCAATCATTTCAGCCACAGTCGTGTGGCAGACCCTGGCGCTGAAATGATTGGTTTGTTAAAGTGTGCATG
The DNA here is from genome assembly GCA_031769625.1 of Taudactylus pleione. Classification (NCBI taxonomy): domain Eukaryota; kingdom Metazoa; phylum Chordata; class Amphibia; order Anura; family Myobatrachidae; genus Taudactylus; species Taudactylus pleione. Next base: position 24,945,260 of record JAUIMM010000113.1, on the reverse strand, counting down.
TCCTGTTTATACAACATAAGGGTTGGTGGGAGGGCCCAAGGGCAATTCCATCTTGCACCTCTTTTCTTTCTTTGCATTATGTACTGTTTGGGGCCTAGTTTTTCAAACTGCCATCCTGTCTGCCACTGCAGTGTCACTCCTAGATGGGCAACGTGTTTGTGCCGCCCACTCGTGTCACTTAGCATAGTCATCCAGTGCAACCTTTTGGACTAAAAAAAATATTGTGAGGTGTTCAGAATAGACTGGAAATGAGTGGAAAT